>OZ022557.1:19935470-20562223 GCA_963991005.1 Barypeithes pellucidus | reverse complement strand
AGTGCATTTAATCCTGCCACATTTGCACCAGTCGGTGAAATTCGCCTTTAAGCTTGCACGTACTCGCAATTAACTTATAACTGTCGCAATAAAAACGGCGTATTTTGTGGCGACACGGCCACTTAAGGCCATTAAAGAAACGATAATTGTTCCTCGACATACTTTTATAAAGATCGTATCAAGAATTCACTTACCTAAGAAAATATTTTCCTTAAAACAGAACTTAAAAAGTAAACAACTATAATTAAGACATGTTTGGAGAGTTGTGTAGGCTGAAGAGAACATGGGCTTGTTTCTGCCGGAATATTATTACTCCTGGCAATTTACGACGAAATTTATTCGGCGAATTAACATTAAGGTTTCGTTTTAAAGCGGCGTTTACAAGCAATATATAAAAGTAATTAGACAGAACAGATTTGCATTCTTGATAATATAATCAGGTTTTTGAGTCTACCGCATTGGCAGTAAAAATTTTTAATCAAAAGTTTTAGGTATTGTTTGTCCAGCTTTATTTGAACGTTTCCTTGTGAAGTTTCCTGTA
Organism: Barypeithes pellucidus; assembly: GCA_963991005.1. Classification (NCBI taxonomy): domain Eukaryota; kingdom Metazoa; phylum Arthropoda; class Insecta; order Coleoptera; family Curculionidae; genus Barypeithes; species Barypeithes pellucidus. The sequence goes on along the minus strand of OZ022557.1, from coordinate 20,561,682 downwards.
TTGATACCGCAGTTTCCTTCCCGTTTTTGGCGCCACTGTAGAGACAAATTTCTGTGCATTTTAACGGCACTACAAAGAGCGGAACTACGTAATAAATAAAATTTTATTGAAACGACGAATTTTTTTGTTTTGGCGTAGGATGTAAAATTTTGATGAAACACATTTAATGATAATATCAGATGATAATATATGATGATATCAGAGGAAGTAAGATAGGAAAAATATGACTTGCTGCCCCTATATATTCTATGATTTATGACCAATAGTTTCTGAATACCCTGTATATTCAGCAGCAACGCACTTGTTCTACATGCTACAATATACACAAGATATGATAACTCGCAGTTACAAATTCGTTAGGAGCATGCAGTTACGTCATGTTAGTTATTTTTAAATTCCTTATGGAGATTCACGTTGTTGTTTCAAATTATCTTTTAAAGGTATTAAAATTTTTCATGGATTTGATACTAGGTGAAATGCAACAATAATAACAAGGTATTTAGGTACCTTTATTTCATAAAATACAACATAGATTAAAGCTAAAATACTACCTAGTTAAGCAAATAAAATTATGACAAAACTTACATTGTGTTTCTAAATAAATTAGAGCATTTTTTGTGTTTAGTCTTGAGCCAATTTAAAGCATTAAAGTTCATAAACCTTCCTAATTGTTTTTTATCTCTAGGAAAGGACAAAAGCCTTATAATATACAATGTGTTATGGAAATGACGTATTATATTTAAACCGGCAATTCCTGAGATAAAGACAAATTGAAGAAATATAGCCATAAATGGCGCTTTCAATTCATTCAGCGGTAAAAGTGACCTGACGTTAAACCAGAAAAACACCTGTGTGTCACTGCGATACATGTAAGCCATCAAGGAATTCTGGCCGGTGTTGTAATATGTACACCTTAAACACTTTAGACAAAATAAAATAATTTAAACACTTTTCCATTCTGTAATACATTTTTGTTCAAGAGCTAACTATCGGTTCTGATTCACTATTACTGTGTGTACATAAAGTGTTTCCAGGAGTGTTCCCATGAAAAAGAAAAAAAACTGATTGTGTTTGTGCCTGGATTTCTTCGTTCTTCGAATGAAGTAGGTAGAAAATAATTTATTTTTATAATTTTATATGGAATTTCAGTTTTACATTAAGTTTGGCAACATTGCCATTGGCTCTGGGTGAAATATTGTACAGTAGCGCGGACTGACCTGTGAGTAAGAGTGTTTGTTACCAGACTTTTAAAACGGTCGATTTAAAAAAATTAAATATGTAGCGCTTCTCTAGGACACCCAAGTAGTCACCCATTTAAATATAATACGTCATTTCCATAACACCCTGTATCAAAATTATTTTTCTGTTTATACATACCACTAAGAGAACACAGCACATATCATGAATATTAGATCATTAGTTTCATAAATATACAGAAATACCTTCCTTACTCTTTCTCTGCGTTCCTTAAAGAGAGAAATAATCACATCTCTCGATATGATGGTCTTCCTAAGTCAAGAATAGATGTACTTGACAGGTGTAATTGGTAAATTAAGGCATTGAATGATCGATATAAATTATATAATAAGAACCCTAGTAAAAACCGAAACAATAATTCCAAACGAATAAAAATACAATTAAACCTTTTTCCAAGAAACAACTAGACAGGTCTGCGGTGCTCGTTCAGCAAACATTTCGTCGGGCTTCGGATATAAAAAGAAAATTAATTAGCACTTCCCGCGTCTTCCATATGGCGCTGATGAGCCGGAATAGGGTTTTTGCGTTGCACCAGTTGGCACATTTCTCTGCACTAAACGAGTGTATTTATGTTGTCTGTCTCTATTACACGAATTCCCTTTCAAGGTGGGTGGATATGGATGTTCACAGCTTATTTTTATATATGAGATGAAGAGGTGACTTCGATTTGCTCGCATTCGGTGCCTAACATGGTGGCAAAAATCAATTTTATGGTACGAAATATCATTCCAAATATTTATTATTTATTTATTATTAGTTATATTCATTGTGAAAGTACAATTAGTCGTATTATGTAGGTTTATTGCAGAAGTCATACAGGCTGAAGCCAACTTGGAGTTCCTGATGCCATTTGAATGTATGGGCAATTCAATTTGAAAGCATAGATGATTCTGCATTGCATTGCAGCGAGACCAGTCCAGAGACCAGACTTGATGGGGTTTTCATTTGAAACATTGAAATTGAGAATTTCCTTTGGCTTGTTGAATCTTTCAAATAGGTTTCAGCCAGAAAAGATGATTTCCATCCGCCTAATCGTTTGGTACTCGTGATTTCTTTCGAGTTGTTCAAAAGATTTCTATATTTCTATAGCGAATGTAAATTACTTGAGCATTCTATATATTTCTCTCCAAACCCATATCTAAGTGCAGAATTACAGAAAAACTGTCCGCACTATGCTTAAAAGTGGATATTTTCAAACCAAAATGCGTGCGAATAAACGGTAAATCGCGCACGCAAAAAATTGTCCGAAAATGTTTCAAAAACTCTACATTAATATAATGAGAAGTAATTAAATGGTTTGCCGTTATTTACAGTCGAGCTGCGAAATGGTCAAGCAAGAGTTTACGATTGGTCAGTAGAAACAAACATATCTAGAAGCAGTTTACTTCAGAGGTCCCAGGGCACTGTCAATTTATGTAACTTTCTTGTGTTTTCTTCTGCCGAATACAGAAGAAAATCGGCTACAAAAGGTGTAGCGGGGGCGGGTTTTCACTTGTTTTCCCAGGGCACTTTCACGATTCAGAAATGTTTGCTGCCCATAAGTTGCTGACTAGCCATGACCGCCTGACTAAACCCCATTTTGTAGGTACCAACATTTTCAAACCTCAATAAATGAGTACAGGGTCGGCTTGAAACTATTCCTATCTATCTACATAAATATATTGATTTATTTCGAACTAAAACGTGATGGTATGCTGGTAAATGAAATTTGTACTCGAAAAGATGTAAATTTGGGGCATTTTATGGTCCGAAGGATAATTAGGCTTTTATGGCAGTCAAAAGATCAACGGTATAATATAAACTTTGCTACTGCCTACTATACGCAGGTTATTTAAAATATTACAGTCACAGACGCAAAAAAAGTTTGAAAACAAACAAGATAGTGAAATAAGCGAGGCGAGGAACGTGCTTTTCCCGTAAAATATAACGAAAGTTTTAAATTCCAGCTATCTTCAGCGTCGCTCCGCTTCCGGAGACAATCCTTACGAGAATCAATTAATTACAACATCAGATGAGACTTTTAGAATTAGGTCAGCTGATGGTGACAACAAATTAGATGAACAGGGAGCAAGTTTAAATTAAGGGTTTTAATGGAAACAAATAACGGTGTTAATACAGTGTATAAAGAATTCACATGGCTTATAGCGTATAAGTTTATGCATATTATACGTGTGCGAAAATTACCGTTTTGAATATTATTTTTAAATCGCAGGAGGTTTTGAGGTTATATTTACCGGTTGCATCCGTGTATGTAATGCCGGGTTCAGACGACTGTCGACTGGTGTCAGGTTCCTGATGACAGGTATCAAGCCATTTGAAGAATTTAAAATAGGAAAATGTCCTCCATGAGCCAGTCAACACCCATGTACACGACGTGAAAAACCTTACCGCCAACGGTGTGGCCGCAGGAATATGTGGTGAAAGTCCCAGGATGAACATAAGCATTCCTCTGGGGAACTACGCCACAGTATAATACCAAGCGGAAGTTCATGCCATACAAGCATGTGTACTACATTATCTTAAAAAGGGCTACCACAACCAAAAGATTTGCATCCTGTCGGACAGGCAAGCTGCTCTTAAGGCCCTGAACTCCAATCGGTTTACTTCAAACTTACACTGGAGTGCCATACCAACCTAAAAGCACTGGCGGCCAGGGGGAACATGGTAGAGCTCTTGTGGGTCCCTGGTCACTCTGGGATATTAGGGAAATGAAATAAGGTGAGGATTCACCTCCTTCATTTTTCCAGGGAGGTTAGAAAACACCCTGTATATGTTACCAAATTTTCAAAGTGATCCGTTGACTAGTTCTTCATAAACGGATAATAGGCCGTCCACAATCAATCACCCTGTATAGCTCTTGCACACTCGAGCCGAGGTTTCAATAATTTTTGTAGCTTAAAAATTATTTACATTGTCAAATTATCTATAACGATGACTTATAGAATCTAAAATAATGATAACGGTTAATTTGTGCTTGGTCATCATAACGCTAATAAATACCCCACGCAAAATAGGACACTCTCTATTAAAACGACGGCATTTGCTAGTTCAAGTACTAGCTTTTAGGGAAATTTAATTACTAAACCATGAGTCTGCTCCTTTTTAAATTATTTTTTAGAATGATGTTAGCTAAAGAAAGCCGACGGTCATTTTTGGTAATCATTAATAAGTGAGCCTTAACATATGAAGCGCTTGAAGAATGGGGTACGAATCAATTTAGGTTTTTAATTTTTTGTTCCTATTAATGGAATTGGGTAGAGTTTAATGAAGGGGAATTTTAAGGTTGAAAAAGAGCTATTACAGGGTATAATTGACAACAATAGTGCAGGGCTTTGGATGCTTTTTGTCTTCGTAGTTTTTATATACGTATACCCAGACCTCACAGGAAGTTAGTACTAAGTAGTAAATTAGTTAGAATAGGATTCCGTAGCTATCCGCATTTACAGCTTTAATGATAAATTTCTAGCGGCTGGCGCGAGTTTCCAAGACTAGCGTTCGCGACTGACCTTAGGAAGAGAGAGAATCAGGGGGCTACTGAGATGGAATATTAATTATTGATCTTAGAATTTGACAAAAAATTTCGGTTCATAAAAATATGGTATTTTTTTAAAAATTTTTTATCAAAAATTGTTTAGTATTGATTACAGAATATCGGAAAGTCAATATCGTTGCTAAATTAAACAATAAATGATGGAAAAATAGACTGACATATACAGGGTATCCCACTTATAATGGAAACAAGCTTATATGTTCGGTATTTCTGAATTGATTGATATTTACATCTAAAATACGAGGTATCTAATTTAAAATGTGAATTTCAGTCACATATCAAACTGCGTATTATGTAAAAATATATACCTTGTATACCTTTAAAAACATCCCCACTGTTTAAATAACTATTACCAATAAATTCTATATGAACTTTAAAGTTTCCAATATATTACACTGCTTGTGCCTGTGATAAATTTCTCTATTTAAAAAGAAATTTACACAAATTGCTTTTACCAACTTAAAGCGCCTATTAATTCGTCACTAATATATTGTGTTCATGCATATTCTCATGCAAAACTGTAATTAGCAGACATATCATGAATTATGTATATTTTACCCTCAAGTCTATTTACTACAACCAAGTGGGTGTTTTGTGAAATAAAGAAATTAATTGGAAATATATTTCTTTAATAAATATTGGATAATGTGGAGAATAACAGGTAGCAATGAATAGTGAAATTTTTGAACATATCTTCGGACAAATTCGGAAAAAAATAAAAACCGAAACGCAAAATTTTAGATTTTTTAAAGTATTATCAAAGCCCCTGCATTTATTTTTGATTTTTTTGCGACATATTATTCGGCCCATAATTACGTAACTTTGCTCCAATTTAACTCACTTCGTATCTCATATAAACAGTATATTGCCAATAAGAACGTTCCAAAATACAAAAAGTGTCCCCGCTATGGGAGATGGCGCGGACCTATTGAGGTTACGCAGTAGGGTGGAAATTTTATCGATCGCGTCAGAGCCGGCCCGACATTATTTGTTTGTTGTTATTTGTCGCCATCTTTGGTTCTGGATGCTTTTTCAAATTACAAAATAAAAAGTGGTTCATCCACATTGTTGTCGGTATATTAGTGCTTATAAACTTTCATTACCTAACGACAATTTTTGTAAAGGAGTTTTTAATTTGTGGTGATTCGATTCGCTGTTTGGTAGGTTAGTGGCTTGTTTTGTTTAAGATGAAAGGACACAAGTGCATGGTGCTTTTTTGCAAAAGTCTTGGATCAATACCAGGTATAAAGTATTTCAGGTATGTACATATATACGAAAATATTTTGCTTGTCACATTATCCGATCTTCGGAACCGAATTTCACTACAACGACATACGACGTCGGATGAAAGCTTATTGTATTCGGACGGAATTTGACTCCAAAAGTTTACACCAATCAGAGCACCGTCGGATCATCATATCGTCAGAAATCGTATGCATGGAACGCTGCCTTAAATCGAACTAATCGAAATTTTGATTGCAATATTTTTCCTAACTAGCCAGTAAAATTTACATTAAAAAAGTTGAAATCCGGTCCTGTTGAATGTTTACTTTCAAAAGGAAATTTTCGAACTGCGCAAACTCACAACGCCCCCTTCGATGCCCATAGCGGGGACATAATTGCAAATGGTATTAGCAATATACTGTTTATATACATGTGATCTGTTACCGTTTCCGAAATCGCAATGGCGAAGGCCGATTTTGTAACACCCTGTATAGTGACGAACACAAACTGCCTGAGGGAACAAATCTATGGAAGGCCCCATTATTATATGCGAAATACCGTCAAGAATTCAAAAACATAATGAACAAAATGAAATCAGAAAAATTACGACAAGTTTTGCATATAAGAGTGTTTTACGCTGTCTACTTGGGTTGATAACAAATCTATTGATTAGGTATGTACACCTAATCTTATACTAATGATAACAAAATAATTTGAAACTGATGTCCAGGTGGTGACATGTTACCATTCTTACCAATAGAAAATAGTTTTAAAAATATTAAGCATAAAAAACGTTGGCTCTTAAATACAATTTATTCTATTCCTTGACATAAACTGTATACGGGACAATCATTCAAATTTGTTTCCTAAACTATAAAAATATTCACCCGTTTCATTTTTAATATATTACTATTTATCGTCAATAAATATTTACTATACCTCATAAAAATCTAAAGATTCACTAACCGTGTTATGTGACATGTTTTATAACATCTTGATTATTTATGAAATCATTTCAACGTTTTAATTACCTTGTTTTAGTTCAACAACAGAAAGAAAACGATTTAGTCACAAAACGTGTCGCAATAAAAGTCAAACGAAGGAAATAATAATTCCTTTTAAGGAAGATTAGAACCGTTCCCTAAAAATGGCCCTTGATGTTCAGGTATACGCTTCCTTGCCGTAGATTATCATTACTGACTTCCTAATTACTTCTTCAGCAGGGTAAAATGGGACTTAAAATCTAAATAAGGACGGAACGCTAAGAGGGCTACAGAAATATTAATAATAATGTACCTTACCGTTTACTTAAGGAGTTTTTTTTATGGACAATTGGAAAAACGTAGTATGCAAAATGCAGGCAAAGAGCACTTATAAGTAACCTCCATTAAGGTAATAAGGTGTGACACACTACAAGAACACTATTGGATAGAATTTGTTTCTTGAATTGAAAATTGAAATTTGAAATTTGAAATTTAGCGTCGAAATATACGGTAAATAACGTTTGAATTGAAAAAATATGGTTATACAGTTATTTTTGAAAGTATTGCATGCACTTTTCAATAATCACATAGCTTAGTTTTAATGCAAAAAATGCCACGCCGAGGTTTTCAGAAAAAGTATCTAAAATCGCAACTATCTAAAGTGATTTGGCAACGCTTCGAGTGATCAAAGGCAGAAGAATAAGTCTCCTACTCCCTCGATACAGCCGGTCAGCGTGCTGGATCGTCGTGTTTTGGATTGGCGATGTTGTCTCATTGTTGTTCCGCGGCGAATCCCAAACCGCTCCACGCGGTCCAGTGATAAATACTCTTAAGATCCAAAATTAGCATTCAGGGCCATCTGAGAGAGTTTCAACAATTTAGTTAAAAAATATGCCGCTTTTTGGCAAGTTAGAAAGAGACGACAGTTATCAGCTGATCAATTTTCTTCAAGTTTTAGCCGCTAATAATAATTTATTGATAATGTTGATTGGAGGTAGCAAGTTTCGGGGATATCTATGACAAAAATTTGAAAATTGTTCATATTTGAAATTGTTATTATTACTAGTGATGTGATCGCTCGCGAGAAACCGCTCGAGTACTCGATTATTTAAATAACCGACATCGCTCGATTATTAAAAAACTGCCCGAGTTATAAATTCAAGCGGAAATCATCGCTTGTTACTTATAACCTTTCATTCGATACCCGAGGTTCGCTTGACGCCGACCGAAATGTGCTGCTTGGTAGTGTGATCGCTCGAGGTAAAAAACTGCTCGTATATTCGAGCAGTTTTTCGCTCCATAGGAAATACTACTATAGTTATAAATCAAGCGAAAAATCGAAAATCGTTGCCTTTCACTTGATACCCGATTTTTGCACGACGCCGAGCGCTACCCGAAATGTGCCGATTGGGTTTATCGCTCAGAAGGCTGCCACGATATACGTCTTTATTAAAGGCACATAAACAAGAAGGTGCATACAAAAAAATATGCCAAATCCCTTAGTGGATTCATTGCGACATGGATTTTGTTCTGACTGGGACTGGCTGCGGCAATGGGTAATTTTTTAAAAAATTTATGGATTTAATTTTAAAAAAAATCAGAATCAACTGTTCTTCCCAAGTCCCAAGAAATGTAATTCTGCTTCAATTTAATTGTTTTACAACCCCATATACGCATTCGATTTTCTATACCACAGAGTGACGAATATATAAGTTGTTTTAGCGACGCCCCTATGTATGACATTTCCATATCAACAGTGTACGTTCTACATCGGAAGTGGGCATATCCGGAAATGAAGGAAGATGCAATAGGAAGAACCCGGGTGGTCTACTACGAATGTAAATAATCTGAAGAATTTTTACATTTTCTTCAGACAAAGAACACTGTAGATAGTATTGCAATGTGCCGTTACAGACAAAGGCATCAAGTTTAACCTTAAATGTCAGGTTGCAGAAATATTGTAATCAATAAACCAAACAACTTTATATGTGACATGAATAACAATTGATATGAAATAATGATGTTCTCACAATTCAAGTGGTTCATTAAGTTCAATTATTGATTTACTATTTACTAACCAGACAACTTCGATTGAAAGTAATCATTTTTGCCAATGTCGCTGATATACAACTAAAGTCAGTTAATTGTTGTGTAAAATAGTTTTGCGAACTTAGGTTTAATTTTCAAGGTATGAAACGATATAGACCCTTCATACATTTCACTTCCGTCCCAGCTGAGTATCGTCCTACTTATGTATGAAAATATGCTACACTAACGAGTATGGTGATCAATACTTTAAGGATATAGTGAAAACTGAATAAGGTTGAAATCAGAGGGTTCAAACAAGTTTCTTCTCGGGTTGAAAGTCGTATTTGGAATGGTCGTGAGCGGGTGAGCAGAGCGTCCACTTTTTGGTCATCACGGCCGCCGGTGACGTTTCGAGAATCTGTATTGTAGGTATTATAAGTAGCCGAATTCCTGTAATTCGATACAGCCGGTACAAATATATGGTTGCTCACCCGTAAATGCGACAAAAGCTGCCGCCAGATAATAATATTTATCATCACTATCACATGGAATAAATGTTGAACCTGCATGTTTTAAGACTTTGTCGCTATATATTTTCGGCATAAAACTGTTAGATTTTGAAAATAACTACTCCGTCAATATGCCCCTGTAACGATAACTAAGATAAAACTGCTTCTCAACAACCATACTTAACCGCCATAAATACACAGGGTACTATGGAAATGGCTTATTATATTTAAATGGGTGACTCCTTGGGTGTCCTAAGAAAAGTCTACATACTTTTTTTTAATCGAATATCTAAATACTAAGGTGAAAACCTTTTTTGCCAACATGCTGTCGCGCCGCTCCATCTGGTTTCAGTTAGCAACAATGTAGGTTACTAGAGTAGACTGCAGTGATGCCAGATCACACCGCATGTCTCGCCCTTGCTTAGACAACCGCCGCGCGCGTGTTGCAATATGACAACACCGCCTACAATGCGCTGGCCTCTTTTGAGACTTGAGGCTGCCTCAATAAATTATTGAGTGCGAACATGGTCCGTAGCGGCCACGTAAATTTTCAGATTTCATTAAAGTGTTTATTTCGCTTAATAATTCAAAGCGCCATTTCTGGTTATTTTTCTTCGATTTATTTGCATCGCAGGATTTGCCGGTTTAAATATAATAAGTCCTTTCCATAACAACCTGTATATAAATAATAAAATGAGCATAAAAACTATTTCCTATTAATATTCTAATTTCCTCATACTTTTAAAAACGACCATGGGAAAATGTTTAAGCTTTTATATTACCCATTATCTCTTGCTATAAAAAAGGTTTTATTATTAAGGATCTACGTGATTAAATATTCTTTTCAGCTGACTGAAATTTAGATCCTTCAAGCCGTCATAACATCCTAGGATTTATTTAACACTTTAAACACGAACTGTTTTTTGCTAAATGTCTGTTGCGGTTTTTACAACATAATTTCAAACTGAATGCGACCGTCTACCATATCGGGTCTTTTAGCTTGGTTAGATTTTTGGGTTACGGTTTGATTACCTTGGGTTTTTAACACAAGTGTAAGAAAATGCAAATGACCTAAGCACATTTTAGAATTATTCTGTGTGGTTTTAGTTGACTGTAAAATAAAGCGATCGCGAAATAAAATGTTGACTTCTCACGCAATAGAAACAATCTTAGTCGAGCTTTATACAGAGTTATACAGAGTGCTATGGAAATGACTTATTATATTTAAACCGGTAAATCCTGAGATGAAAATAAATTGAAGAAATATAACCATAAATGGCGCTTTGAATTATTAACCGGAATATGCACTTTATATGAAATCTGAAAATTTACGCTCCTGAGGACCTTCGCAATCAATAGTTTATTGAGGCAGTCTCGAGGTTCAAAGAGGTTAGCGTATTATAGGCGGTGTTGTCATATTGTAACACAGAAGAAAAAAGACTACAATTTTAAGGTACATAGTCTCTTACCTTCAGCAAGGGCGAGACACGCTGTGTGATCTGACATCACTGTTAGTCATCACTCTAGTGACCCACATTGTTGCTAAGTGAATCCAGATGGAACGACACGACAGTATGTGGGTAAAAATGGTTTTTACTTTAGTATTTAAATATTCGATTTAAAAAAAAGTATGTAGACTTTCTCTATGACACCCAAGTAGTCACCCATTTAAATATAATAAGTCGTTTCCATAACACCCTGTATATTAAAAATATATAGGTTTTTAACAGTTTTTTCCTATGCGGTCATTTATGCAATAACATTTTATTTTCCTATCTCAACTTAATCCTTTTATACAGGATACTCCGGATACGAATGCACAATAATCAAGTTAGACAAAGGGTGCACATTAGTTGGTTCTACAATGTCATGTCTTCAAATTAGAAAAACTCTGAATAGTTCCAAATATATTTTATCAAAAACGAATATTTACGATTTCTTTCTTTTTGTTTTCTGGTTCTATTGGAATGAAAATAAATTTTACATTCTCATTGTCACACTCTCTTCTCTATAAGATATTTTAATTAAATTTTCAATTCGTCGTTCCGTTTTTTCGCAACCATCATCATTTTTTTAAATAGTAGTAACATTTTATTTTATGCTTATAAACTCCACTTTATATTCGGGATCCAACGATATATCATAAATATTATCTATTATTATTGTTATCATTTTTGCGTTGATTGTTTGGGGTTTTTGAAAATGAAAAATAATTTGTGTTACTACTATTTATAACAAAAAGTTGATGATTGTTGCGAAAAAGGCAACGTTGGATTTAAAATTTATCATTAAATCATCTTATAGAGCAGAAAAAGCGGCAACGAGAACGTAAATTTATTTTCACCTGTGTTTTCAAATAGAATCAAGAAACAAAAAGAACGAAATCGTGAAAATTCCGTTTTCGGCAAATACATATTCGAAATTAAAAACATGACGTTGCAATGCGTATCTAATTTTATTATTTTTGTGTATCCTATGGTTAAGAGCATCCCTATAAAGTACATTCTTAACGGCTAAAAGGATAGAGCTTTTTCGCATCTTCCTATTTGAGAGCACATTTATGACCGAACGTTTCATTTCCTTGTCTCAACATAATCCTTTTATATTGAGAAACCTATGAAACTCAATATGTGCCTATATATTGTTTGAAGAAGTTAACGAAATTGTGTAATTTTGTAACTAAGAGCCAAGCTAATAAACTGTATACTAATTTGAGGCCTAAATTTACCAATAAATATAAAAAACTAATCACCTTTTACAAAATTATGTGAATTATTATCAAATGGCCGATTCTGAATAAAATAAAAATACTTTTTTCCTTTAATATCGGAACCGTAAAAAGAATATTTTCTTAAACATTTTCTTATTTATTCCTGAGCTTATTAGAAAAGGAAATTTTATGTCACGAAATATAAAAGTTTTATATTAAGTTAAAAAACACACCCAGAGACTTGCGTCACAAACTTTGCCCCTTAAGATGCATGTTATGGGAAAAAATATTAAAAATAAGTACGAAAGTTTTGAGAAAAGAATATGTTCCGCATACAAAAAAAAAAGATATAAAAATAATTTGCAGTCGGTATATTTTATGAGCCAAATCGTTTTATAGCTTTGTTACATGCCAACTTTCCTTGTTTAGGCATGTTGAATCGTTTTTTATTCTCATTGGTCACGTAAACGAGTTAAAGAATTACCTGAAATTAATAAGAATATGTTTTGGTATTTCTGGTTCGAGCCTGTTCATGTTGTAGTTGATAAAATCTTTCTAAGTTTATGGTAAGGGTGTTTTTGGTAAATATTTCACTTGATATTTTCGTCGACGGGCATTTATACATTTGTTTTCTTTTACGTTAAGTTTAAATTTTCTTGAGATTATAAATCTAAAATAATAATTTACGCTGAACGTCATTTCATTGAGTTAAAAACGTCAAAGAGTTAGAGAACCATCAACTTGAAATAAACATGGATCCGGTATTTCTATCTGCTTGGTACATGTTAAGGTGACGCCTGTTATTACGAAAAAAAAAATACCACAAAATTCTAAAGCTAGAATCTCTGTTTTTTTATAATTTGCAGTCCGTTTCTGTTTTTGTTCTAACAGCTGATCGATTTGACATGTCTTAGTTAAAAAAAAAACAAAGAATCTGCGGACGTAACTCAAAGGCCTATATTTTTATCCAGTTTACTTTTTTTTCCACTACAATATGGAAATGACTTATTATATTTAAACCGGGAAATCCTGAGATGAAACTAAATTGAAGAAAAATAACCATAAATGGCGCTTTGAATTATTAAGCAATATATACACTTTATATTAAATCTCAAAATTTACGTGCCCGCTCCTGAGGACCTTCGCATAGTTTATTGAGGCAGTCTCGAGGTTCAATAGAGGTTAGCGCATTATAGGCGATGTTGTCATATTGCAACACAGAATTCTAAAAGCACCTGTTCAGTTTTTGACAACAAGACGTCTTTGACGCGCGTTATCACTTCTTTTTAAAAAAACTACAATTTTAAGGTACATAGTACTCTCTTACCTTCGATCTTATTTTAAAATAATCCGTTTTATAATTAAATTCCATGAAAAATAAAACACAAAAAGTATGTTTTCTAACAGAACCAACAATAGATAATATTACACAAATTTGAAATCACATCACAACATTGAATTATTTCACAACAGAACGAACAAACCCGAATAAAACGTTTAAAATTCGTATAGGTCAAGCACGTGGAACTCTCGACAGCGTCATTCCACTCCCGAGTCTCGAAACATACTGAAGCAACGATAGTGGCGCGCTGCCGGTATCCAAGCAAGGGCGAGACATGCGCTGTGATCTGACATCACTGTTAGTATACTCTACTAACCCACATTATTGCTAAGTGAATTCAGATGGAACGGCGCGACAGTAAAAAAAAAGTATGTAGACTTTCTCTGGGACACACAAGAAGTCACCCATTTAAATATAATATTCCATAACACACAAACAGTGAAAACCATAAAGAATTTTATTCAACAATAATGAAAAATATGACAATTTTCACTCCGGTACTGTCAAACGTGAATGCAGGTATGAAAGACGGCCGTTCCAATAAGGACTTTACAAAAAACACGTTCCGAACTCCCGAATTCAACATAATGTCTTTGTCTAATTAACAGAAAACGACAAAGAAAAAATTTACTCATTTTCAGAGCTCCCCGATTGTTTTTCTTGAAAATTATTTGCTACCAACCTAAGACTGTGAATTGCTTATTCTTCATAGACTGTGAACCACAGCCGTATCCTCCCTATTTTAAAATCTGGTTAGAACTAATGTTTTATTTTTATTTTAGGACCGACATGTGAAAGACTCCCCTGGTAGTGCCGTGGATAGAGAACCCGAAGTTGATCCAAGCCAGGACTACCAACTATTGTTAGGATATGAAAATAGCACGCATACCGTACTGAGGTTCAGAAGGAGGCTTGATACGTGCGACCACCACGATATACCAATCACGGTAAGTTAGAGTCCAATTTATGATAGAACGTAGAGTTCGACAAACACAGATGACGTCAATAACTGATATCGGTTGATTCAAGTTCAGTTGTACACAAGATAGGTCGCGTCGTATTATTTGTGTGTGATTGGAACGGTTAATTCGAACAATTAAATTGTTAAAGTAAGCTTCTAGCGCTAATGATTTATCTACTTTATCTAATGCCGCTTAACAAGTTTTTTTTTTGTCATTTATGCAGTGCTACCATTAAAGTTGGAACATATGGGGAATAAATGTAGTGAAATGAATGAAATGTAGTGACATGAAGTGGAATGAAAAATTATCATAAGTGATTCATATTTGGTGTGTGGATATACAATTACAATGAAAACAACTTTTCCAAATATATCTTTTTCTGAAAATCGTTCGGAAATATTGACATTTTTGAAAACATTTTTGAAAGAAAAAGTAAATGTTTCCCTACATTTAGTCATTGCTAGGCAACGGAAAATAACTGTTAGGAAATATTAATGTCCTTACTGTAAGGAAATATAATTTCCGTATAGTTGTTAGTGTTCTACATAAATTGAATTGAATTGATCGATTGAAAACACGTTGTTCATAAGGAATTAATTTATATTTTGAAAACCTCAATGCATTGCAGAACACATTTTGAATTAGTTTGTCATATTCACAGTTATTTGACAGTTACTACAATTATTGAAAGTTGGAGGAACATTATTAGAACTATGAGAAATGTTTTGGACAACATGCGAGATAGTAGGGTTATTTTGTTGAATATTTTGTACTGGGAAAATTTTATTTGCCACCTCTACCTTATTGTTAAGAGATTCTTCAATATAATCTTCAGGAACGTTTGATGACTTCCATCCGCCATGCCTCTTTAAACTAGTTATGTTGGCATCAGAGTCGACCAATATTGTTGCAGAAGACCGACGAAAGCAGTGACCAGTATATTCTGTCGGATTTACCAAGTTCAAATAAGTAGCAACTATTTAGGCATTTTTCTAAATTGATGTATTCCTACCGCTTGTCTACAACCCTTTCCGCTTTGATATTTAAAGAAAAATCGGTCTTCTGGTCTTAACGAAACATACTTTCGATAAACATTCAAGTACATCTGATTAACCATAAATAATCTTTGTTTGCTGGTCTTCGAATCAGGTATGCTAATTAAAAGCTTAGATTCTAGTCTTCTACATCGTGTAGAGTAATTCGGACTAACTCATCCATTCTACACGCCCCAGAAATACCAAATATTAAAGCCACCTAAAAAATAAATAAATGTGTAATCTAAATAGAAATTACAACTTTGTGAACTATCTTAGTCATTAAATTTCCTTTATCTGGAGCTTCCTGGATAAATTTGTCTATTTCTTCCTTCGTTAAAATCTTATATTTCTTTGCCCTATAACCTTGAGCTTGCCGTTTCAATAAAGAACGAAGTTTTGAATATGTAGATATATCTACATTGTATTTAATTTTAAGGGTTGACTCCAACATTGAATAAGTAGCCCATAATGTTGAAGATTTCATCTTTAAACAAAAATCTAGGAAGTATGCCATTACAACATTTTCCGAGAAAGAACTTGAACGTGTGTTTTTACTCTTGCGATAGTCCATAAAACGTTTATATGCATATTCGTACTTTTCTCTTGATTTCTTTGGCAATGATTCTAATGAAGCAGTATTCACTGCCTTAACCAGCTCTGGATAAGTCCCAGAAATGGAGAATTCATCATCACTTATCATTTTATACTGTTTTGCTTTCGGAAGTTTGACAATTCAACATTAATATGTTTGAATAGTAGCGCAGCCAATTTTATTACGAATTTCAAAGCACCATTTATTTGTGAATAAAATTATTCGCGATTTTTTCAAAAATTAATCAATATCTGTCGATTTTTAAACGATTTTCGGAAAAATTGTATGTACTATTTTTAAATTTCATCGATAAATGTAATTTTTCGACATTTTGTGGATAAAGTATCAAATTTGACAGTTAACAAAAGCCGCATGGTCCCATTTAATTATGTCATTTTTGGTCGTTATTGAAGCAAAAACTTATGGTAAATTTAAATTTAACCTAAATCGACAAATAAATATTTTCTCCATATGGTTCCAACTTTGATAATGACACCGTACATCAATAAAAGTTGCGGACTTCTAAATCCTACTGTCCATAATCGGATTAACATATAATATATCATTAATCTGACTGATTTTATCGATACCCGTTGATTCATAAATATTTATGACATAACTGTTAATTTCTGAACTTAATTTAAATGGTCGAGAAAATCGGAGTTTCTATCCACAAATGATTTACAGCGCTTCTATCGAAAACTAAATTTAGTACCTGTCAAAGCGAATTTTTAATTATAAGTCCGGTAAGGTAATTATTATAATGCAAAAATATTTATGGAGAAGCTATAAATATACCGAGAAAGATTTATTAGTTAATCGACATAAAAACCATTCGTTAAAAAATTACCGACACAATTTTTGGAATTATAATCGATCAATTATATGCCTAGGTCGTTTTTGTTGTTTTCATTTTTCTACCTGGACTTTATTTTATTCTTTTAATAGGAATACAGGGTGATTCACGACGAGCTTGCATTAGAACTACTGAATATATGTTCCTGAAACTTTGGGGATTTGGGTTTATCGATATGCTCTCTTTAACTAAAATATTGACATGTTCCTGTCATTTCCGGTTATACCGGAAGTAGCTGCCTACTTTCGTTTTTTAAATACAACATGGTAATTTTTATTACACTTTTCGATTAAGCATTAAATACTAAGCATATTTTATAGAAAATGTTTTTGTCAGACTCTAATAGTTTTTGAGATATCTGGAATTTTTGTAATTATTTGGCAAATGCATGACGATGAAATAATCCATATAATTTTTTTACCTTAGCGCTTGGACTAAACATTTTTGCTCACCGAATAGCTAGAAGATCATCAAGTCTCAAAAACATTTCAAATTCGGCATAAAATGTACAGGGTGGTCACAATTCAAGTCTGATTGTGAAAAAATTCAACCATTAAAAACTTTCTTATTTTAAATGGAACACCCTGTATATTTTTATTTAATTTGATGGCAAATTAGTTGTTCTTTATAAATAGTATTTACTGTCCTATACCTATATCAAAGCGTTTTCTCAAAAAATCCAATTTTATTCCGAAAATACTATTTGTTCAAGTGTGCTATGAAAACAATTGTACTTAGGGGCTGTATACTGATGTCTATACGGAGGAATAGTGATTGATTGCTTGAAAATACAACATTCTAAAGTGTTTCTTAATAAGTTATAAATAAAATGCAGTTTATTGTTTTAAATTGTTTTAAATTTAATGGTTTAAATATTATTTTTTTAAAAATAGCAAGGAAACAAGTTAATAAACTTTAAATTCTTTAATTAAAAATGTGTTTGAAAATTATACCTAATATCTTTTGATTATATTTTTAAAATATGTTCGAAATGATTGACATTTACTTCCAAGCATTTATGTATTATTTTCATCATGCTATTTCTTGTAGCATTCCTAATTTCTTGTGCAGTGAGAGATTGAAATGCTGCCTTCACCCTTTCAATTAGATTTTCCTTCGTGGTGATGGGACGCGCGTAAACTTTATCTTTAATGGTTCCCCAGATGAAAAAGTCCAGTGGAGTTAAGTCTGGCGAACGAGCTGGCCAGTGGAAGGGACCTTGGTTTGCGATCCACTGGTCATGAAAAAGTCTGTTTAGGGCAGTCTTAACAACTTGGACGTTGTGTGCTGGAGCCCCATCGTTTTGGTACCATGCATTTATTCGCTCTTGGAGCGGCAAATCATCCAGACGTTCTTCTAACTGATCCTCAAGAATTGTCAAATAATTCTGACCATTTAAATTTTCGTCGTAAATGTGTAAGCAAAATATACGGTCATGTTTAATTTTAAGGAAATGATTCCTGGTAACGTCCTATCCTGACAATATGGGGGTTTTCGTGAGCCCAATAATGGCTGTTGTGTCTGTTATGAAAACCATTACGAGTAAATTTGGCTTCATCACTCCATATTACAGAATTAGTAAATTGCTCATTTTCTTGGGTTTTGATTAGAAAAAACTCGCAAAGTTCGACTCGAGCTGGCAAATCTTGTGGTTTTAGATGCTGAACTTGGGCATATGAATATGGCCTCCAGCCATATTTTTTTAAAATTCTTTGTATACTGGAATACGAAACTCTTAATTGCATTGCAGCTTCACGAATTGAGTCTTTTGGGAAAGCGTAAAAATAGGCTAAAATGGTAACTTCAAATACCTCATTGTCCAGTATTGGTTTAATTCTTCGTACTTTGGCTTCAAATGATCCAAATTTTAAACAATTATTATTTAGTCTTCTAATAATATCAGGTGTGGGAATAGGCCTATTCGGATATTTATCCCGATATATTCGACAAGCTCTTAGCTTAATTTTACCACATTCAATGTAAACCGTAAATAAATTTAAAAAATCTTCACTTGAAAATCCGGAGCGTGACATTTTTTAGTAACAGAATAATTGACAGTTTGAAAATACGCCAAGAAATATCAGACAATTGTTTTTCTTGTCAAAGCACACTAGAAAATATTGCCGCCATTATTAATTTTCCTCTGTATAGACATCAGTACCCTAAGTACAATTGTTTTCATAGCACACTTGAACAAATAGTATTTTCGGAATAAAATTGGATTTTTTGAGAAAACGCTTTGATATAGGTATAGGACAGTAAATACTATTTATAAAGAACAACTAATTTGCCATCAAATTAAATAAAAATATACAGGGTGTTCCATTTAAAATAAGAAAGTTTTTAATGGTTGAATTTTTTCACAATGAGGCTTGAATTGTGACCACCCTGTACATTTTATGCCGAATTTGAAATGTTTTTGAGACTTGATGATCTTCTAGCTATTCGGTGAGCAAAAATGTTTAGTCCAAGCGCTAAGGTAAAAAAATTATATGGATTATTTCATCGTCATGCATTTGCCAAATAATTACAAAAATTCCAGATATCTCAAAAACTATTAGAGTCTGACAAAAACATTTTCTATAAAATGTGCTTAGTATTTAATGCTTAATCGAAAAATGTAATAAAAATTACCATGTTGTATTTAAAAAACGAAAGTAGGCAGCTACTTCCGGTATAACCGGAAATGACAGAAACATGTCAATATTTTAGTTAAAGAGAGCATATCGATAAACCTAAATCCCCAAAATTTCAGAAACATATATTCAGTAGTTCTCCATAAAGCTCTAATGCAAGCTCGTCGTGAATCACCCTGTATAACAACATTAACAACCAGACGTGTTTTTATTATCATTAAATTGACGTACTTAGTAATAATAATACATTTTTTACCTTTCTTTTAAATTTACTGTACTTAATTATATAGCGTCGTAGAAAGTTTTGCAAGGGATGGCAATGATAAAATGAGTAATTTTATAAACTTAAAAACCAGGACGCTAGTGGTAGCAAAAAGGGGGAAAATCCCGCTGCAGGCGAAATTGTTTATGGATCACGCCCCACGAACAAACCCAAAATAAACAACTAAGTTTAGTCAATAATATAGTAAATAATAGAAAAATCAGTTAAGGTGTGAACTTGACAGAAATTTGCCCGAATATCTTTATACTTAATTTAATAAAAGCGCGACATTTTTACTATGTCACAACAGACGAATAAAAGTAATTTTTTTGAGAGGAGAGTTTTCCGTTTTCTGAAGAATTTTCAGGACTTTTAAAACGATCCCGGTTTTAATTACGACCTACATATATACAAAAAAGACAGCCCAAAACAACCCAAAAAATAACTCCATATTTATTTTAAGAAACATTTATTGTTATTATTTGTATTTCAATGGTATTTCACGATTGTAATGCCAAAGATGCAATACATTCATCGTAAAAAAGTTCATTGTTTGTTAATGCTACAACGAGATCTCCTGAGTATCCTGGCCAGTTGTATTTCCCGTATAAGTTTTGATTCATTTTAAACCAAAAACAACTTCTTTCGTTGGGGAGGAAGTAATGGATTGGAAGTAATTTTAAATAGGATAAAAAATTATTTTTGGTCAATAAATCGAAAAAATTCAACTCACTGATGTCCGAAAATCTAGTTTTAATTTAATTAATAACGATGCCTAAAATTAGCAATTGGCAAGTGCCCCGTCTTGTCCCTCCCAAACGAAGCCCATGTACACAGCGTTCGTGAAAATATTAACACCATTCAGAAAAGAATTTTATCTGCGATTTTAGGAAAAAACTTTTCTTCAGCAGAAGTTGTGCTTACCTTAAAAACTCCCAACCCCCAAAAAAATACAAATATAACGTACAGAGTGCAGAAGAAATAAGCAAACGTGCTAAAATGCTAAGAGTAATGTAACATTAATTTACACGGTACAAAAAAATGTATTAGAACAAAGTTGTTGAGAATCAAATTTAATGTCAAAATATAAAATAACAGCCAATAGTATTTTCCAAAAATAAAGATAAAAAAGTTTACCATATGGTCCCAATATTTTCACACACGCTGTATTGCAAATGGGATTATCAAGCCGGGCTCCCTCACTTAATCTAATATTAAAATTTTTCTAATTATTGCTGAGAAAATACAGAAATGTAACAAATAATTAACTACATGTCTAACTGGAATTTATAATAATATTTATATAAAAGACCGTAATAAGAAGACTAACTGCACACTGATCTATTTTGTATCGGAAATTAATCCTATCAGGAGTGGAGTCCATTCTTGAATCATTGACTTGGAGCTGGTTTTAAATTAACTGGAAATGTATTGTAAATTGAGAATATGTAATAGCTAAATGATCTTTCATACAAAATTGTATAACGGACGTGTAATGGCACATTTATTGTAGAGTTTAAAATACTCCACTATCATACTTTCTTCTTCCACATACAGCTCGACAAGCGAGTCGTCTATAGCTACGCGGTATCGGTAAGGGGAAAGCAATATCTTTTAAAACATGGCCGCGTCATGGGCGTGCTATTATTATCTTAATAATGTAATAATATATATTTTTTCATGGCATGAATATATTTATATCACCAGTGCAATATATTAGGCCTTTCCATTAATATTTTTCGCTTATTTTGACATTTTCGCGAATAATATCTATTTGATTTCAACATGCACTTCAAAGTTTTACGGGAAAACGGAGAGTTTATGTCACTTCTCAGCTGTTGTAGCAACTAGGTTGGAACCACTTTTAGTTCCAAATAATACTTTTGTATTATTCTCCTAACAGCGCCAAAGCCTTTGATTTTTTCGACAGCAGAGAGACGGGCCCTTTTTTTTTGACAGGAGATGACAACAATTGATCCGGGTTATTTTCTTTTCTTTCAGTATCTTCTTTGTGAATGATTTTTACTGCACCCACGCTATACATTGCGACCCTTTCTAGCTTTCGCTTAAGTGGCAATTTAAATGTATTAATTTGTGATTCCTCATCACACACCCTGTACACATTGGCAATCACTTCACGAGTTTGACTATGAAGGGTTTTACGTATATTCATTCATTATCACAGTTTTAAAACAAACCCTATCACTACGCAACGGGATGAAGCATATTGGACATCGCCGAACAAGACGCGTGTCGTCATCCTCTGTCTGGGATATGACCTATCAAATTAGCTCTAGCCACCGGTTACCCATGGTTGATATTGCACCATGTTGCCCTATATTTAGATTAGAAGTACTTCAATAAAAAAATATTTTATTTTGCATTTAAATATTAAAATAAATAGTATGAAAAGAAAGTTTTAAGTACATTGAAACTATAATAGAATATTAGTCTCTTATATACTTTAAACAATTTACTTTAAATGGGTAAATTTAATTTTAGGGTTCACTTGGTAACATGTTATTAAATTAAAATTTAATATATGTGACAACATTGTTAACCCAAGAAATTTTCTTGCCCGCATTCCTTTTGTAGCTACAGATAAAGTTGTCGACCTGTATCATACGGACACAAACTATTGAGGGTGGGAAGTTTTCAAATTGACATCCTGTATAATTGTATGTTGTATCTGTACTTTAAAATTACTTAGGTATATTAATAGTTTGTAGGATTTTCTTTGAAAAAATGTTTTTTAATATTAATGGCGTGGTTATACTAAAAAGTACATTCTTTTCACCTGACGCTAAATGTGTCCTATAAATCTATAAATCCGGCACTGTAACTCCAAGTATCTCGGACTGCAATTATTCGCGGCAAACTTCATACTCCGCTACAATCCTTAGGGAGAGAATATTTCAACTTGTCGTATCTCTCGTAGTAATCAATTGAGAAATTATGAAATACTGTCTCATAAAAATAATATATACCACATACCAGAAAAGCCAGTATTAATAAATAGATATGGGCGTCTAAATACCCAAATAAATTTCAATTTTTAAGTCAAAAACCGGCCCCGTTCTTACAAAGAGAATGTTGTTTTTATACAATCGATTGGTCATTGTTTATATCCATTCCTATTGTAAATTGACAGTTTCCTTAAAATATTTAAATGGTAATTTATTTTTTACTATCTATAGATATTCGTTTAAGGCATGTAAATTACTTGCTGGGTATATTTTTATAGACAGTGGCCGCTGTGTTTATACCTATTTAATAAACTTAATTTACATACGCACATGCTGCCATGTTATACGGGACTTTATTTTAATGGTGATTTAAATTTTATGAAAAATCTGAAGAGTTATATTTAGAGGGTCTTTCTGAATGACGTGCTAATATTTCAGGATGTGATTTCTTAGGTCATTTTATAAAGAAAAGTTCATATGATCATATGTCCGCAACAACTACTTTACAGGGTGTTGAATTTTTGTTTTTTTAATGGTTATTTTTTAATACCTCCGAAAGTACTTTAGATAATATTTTCAACTTTGGTATATATTCATAGGATATAGAACCACAAATTTTAGTTAGAAAAGTTATTCAATTGTTCCACCAGTGGCGTCGCTGCAAATGTTTCCTGTGATATTTTTTACAAAAAAGATGGTACGCCACTGACATTTTTCCATGTGAATATTTTTGCCTTGTCAATTCTACAAGAAAACGGCCTCTTGAGTTTTTCTCGCCGGGCGCACCGTTCTTGATTAAAACCACTATTTCATATGAAACTCATAATTATTAACATTGATAAAATAATTAATGATAAATTTTCCTTCCGCCCGTCTTCGCATCGAATTGTCCACTCCAACGATTTTTATAAAACAAAATTTATCATTAATTATTTTATGTTAATAATAATGAGTTTCAATATCAATTTAGTAGTTTTAATCAAGAACGGTTGCGCCTGACGAGAAAACTCAAGAGACCATTTTCATGTAGAATTAACAAGGCTACATGATCATCATCATCATCATCATCCACATGGAAAAATGTCAGTGGTGTACCATCTTTTATGTAAAAAATATCAGAGGACATGTTTGCAGAGACGCCACTGGTGGAACAATTGAATAACTTTCCTAACTAAAATTTGTGGTTCTATATCGTATTAACACATACTAAAATTGAAAATAATATCTAAAGTACTTTCGGAGATATTAAAAAATACCATTTAAAGAATAAAAATTCAACACCCTGTAGCAAAAAATTTAAGCCGTTGCGGACATATATTCATATGAACTTTTCTTTATAAAATGACCTAAGGAAATACACCCTGAAATATTAGCACGTTATTAAGGAACACCCTGTATATATATATAGATACAAGGTGTTATAGCCTTATTTTATTTAAATCCGCAAATCCTAAGATGGAAACAAATTGTCCTTTTTGCAAACGTAAGTTACGCTCGCGATTTTAAGAGACCGTGTCTAATGGATCGACGTGCATCCATATTCACGTCTCTAGCAGCACTGAAACCTCATCTCTGGCTCTTCGATTGATATCGAGGGAAGATGCATGGAAGGAAGTTCCATTATGACACCTCGTCATAGCGAACAACCAAACGTCAGAACCCGGGCAATTGTTTGGCAACCTTCCCATATATTGGCATGTTTATGGCATTGTCGCATATGGAACGATTTTATGGGTTTTTACCGATGTTTCTAGGATGGTCGATTAAAAACAAAGTATATAGGATTTGAAATACAATAAACTATTTCCATAAGCCCCTGTAATAAACTAATATAACACATCGCGTATCGCGATAATTATAGTTTGTGGAACAGATTTTATTCCACATAAACTCGCGCCATTAATGTCTAGTTAGCGTCTTGATTAGGTATTAATCTATTTAGTTTATTACCTGCACCACCTTAATTAATGCCATTTGTTTATTTGCACGCATTTTCGTCCATGACAGCTTTACCTAAATTCATAAAATTATCGTATATAATATCGTAAGAGAGAAAATTTTGTTGGCAAGATTTCCGACTGGTATGAGAATTTGTTGCTTGGCAATTTCATTAGCGAAATTACCAAAAAGCAACAAACTTGAATCGACAATACCTACTGTTTATTTCATTTTATAAAAAGTGCTTATTTTTTCTTTTTGAGACCAGGATGACATTTGTCAGATTATAACAATAGTTCTTACCTCACACGTATGAAAATTTTGCCGCTGAAAAACCATCAAGTTGGTTTTGTCCAGGCAGATGTAGATAAGAGTTTTGCCATTAGGAAATAGGCCGTTGCCATAACAACTCAGTTTTTTACTCCGGCGGAACGTCTGTGGATACTTGAGGCCGACTGTGAGAATTATATTGTACTATAGGGTTAAAAGGAACACACCGGCCAGTTTACGCAAACTGGCCTACACAGTCGGGCTGCGTTAAAAAACTGGGCCTTAATACACTCTTCTGGTGAAATAATCGTAGGTAGTATCGATAAAATTTTTCATGTTCACGATAAGTTGTGTTTTGGAAATTTGACGAAATATCGTTGGCATATTTAATCTGATTAAATCCCGAGAGTGGAGCTCGGATTTGTTCCGTGAATAAACATTCCCAAACGATAATTGAGTAATATTTCCAAAAAACAAAACTTGGAATGTAACAGTAAAAGTTTATTCGATAAGTAAAATGACGCTCGGGTTATATTTGATTATTTCCAGAACCTGAATTAAATATTATAATAATTCGAGCAATACTTTTAATATACAATATAGAAAAAATAGAAGATAGAAGAAATTTTGGCTTGGGGTGACAGTAACCAAGTCGAATTTAACGCTAAAAAAACCCAGGCAGCAGTTTTTTCTAAAAAGGTTAACATTACAGAACCGGATATAGTCATGGCCGGACACACAATCCCACTGGCTTCATCTATTCAATCTGGGAGGAAATATGTCTTGGCATAACCACGTTGTGGCAATCGCCAAGATAGCTTCTCAGAAACTTGATGTACTCTTCCGAAGCAAGAAGTTGTACACACCTCAACAACTTTTGACACTATACAAAGCCCAGATTCGACAATAACTAGAGTACTGCTCTCATGCCTGGAGCTCTGCACCCAAACATACTCTTCGGCTACTGGATTCCAACGAAAAAAGGGCCATTCGTCTGATTGGAGACCACGAGCTGACTAAGAATCTCGACAGCGTAGAACATCGAAGACAGGTTGGGGATTTGACTCTTATATTCGTTGGGAAAAACGACCTTCCCGATGTCGTTTTTCCCAGCAAATATAACCTCCAACAATTCAAAACCAACGTGAATCGTTTTTTGCGCACACGCACCATTCTCAGAGTGCCCTAAAGGATTTTTCCTATAGTGCTTGTGTTTGATCATAAAAAAATATCGATAGTCGTAGATATCGATATTAGCTTATGCTCTCTACTATAGCCTTCAAGCCTTTTGACGTTTCGTAAGTTAACAGTTATGCGACTAAAATTTGAAAAGAAAACAAGTCAAAAATATAAATAGAAAATGTATTGCAAATAAACCTTAAGTATACATTTCTACCTTTAAAGTAGTTTTCCGATTTTCTCGGGTATGTAATAAGGAAAATCCAAAAAAAACATGCATATATTAAATGAAAAAGTCATTTAACTTTATATTTATGAAAACTCATTCTCTAGCACTCAGCCTAGGTACTTAAAAACGGTTTTCAAAAAGTTGTGGGCCAACGAGACAGTTTTATCACTTATAAGGAATATTGGTATAAATGAAACGATTTGATTGAGCGAAACAGTGTATTCGACAGCTGATGAATTTTTTTTTAAAAGCGAGAATCGAAATCATGCTTAAAAAAATTATGGAATCCTTTCCGCAAAAACTTTCTTTAAATTCTCCATACAACATTATTTGAAGATAGTCAAAAATCCATATTGTTTCACAACTTTCTTGCAGAACTTGGATTTTTTAATGGTTGTAACACGATAACCTAAAGAGAGAGGTTATAAACTTGTACAAAGAAAATAATTAAACATTAATTGAAAAGGGAAAAACGTTATATCGAAACACAATGTAATTAACAAAGCTATAAAATAATCTGCGCCGTCATAAATCACAGAATTGACAGAGCGGAATTTGCAATCTTACAGGCAGCAGCAACAGAAATGCTGGTAAAAGACGGGACTGTGTGAGAAATTCCTCAAATGTTTGCTTTAAGTCGAGCCTAAAACATAATTGGGCTTAGTTGGCATTCTCGGTTTATAGGCCGGCTGTTAGAATTTCTAATTCAAATATTCTATTCCAAGGGAATTCGGATTGATTTGTGAAACGCAGGAAAAAGTTCAAAATGTTCGAACCAATACATTTCCGATCAGGTAATGGTATTTATTTGCTAAAGATTTTAATTAAATCTATTTTTCCAGACAAAACTGCAGTGGAATCAGAAACAATTGCTTTGATGTCGATCGATAAAGAGAAGTCGATTGATATTTTACGACTTAAGGCTTAATTTTTTTTATGATCAAACACAAGCACTATAGGAAAAATCCTTGAAGGCACTCTGGGAGTGGTGCGTGTGCGAATAAAACGATTCACGGTCTTGAATCATTGGAAGTTATATTCGTTGAGAAACACGACCTCAGAAAGGTCGTTCCATAAGGATGAAGTCCTCCAGATGAAAGAATTCGCCGCTCTGGGCGGAATTAAGAGGGAGAGGTCAGCCGAGCACTTTCCAATGAAATATCTGTAAAAGAGAGTCAAATTACCAATCTGTCTTGGATGTTCTAGGCTGTCGAGGCTCTTCGTCAGCTCATGGTCTCCGATCAGACGAATGGCACTCCTTTCGATGGAATCGAGTAGCCGAAGAGTATGTTTGGGTGCAGAGCTCCAGGCATGAGAGATGGTCGAATCTGGGCTTTGTATAGCATCAAAAGTTGTTGAGGTGTATACAACTTTTTGGTTCGGAAGAGTACACCAAACTTCTGAGAAACTATCTTGGCGATTGTCACAACGTGGTTGTGCCAAGATATATTTCCTCCCAGATTGACGCTCAGCAAATCAATAGATGAAGCCAGTGGAATTGCATGTCCTGCCATGACTATATCCGGTTCTGTGGCGTTAACCTTTTTCGAGAAGAGTGGTCTATGGTTTCTTAGCGTTAAGTTCGACTTGGTTACTGTCACTTCAAGCCAAAATTTCAAATACATCATCATGTCGGCGAAGATGTGCGTCGGCAGCCGATGTTTGTCCATTCAGAGAGAAAGATGAGACAAGTGTGCTATCATCAGCAAAGATAAATATCGGATTTTTAGTTTTCACTGTCGTTAATGTAGAGTAAGAATTAATACTATCGCAAAATAACAGAGAAGGCACTTATTTGCTGATTACTACTCAGTAATAGTGAATATTCATTAACAATTATAAGTATTAATAATGCATGCGTTTATTCGAGTTTCTTGATGTATAGTAAGTAAAAAAGGAAGTAAGAATAAATGATTTTAAGAAAAAAAACATATTTAGAAAATGTAAAAATAATAGTGAATTCAGTCTCATGCCGTTATTACCTTATATAAAACTTACAATGGCGGTATAGAATAAAAGCTTTTAAAATTATTTTATTAAATTTTTGATGTGGCAAAATAATACGAAACCTTTTTTTATAGCTAAGGCCAAAGTTTCCTTGAGTAACTTTTAAATTTTATTCCGACTTTAAAAATGATAAAAGAAGTAAAACTTTTCGATAAAGAGGAGCCTTAGAGTAATTTGATTAATATCGGCATGAAAGTTTAAACATAAAATTTGCAATTTTAAATTCTTAGTTTTGCTTAAGTTAAAAGTAAAACTAGAATCACTGGTCGTCTGTATAAACCAGCGGAATCAGGTGGAAGCGCAAAATTTCACCACAGCATAACTATCAAATACCAGTGCATGGAAAAATTATTATTTCCCAGACTGGAGAACTTTATCCTTATAGAACGACTTTCCCGAGGTCGTTTTTTCCAACGAATATAACCTCCAACGCTTCAAATCCAATGTGAATCGCTTTCTGCGCACACGCACCACTCCCAGAGTGCCCTAAAGGATTTCCTATAGTGCTTGTGTTTGATCATAAAAAAAAAAATGCAGAAACTATTATTTCCCAGACCACTCTGGGAGCGGTGCGTGTGCGCAAAAAGCGATTCATGTTAGTTTTGAATCGTTGGAGGTTATATTCGTTGGGAAAAACGACCTCGGGAAGGTCGGTCCATAAGAATGAAGTCCTTCAGATGAAAGAATTCTTAAATAATGAGGAGTACTAAGCTTAACCACATATGGATGGGCGGCAGTGGTCCGTCGTGTATTTCTGATATTCGCCGCTCTGGGCGGAATAAAGAGGGCAAGGTCAGCTGAGCACTTTCCATGAAAATATGATGAAAATATGGAATCCAGTAGCCGAAGAGTATGTTTGGGTGCAGAGCTCCAGACATGAGAGCAGTACTCTAGTGATGGTCGAATCTGGGCTTTGTATAGTGTCAAAAGTTGTTGAGGTGTGTACAACTTTCTGGTTCGGAAGAGTACACCAAGTTTCTGAGAAGCTATCTTGGCGATTGACACAACGTGGTTATGCCAAGACATATTTCCTCCCAGATTGACGCCCAGCAAATTAATAGATGAAGCTAGTGTGGGATTGCGTGTCCGTCCATATTGGTATTTGATATTAATACCACCTGAAAAGTAAATAGACTATTTATTTTTTACTGCATAATTAAACGACATTTTTTGTTAAAGGATTAAGTACCACATCGGTAGTGTGTTTCGGATTCAATATCAAAATATAGAATATATTAAATGAATGAATGCATGTATTATACATAAAACTGTGACTAACAGTATTACTATGGCATTTTGTACAAACAAAGTTCAACAAAATCATGTTAAATAATAAAAACAGTATCAGAATCGCGATTATGTCTGTTTCAGAAAAATGTGCATATTATGTAACTCAGGTACAGCTTGGTAAGCTGAACAACTTACGAAATAGACGAAACTACAATCCGCTAAAAAATTCATATAGCTTTATTTTCTAGAGACTCAGAAAAGACGCATCTGTTTCTAAAGCGTAATTGAGACGTAAGAAGATCCTACGAAAACAAAAACAAAAATATAAATTCAGCAATTTAAAACAAAGAGCGTCGTTGCTTTCTTAACTCAAAAGTGGAGCATCTTATACAACACGCAAAATGTCACTGTTGAATAATTAAAGGGCATTTCTTTTAGTCAGATCTCGCCGTTCTACGAGCTTTGTATAAATAACACAGTATTTATGTAAATTTTAAGTGAAGGCCTAAAAATACTGAAGTAATCTGATTCCGAGTTACGAAACACTGGACTATTGTCTTTAAGATTCAGCCTGCTTTCCATACGATTGATTTTAAATGGTGAGAGTCTTGACAGGAGATGTTCACTTGGACATACTTATGGATTCGATCTTCATGGCTCTACGGTGACTATTTAAATTGAAACAAGGGTCTTCAAGGGTGATCTCATTGAATACATTTGAATAACTCCTATTTCATTATTAATAGTATATTACATACCGAGGTGGATAGTGTTTAATTTTTGCTTCGAGGAAAGGATGGTTTACAACGTCAAATTTTCAAATCATTTTGGTTATTAAATGAATGTTGGCATTTATTTGAATGAAAATCTATTTTGATATTAGTGGAGACGTTCTGGCGAAATAAACGGCTCGAAAATCCCTTGACGAAATCGAGTAATGTTTTTTTTCCAAACGATATGGTAGGATCCTCTCGACATTATGACATGATTTGTAGGGGGCGCCGCATTGGGGGGAGGTGGCACGCCCCATAAATCTAACCTACAACGGATTTTCCTAAATAACTCAGCCAGTTCTGATGCTACCAAAAAAAATGTGAAGGGCAAAATTGAAGAGCTTGACAGAGCGCGTAAGCTCGAACAAACCTGATCCCGATATCTCTATGAGTTGGCGAATTATCGCGATTTTTAACTGTAAAAACAATAAAATTTAATTAATCATATCTCGAGAAGGGGTGGAGTTGGGGCATCAATTTTTCGCTAATCAACGGGTGACACCGGGTACTTTGATGGGCCGGAGGCTAGGTGTGGTTGGGCAATGAAGAGGAGAGTTATGGGGGGGAAAAAATATTACATAAATGCTAATAAGTAGTTTATTAGTCTAGCTACGGGGATCAGGCCGGATTCAATTTGTTCATTTTTTTATCAGCTACAAGGAAGGATTGGCAAAAAATTTTTTTCGGAAATGCGCGCTTGTCGCGGTATACAAGAAATGGCCACTATTTAAGATCTCCGAAAATACTTTAGATATTATGTTCAATTTTGGTATATTAATATGTTAATAGAATATAAAATCACACATTTTAGTTGGAAAAGTTATTAAATTGTTCCACCAGTGACGTCCCTGCAAACATGTCCTATATTTTTACAAAAAAGATGGTACGCCACTGACATTTTTCCAAGTGGATATTTTTTCTGATTAGCCTGGTCAATTCGACATAAAAACGGTCTCTTGAGTTTTTCTCGTCAGACGCATCGAATTGCCCACTCCACTAACAAAATTTATCATTAATAATTTTATCAATGTTAATAATAAAGAGTTTCAATGTGAATTAGTGGTTTTAATCAAGAACGGTGCGTCTGACGAGAAAAACTCAAGAGACCGTTTTTATGTAGAATTGACCAGGCTAATCAGAAAACTTGGAAAAATGTCAGTGGCGTACCATATTTCAGAAGACATGTTTGCAGGGACGCCACTGGTGGAACAATTGAATAACTTTTCTAACTAAAATGTGTGGTTCTATATCCTATTAACACGTACCAAAATCAAACATAATATCTAAAGTATTTTCGGAGATATTGAATCCGGCCTGATCCCCGTAGCTCGATTAATAAACTACTTATTAGCATTTATGTAATATTTTTTTCCCCCCGATAACTCTCCTCTCAAAAAAAAATTACTCGATGTCGTCAAGGGATTTTCGTAAACCGGATCGACTCCACTATATGTGTGTTTTCAAGGAAAAAGATTTTACAGAGTGGACCAAGTTAATGTGATGGGTCCAAGCGATTTTAGATAGTAAGTGATCAGTTTATCTTAATTATGCTCTGTATTATAAGGTCACTCATGCGTTAGAAATAGGGTTGCACCCACTGGTATTATAATATACAGGGTGTAATTTAGAAACCATCCTCAATATCTCGCTTACAGTAAATAATATTGAACCGTTATCGAATAATTTTCGAAAATAAACTTTCGATTTCATCATCCTATATTTCTAGAACGAGGAACATTTCGAGAAAACCTGGTATGTCCAGTTGCTCTATGGCCCATAAGTTATTAGACACCCTGTATAGAACAATTAAGGGAATCATAAAGAGGTCAAGAGCTGAGGCTCGTAAGAAATGGAGGCTTGTTACTACTATGTAGAATATTGTAACCGCACAGTGTGTCCTCACTGCTAAATATAAATAGCTCTTTTTTATTCGCTTGTTTGTCTAATCTTCTTTTCACTTAACATTGCCTGTTAGCATTGTTAGATTGCACATTCCGTCATGTCAATTTAGTGATTTATGACGTTGTGCGGCGTTTAGTTTTGTGGCCGCGTTAATTGCCGACTTGAACATTTAACTATTTCGTTAATTGCGCTTACCTAAATTGGAGTCGGAAAAAAATCGAAACCAGCATTCATGATGAATGGTCTAGTGAGAAAGTTCGGATGATTGTTGAGTTTCTGTTTTTAGTTAGAATAAAGCAATTAGCTTTTAGGAACTGAAAATTGATTGACAGCCGCATATTGTAGATGGATTTTAGGGTTTCTTGTAAGATATGCCCAGGTTACTACTACCTAACCTAAAATAAGTTCATTAATTTTCATTAATTCACAATTTTAATATATCTTTAATTTACGTAAGAAGTAACTATGTAAACTAATTAATAATTATAAGTTGGATATGGAAATATCACGGGGTTGTTCGTTTTTCCAGCACCTACACGGAAAGAAAACCTTAGTAAAAGTTGCTATAATAATAATAAATCTAACTATAATTTATGGCTCTATCTGTGCAAGCATTGCCATTAAATTATAGCAAGATTGTATCCAAAATTTTTAGTAATAATTGCAAAAATATTTAGTGAAAGATTTATACGAAAAGATTTTGTAAAATTTACTTAAATCTTGTTTAAATTTATTACAATCTTTTACTAAAATCTTTTGTAAACATTTTGATATATCTGATGAATTACATTACTCGCCTGCGGCTCGTACGCAGGTTTCATCATCATTCTATAATTTCGTGCGTCTTAAACAATATAATATTCCACAATTACGTACTTTTAAATTTCGATATCACTTTAAAACAAGTGAAAATCGGTTAATCACATATGAGATATGTCCCATCAACAAGAAATTGTTTTATTAAGCTGTTATCTTTTTAAGATAGATAATAATTCATATATGGTGTGATTTAGATCAAAATTATTGAAATATCAATAAAGGAGTTGAATCTATGGAGAATCTTCTAGACAACAATAGTACATTACGTACCGAGGTGGAGAGTGCTTCATTCCTGTCGAGAGAGTCGGTAGTAGTACTAAATTTCGAGACAGTAATGAAACTTTTCACCGAGGTTTGTGTACTATTTTATTTAAGCCGCAAACACTATTATCACGTCACGTGAGATCACATGCTATCACGCAATATTACGGCACACCTGAAATATCTGCAAGACGGTTTATGCGTGTTTATAAATAGGTTTAGAGTACACTATAGTCACCTCATGCAGCTCACGGCAAATCATACTTGACAGCTCAATTGTATTTCTGCAAATTTACATATTCGTCACGCGTGATAGCACGGTGTCAAGTTTGACGCTAGAAGCCTACAAGATTCACTTGCCCTCTTCACAAACACAAAATAAGTAATAAAAATGATCTGCAGTGTACGTAGTCTTTAAAATCGGTTAAAAAATCTGTCATTAGCGTTTGTTCAGTTGGTCAGTAAATTTGAACTATGTTTCTAAGCTGTGAGAGCATGTGCTATTTTGCCGATATGACAACACGTGAATTCACGTAACGTGATAATAGTTCTTATTATTTTGAATTAAAATTATTAATAAAAGATACATGTCATTCTGACTTTTCCATTGAAAAATTAGACAGAAATTTCAAATAACAGCAGGTGGTAAAATAACGTAGGTAATAATACACATCAAGATGGCAAATATAATTTTTTGAATATGGTTTCCATGTCACTAAACAATATATTATTTTAACAGCAAAATGCTATCAGATGAGGAAATTGATTTTGCTGCTACTCCACCAGAAATTCGAGATGCAGCGAAAATAGTAGAACTATTTTTGCAGCCTCTCATCTGATTTTTCTGTTGTTAAAATAATATATTGTTTAGTGACATGGAATCCATATGCAATGCAATGCACCAGAAGTTCGAGAAGCAGCAAAAATAGTAGAAGAAGATTTTCTGCCAACTAAAAGCCGCCCGAGATATGACAAGGCGTATAACTGTTTCAAAGAATGGTGTACGGGAAATAAAGTTCAAAATCCTGGTTCTGAGTCGGCGCTACTAGTTTATTTCAGTGAAAATGTCAAGACAAAGAAGATATCAACGATTTGGTCACAATATTCAATGCTGAGGACCACCCTATCAATTAGAGAAAAAGCAGACATATCTAAACACGCAAAGCTATTAGCATTTTTAAAAAGGTGTGTTCGTATATAATTTTGAGATATCGATTTTTTTTTAAATTACAAAAATAATTTAATTTCCACCCCAAGTGAGCACTTTCACACGTCAACTTTCCACCTTTCAAAGATGAAATGTCATTATTACATGCATGGTTGTAAATAAGCAATTTTGCTTAGCCTACATTGAAGTGAAGAGCAAGTTGATTTTTAAAATACTTAATTAATATCGTACTCAATTTCAAGTAACGTTCATTAAACATGCAAATGTAATCTGTTCTAAAATCATTATTTATTAAAATTGCCTTTGATTAAAATAATGTGGGAAATTATGAACAGGAAGGAGAGCCATCCATATACGTGTTTTTCTTTTATATTGGTAACATACCTACATGTCTAGCTAATTTTCTATTTCCAATAATAAGTACATTGGATTTTAGAATAAATAACAAGCAATTATACTGCGTTTGCTATTTTATATAACTTAACCATGACAAACAGGAAAAATATCTTCTTCTATAATTACGTATGTATCGTAAAGTTTGATACACTTGAACCGATCCAATTTCCTCAGAATATCCTGACATATTTCGCAGTAAAATGTTGCATATAGTTCATGTGTTCTTCCTTATGCTGGAATGACTTATACAGACAGATAAAATAGTCCTTTTGGCTCTTCATCATAGGCATCAATATCTTCTTGCAAGTGGATATTGTCAGCTGGACAAGCTCATGGCCATCTTTTCAACATTAAGCAGGAGTGCCACAGTATGGCACGTTGGGTTGGAATAGTGGCACTCTTCCCAAAAAGGTTGACCACCTCTGTTCTAATTGAATACAAGCCTAAGGGCATTTGAATTCAGGAATCATTATTTCTTGATGGAATAAAGGCTTTATAGCATACGTACGTTAATTTTTCTGATGCCACTCGTACTATTTAGTTATTATCGGTTTTAATTTTCACCAATTCCAAACCCAATCAAACAGACTTGTTCTACTAGCGACGTTGAACAGGTTTAAGTCGATGTTAAATTATTTTCTGAAATAAATTGCCACTGAACACAATTTACATATTTTGTTCAAGTCCTTTATGAGTACTATGTGAAGAGTATTAATTGTTTGGCTTTTCTGCATTTTCCCACGGAACCGATAATACAGATTTGCCGTTGATTTGTAAAGGTATGTCTACAGTGGTCATTGGTCAGGTTAACGTAACCTTTCTATTTTGTTCTAATTGAACTAGTCTGGGATCATAGGTATTCCATTAGCATAAACCTAATACAACAATTGCATATTGCATAATCTTATAACAAAAATATTTAGAAGGTGAAAAATGTCTGGACAATACATCTGGATTAAATAGACAATAACATCTACGGCTCTATCCCATATAATGGTTGTTGCGGAAATGGTTTATTATTTTTTTCGATTTGGGTTTCATAATGGCTACATTATGAAATGCAAAGAAATTGAATAACCTGCCACTTTATGAAACTGTTTTATTTTTTTATGTTGGCAGCAAATGGGATTCGAATTTTAGGCTTACTTTGATTTCGTTGAAATTAGTTTTCTTGGCATTATGGTTTCGATAAAAATCTTTATAGGAAACTTTAAAATACTAACTTTTAACCTTGCAAATAGATCATTTTTACTAGATATTTATCTGAAATACCTATACTCGGAAATATATAACATACTGACGGTGTCCGTCAACTAATGTCTAGTCACAACTATAAAACAACATAACCTAAAAATAATATAAATATCTTCCAGTTTATGCTCTATTTCTAAAGTTTTATTCAACAAAGTACTATTTTTATTCTTAATTCAATATAGTATTATACATATTACTTTATATATACATATTTATAGTTAATGTAGACATTTCCTGGTCATTAATTGCTATTCCTGTCAGATTCTGTGTCGACACAGTATTTTGTTCAATAGCATTATTTATTATTTTGTTCAATATTTTGAACTTTGTTCTGCTCGCACCATAACTCAAAGTTTTGCATATCCTTTTTAAAAGTTTTTCTAGACTATTTTCTGCAATTTCTCGTATTTCTGACGGAGTACAACTTTCTTCCTGACTCATCAACTTTAATAATATATTTATTTTTAATTATGACGGATGGGAAGAAGCTTTGTTTTCAATTGTTTCTATCATGGCATATTTGATACTTGTAACATTTTATGAAATTGTAAAGGTATTGCCAACCCAAAAAGAAAATATTAATTCAAATGGAAAAAATCTACTATATTTTTTCAAGTTTTTCAGACTTTAAAGACCCAAATAGAAAAAGTATTATAAAATACACGGTTCGCGGGTCGTTTTCTAAATTAAACGCGTGCTCTAAGATAATGTCTTATGAAACTTGTATCTTAATATACTATTAAATGATATGTGACTCCTTGGGTATCCTAGAGGCCTAAGTACTTTTTTTTTAAATCCACTGTCTACTACTATACTTATACTTGTAAAAACTGCTGCGACTCCATGCACATTTGTTTTCACTAAACAGGTGTGTGTAGGTCAGTAGGTTAACGATGATGCCAAACCACAATGCCTGTCTCGACCTTAGTCATTGGAAACCATTGAATGTGCCAGTCTCGTTTGATACGCGAGAGGTTGGTTTCCCCTGAGTTCCCACCTGGCTTTATATGCATTTTAAACGTTTAAGGTATTTTATGTTTAATAAATAAGACGTAATGGTTCCTGGACAGTCCGTGTATTATGATGACCTTCTGAATTTATTGAATGATTTTATAAAAAAAAATGTGTTATTGTAAATTAATGTATTTATGTTCTACGGATCACAACTTTACTAAAGTTGGGACAATTCGGTATTTTCAATGTATTTATTTTTAACTCGAACGTACAATTGTCAATTAGGAATGTCGCCCGGAAAAGGTCAAATAAAAAACGAGATTATCAATTTTTAATGCCCTGATTCTAAAATATTCTTATCTATTATTAATTGACGGATCCAGCAACGCCTCGAGCAACCCCTAAGGAAGATGATGTGCAAACAATTTTAAATTTTTGGAGTATCCAATTAAAATCAAAAATTAATTTTTGACACTGTCCATGTCTGTCCATGTACATGTACATGTACAGGGTGATCCAAAAATTAATAGTACACAGTAATATTGCAGATTCTTGGGATAAGAATGTAGCGATTTAGCCAAAAGTTGTTAATAACTGTGATACAGGGTATCCAAGTGAAAATTTTATTTTCTATTTTTTTTAATAAACTCACTTATTAACTAATATTATCGCATGGAATTTGTGATTGATGTTTGTTTGGGACGAGAAATTCGATTTGCTTAGTAATTTTAATGTAGATTGTAGAAGACGCTCGCTGCGACCCTCTGGAAACGTTTTGCGCTTTAGTGTCTTTAAGTTTTTATTAAAAATATAAATAATTTTTTTATTATTTTTATCGAAAAATGATGTACCTAGTCAATATGGCGCCGAGCAACTGTTTTCAAGATTTTTGCATTTATAGTGCCCAGTGCTTTAAATATTAAAATAACACATTATTATGTTAGATATTAATTATTACATTAGATACATTATTAATTTTTTAATTTTGGAACCTCCTGCATACGTGGTGTTACGTAAATGGTTTATTATTTTTAAAAAGGTGACTCCTTGGGTGTCCTAGAGAACCTCTGGAAACTCGATTAAAAATAATGTGTTCCCTCAAAAGAGTATTTGAATATTAAGCTCTTAAATGTATTTTGAATATATTTTCTGTGGCGCTAATTATAAATCCTTCTGACTCTGTTGATATATTTACATTACAAGCAAACTCGAACAAAAGGTGTCTGACGATATATATCTTTTGAACCCACAATCGCCTGAATAGGTTCAACCCTAATGTAGGGATTTGATAAATAGTATGGTGTAAATATTGTATACGTTTGTATAAATAGAAAAGCAAAATGCAACGGCAACGTGACACAGAGACAAAATAGCTTACCTTCAGTAGATTGGATTGCTTCCTAGGTGACCACCACTGGTCCTGTACAGGTGGACAAGTTTATCTTTAGCTACAAAAGGAATGCGGGCAAGAAAATTTCTTGGATTAACAATGTTGTCACATATATTAAATTTTAATTTAATAACATATTACCAAGTAAACCCTAAAATTAAATTTACCCATTTAAAGTAAATTGTCATAAGTATATAAGAAACTAATATTCTATTATAGTTTCAATGTTCTTAAAACTTTCTTTTCATACTATTTATTTTAATATTTAAATGCAAAATAAAATATTTTTTTATTAAAGTACTTCTAATATAAAAATAAGGCAACATGGTACAATATCAACGGTAACCATGGGTAACCGGTGGCTAGAGCTAATTTGATAGGTTATATCCCAGAGAGAGGATGACGACACGCGTCTGGTGACATGCCCATTGTGCCGGCGTGGTTGATCGGCGATGTCCAATAGGCTTCATCCAGTTGCGTAGTGATAAGGTTTGTTTTAAAACTGTGATAATAAATGAATATACCCTGGTAGAACCCTTCATAGTCAAACCCGTGAAGTAATTACCAATGTGTACAGAGTGTGTGAAGAGGAATCACAAATTAATACATTTAAATTGCCACTTAAGCGAAAGCGAGAAAGGGTCGCAATGTATACGGGAGTAAGCGTGGGTGCAGTAAAAAACATTCACAAAGAAGACACTGAAAGGAAACAAAATAACCCGGATCAATTGTAGTCATCTCCTGTCAAAAAAAGGGCCCGTCTCTCTGCTCTCGGAAAAATCGAAGGCTTCGACTTTGGCATTGTTATGAGAACAATACAAACGTTTTATTTGGAACTTGGTTCCAACCTTAAGAAAGTTGCTACAACAGCTGAGAAGTGACATAAACTCTCCGTTTTCCCGTGAAACTTTGAGGTGCATGTTGAAATCAAATGGATTTTATTGGCGAAAATGCCAAAATAAGCGAAAATATTAATGGAAAGGCATAATATATTGCACTGGTGATACAAATATATTCATGCCATGAAAAAAAATATATTATTACATTATTAAGATAATAATAGCAAGCCCATGGCTCGGCTATGTTTTAAAAGATATTGGTTTCCCCTTACCAATACCGCGTAGCTACAGACTCGCTTCTCGAGCTGTAGACAACCTCGCACACTGCTGCACCTTGGAGGGTAGTTCTTCATATTAAGGGGTTGCCGATTCGCACTATGAACCGGGAGGTCGAACGGGTTCTTGTTAACAAGCGTTCTCGGGAGAGTAATATAGAGCATCTCGTCTGAGACTGTTGGTTGTGCACTGCCTGTAGCGGGTCAAAATATCACGTGCTCTATCGCCATAAACGCGGCAGGGAATTTAAAACAAACATTTTCTGGCACTATGCGACTAATAGAGAGAGAGAGAAATTTATTTAATAATTAACACAAAAGTAACGAAACCCAAACACCTAACTTGAAAATACCCTGAGAATAACTGAAACTTCGTTGTGCAAAAAAAAACAAATGAAACATTAACGATATTTTTGAAATAATAAATATTAACAATGCAAATTTGACAAATTAAACATTGTATCTGTATAGGTTTTACTATGTCCGACCCTCATCAAAATGATTGTTACTTTAGCCTCACTTATTTTGTCCCTTTACACAAACTAATTACTTGAATTATTACATTACAGAGCGAAATTAAAACAAAATTAAATATAGCGGGATGGACACGTCCGTCATACTTTTATTATAATATTATTATTAAAAATGTTAAAAGTTTTTTATATTTGTTAATTATAAATAAGAAACAATTTTATTTTTAATTTATTATAAAAGTTATTTATTTTCCACTTGTAAATTATTATTTACTTATTGAATTTCTTAAATCAATAAGGAATAGAATTGGGTATCATTTAAGTGGTTAGCAAAATATTCTTATTTTTCCGAACAGAAAAATGTAATCGGTCATTCAAAATGGCTAGTTGGTCAGCAACTTATGAACAGCAAACATTTCTGAATCGGTCAGTAATTAATGTCATACTAGAGTGGTCTAAATTATTTTGGTACGCAAATTAAATATATAAGCTGCTATGAGCGATCCACTTTTAATCAGATATTGATAAACAATCAGCGGGTAAGCAAAATATTAAATCGTGGTCATCAAAAAAAAAGGAATAAAACGTGAAATAGTTACAGTGCCCTGGGAAAACAAGAAAACCAGCCCCCGCTACCTTTTGGGCCTTGACTGCTACACCGAATGAAAACACACCCACGCAATTAGCTACTCGTATCACTCGACTGCTTTCGCTCCGCCCACAATAACGAACTTTGTCGATTATTCAAAACAAACGCAATCCAATAATTTATATTGATAACCATTCTTATAATATGCAAACCTCTGAAGTAAACTGCTTCTAGACATGTTTTTTTCTACTGACCAATAATTGTAAAATCTTGCTGACCAAGTAATCATTTCTCAGCTCGACTGTTAATTAAGCGAACACATGATATTACAATCGGGCTGATATCGGTTAAATTGTTAACAGTTTGTAGCATTTTGGAAGAACAAGTGTTGTAGCCTGATTTTTATTTATTGGAAGCAAAATCTTTTTATGCTGATCCAATGGCTTTTTTTTGCTGCGAACCAATTTTAATAACGGCAAACCATTTAATTACTTCTCATAGAATTTATGATATGGATTAATTACATGATATATAATTCATGAACCCAAAATATTTTGCCTGTGCATAAACATGGAAAATGAGCATAAAAATAGTTAAGTGTAATTCTTTATGTCAACATTCAAAATCAATTTAAATTTTTATTTTTGTCCCACAAACGCAAATAGACACTAAAGCCACTCCTTATAATACCTGAAATAAAACACACACAACTTTGCTCATAAATAACATTTTTTTATAAAACTCCTAAGAAAGTTTACCATATATATTTACATTTTCAAATAATGACATAATATATTTCGTCAAAGAAAATGGTTTACATAATATATAATATTTTACAAGGTTGTTTCCCTTGGATTGCTGGATAAACGAGATTTATAGGGTTCTTAAAAACATTTAATTATTGTATATTAAAA
Source organism: Barypeithes pellucidus (assembly GCA_963991005.1). NCBI lineage: Eukaryota > Metazoa > Arthropoda > Insecta > Coleoptera > Curculionidae > Barypeithes > Barypeithes pellucidus. The sequence goes on along the minus strand of OZ022557.1, from coordinate 20,519,908 downwards.
ATATATTATTGATGTTTTAAGGGAAAATGATATTGTAAGTAACGAAACATTTATCTTATCGTCTTTTTAATAACAACGCGTGCAGTGAGAGAAGTTTGCTGTAGTGGTAAAGTCGCTTTAAAATTTCATTATCCTGGAGTTACAGCAAAGCACAGTTCTTATGATTACAAAGCCACTTACCATCGATTGAAAAGATACCTGGCTGAGGCAATAAAGATATTCTTACGTCCAGAAAAAAGCCAGATTATATTTGGTAACTTTTTTTATTTTGTTTTTATTTCACAATGTGTTCTATAATAAATAAAATTCAGCACTGTATACCGTTTCCCTGTTTAGGGTTATTTATATCTTTACATTTAAATCTTTAAAAATATATTTATTACAAATTAAGCATTAAAATCGAAAGTTATATGAACGAAGTTTAAATTAAGTTATTAAGTACAGTCAATATAAATCATTGGATGGTTATAGTTCATATACCACATATCAAACCGAGCTCAAGCGTAGGTTAATATAACATAAAACTAATATAAAACTAGTAACAACTTTTTAAAAGATTTAGTTCTGTTTCTCAAAATAGCGCGCAACACAGCACACTCAATTGAGACGATAAACCAACCGATAAAACAGGTTTGATTTTGATATGTAAAAGTCCTTTAGTAAACTGCCGCTATGGGAGTGAAGTCCATGTTGCTCTACTCCTGTATCAGCGATGCCAAGGATACTTGTGTGTGGACTCAAGTCACGCAAAACGCAACGTATAAGAAAATTAGTTTGCTGAGACGCATAATTCTGAAAATGGTCGGTAATACCGAATAAACAAAGAAGGTCGCTTTCCAATCAAAATATTTACGGTGCCAGTAAAAAAAAATTTATAAAGACATTTTCATAAAGTTTCGGGTTTGTTGAAAATGGTTCCCAAATAATCCTAGCGAAGATTTTTTGGCTAAAGATTTTCTCAGTATGGCAATATTACCATAAAAAATACAACACTTCAGCTTGGTAATCTTCGGCTTAACCTGAAAACCCGTATTTTGAAATTAATTTACTTTGCACTGTCAAACTTTGCACAGCCTTCAAATGAACCCTTGTTTCTAGTAGAAAATTCCATTTCTTTCAAACCTAATAACATAAAGTTTACATCATAATTCATCATTAAAGACCGACAAGATTGCCGACGAAAGATAAATGTGCCAAGTTAAGGGCTGTCAGATAAACTTGAGAAATAGGCAGTGCTATTAGCGAAAATATGGAAAAGGGTCCATTTAAAGTAGTATTTCTGGTCGAGTTAAAATTAGATTTAAAGCCAATCGAAATCGACATTTGTATGACGGGTTAAAACTCACGTTTGAGCAAATTCTTACCCATGACTTGCAGATAACTGGAGGAAGTAGGGATTACGAAAACAGCGAGTTTACGTAAAAGCTGACGTTTTAATGGGGTCCGTTAAAAGCCGAAACATGTGGTTTAAAGCTTTTTGCAACGGATAGAACCGTGTGGGTTAGGAACTGTTTTTAAATGTATGTTAAAAGTTATGCAGGACAAATTAAATTTCAAAGAATGCGAATGGCGGTGTCTTTATGGCATAACAGGACTTTGCTATTGTATGCCCAGCGGGTTCTGAACGTCGCTATGCTACTGTTAATTGTGTTGTAAAAATCGTTAACAGAAAAGAATTATGTAATTTCCGATTAGAACAACTAAACTTACCTGTAATATAATAAATTTGGGTTATTTTAAAATAAGGTAAGAGAGTAAAGATTGTTTTATGAAAAATTGATATAACTTATTGACTGCAGTAAAAGTACCTGCGGCGATCCCATTATTTATGACCATTTGTTATTATTATGTGGAAAGGACCGGATTGTAATAATTATAATTAAATATAGGCACATCAGATAGGTTAGGTTGCTTAAATAATATTTAAATATCTTTTTGTGGTAAAATTTGTTAGTTTTTATTTCTTGCTGGAAGAGTTTAATTGTATTACCGATATTATTTTACCAAACGTATAAAAAAACAGTATGTGGCGTCCATGGGAAAACATTGATGGTACTTCTTCTAGTATTGCAGTAAACCAAAAGCTCCGTCAAATAAAGAAAAAAGAATAAGCATTTTACATGCTGGGTCAGAAAACGGTTGGGTTCCAAATGCCTTGTGGCTTCCTGCAAAAAACATTAAAGACTCTTGCGTGGACTACCATGAAGATACAACGGCCGAACTTTTTGAGGAATGGCTTAAGAATTGTCTTTTACCAAACATTCCTCAGAATAGCGTGATAGTAATGGACAATGCGAGCTATCACAGTCGCCAATTACATAAAGCTCCAAGCTCAAATAATACCAAATTGGAGATTCAGAACTACATGGCGGCGAATGATATATATTTTGAAGAAAGTTATAAAAAAAGTGATCTTTTAGAAGTTTTAAAGACATTTTGCATAAAAAAGTATATGTTTGTGACACATTGGCAGAAGAAATTGGACATACAGTGCTACGGCTCCCACCCTATTATTGCATTTTTAACCCCATAGAGCATATGTGGCACCAGTTAAAATCACTGGTTAGGTCTGAAAATATTTCTCCGACTTTAAGTTCTAGTGTTATAGAATTAATACGAAAATACTTTAATGATATTCCCCCAGGTAGTTGGAAAAATTCAATCCGTCACGTAATAACTGTAGAAAATTCGTATATTAGTCTGGATCGTATAATTAATCCAATTATAATTAATCTTGATGAGGATAGCGATAACGAAACAGAACTATCTACAGAATGACATTATAAATGTAAATAAATTTGACTAGTAATATTTTAAAAAAACGTTATTTCATTTGATTACATTAATATAATAATATCATTACTTGTTTTCCTTAGTCCGTCCCTTCATACTTCACTTGTTTATTGCCAAGCTCCTCTTGTCTACACAATGGGACCGACCCAGGAAATCATTAAGTCGTATCCAAATAGCGTGAAACGAACGTATGTATGTTAAAATTGTATTTTTTTTTTCTAAAAAGTTTGAAAAAGAAGTGATAACGCGGGTCAAAGACGTCTTGTTGTGAAAAATTGAAAACGTGCGTTTACAATTCTGTGTTGACCTCTTTTAAGACTTGAGACTGCCTCAATAAATTATTGATTGCGAACGTCATCACTAGGGGCCATATAAATTTTCAGATTTCATACAAAGTATATATTTCGCTTAATACTTACTTCAATTTTATGGTTATTTTTCTTCGATATATTTTTATCTCACGATTTGCCGGTTTAAATATAACCAGTCATTTCCATAACACCCTGTATAATTGGTTAAAAACACACGGCCATTTATCGGGTCTCTTTGAGACAAATGGTTGATTTTTTCTAATGCCTAAATATTTCCTACTAATTATTGGATTAAATCATCAACAACTTTAACTTAAGAAGATGGAAGACTGGTTTTCAATATGTGTCCTTATCATTTCGCACATCTGGCATATAATCCCCGGAAAGAGAGATTAAGAAAACATCGATTTTACGAAGAAGCTGACTTTTACTATGGGCGTGCACGGCCAAAACATACGGCTCAAAGCTTTTTGCAACCAAACGAACTCTCACTAAATCCCGTACTTTATAGACTCGTTTGACATTTAAAAGGATTTGGATTAAATGAAATATAAGGTGGAGTCCAAATTATAAAATATATTCTTGATTTGTTAACCTCTATTCAGAATGTCACTTGATCAGTTTTGACAATGTAACTGATGTCACAATCATTGATATTTGATTTATTGTTTAAAATATTTCTGCACCACGACATCAATTGATAAATGTAATCTTTAATTACTTTATTTATATACTAGACCCTGGTACCCGTGGCTTACCCAGCGCTGACACAATCTATCTATATAGCGGTATCAATTTGAGAACTTTCCACCCTTAATACCTCGCTTTCAAATTATAACATTAATTCCTCCACACAAGCCTTACCTAGCAATAGCAACTTCACATCATTCCTAAAGGCCCTCTGATGAGACATTTTCCTCCTCAACTCCAAAGGTAGTTGATTAAACAGCTTCTTACCCCGGTAAATAAAAGAATTTATGGTTCGCGCAGAATTAGGAATTGGCAACCCGATAGAATATGCATACAGAGTCCTACAATTATCAGGAGAATTTACAACATATCGGTATTTTTTATACACAAGACATATCGTTTCGAGCAAAAATAAGGAAGGTAGAGTAAGTATCTTATGCCTTCGAAATAGCGGTCTACATGAATCCCGAAATCCCAACCTGAACATATATCGCAAAGCCCTCTTTCTATAGTACAAACAACATATTAAATAGGTACTGCGAACAGACACCCCAAAAGTACACTCCATATAGCAGATGAGATTCTATAAGATCAAAATATGCATTTCTCACTGTAATCACATCTAACTCACTGGAAATTATACTAAAAAATTTGTTGATTTATTTCGTACATAACTAGCACAACTGCAGTACACCATACTGTATATACTTCTGTTTCGGGTTTATTTTGTTCCTACACCGTATCGCATGTGAATAGTTTCTTTCCTGAAATCACAAATAAAAAAAAGTTTTCCATATAGTGCCAATATACTATACATACACACTATACACACGCTGTATAAATCATAATCATATCATAATTCTTTTTCCTTTATTTGTATGATTGAATATGTAATTATAACATTTATCGCTGCCATAATAATTGTGACTTATTTTTTATATGATTTCTCATCCAAATAAGTTGTTAGCAGATAATACATATTAACTGAATCAAGAAAAATAAGACATTATCCTTAATTAAATACCAACATATTATTTATAATTACTGTTTCACGATAGTGTAATCATATCCTACGCGCATTCCCACAATATAACGTGCATGATGTTCTTGTTCTTCTTTTTCTTCCTCTTCTTTTCATATTGTTTGGCCGTGTTACGATACCGAGAGTTCAGCCTACAATAATAATTTATTAGCGAGTGACCTCCTTTCTGGCTCACGCAAATTTAACAAAGATAAATGAGTCTATTGAAGAGATACCAGGTTTCTCCTTTAAGGTATTATTCCTTCTGGTTTAAAAAATATAGAAATATTTTATTTCTGTTGCGTGGATTAGATTGAAATTTAAATATGACTCATAAATTTCACCCTTATTTTGGAAGGTAAGGATTTTGAGAACCTGGATGTTATGTATATTTTATGCAAATTTCAAATTTAATTTTTCAACAATGCTTCTGTTTTAGCTTATATCTTCTGTATTAAATTTCATATTTATTTAGCTTTGTAGGTACTTCCTTTATTAGTTAAATCACATCCGGTTTCAAAATGCCGACTAACTTTACAGGGGTTTGACTCGTTGTAAAAAGGATTTCCTAAACCCTAAACTTACGCTTAGACTGTTAAATGCTCCCAACAAAATGTCATCCTTTCCGGAAAATTGAACATTTTCTAATTTCCGACGGTGACATTCTATATAAAAATAAAATAAAGCCTAACACTTATTTTTTTATTAGATACCATTTTTATTGACTTTTCAAAATAGTTATTATTGTATGTCCAGCCGTTTCTGAACTTAGAAAGGAATGCTAGCAAGAAATTAGGCTATTCTGCCATTAGTTGTGTTGTAAAAATCGTTAACAGCAAAGAATAATGTAATTTCCAATTAGAACAACTAAACTTACTTGTAATATAATAAATTATAATTATAATGTTATGCACATTGTTATCAAATTCACCTAGACAAACGCGAAGATATATAAAAATGATAATTTTCCAAAATATTTAAATCGATAAAATAAATCATTGTCTTCAGATATATGGCAACCCAACCGCGGTCTGTTTTTGCTAAGGGGCGAAACCGTGCAGAATATTTCCATAACCTTCTGTTAAGCTAACCAGCAATAATTAGGTCTAAATTGTCTCAAATGTAAATAAATCAAAGATAATTTGTCATACTCATTATACGTTTCATAAAATCATTGTTTTGTTTCATCAAATTTCACATCCTACACTAAAATAGAAACTTCGTTGCTTTAATTTTATTTTTACGTAGTTCCGCTCTTCGTAGCGCCGTTAAGATGAGGATCCCAAACAATCTCAAATTTGTTGCATCAATGTAATTTAAAAATATGCAGCTTTTTGGCAGGTTAGAACGAGACGAGAGTCATCAGCTGATCAATATTTCTTTTCGTGAAGTTTTAGCCGTTAATATTAAAGTTTTTTAGTTGATTTATCGATATTTAGATTGTCTGACATGTCGAATGGGATATCAACAAGTTTCAGGAAGATCTGTGACAAAAATTTGATAATTGTTCATGTTTGAAATTGTTATTATTATTCTTATAACGTTATATTTTTTAACGACATTTTTCCATAGCGTTTTCCCATCCTGTAACTTTACGAATCCAGTTTTAGCTTAGAAAAAAACTAAATATATTTGGCTAAACGTTCGCATAAAATATTGCCTGACTGGCAACCTGTGCAGGTCGTAAAAGGCACAGAAATTTGTCACCACAATGGAGTGAAACGCGGGAAAGAAATTTTGGATTTGTTTATTATACAGGCGTTAAGTTATTTCTTTTTCTCGATCAATTACGGGATAAATCAGACAATAATTAGATACATACACAAGAGTCAAACAGAATAAATCATGGTAAATATTTACAACGTACATAAAAAGAGGGATCTAGCAATTAAATAATAGTACCAGGAAGGACATTTTGAGATAAATCTATAGTTTTGAGTTTTCAGGAAGAATCCAACTGCGGAATCAACACGGATACTTATTATTTTCCACTGAATATATTATTGTTGGAGCACGCTTTATAAAAACGTTCAAATAAAACTGGACAAACAATACTCAACTAACTTCATTAAACTTATCCACACTTTAATGCCGTAAAATACAAAGTTGAGAATATCTTAACACGATTTTAATTACAATGCAATCTTAAAACTGGACACTACGTTTGCAAAATGGCCGGAAAAGTCTTTCTACTTCCGAGCGATTTTGTTCTAATCTCTTACAGATTTATGTTCCTATTTTGTAAGCCGACATCGTAAATTGTCTTTTTTTTTGCAAACCTTAACCTAAATTACGAGAGATCGCAAGAATGTATTACAATTTTCTGAAAGCTTTAAGTTTATAAGCAATATTTCACTTTTAGTGCCTAAAAATAAGGATTACTTTATTCTCCAGAATCGTATAGCGTTTCTTTTTTCGTTCATTAAAATGTCGACAAAAAAGTTAAGAACTTGAAGGAATTGATGTTTTAAAACTCATGCAAATATGTTTATGTTTAGTTTCTTATACGGGTATGGAAATTTGTCGTCCGCCCATCAGAACTAGGCACACTACGTTTAAAAAGTAGTGGTGTATAACTACTATCTACTATCAAGAAAGTACCTTCTTCAAAGATATAATTGGTTACTAACTAAGTTAGTAGTTAAAAATTTAACTTCAACACAAACCCGTAGCGGTGTAGCCAAAGGCGGATCCAGAACTTCGGTTTGGGGGGTCAACTTTCGTTTATTTTTGTGCGGGGGGGGGGGGGGACATGGAAAAGTTACGAAAAGTAATACCCTGCCGCGTTAGTCAAACCGGTATATATGGTATTGTTCGTGTTAAATTTATGGTTTGTTAGACGAACCCCCTCCCCCCCCCCCCCCGGATCCGCGCTTGGGTGTAGCTTCAAAAACGATGCAATACTTAGAAAAATGGATAAAAAAGATTTTAACATCAGAACCATTAACAACATTAAATAAAAAAATTATTAATTTTTTTGTAAAAAATATATATTCATTCTTTCGTCCGTTGCCGCCTGAGAATGTTATTTATTTTACAATAGAATATCTGTATTTCTTCCAAACGGCATAAAAATATACTTTTATAAACAAACTAAAAATAAAAACAGGTATTGAGTATGTAATTTTTACATCCCAATCCCTAAATTTTAAATTCAGTAGAACCGCGAGGCAGCACAATCTGTATCGGGTGCGATGGAGTGGGGGAAACATAAACTACCTATTTATAATTTATTATTAGGAAATGTCCATACCTGTATACCTATTTTAGACGTTGTGTAGGTATATTGTACTACTATCAACGGTTTTATGTTCTACATTACATCTACATTTTGTGTGACATTTCCTTAACACTATGTTTTTTTGGTTAATAAATAGATTTGCCTAACAAGCGACCTTTACAAGTTTAGTAACCCACCAATATCGTAATTTTTTTTTTCTTTTTCTTTCAGAATGACACAATGCGCATTATTTGGGCGTTCCACCGTGACGAGCCGGTAGGTGGTGCTGTCGGTCCAAAATCTCTTCCTCGACACGAACTAGGGAACAGTGGTGCCCAGTCACTCTACCTAGTACAACGTGCAGATCAGGATGCTCCAGGTCCAGAAGAAACGGCACGAGTTTGGGAGCTGAGGAATCCAGCTGTAGAGCCACCTTCTATTCCAGGCGATACCTTGTATTGGTGTAGGATTTTTAAGATTCCACCAAGTATTAGTCGGAAACATCATTTAATCAGGGTGAGTTTAAACAAGTTCTACTACACAGTTTACTAAAATTGACACCCTTGTATCTTTAATGCTCGGTTCTGTAAATTGGGTTCAACTTAAGTTTACAGAGTTTTAACTAGTTCATGGTGTCATATAGTAATGGTTTAGCGGTAAAAATAAGGTCAGTATCATGATTTAATAAAATTTTGTATACGCGACGGAGTACGTCGGGGGTTGTTACCGTGGCTGCATACCTTTTAGTAAAGAAACCATCAGAAGATAACAATAAACTTGGCAACACACAATAAAGTCCGGCGTGTCGCGTATGCATGTGAGACGCTATTATGAACTTAATGCCTTAAGCGCGAGGAATTTACGAGAGGCGTGAGGGCCTCGCATAGGCTGACTTCACATATCACGTATACAAAGCGCTTGCATCTGGAAGGCTGTGAATCAAACAATGCGAATCGACTCTGTAACGTAGCTGTCCTACGTCCCTTGTGAAACGTGACTTAAGTTTTAAAAATTGAAGTGATGTGTGTCCAGAGGAAACTAATTTACCAAATATCATCTTTTAGAAGAGGATGGTCAACATATGTATGTATATGCCCGTTGTCATATTTTTCGCTCTGGAAACCATTGAATTCCATCCATATTTGACCTTATTAAATTTAAATGCCCACTTAAAAATTCCAAACCCTAAAATTCACAAAACAGTATCTCCTTTTTTGTTTGCCGTTTTTGCAATAACCGGTTCATTGCCATATCCAGCCACAATATCGACCTATTATTGCTCTGTGTTACCACAAAATCTGACGGTCTCGACGTTGTTCATTAAAATTAATTTATAAAACCAAGTCAATCCAAGCAGACTTTAAACTGTCCAACGTTGTGTAATAATTCGAGGTGGCTTAACTAAAAACTTTGTTTTGCCGATACAGGGTTTAAACCGTACTTGTAGAACCGGACCTAAATTTCCCATTATCCCGTACTATTTAATAACTTTATTAACCCAAATTATATTCCACAGGCTAACCTATTAAGCTACAAATTTCCTAAAATGAATTTCATGTTTGGCTGGCAAAAAGTCAAATTTCCCTTTTGAAAAAACTGCATTACGTGCTCTATTTTTATCTAGATTGAACGGGAAAAATATGCTGGTCATGACGTCAAACCGGGAATTATGTTGCAGTTTTTTAAAACCAAAACTGCACAGCGATTTATTGTATGAATTTTTAAATACCGCTGAAATGCTTATCAGATTTTTCATAATAAAATATTGTTGAAAAATAATATTCGTGCATATGGACATTAAATATTTATTTACGTATTCGTTCTACCGGGGATAATCCCGCTTTGATACCACAATGGTCATTAACATTGTATAAGCACTACGCTTAATGACTTCTATCCTTCTCTTAAAAAAATATTTGCCTACTGTGCCACCATAGATCACTTGACGTGAAATTCCAATGAAATTTTTGGTATATCTTTTTTGTTTTGACAGTAATCGGAATAAAGGAAATGTTATTTTGAAAACAAAGGAATATCTAATATAAAAGCTAGGTACTCTTTATTCGAATCGATGAACCGATAAAATTTTAGTATTTTATTAACCCAGGTTTAGAAGTACGTCTCACTTCTTAAATCCCTCGGCGCTGCGCCCCTCATGATTTAACTTCGCCGGTCGGGTAATAATAGCTTTTTAAACCGTGGTTGATATACTATTTTTTCACCACCGAGCCATTTAGAAAATTTGGCTATAGTTATTAATTTTACCGATTTGCATTATCGTCTTTCATTTCAGTCAAATTACCAACATGTTTCACAGAATTTTTGCTGTCACATTATTATAATTTGAAGTTATCGGTTGCCTGCTTTCAAAAGTTTGATAGTTTTCAGAGAATCGTTCGGAAATATTGACATTTTTGATAACATTTTTGAAAGAAAAAGTCAATATTTCCTTACACTTAGTCGTTGCTAGGCAACGGAAAATAACTGTTAGGAAATATTCATTTCCTTACTGTAAGGAAATGATATTTCCTTACAGTTGTTAGTGTTCTACATAAATGATTGAAAACAATTCAACATTAATACGTTTCCATAGTAACGCAACTAATTTTATTACGAATTTCAAAGCACCATTTATTTCTGAATAAAATTATTCGCGATTTTTTCAAAATTAATCAATATCTGTCGATTTTTAAACGATTTCGGAAAAATAGTATGTTTATTATTCGGTAAACAATGTACTATTGTTTTAACAGATGCCTCTATTATTGACCTGAGTAAATAATGGAGGTAAATAATAATGATTTCTGGCAGGAGGTTAAGAAAAATGATTTCGCAAGCAGAAAATCGATCAGTTAAAGGTTAGTAGTGGAAAAAAGTTTTGTTAGCAGTAAAATCGGTTTACAAGAAATGAAATAAGGATTTTTTTTATCTTAACGTATAGAATCACTTCTCCAAATATCCTGATTAGGGAATCCAATCCTGCAAATGCTGGATCCCGCGGTGATTTCGCGGGTTTGACATTGGTGGATTAAACGTGCGAGATTCGCAGGATTTGGGGGACTCGATTTGGGTGCCCTATGTTAGTAATGTTTTATGCAATTAAAAACAGAGTAGAGTAGCAGGAAAATATTTATTACATATAGGTACAAAACAATAGTATGACTAGTTTAACGGTTACATGTTACATTGATTTTGGAAGTATTTTCGGAAAAATGATAACATGTTTAATGTTTCATCTTTTAGATATGATCTTATTTTATTGCATATGTATCTGCTAGGTCATAACTTACATTTAGCTGTAAGACCATCTTCAGACTTTAAACAATACTTCGAAACTAAACTTGAATCTTTATTCTCTTTGTAAACTGACACTGACACTCATTTTTGTGATTGCTGTTTAAAGTTCATGTATTATATTCAACCACTTGATAAATGTCACAAGATACTAGTTGAATAACGCTCTTACTTTCGCACGTACGCAAGAAAACTGTTCTCTTTAATGTATTTTCAATAGCCCAGTACGGCGGGGAATCCCCGACGGATCGACAAAAATACCGCAGTTCATTGTTTGTTATCCCGCAAATCTCGCGGATCCGCGGAATCGATAGGCTCAATCCCGCAGGTTTGCGGGATTAAAGTTTGGGTGCGGGATTGGATTCCCTAATTCCGATGCTTTATCATATCCCTGTATAGGCTGGTGTGTCAGATTTATCAACTCACATTAGAAGAAAAAAACTCTTTAAAAAAGCATTAACAAAATATCTTTCAATATATCAAATTTCCATTTTATAATGACATTGGTTTTTATTACAGCGAAACATTGAAAATGAACAATTTTTTTTATTCACGTGAAAGACTTAAAAATACTTTTTTTAAGAAATACTTCTCGAAACTTTTTTGTTAAAGAGAATTCGCCTTTCAGTTGATTATAAAAAGAGAGAGAAAAAGATTGAAACAGTAAAGCATACACAAGGTTGTCATTTTGTCAAAGAAAAATCAATTTGGAAATCATTCGGAATTTAAATAACAAAGGTCCGTGAAATTATATAAATCTACATTTTTGCAGGGGTTCAACATTGAGTTTAAAACAGTGGCGCACTATTGAAGGAGTCAATTTAGCTTGTACACAAATTTGATTGGGTTTTCAGGCATTCGTGTTTTGCATGAAGAGCTCCTAAGTAAACTGGACTGGCAATCCGTAAATCAAATAGGTATAGAGAGTCCTTTTCTTTTGCTCTTTCATAACTTGTAATTACGTTCAGTCGGTCTATATCGTGACTTCAGGAATATTCGGTTTTGTCCTAACGCAGTTAAAGGTTATCAAATAGCGAAAGGAAAGGAATCTCTATCCCTATTTGATTTACGATGTGCCAGTCCTGCGATCTTCTTGTATGCCCAGTCGATTCTGGGTATGATCAGCTAGCTTTTTTAAGGGCCGTTCTCTGCAAGTGGCGATTGACGGATGTCTCTCAGACACCTTCACCGTTAATACCAGTGTTCCTCAAGGGTCCATATTATCTCCCACCTTCTTTTTACCGTATGATTTTCTAGTGAAGACCAAAAATCCAATATGTAGCTTGGCTGACCACGGCACACTTGTCTCATCTTTCACTCTGAATCTTCGCAGGCATAATAAAGTATCACGTCTCAAGAAATACCTGGAATAAATTTTATGTTGGGGTCACAATAACCAAGTAGAATGTAATGCTAAGAGAACTCGGTCAGCAGTTTCCTCTAAGCAGGTTAACATTGTATAACCAAATATAGTCATGGCAGGACAAGGAATTCCTCTGGCTTCCTCTATTAGTTCGTTGGGTGTTAATCTTGGAGGAAATATGTATGGACATAACCACGTTGTGGCCAACATAGCACGCTTAAATCCACTTAGAGCGACCAACATCAGAATTATACGACGAAGTATTGTCGCTCATCCATATGGTTCAGCTTAGTACTCCTCGAACATCATTGTTTAGGAACTTTCATCAGAAGAACGTCATGTATGGGGAACTACCTTCCTACGGTCGTGTTCCCCTACGTTAGAACAAAATCTTTCTTTCACGCCTATATTTCCTTTTTCGTATTAAATACCAAACATAAACGGAATAAAATACCGACAGCATGAAAATGGGCTTGAATTTATAATGAACTAACCTACTACTACTACATGATTTGTTATTTTATTGGGTTCCACCCCTACATTTATATATTTATGAATAAATAAGTACTTGACTTCATACAAAAGTTTCTTATTATAATTCTAAGTTGCAAAAAACAATATTGTTACTTGAGTAATGACATGTCAGGGAAGTTATTATAAAAAAATATATTTCGATGCGGTAAGAATAAAATTTTTCTTTCATAACATTACCTACACAGCCCTTAATCCATATAATTTGATAAATTATTAACTAGTGTTTGTATTCTATGAAATACATTGCTATCCACGGTAACTACAAAATGATTTTAATATATTTTTATAAATACCTACGATAATAATGAGGTTCTAGGATTAATTTCGGTATGACATGTATGATCAGTGGTGCCAGAAAATAGTAAAATCGATCGCCAAAAATCATGAGAACTTGTGAGATGTCGGAAAGCTGGCAATTTTACAGGATAATTTAATTAAATGAGTGACATAAATGAGAAAACAAACTCCATTAACGAATATCAACCAATTTTCTTATTATGTTGCATATATCTGGAATCCAATCTTTTTACTATCTACCATCAATATCAACTATAATGAGATAGTGCTGAAAGTTTTATTCTACCCACTCGTACTAGAGTTGAAGAACATCAAATTTCGAGGTTTTTTCTGATTTTGAGGTACTTACTGTATCCAATGTGTCTCTCTCCAATGACTACCACGTGGTTTTTCTGATTTAACATAAGGTGGATATTTTCCTTCAATTTTTTTTTATCTCAGGATGAACTGTATGATAATAGCATTTGGATAATGAATTAATAAACTTGTAATAACTCGGACAAACGGACGACTAATGATATGATAATGATAATGAATATATATAACTATATCGTTGACAATACTTTTACTCCAGACACTGTACTTTAAGAGTTGCCATATAAGTTTTAAAATCCAATTCTTAATGCTCTTTTATATTTTCAGTAAGTTTACTTGTAAATTGTGTTACGCCATTGTAAAAATGTCACTTTATGTACGCAAAGCATTATATTCGAAAGAAAACTCGCGAAGGGACTTCGAAACTAAGTAATTTGCATCATATCTTCGGGGACTTCAAAAAGGTATGACGAGCGAAAATCTTTCTCTATCTCTCCGAGGGGCTTTTGAAATTGAATGAGCGTATATGGAAGGAAAATCTGTACTTTTAGGTTTCCGAGCAACACCTACTGAATCTAAAAGTGGACTTAGTTTTGAGAGAGAATGCTTTATTGTAACATTTCTGTTGGAATTTTATTTTGAAGAAAGGAAGCACACATTTTATTATTTTTGATTTTATTTATTAATTTATACGGCGTTTTTGAAAATATTCGCACCATATACACCCTCTAAGATAAGGAGGGATCCCGGAAACCGAAAGAGATATGAAGTCGGTTAAATGGAGGTAAAGTTGCGCATTTACGCGCCTAATAATATTTTTTTTTAGAGCTTTTTTTCGAATGTAACGATGTATTTAATTACTGTTCTGGTATGTTTTTGTTCACTTATTTGTATTTATTATTGAATTATTTTTTGTTTTATTTATTATTTATTGAACTAGCCAACATAAGAAAAAATTTAGAGCTTACTTATGAGATATTATTTATAAAATTAGGAGAAATACAGGAGCGTATCCCAAAATTTCCTGATGTTGTTCAAAAACCCCTCGAAACATCATTCAACCACAATGTGTCATACATCGTTGCACTCGGAAGAAATAAAGCTCTCAAATTCCGATATCAGGAGAATAGGACCGTATTTAAAAAAATAAAGTTGATAATGGCCCTTCGAAGACCGCTCGTCGGATTACAAAACAATTAACGCTGTTAGATAGAGCGGAAAAAGTGGCAATGTAAAAGTGCAATTTACTTTAGATTTCGATCTCAAAAAACCCAGGAAAACAATAAAACGATTTTTCAGAATTTCGGTTTTTTCCGGATATCTCCGGAACTACTCGGAATTTTAAAACTTTCTACATGGCATGTTATTAGGCACGTAAATGCGCAACTTTACCTACATTTAACCGACTTCGTCTCTCTTACGGTTTCCGAGATCCCTGTACTGGCTCTCCTTATCTTGGACACGATGTATATCTGTGATTTTCGGGGAAAAAAATGTTTTTTATAAAAAGGTTTGCTTACCTCCTACAAATATAACGCACAGAGTGATCGAAGCTTAAGAAAATGTGCTAAAATGTCAAGAGTAAAGTAACATTAATATAGTAACCACCATAATTTTCATTGCATTAACGAGGTTTTTTTCTAAATCTTCCAGCAGCGTTTTCAATTTAAAATCCTTGTACCGCGGTAATTCTGTTTCTAATTGATTGGTAGTTATTGCCCACAATAAGCATAACTTTTTCTTGGTTAATAAGTCTCATTTTTAAGCAATTAACTTTCAAGAATCACATTGACGTTTATTTTGACATCTGATTGATTTATGGGTGACTTGATGTTTTGTACTTTTAAAAATAGCTTTGGAACAAAAACAATGTTATACTAAAATTTCAGAAAAGAAAATTACTTGACAACGCTGCATTTCAGTTCAAAAAATTAAATACGGTTATAACGCTCTTCTACAATGAATCATCCACCCGTGAACAAACTATATAATTCTATAAAAAAAATCAATTACATCCCTATTATATGAAAGTGAAAACCACGTAAAACTCTATTCGTACCTTACACATATAAAATGTTAATAGTTAATGCTTTTTAAACAAGCCAGCAAACAATAGCTGTGTGCTTAAGGGGTTTACCTAGAAAACAAAGTTGGGTTTTTTGGTGCGATCCGACGTATTGTTTTATTTCTCGTTATTTACTCTAAATGAAGTTTGCTTGCCCCGTAGTTTCTCTTGGAAACTTCGTTTGAAATGTACTTCTTTTAACTACTTTTTTTCTTTGTAGACAAGGCTGACCCATAATCGGTTGATAATAATCATTGCGGTCAGAAACGGTCAAGGAAAAATCGATTGTTTGTTTAGTTAATGGATTTTTTTTAGTAGAATTAGAAAATATAATCGAATAGAAAGGCGTTAAAGCATGTCTTGCTGATTTTTGAAAGAAATTACAAGTATATATAAAAACCACAAATATTTGCCCTTCTCCTTTTGTCGATCTCATTCTTAGACGCGTTTCGCCGTATCACGGCTCGTCAGTAAGACTAGTCTGACAAGAGAAGAAAGATTATTGCAACGCTATCAAGTCCCCAGAATGAATGTCTACGGAAGTATAATATTCGCCATGATATCTCGTGGTGTACTTACCAACCCAAAGCAGTATCTTAGAAAATATTAGATGCAGTGGGGTGGTTGTTACTAATTGGCGACTCAAATATGCCAGACTGGCGAGTTAAAGGTTCAAGAACTGATCAATTTCACAGTAATTAAGATACATAAAAGAAATAAAGATCTGTCTAAACCACAAATATGGAATTTTTGCCCTTCTTCTTTTGTCGAACTCATTCTTGGACGCGTTTCACCGTATCACGGCTCAGCAGTAAAACTCGGGCCTGACAAAAGGAGAAGGATTTGCCCAGATTAAAATTAAGTATAGATTCATGAAATAGGTATAGACATTGACCTAATTTATGACCAAAAACCTAAAAAAATGCAAAAGGCGCATAAAATGTGTTAAAATTTGTGAAACCTCGATGTGACACTGACATTTAAGATTTAAGTTATTATCTACCACTCCCAGGGGGCGAGCTATTAAGGGTGGGAAGTTGAAAATTGACACCTTGTAGTATCAAAGAGAGAGTAGGACCGAGCACTGAACCCTGTGGAACGGCAATTGAACTTCTTCCCATTTAATGCTCTTCAACTGGCTATACGGGATATATTTGCTATTTTATTCTCTGATCGAATTCCAACACAAATAAAAACTATCGCTCTTAATATGATATATTATATATTTTTTGCGAGCAGATATAAAGAAGCCGACGCCGCCTCGTAGCCCAATAGGACCGATGCCGCCCCGGCTCATTAAATGAACTAATTAATAATAAAATAATAAAACCGTATTTATTTCTATTGGAATTCGATCAGAGAATAAAGCATCAATTATACCAAATTTGTAGTATTTTAGCTTCTCCAATCACGCGATAAGACACACATAAACAAATGCACGCTCAAAATCACAAGATATATTTCTCTTGTGCCAAATATTATAAAATATATCGAATATTGTGCAAGTTCTAATTTTAACTTAAAAATGAACAAAAACTACCTTTTATAGAACATAGAGCTATTATTCATAATCCATAAAATTATCTGATGAACTTTTAATATAATTTTAACCTAAAAACGGGTAATGTTTTGGTCGACGCTTCATTAATGAAAATTAAATTAGGAATGTTTTTGCAGTAACAATTCATTAGTCCAGGAAAAAAACGTTTAAAAATCTATAGACTAATTTGTACCTAAATATAGATATGATAACACCAGTTATTATATATTAGTTAATTAATTTTTTTTTGTAAAACTTAACGCCTCCAGATATTGGAAAATGTAATGAAGAATCAACGTAAGCCTTTATTTCCTTATAATTAAATTTTAAAATTATCAATTTTTTATGTAAATACTTAATTAAAGATAATATTTCCTCGCCGTTGTACACACCCACGATATTTTTGCTCAATCTTAGATTTGGACTTTATAAACGACTAATGTACAAAGTTTCATTCAATTTCGATCATTGGTCGTGTCCTAACAGCGAAACCCGGAATTATGCAGTTCCAGTCGACGAAAGCTTGACAGATATTTTTAGTAAATCGATAGAAATTGTCTAACATTAGAATACTCTATAAAGTAACTTGAAAATATGTGCTATTTAAATTTGTAGTAGAGATTATTCAAATTCAATTTATACTAAAATTTAGATAGTCAAATTATATGTTTTTTTTTCTCGAAGTAACATATATTGATAATTAGGCAGACACATGTACAAAACAATACGATATCTGAACTTAAGAACTAAACAATAACTCTTTGCATTAGTATATTTTCTTCTGAGAGAAAGCACATATTATTTTATATTAGGATTTGTTATTTTCAGTCGACAGAAAACAAAAAAATTTAACTTAAGCTAAGAAAATTAAGGAACTATGTGTTAAAAAATACAATTATAATAAATGAAATGTAAATGTTAAGTATACTATAATGTCCGGAAGGGAAAAACAATTATCCTGAGGGCATTTGGCCTGATGAATGATGAATTATCTCCGGAAATTTCTATATAATTTTAGTCCTGAATGATTTTTTCTAGCTTACCAAAGAAAGTGGTGGGGGGAGGGCAAAAATTTTAATTTTAATAAATTAATGAAATTAACCGAATTTAGTCTCATTGTAAACATCTTTTTTTTGTTCTATTATGTCAACATATTCTGCGTTCGGGTATTAAGTTGGTACTATATATATGTAACCATTATATTGGTAATACCATCTGCAATTATGTCCCCGCTATGGGCATCGAAGGGGTAGTAGTGAGTTTGCGCAGTTCGAAAATGTCCTTGTGAAAGTAAACATTCGACAGCACCGGAGTTCAACTTTCTTAATGTAAATTTCACTGGTTAGTTAGGAAAAATATTGCAATAAAAATTTCGATTAGTTCGAATTAAGACGGCGTTCCATGCATACGATTTCTGACTATATGATGATCCGACGGTGCCCTGGTTGGTGTAAACTTTTGGTGCCGAATTCCGTCCGAATTTTTGTAACAATCGACACGATGAGCTTGATTTTGACTTTCATCCGACGTCGTATGTTTCTTAACCTCACTTTTTCTAAACCAAAAATTAAGAATGAATATTGACTATTTTGGGAATTACTATCAGCTACTAATGCAACAAATTAAAAATACATTAATTTTAAGGTTAGGTAGTGACCACATATATATTATATTGTATACGAGTGACACTCACTTCTTTTTTACAAGTTTTTTAGTGAAATTCGGTTCCGAAGATCGGATAATGTGATAAGCAAAATATTTTCGTATATAGTATGTACGTACATACCTGAAATACATTATACCTGGTATTGATCCACGACTTTTGCAAAAAAGCACCTTGCACCTTAAACAAAACAAGCCACTAACCTATTAAACAGCTAATCACCACAAATTAAAAACTCCTTCACAAAAATTGTTGTTAGGTAATGAAAGTTTATAAGCACTAATATACCGACAACAATGTGGATGAACCACTTTTTATTCTGTAATTTGAAAAAGCATCCAGAACCAAAGATGGTGACAAATAACAACAAACAAATAATGTCGGGCCGGCTCTGACGCGTTCGATAACATTTCCACTCCAACTCAATAGGCCCGCGCCATCTACCATAGCGGGGACACTTTTTGTATTTTGGAACGTTCGCATTGGCAACTGCAATTGGTTATATATATGTGGTTGGTACTCAATATTGATGACACTGATCAAATTGAAATAATAAACTAAATACTAGTTCCTAAGAATTATTCAACTTACAACAAAATAGGTAAGTTTAGGCTTTGAAAAAAATTGAATATTTAAATTTAGTTTCAAACCAGTAGGCTTTAAAAAAAGAGTGTAGTAGGCTACTCGGCATATATGCCATATTTCACCTGCCTAGGCATAATAATAGATATTTACAAAAAAAATAGTCATGTTTTCTAAGCAAACACAGAAGATAATTATCGGTTGTTTCCACTATTTCTGAAAAGCTGGTCGAGTAGGTTAATTACTTTAACTAATAGGTAGCAATCCATTTAAAACTGTTGATGAAACTAAAGACAGAAGCGAGGATGCGTACTGTCAGCGATGTTGGCAAATATTGATTCAGGTAATAGATGGTGTATCGTGTTTATCTTTTACGCAAACATTTATTGTCTCTAGTATCAATTTGCTTTACCTCTATAACATATAAATGTGCTGGAACGGCTTTAATAATTTCAATAAAATTTGGATTATGAAAAGTACCGAAAATAGCACATATTGTAGCGATAAAAATGTGTGAACAGGTTTACCAGAGGACAATCAGGCACTCTGATAATTTTTTAACCAAGAATAAGGACGATACGGAGTTTCTCTAATTTTGTACGAAATTTAAATGACTAAAAAATTGATCTATTTATATTTATTTTTAATCAGCTTCGTTTACAAGATAAACGCATATTTATTAAGTAGCGTGTGTAGGCAGCTTAACCACATATATATAAACAGTAATACCATCTGCAATTATGTCCTCGCTATGAGCATCGAAGGGGTAGTAGTGAGTTTGCGCAGTTCGCTAATTTCCTTGTCAAAGTAAACATTCAACAGGACTGGATTTCAACTTTTTTAATGTAAATTTCACTGGTTAGTTAGGAGAAATATTGCAATCAAAATTTCGATTAGTTCGATTTAAGACGGCGTTCCATACGATTTCTGACGATATGATGATCCGACGGTGCCCTGATTGGTGTAAACTTTTGGTGCCAAATTCCGTCCGAATATTTGTAACAATCGACACGATGAGCTTTATTTTCACTTTGATCCGACGTCGTATGTTTCTAAACCTCACTTTTTCTAAACCAAAAATTAAGAATGAATAACTATATTGACTATTTGGGGAATTATTATCAGCTACTAATGCACCAAATTAAAAATACATTAATTTTAAGGTTAGGTAGTGACCACATATATTATATTATATACGAGTGACACTCTTCTTTTTTTACACGCTTTTTAGTGAAATTCGGTTCCGAAGATCGGATACTGTAATAAGCAAAATGTTTTCATATATATGTAAATACCTGAAATACTTTATACCTGGTATTGATCCACTACTTTTGCAAAAAAGCACCATGCACTTGTGTCCTTTCATCTTAAACAAAACTAATCTATTAAACAGCGAATCATCACAAATTAAAAACTCCTTCACAAAAATTGTTGTTGGGTAATGAAAGTTTATAAGGACTAATATACCGACAACAATGTGAATGAACCACTTTTTATTGTGTAATTTGCGCCAACTCAATAGGCCCACGCCATCTCCCATAGCGCGGACACTTTTTGTATTTTGAAACGTTCGTTTTTTTAAGAGGACATTTGAACAAGGTGGCGCTCTTGTGGGTCCCCGGTCACTCTGGGATATTAGGTAATGAGAAAGCGGTCCCAGCTGAAACAGGTGATGGGTCTGCTAACAGGCCACTGCCACCTGCGAAAACACATTCAACGGATAGGTATAAACAACGGATCCATTGAATGCAGACTCTGCAGCGAAGAGGATGAAACCGCCTCACACATAATATACCGCTGCGTAGCGCTATCACGTAGAAGACAAAACATCTTCGGGAACATATAACGTGCTGATAACCTCCCACATGACAAGCTTGGTAGAAGGTTACTGGACCTCATAGAAGGAAGAAACATCTTCTAACAAGATCGGGGCACACAATAAGCCGGCAGGCTGCAGTTATAGAAGTTCGGACCTTTAAACCAACCAACCAACCAACTCCCTTGTATTACCAATTACCATCAATTATACATATTTATTCGTGCAACTTTTAACGAAAAATTGAAAACGTAATCTCAAGCAGAAGGATTTCAATTTTAAAAAATAAATAATAGGAATTCGTAAAAGGATAGATGCTGCTTTCAATTCGAATCTTGTATTGTAAGCAAAATAGCTTCTTTATTTAAAGTTTCTCAGGAATGTTCAATTTATTTACAAGAATCATGTCCGAATAGCTTCTAGAAAACCAATTTTATATTCAATCAAGGTATTGTCCTACCGTAGTCGTAGAAAACGACGACGTGCTGAAAGTCCGTTCGGAACGATCAATTCTCTCGAGAGACCTGCAAGTAAAACAAAGTATAAAACTTTTCGGAACCGTGCACGGATATATTCAATTTTATTATTTTATGGATTTTATTTTACAGTTTTGCCATTCCTCGGATTTTATGAAATTTAAAATAATACCTATGGATCCTTGAATGCCATTTGTGTATGTCTACTTGCATTAGTGCTGCAATAGCAGGAAATATATGGCTCACAATATAAAAAAATTATAGGTTGTACGAGTCCCTCTTCTAGCCGGACGTTAACGTTATTTTTCATTAGAAAAGAAGTGGAGCCATACCATGTATTATTTATTATGGCGATTTAACATGGAAAAGGCGCACAGTTTTTATGTGCACAGCGCTCTAGTCTGTTCGTGCATCTAGTTAGAAATTCGAGCGTGTATGTTTTAATATTTTAATATTATATATATATTAACTTAAAATGAATAGTTGACGGTGGACTATTTAAGAACTAACTTTAACTCTTTGAGTTTGGAGCAAAAAATTGAAGTGAAGAATGCGGGAACACCTAAACCCGAATTAACGAATTAATTTAACGCAGACCACAAAGGGTAAATCTAGGGACTTTATTACAAAGTTTAAAAATGAAATATTTAAAAAAAAATTATAGAGGGTGTTCCAAACTTAATTAGGCTGTTATTGATCAATTTTCTACAATTAAGAACCGAAGAATGGACTTTACGTTTAAGCACTATTGTGTAGGGTCGATAAATGTTGTGTATTTCGATAAAATAAATGATACTCGATATGATTTTAAGCCATTTTATTTAAGGATTTAAACTAAAAAATACTGAAAATATGAAGAATGTCAACTTGTCAGTCTCGTGGCTCGATTCGTTCTCGTCATAAAACAGTTAACTATTGTTCTCGTCTTGGTTTGCGCCTAATGACGTAGCCGTAGATGGCTTAGTGGTATTAGACACCGTTCAGTTTTCTTGATAACTCGTAGATGATGGTAGTAGTATTGGACATCATTCGGTTTTCTTGATAGCTCGTAGATGGCTTTAGTAGTATTAGTAGTGGACTGTATAAATATTTTTACGAGGGTTGCATGCGACGACGTTAAGATTCGACAGCTATACACACTAAGAAAACCTTTCTTATTTTCCAAAAATTGTATTTTCTTGTGTAAAATTAAAAAATAAATAAAAATATGTTTTACCGAACGCATTTTCTTTTTTCTTTTTACATTTAAAACGCGTAGAAAGTAATTGTTTGGTCGTTACACAAAAATAAAATTTTAAAAATAATTTCACCATACTTCCCCGAACAACCCTCTCTATCATAGGTTACGAGCCGCCACTGATTTGAATGTTTCCGGCAAGCTCAAACAATAATTTATTAAGTGGAAAAATAAATAAATACGTTTGTGTTGATTGCGCATTTTGATTCTTCCTGAAAATTTAAAACTACGAGTTTTTCTCAAATCAAAATGTCTTTCTGACTTTGTTACAGTACACTCGATAGTGTGAACCGAAATAAACAACCTCCGTTCACATTATCGATTTATTCACGTTAACGGCGGTTTTATTTAATATGTTAGAACTCTTTATAACCAACATAATAACCATATAAATTAGTAATACTCATTAAAACAAATAGAAACATATTAAAAAAAAAAGGGAAAAAGAATTATTTTTTTGTTAAAAAAGTCAGAAATTTTTATTTTTTTCGGGGATTTTTAATTTTCTGCATAATGGCTTTGTCTTTTAGCCTTTTTATAACTACAAGATCATTAATATCGATGTCACTTTCCTCAGCCCACTGGTTTACTACATTTAGAGACTCTATAACTCTATCTAGTGAAAACAATGGAGTTGATGATTCCGGATTTTCTTCGGCTATCTCAATCTCATCGCTTTGACAGTCTTCGACAGTCTTCAGTATCTTCGAGTTGCAAGCTAAAACCGTTATTCGCTGCTTTTCAGTTTTCCTACTAGCCGCAGTTTTTTCCGCCGCCGAAACAAATGTTTGGTCTGGTAATAATTTCCAGTAAAGTCCTGTTTCATCAGCAATTTAAAGTTGGTCTAATGTGATACCAAGTTCTGCTACTTTGTTTTTTAATTGGATTTCAAATGAATCCACAAGTTCTGGCTGTCACGACAATTTCTTTCAAGAAATTTTCAAAAAGCGGATCCCAAATCTCTTTTTAAAGCCTTGTAGCCATCCCTCACTGGCTGTAAATTGCTTATCATTTTCTTTAATTTGTAAATGGATTTGCTTTGCTTTTTGCTTGATCATATCCCCACTTAAAATAAAATGTTTACTTCTTTGCTCCAGGAACCACTTATATAATTTTTTTCCATTCTGGCAAATCCCAAACTCTTTAATGTTTGTCTATTACCTGGGCCCACATTTATGTATCTTTCACAGCTTTAGAAATAAGTTTCTTTTTTTGTTTTATTTTACAAATTGTAGATTTTGCAACACCATATTTTTTTGCTAAATACGTAACACGTTTCCCTTTATTGAATCCTTGGATCACTAGCGATTTTTCATAAAGAGTATAAGAGAGTAGTAGTAAAGGACACTTTGGTTTTTAAGCGACATTTCACCGATATTTACCTAGATTACGTGACCTCAAATACGCATTAACATCGAACAACTGGCACAAAACGTATGCATTTCTAGCTAACACAGCGCCCGCGGTGGGGAAGTACCGATATATCGGGGATTTACAGCACCGCGGAACAACGACTGCCACATAATGTAACTTTTAGTTTGTTTCCATTAGTGAAGGTTTAGTTTGTTCACCGTATACGTTTGTCCTGTATAATTAACATCTTGTTCACACTATCGAGTGCCTACTGTATTATTATTATTATTATTGTCTGATCCATGGCGTAATTGATAGGGAAACAATATTAGCAAAACGCCAACGAATAAACAAACATCCCGGCTTTTACGCCACTGTAGAGACAAATTTATGTGCATTTTAACGGCGCTACGAAGAGCGGAACTACATAACGAATAAAATTAAAATATTTATGTTTTTGTTCCCGTGTAAGATGTCAAATTTGATAAAACATGTTTAATGGTATATTTTATGAAACGTATAATAAGTTAGTATAAGAAAATCTTGAATTTATTTACATTTGAGTCAATTTTGACATAATTATTTCTTGTTAGCTTAATAAAAGGCTATGAACAAATCTTGCATGGTTTCGCCCCTCAGCAAAAATTAGACCACGGTTACAGCCGGCAATGAATAGAGATTTATTTTATTCATTTAAATATTGTGATGATCATGATGATTCTTTGACATGATCCTTTCTACACATCTTCACGTTTGCCTAGGTTGATTTCATAACAGTATATTAAAATTCATTATGTTACTGTTAAGTTTAGTTATTCTAATTGGAAATTACATTGTTATTTTCTAAATTTTTTACATTCTTACAACTCAATTATTTACTCGCATTCCTTCCGACGTTCAGTAACGGCCGGGCATACAATATGAACATTAGCCCCTCAAACATGTATCCTTTTTTTTATTGTTTAGTATTGGAGATGTTAAAATCTTCTCGGATTTATTGTATTTTATAAGTAGGTTGTTAATGCGCTTGCTATTCGCTTTCTCAAATTATTAAATTAAACAATAAATGAAACAGAACGAGAATTGAGCTCTTTTGTCTTATTTAAATACGCTCTTGTTCGGGGTCTTGTTTCGTGTTTGTTCTGTAATGGTTAGATTTTAAGTGGATCATATTAATGCGAAGACCGAGAAGACTCAGTGCTCGGAGGTGGAATTGTTCGCCGAACAAAATATATAAACATGGCATATCTATTCATAAATAATGACGGTGTTTGTATATTATGAAAGCTTATTTCTCCGCACATTTTGTCACAGAAGGATTTTTTGTTCTGTTGTGAAATAATTTATAACAATAACTGTTGTGATGTGATTTTTAAATTTATGTAATATTACTATTGGTTGTGAAAATATGACAACACCGGCCAATATTCACTGACGTCATTTGAGACTCGACCTACCCTATTATATTGTTGACATCTTTCGAGTTTGACATATATACACATTACTATCTCGCTTATTAATTCAAAGCCTCATTTATGGTTATTTTTTTTCAATTTATTTCCTTCTCTGCGGGTTTAAATATAATAAGCCATTTCCATAACACCTTGTATATGGGCCATTCTTTCACAAACCGCACACTTTTTAACAACATTTTAGAATCGTCAGAATTTTTTTTACATGTATACATAAAGTTTGTTCACAAGTATTACAGGATTTTGCTGAAAAAGTTTTTTTTTCGAAAAAATATTTAATAACTTCCGAACTAAAAGAGGTACCACGTCTTCGTAAAATGGGTTTTGTAGGTAACGGATAAAGAACAAAATGGAATTTTTAAAAATTAATATAAAATGGGTTAAGAGCATGGTAAAATTATTTAAACAATTAAATTGTTATTATTTTTATTCGTTCACAATGACAATTTTTTTTTAATACACTTTGAAAGCTAACGTAACATTGTGTACAATAAAAGAAATCCGATATTGATCCGCTTAGTACAACTGGAGATATTAAATTTCAAATATGAGAAGATTTGGAGACAATCCATCAAATTATCAAAAAATTATGTGTCGATATTTTCGAAAAAAAAATTTTTTTTCAGCAAAATCCTGAAATACGTGTCAGCTAATTTTATGTATATATCGCCGTCAATTAGTGAAATCCTTCCTTCCAGAAATGCCTAGTCATTTCACGTATTGCCGGCAAATAGTGTAATTCTACGTTTGGTAAACCGTTTGCCTAAGAGTATCAGGCATTCCCTGTAATGACGGAATTCTTTCAGTCAAACGCTGTACTTAACTAAATGATTTAAGTTACCCTGTTTGCCGGTTTTAGTCAATCATTGTAATTAGGACAGTGTTGCCAGTAGTGCATGAAAATAAGGTATTTTACATTAAAAGGTTTGTAAATAACTGATTATTATCAGAAATTTCCTTAAAATTGAAAAGAATTTTCTTACCTCCGTCAATTCCGTAATATATTCCAAGGTTTTTCCTTGCTGTGATTGGAGGCATAGTCATCTAACTTCTTATAAAACAATTCTGAATGCTTCGACATTTCAATTTAAAAAAAAAATCCCCTATGTTAACAACAATTACAGCGTTCGACTAAAACCGGCAAATAGGGTAACTTAAATCATTTAGTTAAGTACAGCGTTTGACTGAAAGAATTCCGTCATTACAGGGAATGCCTGATACTCTTAGGGAAACGGTGTACCAAACGTAGAGTTACACTATTTGCCGGCAATACGTGAAATGACTAGGCATCTCTGGGAATAACGGATTTCACTCATTAACGCCGACATAGTATATAAGTTGTAGAAAAAATTTAGGAAGATTGTAAAATGTCAAAATTAAAAGCTTGCGGTTTATATACGTATTAAAAAAAGTAAACTGTCTTTTGTATTAAAATGCACACGGCACACAAACATGGATATATACCATGTAAATAATTTCGTCCTCATTGTCACTCAACAAATAGCAGTGCGATCGTCTGCTTTAAAGGGACGATAACAACTTCACAATGATATTTCATGAAACAATAACTATCATCATCAACGAAAGCGTGTTCTTTAAAACAATTTGTTTCCCTCTAATCTTTATATTTGATAGCTAGTCTTAATTGTTTTGAATTTTTTGTACGACTTATTGCAAAATACACACTTACGTAATTTTATAGATCTCACAGGGACATATCCATTGGCATATGCGTCGAGGAAATGGGTTACCCTTCATTTAAATTGATTGCATGGATCACGACTCGAGAATATGCTGTCAGTGATGTTCGCAAATATTGATCACGATAATAGATATTCAGTAGCTTTGTCTTTTATTTATGCAAATGTTTGCTGTCTTTTAGCAGAAGGTAATTCGGGTATACGTTGATGATGGATCTATAGGATTTGTTGATTACTTACTGACTGTGAAATCAGAGTCTGTGCAATATTTGACTAGGAACGTCAGCTACAGCTCTGGTTTGTTCCGGATTTAATCGATGATAATATAACTAGAGCTCGCGTTTTATCGACATAATTTTTGATGTTCACGAAATTTCATCATTGATTGATAATACAAACGACGCTCGAGATATATTTGATAAGATTATTGCCAGAACCTAAATTAAATATTATAATAATTCGCGAAATATTTAATATTTTTAATATATCTTTTCAATTGAGGGGCGTTATTAAAAAAATTGACATCTACAATATTTCCCAAATTGACTTTTTCATCGATTCCTATAGTACATTTAGCGGTACATCGAAAAACGTTAAGAAAACTTAACAAAACTGAAAATCTACACTAATAATTTAATGTAGAAATATAGGAATTTTTACAAAACGATATAACTAATCACCGTGCGATTTTGTAAAACTTGTCAACTACGTTCAGTGTTGTTTGATAATATGATTCTTGCGGATCACAAAATCAAAATTTTGCTCTTGTGGTAAGACTTCCGAGAAATTCAGTGTTATTACAAAAATACGTTATTATCCTATTGGGAGTTACAGTTATATGCCACCTAATAGGGTATTTGGGAATATTGAAAAAGAGTATGTATAGAAAATTGGAAACAATCACAGTGCCATATTATGAAATTTTTAATAACTTTGGTAAATTCCTTGTGCTTGAAAATGATTGGAACTTGTACGATATAAAGCGTAGGTAAAGCATGTGAAGTCGTGAACTTGTGTTTTAAAATGCAAGATAGATTTGGGAATATAAAAAAAAGAGTATTAGTGTTAGTACAACATACTCTGGGGCGAGTATTGAGGTCAAGCCCTTAAAAGGGGATAAAAACGTGTTCCTTCTAGACAAAACTGAAAAACTTCCATTAAAAAATTACGCCATTGAAAAGAAAGCCCAAGGTATTCAAAAATTAATGGAATACTTTGATGCGTCTTCGGAAGAAGCACAAACTATTTACAGACGTATGTCTGAAAACGGTCAAACTCAAGATAAGGATAACATTCAATCCGAATATCCTGACGAAGAATCTGTGCTTGAATAGTTATGCAATCTTGTTGTAAAATATTATATTTTATTTAGGAAAGCACATAACAACTGCTTGATTTATTCATACTTTCATTCATTCATTTAGTCTACTTAAAATTTAAAAAAAAGTGTTAGTTTCATTGATGGTTTCATTCATTATCGTTATATTCGGAAGTTATATTAATTAATATTAATTCCGTTTATTCTTAATTAACTGAACATATTGGCAGTTTAAATATTGATTTGTATATTATAGAAATTTAAATTAAATAAGTATACAAGTTTTTTAAAAACTTTCTAACTACCGTAGTTGCCAAGTTTTGCAAAAATTTGTTATATTTGATTTTATTTTTTTTTATACAAAGAGTTGTAGAAAGTACCTACATTTCTGGGACATTATTCGAATGTACAAAAATAACATTGATATATTTAATTTTTACAGAATTTATACCATCAAAGGTCCTTAAATAATTAAATGCATTTCCTGTAAAATTTTATTTCTGTAGATATCGAGTTCTGGAAAAACGCCCCTCAATTCAAACTTGACATTTATTAAAACTCATTCTCTAGTACTCTTCCTACTTAGAAACGCTTTTTAAAGATGTTGTGGGTCAATTAGTTCTATCACTTATAAAGAACATGAATATTTGATCAATATAATCACGTGTGAATGGTGTACTTGAAACAATTTGATTGGTCGAAACAGTGTATTCGACAGGTGATGGAAATAATCAGAATAAACATGCCCGAATTGAACTCGTACAATTATTAAACTAAAAAGGATTAGTGAGACAGGTGGTAGATGTAATCGATAAAACACGAGGTATTTATATTACGTACGATAAAATATATTTCACATATGCATTTTCAGTTCACAATTTCTTGCTCACATAAATTTAAATAAAAATTTGTTTCCATTTTAAAGGATGTAGAACTTATTAGTTCCATTACAAACTTACCACTTACGTATATATTTTCATAAATCATTAAACATTTGAAATTCGAATAATAGCAGACTTAGGGGATGTTTAAAACTTCTATCATATATACGTTCGAAATGTCCAAGTTTCCGAAGTTAATAACAGAGCTAAATAAATAATTGTTTGGAAACTTTCCTATAGCTATGTAAGTATGTAAGTAATTCAAAATTTATTCGGCATATGACTAAAATATTTCAATGAAATGTGCTAAGAATATGGTGGTATATGTACCAACTTAGAACGTTTTTTTTTCTTACATTCAATTTCCTTGTTCTAGTATGAGCCACTACAAAGTATCTCTGGGACCAGTGGACTTCAGCATGTCGTCTTGTATGAATGCCAAGACAACCCTCTGGTAGAGAAACTGGCTGATACGCCTGGTCGACCGTGTCATGAGTCGCATTCTCAGCCATTCATGTGCAATACTGTCGTCGCCAGTTGGGCGAAAGGTTCCGAGGGATTTAGCTTTCCTCCAGAAGCTGGGTATCCTTTGGATTCGAGTAACAAGTAAGTATATATTTTACCCCAAAATAGCTTAGAAAAACAAGAATGTTATTTTTTTCTAACCTTTACTAGTTGTTTGAACGGCCCAGCAATGTTAATACAAGCACGCTAGTCGATTTGGCACACCCAAGAATCTTTTTCTATTTGGGTTTCATAATGGCTACATTATGAAATGCAAAAAAATTTAATAATCTGCCACTTTATGTAACTGAAATTTATTTTTTTTTATGTTGGCAGCAAGTAGGGTTCGAATTTTAGGGTTACTTTGATTTCGCTGAAATTAGTTTTCTTGGCAAGTGGATTTGCCAAGAATTTGTTATAGAAAACTTTAAAATACTAACCTTTAAGCTTGCAAATAGATCATTTTTACTAGATACTTATCTGAAATCCCTATACTCGATAATATATAACATACTGACGGTGTTCGTCAACTAATTTCTAGTCACAACTATAAAACAACATAATCTAAAATTAATAGAAATATCTTCCAGTTTATGCTATATTTAAAGTTTTATTCAATAAAGTACTATTTTTATTTTTAATTCAATATAGTATTATACAAATTACTTTATATATACATATTTATAGTTACTGTATACATTTCCTGGGTATTAATTGTTATTCCTGTCAGATTCTGTGTCGACACAATATTTTGTTCAATAGTATTATTTATTATTTTGTTCAATATTTTGAACTTTGTTCTGCTCGCACCATAACTCACAGTTTTGCATATTCTTCTTAAAAGTTTTTCTAGATTATTTTCTGCAATTTCTCGTATTTCTTACGGAGTACAAATTTCTTCCTGACTTATTTTTATTAACTTTAATAATATATTTATTTTTAATTATGACGAATGGGAAGAAGCTTTGTTTTGTTCAATTGTTTCGATCATGGCATATTTGATACTTGTAACATTTTATGAAATTGTATTGCCAACCCAAAAAGAAAATATTAATTCAAATGGAAAAAAATCTACTATATTTTTTAAAGTTTTTCAGACTTTAAAGACCCAAATAGAAAAAGTATTATAAAATACACGGTTCATAAGACAATTAGAGCACTTGTACTTTAGAAAACGCGTGCTCTAAGATAATGTCTTATGAAACTTATATCTTAATATACTATTTTACCGCAAAAGAACCAAACCGGTGCAATATTTAATTGCTTTGTATTAATATAATATCACCCTACGTTTGTAATTATTGGAATTAGTATAAACACCTGTGCATATCCAATATTAGGAATAACTACTCCAATAACACAAGTGATAGGTATCAAATAACTCACATTCTGATGATTTTATTTATTCAGAAAAATATATACATAAACAATGTTGATGCAATGTTAGTTTTCCCAAATGAACAAGTTGACTGAAGTTATATATAAATGTAGCTGATACAGGCTTAAGATTAATAGTTCTTAGCATAAATCTGAATATTTTACAAGTTTATGGACAATTAACTTGAATTTAGAAAGTTATATAACTCTAATATAAGATTATTTCTTTGTTGATGAATATTATTTCAATGCGACATTGGCAAAAAGCTGTGGTTTAAAAAAATATCTTCTTAGCTTACCTATTTTTAGGGAAAATGTTTATTACTTACTTACAAGGTTACTTATTAAATTTTTCCATGTTTCCAGATATTACCTCATGGAAACCCACTACACCGTCCCCATGGACGGCAACGTTGGCTCCATCGACGGTTCCGGCCTTCGCCTCTACTACACTCCAGAGCTCCGCAGATACGACGCTGGCGTCATATCCATGGGCATGGATCCCAATTGGCGTCACATTATTCCTCCCGGTCAAAACCGTGTCGTTTCCTCCGGACATTGTGTAGCGGACTGTACGCGTCAATCATTCCCTCATGCCGGCATCAATATGTTCGCGGTAGTGATGAAAACGCACAAGATCGGTAAACAAGTCGCTTTGAAGCATATTCGGGGTAGCATGGAGTTACCCCCTATCGCCAATGACGATAACGTCGATGCGGATTATCAGGAATATCGTAGACTCCAAGTGCCAGTGAGAATCTTACCGGGTGATCATTTAATAACGGAGTGTACGTACAACAGTTCGGGACGCAGCGCAATTACTTTAGGAGGGTTAACTAGCCGGGAGGAAACGTGCCTAGTAATGGGATTGTATTATCCCAGGCAGAAATTCTTAGCGGCATGTCATAGCCTTCCTAGCTTACCGACTGTTCTCCATTCGCTCGGAATCCAGGAGCTTAGCCCGTAAGTATATTAAGTCTTTAATTAATGTGGAGTCAGGTTCTTCTGAATTTTATCCCCTTAGATTAAGAAATATTTGATTTGGCCTTAACGAATCTTTTTTTTTTTCAGTAAGTTTTAATAATGTTGGCAAGATATAACAATGTGTAAACAATTATTTCCTCACTCACTAAAGACATTTGAATTTAGTCAATCAAATTATTTAGATCGTATCGTCGCCCAGTGATGTCTTCATCGTGTTATTATTTTTATATCATATTGACGTTCCTATCCTCATTTAATATTTTTGCAACTAATTCATAATTCCAATAAATACTTTATAATACGTCAGTGTCTATCTGCTTTTACATACTAAGGGACACATCGACTTGAATCAAACATGGACCCGATATTCTGCTTTCAACGTGACGCCTGTGATTACCAAAAAAAAACACAACAAGGGATCTCCGTTCCTTTTTAATCTTCAGTATGTTACTGTTTTCGTTCAGCTGATCGGTTTGATATGTCTTATATTATTATCATTATGACGGTTCTGAACGAAATTTATTTTACAACTAATCTGTCCAATTAAATCTGAAATTATTTTTTGTTTAGGTTTGTTTGCGTTTTGCTAAATCTATTCTTGTATTCTTTTTTTTTGATCAAACACAAGCACTATCTTTCGATGGAATCCAGCAGCCGAAGAGTATGTTTGGGTGCAGAGCTCCAGACATGAGAGCAGTACTCTAGTGATGGTCGAATCTGGGCTTTGTATAGTGTCAAAAGTTGTTGAGGTGTGTACAACTTTCTGGTTCGGAAGAGTACCCCAAGCTTCTGAGAAGCTATCTTGGCGATTACCACAACGTGGTTATGCCAAGACATATTTCCTGCCTGATTGATGCCCAGCAAATTAATAGATGAAGCCAGTGGGATTGCGTGCCCGTCCATGACTATATCCGGTTCTGTAATGTTAACCTTTTTAGAGAAAACTGCTGCCTGGGTTTTCTTAGCGTTAAATTCGACTTGGTTACTATCACCCCAAGCCAAAATTTCTTCCAGGTCTTTGTTGAGGCGTGCTGTCTGCGAAGATGTGCGTCGGCAGCCGATGTTTGCGCATTCAAAAAGAATGATGAGATAAGTGTGCTATCGTCAGCAAAACTAAATATCGGATTTTTAGTTTTCACTAGAAGGTCGTTAATGTAGAGTAAGAAGAGAGTGGGAGACAATCTGGACCCTTGAGGAACACCGGCATTGATGGTGAAGGTGTCTGAGAGAAATCCGTCAATCGCCACTTGCAGAGAGCGGTCCTTAAGAAAGCTAGACAACCATGCACAGAATCGACTGGGCATACCATAGGATCGAAGTTTACTTAGAAACCCCTCATGCCAAACATGATCAAAAGTGCAACAGCCCGAGACTCCCCATGATATTCTATTGCGCTGTTCCAAATATGGGTGACATAGGCTAGAAGATCTCCAGTTGATCTGGACTTCCGAAAACCAAATTGATTGTCGCTGATAATGTTGAAGCCTTCCAGGTACTTTAGAAGATGTTGGTTAATAGCTTTCTCCATTACTTTTGATATAACTGAAAGCAATACGACTGGTCGATAGTTGTTAGGCAGGGTTCTCTTACCTTTCTTTGGAATAGGCTGGACTCGCGCCGTCTTCCAGCAAGATGGAAATATTCCTTTTTTGTAGGATAAGTTGAAAAGTCCACAAAATGGCCTTAACGAATCTTTTTTTTTTTCAGTAAGTTTTAATAATGTTGGCAAGATATAACAATGTGTAAACAATTATTTCCTCACTCACTAAAGACATTTGAATTTAGTCAATCAAATTATTTAGATCGTATCGTCGCCCAGTGATGTCTTCATCGTGTTATTATTTTTATATCATATTGACGTTCCTATCCTCATTTAATATTTTTGCAACTAATTCATAATTCCAATAAATACTTTATAATACGTCAGTGTCTATCTGCTTTTACATACTAAGGGACACATCGACTTGAATCAAACATGGACCCGATATTCTGCTTTCAACGTGACGCCTGTGATTACCAAAAAAAAACACAACAAGGGATCTCCGTTCCTTTTTAATCTTCAGTATGTTACTGTTTTCGTTCAGCTGATCGGTTTGATATGTCTTATATTATTATCATTATGACTCAAAAGTTTATATATTTATCCAGTTTACGCAGACTTGGTACCGTCTTGCTAGGGATAGTAACCCTGACGCGGCCCCAGTTGAAAGAAGTGATGGGTCTGCTAACAGGCCACTGCCACTTGCTAAAACACCTTCAACGAATAGGTATAAACAACGGATCCGTTAAATGCAGACTTTACGGCGAAGAGGATGAAACCGCCTCACACATAATATACCGCTGAATAGCGCTGTCTAGTAGAAGACAAAATATCTTCGGGAACATACAACGTGGTGACATCCTCCCACATGACAAGCTTGGTAGAAGGTTACTGGACCTCATATAATATATATGACAGTTGTTAATCCGGTACTGTCAAACGTGAAAGCAGGTATGAAAGATGGCCGTTCCAATAAGGGCTTTATTAAAATCACGTTCGGAACGCTCAAAGGAGATGTAATGTCGTTCTCTATTTAAAACAAAACGACAGAAAAATTATACTAATTTTTAGAGCAACAAACCCGATTGTTTTCTGGAAAGTTATTTACAACCCACCTAAGAATGTGAATTGTTGATTCTTCAAAGTCGTATCCTCCTTGTTTTAAGATTTTTGAAGGCACATAAAATTTAAATCATATTCGTCTACATTTTCTGTTTTTCTTCCTTCAACAACGGACTGAAACCCTAATGGAAATCACTAAAACATTGTTTTATTTTAATTTCATCATGTTTCCTTTTCCAAACTAGATTGGTTTAAAATTTCCAGGAATTGTATAATAGTTTTCCTTTGCCAGTCTAGAATGACGAGTTAATATAATTTCAAAGCAGATTCGTTTAGTTAGTGGAGTCCTTTGTTCGTTATTGGTTGGGTCGATTATAGTTGAAGTTTCTAACGAAATTTAAGCTGTCTGTAAGAATGATATACAAGGAGGGCCAGTACAGGGATCTCGGAAACCATAAGAGATACGAAGTCGGTTAAATGGAGGTAAAGTTGCGCATTTACGTGCCTAATGATATACCGTTTAGAAAGTTTTAAAATTCCGAGTAGTTCCGGAGATATCCGGAAAAACCGAAATTCTGAAAAATCGTTTTATTGTTTTCCTTGGTTTTTTTGAGATCGAATTCTAAAGTAAATTGCACTTTTGCATTGTCACTTTTTCCGCTCTATCTAACAGCGTTAATTGTTTTATAATCCGACGAGTCGTCTTCGAAGGGCCATTATCAACTTTCCTTTTTTAAATACGGTCCTCTTCTAGTGATATTGGAATTGTATAGCTGTTTTTTCTTCCGAATGCAATGATGTATGACACATTGTGGTTTAATTACGTTTCGAGGGTTTTTTGAACAACATCAGGAAATTTTGGGATACGGTCCTGTATTTCTCCTAATTTTATAAATAATATCTCATACGTAAGCTCTAAATTTTTACTTATGTTGGACTAGTTCAATAAATATAATAAACAAATAATTTAATAATAAACCACAATAAAATACAGAAACATTATTTCAAACTTCTGTTGATTCGGGATTTAAAAGAAAAGTAGGCGCTTGAAACAAAAAAATTAAGATGGTGACGCGTGATTTGCTTCACTTGACATTTCCATTGTGATCGTTTGAAAACGTTTTAAGAGGTTTTCTATTTTCCAGAATATATGGAACATAAATTTACAAATGCTGAAAAGTTTGATATTCTATCGCATGTTTTATTTTATTTCAAAAAAACTGTTATGTGGCAGTTAGAAGATGTTATTTGTGCTTAGAGAATAACGGAAATCATTTTGAACACCTGATTATGTAGCTCCATACTTTTTTCGTTGTTCGTTTTATTAGTATTTTGGAATGATTTTTGTTCACTTATTTGTGGTTTATTATTAAATTATTTTGTTATTTCTTGAACTAGGCCAACATAAGTAAAAAATTTAGAGCTTATGAGATATTATTTAAAAAATTAGGAGAAATACAGGACCGTATCCCAAAATTTCCTGATGTTGTTCAAAAACCCTCGAACCGTCATTAAACCACAATGTGCCATACATCGTTGCATTCGGGAGAAAAAAATCTCTCAAATTCCAATATCAGGAAAACAGGGCCGTATTTAAGAAAATAAAGTTGATAATGGCCCTTCGAAGACGACTAGTCGAATTACCAAACAATTAACGCTGTTAGGTAGAGCGGAAAAGTGCCAATGCAAAAGTGCAATTTACTTTAGAATTCGATCTCAAAAAATCCCAGGAAAACAATAAAACGATTTTTCAGAATTTCGTTTTTTCCGGATATCTCCGGAACTACTCGGAATTTTAAAACTTTCTAAACGGCATATTATTAGGCACGTAAATGCGCAACTTTACCTCCATTTAAACGACTTCATATCTCTTACGGTTTCCGAGATCCCTGTACTGGCCCTCCTTATTTTGGACACGTTGTATAGCTGGTAAATTTATACTGAAGAAGATTCACTTTACAATGATAGTTGTTTAAGAACATATTGGACAATTTTTGTAAACATCTTCACTAATTATTTAAATGCAACTTACTCCGGTAAGTCTTGAAACACTGAAATATCGTTATCTGAATTTTTCATTATTCTTCCTGATTATTTAATAGAAAAATCATTCAAATATGTAATTTAATCATGTTTCTCTTTCTATCTAAATTGGTTCCTGGAATTGTATATCTAACAGTTAACATCGCTTCAAAGGCAGATTCGTTTAGTTAGTGGAGTTCCTTGTTCCTTTTGGTGGGTCGATTACTTATATTTAAAGTTTCTAACGAAGTTTAAGTTGGGTATATGAATGATACTATAGCCAAAAGTTTTATTATTTTCTTTACAGCAGTAAATTTATACTGCGGAAGATCCAGTATTTCTTGTAATAAAAGTTTCTAGCCTCGAGACTTAAAGTCTGGAAAAGTTATAGCGGTTCTGAACGAAATTTATTTTACAACTAATCTGTCCAATTAAATCTGAAATTATTTTTTGTTTAGGTTTGTTTGCGTTTTGCTAAATCTATTCTTGTATTCTTTTTTTTTGATCAAACACAAGCACTATCTTTCGATGGAATCCAGCAGCCGAAGAGTATGTTTGGGTGCAGAGCTCCAGACATGAGAGCAGTACTCTAGTGATGGTCGAATCTGGGCTTTGTATAGTGTCAAAAGTTGTTGAGGTGTGTACAACTTTCTGGTTCGGAAGAGTACCCCAAGCTTCTGAGAAGCTATCTTGGCGATTACCACAACGTGGTTATGCCAAGACATATTTCCTGCCTGATTGATGCCCAGCAAATTAATAGATGAAGCCAGTGGGATTGCGTGCCCGTCCATGACTATATCCGGTTCTGTAATGTTAACCTTTTTAGAGAAAACTGCTGCCTGGGTTTTCTTAGCGTTAAATTCGACTTGGTTACTATCACCCCAAGCCAAAATTTCTTCCAGGTCTTTGTTGAGGCGTGCTGTCTGCGAAGATGTGCGTCGGCAGCCGATGTTTGCGCATTCAAAAAGAATGATGAGATAAGTGTGCTATCGTCAGCAAAACTAAATATCGGATTTTTAGTTTTCACTAGAAGGTCGTTAATGTAGAGTAAGAAGAGAGTGGGAGACAATCTGGACCCTTGAGGAACACCGGCATTGATGGTGAAGGTGTCTGAGAGAAATCCGTCAATCGCCACTTGCAGAGAGCGGTCCTTAAGAAAGCTAGACAACCATGCACAGAATCGACTGGGCATACCATAGGATCGAAGTTTACTTAGAAACCCCTCATGCCAAACATGATCAAAAGTGCAACAGCCCGAGACTCCCCATGATATTCTATTGCGCTGTTCCAAATATGGGTGACATAGGCTAGAAGATCTCCAGTTGATCTGGACTTCCGAAAACCAAATTGATTGTCGCTGATAATGTTGAAGCCTTCCAGGTACTTTAGAAGATGTTGGTTAATAGCTTTCTCCATTACTTTTGATATAACTGAAAGCAATACGACTGGTCGATAGTTGTTAGGCAGGGTTCTCTTACCTTTCTTTGGAATAGGCTGGACTCGCGCCGTCTTCCAGCAAGATGGAAATATTCCTTTTTTGTAGGATAAGTTGAAAAGTCCACAAAATGCTGGTGTTAGTTCATCGGCGCATCTCTTGAGGACTATAATAGGAATTTCGTCTGGACCAGTAGCTTTTTTGACGTCGAGTCCTTTCAGGATTCGTTTGACGGGACGCTGACGGAACACGATTTCGGTCATTTCGAATTGAACTGCAGGAATGTCGGGTGGTGTTCTTCCCTGGAAATCTACAGTGGAATGCGAAGAAAATAGTTCACCAAGTAAGGTGGCTTTGTCTCCGGCTGTGGATGCTATTGTACCATCGGGTGTTAGAGGTGGAATAGTTGATTTGGTGAAATTTTGGCTATAACTAAAAACTATGGTGATCGTTTACGGAATAAGGAAACATTTTTGTTGAAACTGTTCCGGTTCTTGTCCTATAAATTTGAATGCTGCCACTGTTTTAGAGGATGGGTCAGCAGCCTCGTTACCCTCCGGTCTCGTATGCTCCGGTATCCAAGGTAATATTGTTTCTTTGACTTAGCTCTTATAGTGATTTCTGGTAGCTCTTTACCGTTCTTGAGGAACACCAAAGTCGCTTCCAATACCATATATACATATTTTATATAAGCCAAACTCCGTCTTTAGTAGGTCAGCGCCTTTCTTGACATACGATTTCTAGCAAAGGCACAGTGTAGTGTATGTCGTAGTTGTCTTTTTTATATATGCGGTCGAAGGGCATTTCCAGGTTGGTTATCCCATAGTGTCTTCCAGGAAACTAGTACCCTCTAGGACATATGTCTGGAGCATAGCTGTGTGATAGAGTTTATAATTATAGGCCTACTTTGTCTCTTTCACCAAATATGTATGGAAGGGAAGTAATCCCAGTAGGACCTGCATGGATCACATCGGCATAGTGCGATTGGCACCAGTGATCGTATGTGTAGTCCGTAGGGTTTGCCCAGGTCAGTAGCCTTTGATTTGTGTTCTATTTTATGCAAAAATTAAACTTAGCTGATTTGATCTCAGTATTCTAGACACTAATCGAATTATAGGCATACCTAAAACTCAAGATGCTTTAATTTCGAGAGGTTTGTGTTGAATTTACGGTCTCTGGTGTATTCCGTGAATCAATACTTACAAAACCTTTTTAATTTTCTTTGTACTTGAAATAATTTATAATACAGACGATCCAATACATCTTTTATAAAAAGTTAGGCGCCTCCAGCATGATATCGAGTAAAAGTTATAACGAAGTTTCAGACCGAATTTTATTTTACAAGTAATCTCCCCAGTGAGGTCTTGTTATATTTTCTTTTGTTTTAACAAAATTTATGGCGATTTAAATTCTATCAAAAAATTGGGATATCTAATAGTATAATTTATGGGGTCCAGGGATATTTTTATTCTATTATTTTATAAGATTTGGTCTAAAGGTAGCATGTTATTGCTTGCCATTGGCATTGGAATATTTCTACTAGATGTTGCTAATCGACGGATAAAGTCGGTTCATTTTATGAAGTCCGATATCGGATTAAATCATTAACAGTTGTTAAACAGTAAGACGGCTAAGTTAACAATACCTTCGCTATACTTGATGGTACCGAACATTCCACTGGTTCACTGTAGTCGGCTGAGCAAAATCAGCGGTTCCAGAACAAAATTATCTTAGAATTATGTAACGCGATAAATATTTTTATCTTGTTTATTTTTCACTCATAGTTTTTTTTATTTATCAAATGAAAAACATTTTGCGTCCATAAGTTAAAGATTTTCTCAGGTACTTTTTCCCAGAATTTAGTTATTTTAGGATCATTATAGTTAAATCTATATAATAATCACTCTTTTAAAAGAAATAATTAAAATTTGCTCAATTGTAAAATGGTATGTTCTATTTTAAATAAGTAGTTATGCTTTTTGCTTTTAGTTTGTTCGGGTTTGTTCGTTTTGTGTGAATTAAAAGCAGTTATAAAGCAAAGTTATAGAAAATGTTCAGCAAGGTGACACAACGCCTATAAGGTTTATCTCCAGGTGAACGCCGTTTGGTATTACAAGTGGAACGTTATTTTACTTTAAAAAAAGATAACTCGGGCCCGTTAGTGTCTGTTTTGGCAGTGCAAAAACGAACATCTGATGCTTGCGGCATTTCAGATAAGACCGTAAGAAGACTTCGAAAAAAGAGTGAAGTGGAATTGAACAGACATATAAAAGGGTTCGACTCCAGTCTATAACCTTTCATTTATCCCAGGGGGGATAAAACTATCGATTAGGAATATTGTTTATGATATGTATAAAGTCAAGGAA
This sequence comes from Barypeithes pellucidus, assembly GCA_963991005.1. Classification (NCBI taxonomy): domain Eukaryota; kingdom Metazoa; phylum Arthropoda; class Insecta; order Coleoptera; family Curculionidae; genus Barypeithes; species Barypeithes pellucidus. The sequence goes on along the minus strand of OZ022557.1, from coordinate 20,478,677 downwards.
TGAATATGTTACCCTCAAAGCTATTCTTGAAAAGATGAAGAAGAAAGAACTTTGCGATATTGGAACTACCAGTTTGTCCATCATTTTAAAAGATCTGGGCTTCAAATACAAAAAAAACGAACAACAGAAAAGTGCTTTGCGAGCTGTCCATTAATGTTTCAAAAAGATGGCAATTTTTAAGGGAATATTTAAGAAACAAAAGAATCGGAATTGTCAAGGCAAGTTGTTTTTCTTGACGAAACGATATATGCAAACGGATTTTCAACAAATCGTCTTGGCAGGATAATTCAAAACATTGCTATTCCGGTACCCGTTCCAGTAATGGAAAAAGGTATATAATACTACATGCTGACAATGAAGAAGGGTTTCAAATGCCAGTGCCATATTTTCATCAACAAAAATTCGTAAAACTAATTTGACTAAATACTATAAAAGCTAAAAAATAATTATTTTTCTTTACCTAAACTTATTTAGTTTATTTAGAAAATAACTGAAATATAATTTATTGTTTGAGAGCCACCGACTACCCTGTTCGAGAAGTTTTATTGCTTAGCGGACTTTATACACCGTACCGACTTTAGTAGGAGAACTGGGGCATACTTTTCTTTTTCTAATCAAGCAAACATAAACACATAATCGTACAAGCATTTATATAACTGATTTTATAAGCCTGGAGCTCTTTTAAAATATCATAGCTAGACATATGTGTATTTTTTATGTTAATGTCAATATACCACCCCATTAGGTGGGATAGTTGATCAAGGGTAAGGGAGATTTGATGATTTATTAGTATGGTATGAGGAAAAACCGTGGATAGCAGCTCACTGAAGCGAACAGATTTAATTTTGATTTGTGATAGAATAATTATTTCCATAATACCAACGTCTTTTCTCCATTTCACCTAATACTCGTCATTAATGTACGCGACTTAAGAAAAACAATTTCCTTTCTTAGACGCCATTATAGAGCTTGAAAAGCAGGAAAAAAAGAAAAAGTAACACGTCCAAACGAGGTCCTTATTGTTTCAAGTATTAACTGCGGGCTTTTCTTTTTCAGAGGTTCAAATCCAGTAAGAATAGCAGCGCCTCCGGAATTAGCCGGAATGACATTGGAATCCAGACTGGTGTCTTACGATTGGGATAATCAGTTCCAGAGTTTTCAGGAGGCGACAATGAGGGGCTCATTTAAGCCCATCTGTTGGACATCGCAATTGACTTTATTACCGGTAAGTGTTTTAGGAAATTGCTTACCGCCATTATCGAGAAAACTGCACATTTTTCTAATATACAGGGTGTTCCTTAATGACGTGCTAATATTTCAGGATGTGATTCCTTAGGCCATTTTATAAAGAGAAGTTCATATGAACATATTATGTCCGCAGGGGCTTAAATTTTTTGCTACAGGGTGTTGAATTTTTATTTTTTAAATGGTTTTTTTTAATCTCTCCGAAAGTACTTCAGATCTAATTTTCAATTTTGGTATGTGTTAACAGGATATAGAACCACAAATTTTAGTGAGGAAAGTTATTCAATTGTTCCACCAGTGGCGTCCCTGCGAACATGTCCTCTGATACTTTTTACAAGAAAGATGATACGCCACTGACATTTTTCGATATGGATATATTTTCTGATTAGCCTGGTTAATTCTACATGAAAACGGTCTCTTGAATTTTTCTCGTCAGGCGCACCGTTCTTGATCGTTCTTGATTAAAAACACTAAATTCATATGGAAACTCATTATTATTAACATCGATAAAATAATTAATGAATAATTTTGTTCCATTAAAATTGTTGGAGTTCGCAATTCTATGCGAAGACGGGCGAAAGCATGCCTTTAAAGTGAAGGTGGCCATTTCCAACAATGTTTATAAAAGAAAATTTATCATTAATTATTTTTTCAATGTTAATAATAATGAATTCCAATATTAATTTAGTGGTTTTAATCAAGCGTCTGACGAGAAAAACTCAAGATACCGTTGTGGTTCTATATCCTATTAACACATACCAAAATTGAAAATTATATCTGAAGTACTTTCGGAGATATTAAAAAATAACCATTTAAAAAATAAAAATTCAACACCGTGTAGCAAAAAAATTAAGCCGTCGCGAACATATGTTCATATGAACTTTTCTTTATAAAATGGCCTAGAAATCACACGCTGAAATATTAGCACGTCATTAAGGAACACCCTGTATAGGGTAGGGTGTCCCATAACTTATGGATCATAGAGCAACTGGAGATACTACACATCAAACTAGACCAATTAATGGGCGGTTGCATTACGTTCTACTTAATCTAAGGTTCACCTTATCTCCAGAATTCGGATTGCACGCGTTCCTAATGATTTTTTGGTTGCCTAGAAGAGTGTACAATATTGCCGTCCTTTACTTCGCTTCATAGTTGTACGTAATATGCTATTTGCGACACTCATTACATAACGTGCTATTACATATAGGTATTATTACCAACTAAAGTTTCTAAAGTTCATAATAAACTAGCTCGAAAGATGAAATTAATTTACTATTTGCTATAACGTTAATATTATCCACTGGCCTCTGGTACTTTGTAATTAACTTTATTGTAATATCAGCCAGCATCACATTGTGACCACTATTCGAGCTTAAAACTACACAAGCTCATTATAATTTAAACAATGTGTAATTCATCATAATGAACTCTTTAGGTCATTGTCCAGTTTTTATTATTAGAGAACTATGGTCGTTAGGTTGCTGTTCGTGAAACTCAAGTTAAAATTATTAACGTAATTACTTAGTTACGGGATTCTTTTATTTTTCTTGAGGAAACTTTTATAAAAAAAATTATAACATGGAAAGTTCCTGGCATTATACATACAGAGCCACCTTAAACCACGTGTAATATACAGGGTGTTATGGAAATGACGTATTATATTTAAACCGGCAATTCCTGAGATAAAGACAAATTGAAGAAAAATAGCCATAAATGGCGCTTTCAATTCATTCAGCGGTAAAAGTGACCTGACGTCAAACCAATAAAACACCTGTGTGGCACTGCGATATATGTAAGCAATAAAGGAATTCTGGCCGGTGTTGTCATATGTACACCTTAAACTCTTTAGACAAAATAAAATAATTTAAACACTTTTCCATTCTGTAATACCTTCTTGTGCAATTAATTGAAGAACATTTACTACGGATTATGTTTTAAACAACCCGAAAAGGCATATGGAATAGTAATAGCCTCGTACGTCACTAGGTCAAATGCCAATGACCTCTTGACGCCTTACATCGGCTGAGTGAAGTAGTTTCATATAGCGCCGCACGCTTGCGTCCGTTAGTTGAATACCAACCAGCGGCCGGATACGTTGTGTCTCGTTGATCACCAACACACTCTCGATAATCCGCTCTGTTTTTTCGGTTTACGCGTGTATCTTGCCCGTCCATAAATAATTTTTGAATATTGTTTTTATTGACGCGTTTCTTCTGGACGTCAAATTTCGTCGCGTGTAATAAAATCTAATAAACTGTAGTATAATCTGTATTATTGTATTTTCAAAAGCTAACTATCGGCTCTGTTTCACTATTACTGTGTATACATAAAGTGTTTCCAGGAGTGTTCCCAGGAAAATGAAAAAAAACTGATTGAGTATTGTGCCTGGATTTTCTCGCTCTTTAGTTATAAGGGTAAATACAAGTAGGTAGAAAATAATTTATTTTTATAATTTTATATGGAATTTCAGTTTTACATTAAGTTTGGCAACATTGCCATTGGCAATTGGTAAATGTTGTACAGTAGCGCGGACTGACCTGTGTGTAAGAGTGTTTATTACCCTACTTTTAAAACGGTCGATTTAAAAAAAATAAAATATGTAGCGCTTCTCTAGGATACCGGGTTGTGGGTGCAGTCAGGACACATAAGATATCCCACGTAAATTGTAAGATGAGGAAAAATATTAGCTTCCTTATTTATTTTAGCCCAAAAATGTACTTAAACTTTTCAAAGGCTACAATGAGAAAAATGTGTTTGTCCAATTTAAAGCTAGTAATTTAAGAGTTATTTAAAAAAATGTATTTTTATAATGATAAACTAGGAAATACAGACCTGACATATTTCTGTATACACCAGTAAATAAATGATTAAACATCTGTGAGAGTCATTTTATGTTAATGTTAATATCGGCTGTATTCAGCAGATCCCATCGATTTATAAGCGATTTTTAATCGGTGACGTCACGATGCGCACCGATTTGCAGTTCTGCTGAATGCATTTCGTTGTCAGTTTTTTGTTTGGTTAGGATCCCTTCTAAATATTTTCATCAAATATTACATTTTTTTCTGTACGAAATGGGGATAATTTTATTTCTATTTTTCCTTTTCACTAGCAGAGATCGTGTAGAATATGTTTTTATAATTTTAAAATTCATTTTTTTCATAATTTTTTATAAATTTGTAGTATTGTAGATACTATTTTCGCCGTAGTACCTACTTACCACGATGATTAGTGATATTTGCATTTACCATATTAAGGAAAAAACTGCAATTTCATGATCAGACTAAAAATTAAATATTACACACTACATGATCAATAATTGCACTTGAATTCTGATCAAAACTATTAAAAATATCATGCAGATATTTTCTATTTTCCCAGCTAACCAAACTGTCTACATTCAAGTCGCCACACAAAAGTATTATCTGATATTTAACTGAAATAAATCTCACTCGGAAAGAATTAAAACATCTAAAAAATTTTACTAAATACTAAAATTCACCTTAGTTTCTCTAACGGTGGCATCAGCTGAGGTAATTATTATTTTCGCCTAAAAACAGATAAATAAAATATTAACCTATAAATTTTTCGTTACGTGATTAGTACTTACTGTGGTTTACAATAAATACACAAATAACTCGATATGTAGTTAATCAAAGTTTTCAAAACAAAATAAACTAAACTAAAACGACAGAAATACACTTTTAAAACTTATTAGCACCAATCAAACTGGAAAAATATAAAAACACAACACGCTTAGTGCGTTTGGTATAAAACTGGGGTATTTGATTAAGTCCCCAAACAGCTGATCGATGACATATTGCTGATTTCAACTGTTGAAAAAGCTTGAGGGTTCGTTGCAAAGACTATACCTGCGTAGATACAGACAATAAATTTTACTAACATTTTTTAGTTAATGTTGCTTCCACTGGCGATTGCTACTAATTACTAGTAAAAGTAGACAAATATCGTCAGACTGATCTAAATCTGAATAAAATAACTTGCCGAAGCTGTCTATTTATATTAAATTTTATCCGACAACCTGCCATCATATTGTTTTAATTTTATCTCTAAAAGCATTTATGTTGCTGTAATATTTATGTCAGCGGGCTGAAATAAAATGCTTTTTAATTACATTATAATACAGGCCTAGGCAGGCAGCTGTTCTATGCAAAACAGAAATTGCGGACATAGTTTAAAAATGCATTTTTATTCTGCAGATGATTTAGAATTTTCCTAGAATCGTTATGTTGCTGACACAAAGATATAATATTTCGTTTTAATGCAGTAAAAAGACCAGATTTTAAATTAAAAACTGCTTTTTGGCTTTATTATTTCTGTCCGTTCTCTGTAAATTGTCAAAATCACCGTATCAAATTACTTTACACCTTTATTTAAATAGGTTAAAATTTTAATGTCAAAGTTCCGTGCCTCCTATTTCAAAATTAATTAACTAAAGCAAGTCTCAGATTCAACAAAAGTTCAAAATTATGGTTCTACTGCCCGCTGTCCCAACATTTAAAAAAAAACACGTTAAGGACGCGTTTATGTTAAGTAGGGAATAAATGGCCTCTTTGAATTGCACCGTAAACACCACGTAAGTGTATCATTTATGTAGGGGAGACCGAGGAGGGTTGTGACAATTTTCACTTAGAAGAACATATCTCAATAAATAAACAAAACACCATTATGAATTATATGCCGCAATGTAGCTCAATCCTTACTCCTTTAAAAACAGTCATGAAAGTCAATAAAAGTTATAAGGTTTCTGAGAAAATTTACGAAAACTAAAACTACTCCCTTTGTCACAACTCTCCTAACATCGAGGTAAATTGTGACAGGTACCAAGGTAAGTTGTGACAGCTGTGTATCTAGACTAATTTTAATAGATAAAATTACTTTTATATGAATAATAAACAAAACACACGTTTTTTTGCATAAAATTACTTTAGTTATCATTTGGCATAATTGTAGGAACCACAATAACATGAAACATTATTGTAACAGTAAATCTTTTATTAGTAACTATGGCATTATTATATCAAACGTAGGTTGTAAGAATTGACCAAAAAATAACCTTGAATAGGAGAGTTGTGACACGCTGTCACAACTCTCCTAGGTGCCAAAAATCGCGATCTGGTCAGAATAATAATTCGTAATTTTAAAACAAGATGCAAACACAGCAAGACAATGCCGCGCTTTGAAACTCCAAACCCACACAATATAAGAAAAATAGCATAACCACGTGAATGTCAATCATTATATAAATACAATCAAGAATTTTATAGAAGATTTACTTTTCGGTTGTTTTTTCATGCAGACGTCGTAATCACGCAACCGCTTGTCGTCGGTTTGTTCGGGTTTGTTCGCCATTGTCGCGCGCCTGCGTCAAGTAGCGCGTCTATAAACAAACAATCGTGTGCAGTTGTCAGCTCGCTAACGGCCATAGATTCCAAGAAATCGTCACAACTCTACTCTGTCACACATCTCCTCGGTCTCCCCTATTTAAAATTTTAAGTTATATTTATAACCTAAATTTTTAATTAAATCAAAGATGAAATTGTCAGTTTTTGGATCAAATAATTTCTTTCTCGTGGGATTTCTCAATGACCACCTGGACGTTTTCGATATCATTGGACAGCCAAAAAAAATTATTTTTCTTTTGCCTTTTAACTTGAAGTTCCTTTCCTGATTTTTCTTGTTCCATTTCGCAAAAAAAATGCTGGTGGTGCAATTCTGTCACTGTTACTCCCTACTTTGTTAAGTTTTCAAAATTTTGAGCTGGTGCAAGCAAATTCATTTTAAGGTAAACTTAAATGTTACGCTTTCCTTAGGGCCGATATTTTAAAATCACCTTAAAGTGCAGAATGACATAAGTCTTCCTTAACACAAATTTGAGAGTATATTAAAGTTATTTTTAACTCATCTAAAGGAATAGATCTTCAAGGATGTGGTAATTTTTCACTTAACGCGTCAATTGACCCTCAAATTCATCATAAAACATAGGGTTTTAAGGTTTGCCATAACGTTAAATATCATGGGTTCGAATATAATCGAATATCTAAATACTAAGGTAAAAAAAAGACCTTTTTACCCACATACTGTCGAGCCGTTCCATCTGGATTCAGTTAGCAACAATGTGGGTCACTAGAGTATACTAACAGTGTTGTCAGATTTTACCGCATGTTTCGCCTTTCCTTGGATACCTGCCGCGTGCGACTATCATTGCTTCAGTATGTTTCGAGACTCGCGAATGGGATGAGACTATCGAGGGTTCCACGTGCTGAAGTATACGAATTTTAAACGTTTTGTTAGTTGTAGCATTACCCGATTTTTTTTCTGTTGTGAAATAATTCATAATAATAAATATTGTGATGTGATTTAAAATATGTGTGATAAAAGTTTATTAAAAAGCAATAACGTATTTATAGATAGTTCCTTATAAAGGAGTTGATGGTATTAAATATCTTTTTGTAACTTTTGTCTGCAATGTTTAACGTTATGGCAAATTTCTGTATTATAAATTAGTAATAGATTGGCTATATCCCTTGTTGCTGTTTGACATCGCAAGCCTACCTTAGCTGAGGTCTGACTTGAGGTAACAAATATCGGCCCTTAGTAATTCAATAGTTATGCGATGAGGTGGGAAAGCGGGTTTGTTCGGGTTTAGTGAAATTAAAACCAAACTAAGTTCTTATTCTTACTGTTAAATATGCAATATCACAAAATAACGGAGTACTCAATTCGAAGTGAATAACCAATCTATATAAACCATATTCTATAGATATTATAGAAAAATATATTAATGATATTGTAGTAAATCATTAAAGATAGTTAACGTGTATGTGACAACATAACACCCGTGGACATAGACATAAAATATATCATCTGTTTTATTTCAAACATTTGTCTAACTTGGCATCTACCTAATAACAAAATGTATTTTCCACATTTTATCGAAACGAATAGTAATATAATAAAAAATTTATATTTATAATAAATTCCTTTAAATAGCCGTTCGGAATTTGCTGCTGTGTATTTTGATATGTTATAATATTATGTAAATAAATATTTTTATGGACGGCAGTATAACAAACTTAGGATGTAGCGTCCAATAAAATTCAATAATTTATTTATATGTAAATAACTATTTTACGCATATATTCTTCATAAAGTAACATTTCCGCTCCAAATTCAGCCCTAATAAAACATTTTATTGGAAATACCGCGCCATATTTAATTTGAATATGAGCAGAAGTACAAATCGAAGCCCATCGCGACGTCACCCATTAAAAATCGCTTAGAAATCGATGGGATCTGCTGAATGCAGCCAATAGTGTTTAAAATTTTGAAAAATGTCACAAGTCAGGCATTTATTTCTTTACTCCTGTCCGAATTTTCAGCTCCGATTTTTAATATGATTTATTGGAAGAGAGATGGACAGAATTATTTATTTTTAATCTCAGTTTTTCAGGTTAAGACGGAAAATTGTATGGCTCTCGGTATGGTTATTTTCCATCCGATCCATTATTTTCAGTACGCATAATAGTTTTCTGATGTCCCTGCCTGAATCAATATTTACTTGGTTTTTGTAATTCCTTATAAAAGTGCGCAATAATATTTCGAAATTCAGGCACATGTTTGCCTTGAAATGTAATTTATCATTAAAAAATCTTCCTAATTTTAAACATCTAATAAAATGCATTTTTTTTTTGATAAGTTAAAAGTTGTATTGATTAAATGAAATTTTCGTCTTTATTAAAATGCGAGACGAGAAAATAAAATCAGAAATCCCCTTCGCTAACAGTGATGCGGCACACAATAGATACGGACAGGTGATGATATGCTGAAACTCCGGAGGGGTTGTATTATCATTGAAGTTTTGCATTCATGATGCATGCCTTTGCTAATGAATATTTCTGTACGTGTCTGGATATACGGAGTTTAAAATGAATATTATACTGGGTGATATGTTATTTTCACAGAATTGATTCATATATATTTTTTTAAATCCTGTTTTAACGTTTAGTACACTGAACTCCTTTAACACGTGCTTGCAGTCAGTGGCGGCTCGTGACCTATGATAGAGGGGGTTCACAAGTATGGTGAAATTATTTTTAAAATTTTATTTTTGTGTAACGACCAAACAATTAATTTCGGGTTTAGTTCTTCCCGCATTCTTCACTTTTTGCTCCAAACTCAAAGAGCTAAAGTTATTTTTTAAATAGTCCACCGTCAAACTATTCATTTTAACTTAATAAATATATAATATTAAAATATTGAAACATACACGTTCGGATTTCTACAGACGAAGGCGCACACCATAATTGTGCGACTTTCCCATGTTAAATCGCCATAGCCCCCGCTGTCCCCCGCCACCTGACACTACAGAGAAACTGCATTATGTCCCACCTATTTATTCGCATATGCGAGCATTTCTCGTCATAATCGTCATCAACGTCGATCGGCGTGCCCGCCGGGTCGAGAGCCTATAATATACAGTTTGGTTTGACCGTATGATAAAATATTAGGGAGGGTCGGACTTTATACGATAAATAATATTCAATGAATATAAATTAATATTTTTTTATTCGTTTTGGGGATGCACGTGCGCTTGTGCTCCTGTGGAAGAACCGCCACTGCTCGCAGTGGTACGATATACGTCGCTACACTCGGTAAGGTACCTTAAGAACTCCCGAATTTAATATTAACCAAAAAACCGATTTAAATTCCTAACCTACGACCTCGAAAACGCACCAATTTTTGCGAAGTCGTTTAAATGCATTTGCACTTCAATAAGAGAATTGAATAGTCGGAATGGAATGAATCAAACACCATCTTCAAATAGATAGAAAATATTTAATATATACAGAGTGTTGAAATGGAAATGACATACAGGGTGTTATGGAAGTGACTTATTATATTTAAACCGGCAAGTCTGATAACAATTCCATTGCTGTAGAGTTACCTCTATTCTTTGTATACTCTTATAATTCCTTTACCAGACTAATGGCTTGTTGATAATTGGTTTATTTTCTTCATCAGAGTCGTCAGATGGTTTCAGTTTATTATTATTATAGTTATCATCTTCTAATAGCACATTGCTATCGATGTTAATGAACTCGCCCAAATCATTGTTATCAAATTACAAACTTCCACAACATCAATATTTTCTTTCAGACTGAAATCGCGACATTTTTGTGCCATTGCTTACGATTTTAACCGTACAACTCACAAATAAACGGCCGACTGCTATCGGGGAATCACACATACTCTCATTTGGCGAAATCCTTTCGCCCTGCCACGCTTACGCGATTGGTTGCCGGGTCTTCAGAGAGTTTTGCACCGTACTTATTTGTCTCCCAAATACTTTAAAAACTTTTTTGTCCGTTTAAAGGTGGGTTTTGGCACTCTTTGTATAAAAACAGCATGTCCGCGTCCGCCCAAAGGAGAGTTCGCCCATTAATTTTCATGGAATTTCATATACCTAGTTTCGGACTATGAAAAAATGTCAGCTTAATAGCGATGTCTGCTTATTAGAGTACTTTATGCATTTGTTACATAAATAACTAATTTACTTGCTTCCACCATTTAAAACATGTATTTTATAAAATTTGTATAATGTGCTAAGCCTAAAACCTGTCCTTGTAATATTTATAATTACAATAAATATTAGTTCTTCGCTGAAAACGTATAATGTTCTAGTATCTAATGCTAGAAGTCCTGTTTTAGTAAAAACAGATCTATTATCCTACGTGTTCCTCGTTTTATACTTTATTTATAACCATATCTTATTGTTACAGGGCACAGACAAAGAATCGCACTACCCCAATATATCCAAACCATATGTCCGAAGCACCATCGATCAATGCAACTACAGGAGATACAGCACCGAGGGCTGGCCCGGTGGCACGCCCGTCCTAGAATTAGACGGTAATCACATAGAAGGTGTTACCAAAAGTAAAGTGTCACGCAGTAGCATCCCTGCCCATGAAGAATCGTTAGGATTAAGCAGGTTTTTCAATTCAGCTAACCAATCAATGTGCAACTTTTTACTATTGATGGTGTCAGTTATACTTGTTTGGTTCAACCGTTGACTGATTCATTTTGTGATATAGATGTTAAAGACGTTCGTTTTACGTGTTTATTCCTCAAAAGAGAAGACTCGTCAGTGAAGAGCTGCTGTGGTGTGAACTTTTCCTCTTTACTTTCTATAACCAAGTCATGTATGTACTAGTCGGTTCGGCCAGCAGGTGTATTATAAAGCATGTATATTTTAGAGAAAGATTGTTAGAAAATGTGCGGTAGGACTACGGTGAAACGTTTCTTGTTTAAATAACTTTATTAGCATAAAAATAGCAATAGAACCGAATAATGTCGACGGGGGTAAATAAAAGTGCTAAATAAAATCAGGTTCAGATAACAAAGAGCTGAACTTTTCGTTAAAGTAGAATACCCTGCAGGGACAATAAAAAACACTCGCTTGACGGAAATAAATTAAAATTAGAGGTCTTTTTGTTTCATTTGTGATATTTCAGTGCTAAAACTGATCTGAAATGGGGATCTCGATAATGGTTTATAGGGTCAGATTTTAATTAAAACGACGAAAGTATGCGACATTGTAGATACAAAATCGAAACAGTTTAACTTCAATATATTTTTTTTTCAAAAATCCATTTGTAACGCAAATGGTACAACCATTCGGTCTGTTAGATGCATAAAACCCTAAAACAACTACTCCCCTGGCGGTATGCCACGTCGAAAGTATATTGTTCATATTTTCCTTTGTTTGGGTTTATTTATATTTCAATCGAATTAACTTTTAGTTAATAACTATTCTTCCTCTTTAAATCTTTACTCGGTGAATTGAACAATAATTAACTCCCACCTAATTAACTCGATTGAGCCACAGAAAAAAATTAAATAGTGTAATTAATTTGGAAAATTGTGAGATTATTTTGAAAAATTCAAATTTTAATTATTTTCTTTCGATTTTTACGGTAATAAAATTGCTTACACAATGTATCCTAAAATTAGTAGTGCACAGTAAAACTGGAGATTCTTTGTGTAAATATATTGCGATTTTGCCAAACTTTGCTTAGTTCCAAAGTTTATAATAACCTCAGTACAGGGTGTCCAAGTGAAAACTTTATTTTCTAACATCCTGCTTTATAACCGCTTGAATTTGCTAATAATTTTGATGGTAGCTTCGAGCAACTTTTTGCGAAATTTTTGTAATTACAATTTCATTAATTACAATATTATTTTAAAAAATAATTTTAGTAATCTGGAATTTTCATAATTTTTAAAATAGTAATAAATTAATAATACTTTTAAAAATATAGGGTAAACCCTATATTTTCTCATAGGTTACTTCAAGAAAAAAATTTTGTTTGCAAATTAATAGTAATTGGGCAGGGTGCACTAAACAATTTAAATGCAAATATCTCCGAAACGGTAACTCTGGGCGACCTGAACTTAGTATATCTTTTTTACGTAATAAATATGAGAAAAGTATTATTTAACTTAAAAACTTAAATACACTGAGGCACAAAAAAGTTATGACCTAATAAATGTGCGAAAAATGAAGCAGATAGCGCCCCCTACATTGTACAGGGTGTCCCATTTTCGACACTTTCATAGGGTATCTCCGTTATTGTTAGCGCTATCAAAAAACTAACGTAGGTGTGCTCTGTTTGGGTCAAACTTAAAATGGTAAAATCAAAATTCGAAAATCAAAAAATTTCCCATTTCGAAATTACCCTATATTTTCTTAGTTAAAAGAGATATAGAAAAATGTTTTATACAGAAGTTTCTTCATAATGATTGTTGAACAATCTGCCATTTTCAGAATAAGTATACGGGGTCAGGTAAAAAAGTTATCGGACTTAACCTCCGTTTTTTAAAATGGAGCACCCTGTATATTTTAATCTAAAAGGATAGCATTTTAAACTATCTATTTCGAAATGGGCAATTTTTTGATTTTCCCCCGTATCTCTTAAGCGAGAGGAAATTTTCGGATTTTGATTTTACCATTTTAAGTTTGACCCAAAAAGAGCACATGACACCTACATTACTTATTTGATAGCACGAACAATAACGGAGATACCCTATAAAAGTGTCGAAAGTTGGACACTCTGTACATTAAGTTTTCACAAAAAAATCAATTTCTCGTCCTAAAAAACCAAAACTGCACAATTTTGTAAAGAAATGTTGGTTTCTGTCAAAGATATTAGAGAAAAACAAAAATAAAGTTTTAACTTTAACACCCTGTATCTCAGTTAATATCAACTTGCGCATATAGATAAGTATAATAATTAAACCCTAATATTTTTACGTAAGGAGTCTGTGGTTTTTCCATGTACCATTAATTAGCGGACACCCTGGTTGGTTTTTAAGTCGTTTGACATAATGTCTGAATTATCCTTGTAAAACATAAGATTATTTTTTCTGAAACCTGTTTTGCAAAAATAAAAAATAAAAATCATCACTGCGAGGACAATCATTATATAGATAATATATAAATTGCAGGCAGGTTCAATTGCATAAAATTACTTATAATAGAAGATAACAAGAGTTAAAAAACGATGTTTATCGCGTAAACATGCGATTTTTAAATAGGGGCATAAGGTCTAGATTCTTAATTATTTATTATCGTAAAGCTATACTTTCATTATTCAGTGGCAAAGATATTAGGTTGATGACTATAGTATTAAAAAAACATTCATTATCAATCGTTTCCCATAAAAAAATAATAGGAAGCAAAGATACCGATAAATTTTTAAATTTAAGGGCAACCGCACACATTCGTTTTCCTCGTTCGGATTCCGAATTCGGGCAACGAAAACGGAATTCCGTGAACGTATCGCACATATTCGATTTTTATTATTCGAGAAACCGGTAGTATTGGCGTTACAATAGCGCTGTTTCCATTAGAATGGATGACGAATTCTTGCGAACCAATAGATAATTTTCCATACTACTATTTGACCATTCCGAAAGATTTTGCTGGTTTAGATTTGAAGATACTCTAACGCATGATTTTGAACACACTCCGTCCCGATGGCTGGCACCACTGACATTGATTCCTGAATGAAAAATTCCGGACGTGTGCGTCGACAAATACATTCAATACAGTAATCTTGTGTTCGGAAAGACGATTCGAACAAACCCGAATCGAAATTCCGAATGCATCCCGACACTATCGGAACGAGCCTTTCGCAAACATTCCGTCCGGAAAGAAAACAAACGTGTGCGTGGCGACTACTTTAATGTTTTCTGCGCAGTCGGAAACCGAATAAGGGAAACGACTGTATGCGGCCGACCTAAAAGACTATTTCGCCGAGGTTTTGAATCACAAATAAGTAAGAAAGCAAGTCATTTATATGATTATCCCATATCCCTATAAGATAGTTTCATTAAAACCTTTAATACTTATTAATATTGAACATAGAGTTCCATCAAGAGATTCTCTTGGGTGATCCAACTATAATGGAAACTTGATAAAGGTCTTAAGGATCAACATTATCGTATCCAAGCAAGTTTTAATAGGTATCGCGTATCGTTAAGGCGGTTTAAGTGATACCGCCCGTGTAGTAAATCTTACCCTTTACACCTTACCTTGGATTAACGCCTGTATGTTTCGTATTTAAAGCTATAAATTTCTATATTTCATTAACTTTAGTAATTTGCTTATTACACAGACTGAGGAATTCTATCGATGTTAGTGTCATCGGCAGAGAATAGTGTTCCTTAATGACGTAATAATATTACAGAGTGTGATTGTTTAGGTCACTTTCTGAAGAAAAGTCGGTATGAATTTACAGGGTGTCCCACTTATATTGGAAACGAGATGATATTTTCGTTATTTCTGAATTGATTCTTTTGACTTTTGGTACGTTTACGTATGATCTCAGGGCGCACTTTTCAATTGCTTAAAATTTTCGTTTTTTCATTGGCTTACGGATTTATAGGGGTTTCAAAATAATAACTAGAGAGTAAAGTACCTTTAGCTATTATTTTATTTCAAAACTAATATCGGATGTTCATTTAGCATACTGTGGTGTACTGTATTTTCTGCTATAGAGTCAAATTTTATACAGTGTGTCCCATTTTCGACACTTTTATAGGATATGTCCGTTATTGTCAGTGCTATCAAAAAAGTAATGTAGGTGTCATGTGCTCTTTTGGGTCAAACTTAAAATGGTAAACTCAAAATTCGAAAATTTTCGCTCGCTTAAGAGATACGGGGGAAAATCAACAAATTTACAATTTCTAAATTCCCCTATATTTTCTTAGTTAAAAGAGATACAGAAAAATGTTTTATACAGAAGTTTATTTATAATGATTTCTGAATAATCTGCCGATTTCAGAATAAGTGTACGGGGTTAGGTAAGAAAGTTATCGGACATAAACTAATTTTTTTAAATGGAACACCCTATATATTTTAATCTAAAGAGATAGCATTTTAAGCTCTCTTTTTAAATTTATAACACACCATGAATGATAGATATCATATCAAATTTTTCAAAATGTTGTTATGTCATTTTCACAAATGAATATGTAAAAATGAAAATGACGTTAAATGTTAATAACAACTAGAATGTCAACATAGTTGTCTCTAGGATATTAGCTTGTGTTTCATGGTCAACTGTGTAAAGTAATAAAGTTTAAATAAATCGCCTAGCAAACCAATATTATCCATGGTGTGTTATATAAGTATTTGAAAATAGAATTTAAAATGCAATTTTCTTAGATTAAAATATGCAGGGTGCTCCATTTAAAAAATTGGGGTTAGGTCCGATAACTTTTTTACCTTCAAAAATCTTTATAAAGAAACTTTTGTATGAAACATTTTTCTGTATCTCTTTTAACTAAGAAAATATAGGGGTATTTGGAAATTGTCAATTTTTTGATTTTCCCCCGTATCTCTTAAGCGAGCGAAAATTTTAAAATTTTGATTTTATCATTTTAAGTTTGACCCAAAAAGTGTACATTACATCCACATCACTTTTTTGATAGCACAAACGGAGATACCCTATAAAAGTGTCGAAAATGGTACACCCTGTACATATATGACATCTGAATAATATATTCTTGCAATGTGAAAAATTAGAAATGAATCAAGCAGTCATGAATACGAAAATTTTAATCACCTCCCAAATACATCTGATTACGCTTACATCAGTTTTTTGGTGATCAATAATTACCGGTACACCGCAAAGGTATCAAGAATGGACAACCCTGTACAATCATGGCTTCCATTCGGAGGAAAACTGCCCTCTTTTTTATAAAATTAGAAATATCTTTAAAGTCGTAAAAATATTAATTAAAATTACGCAGAAAAAAACATTTCCCTTTTTTTAAAAAAAAATGTCCAAATGGAAAAGCCTTGCAATTGGACCATTTTCCTATTATTCTTAAAATATAAATATTTTTTGCAATTTAAACGAGCTTACATGTTGTGTTAATAAAATATTTTCCAGAAACTGCACTCAATTAAAAACGCCATTTCGGTTGACAAACATGAAAATGAAATAAAAATAAATGAAAATTAATAACTTTTGACTAAAATTAAAACATGCTTTTGACTGCCGCTCCATTCATTTTATTATTCAAGTTACTGACATGGCTGCAGCCACATTGAATATGCTTCAAAAATAATTTGTGAAGTTATTAAAAAAACTGAAACATCGGGGCGCGTTCGCTCGCATTAATTTGTTTTTTCCGCATCAGAAAATTTTTGTTTAATAACTTGTGACGACGGAAACGTTGAACTTATCCTTTATCTCTTGTTTGTATTTATCAATTTAGTGAAAGTTTTTCCAATCAAACTACTATTAGTGGAGTCATTCCGGTTTACGAAAATCCCTTGACGAAATCGAGTAATTTTTTTTCCTCAATCGATACAGTAGGATCCCCTCGACATTCTTATATGATTTGTAGGGGGCGCCGCATGCGGGGGGAGGGGGCACGCCCCGTAAATCTAACCTACAGCGGGAAATGGAAAATAACTCAGCCGCTTTTGATGCTACAAAAAAAATGTAAGGGGCAAAATTGAAGAGATTGACAGGGTGCGTAAGTTCCAACAAACCTGATATCGATATCTCAATGAGTTCGCGAAATATCGCGATTTTCAACTGCAAAAACAATAAAATTTAATTAATTATATCTCGAGATGGGGCGAAGTTGGGGCATCAATTTTTCGCGAATCAACGGGTAACACCGAGGACTTTGATGGGCCGGAGGTTGGTGGGCCAATTAGCAGGAGAGTAATGGGGGGGGGGGGGGATTTATTACATATCAAAGGACATGATTGCAGGGTGCGCCACTGGTAGAAAAATTGAATAACTATTCTAACTAAAATTTGTGGTATTAACACATACCAAAATCGAAAATAATATCTAAGGTATTTTCGGAGATATTAAAAAGTGGTCATCTCTCGTATGCCGCGCCAAGCGCGCATTTGGGAAAATAAAAATTTTTGCCAATCCCTCCTCGTAGCTGATAAAAAAATTAACAAATGGAGTCCATCCTGATCCCCGTAGCTCGATTAATAAACTACTTATTAGCATTTATGTAATATCCCCCCCTCCCCCCATTACTCCCCTCCTAATTGCGCCACCAACCCCAGCCTCCGGCCCATCAAAGTCCTCGATGTCACCCGTTGATTTGCGAAAAATTGATGCCCCAACTCCGCCCCTTCTCGAGATATAATTAATTAAATTTTATTATTTTTTGCAGAACTCATTGAGATATCGGGATCAGATTTGTTCGAGCTTGCGCGCTCTGTCAAGCTATTCAATTCTTTTTGTAGCATCAAAACCTGTTGAGTTATTTTCCATTTCCCGTTGTAGGTTAGATTTACGGGGTGTGCTACCTCTCCCCCCCCCCCCCCCACACCGCATGCGGCGCTCCCTACAAATCATATCAGAATGTCGAGGGGATCCTACTGTATCGATTGGAGAAAAAAATTACTCGATTTCGTCAAGGGATTTCGCCACTATATTCTATGGATGAATATAAGTTATATTCGAAAATTTTTAAATCACGTTATTGTACGGGTGGGACGGGTATACATCCAGAAGTGTATTGTACAAATGAAAATAAAGTAAAAAACTCATAATTTTCATTTGTTTTTTTTTGTCCGATGAATATTTTTACCAGGATGTTGTCACCAAAGTAGTTTTAGTTAAAATCAAAAATAAAAGGTCTATGCTTTTCAGGTGGTATTAATATCAAATACCAATGTGTATGGAAAAATTATTATTTCCCAGACCACCCGATGATACCTTATACAATAAGGGCGTATTTTTGTCTACACAGTAGCACTTTAAAATACTATTTCAGATTGAATGGTACTACCAAGAAAAGGAAGCCTTTTCCACCTGCAGACCGGTTTCAAACTCTTTTGTTCTCGTCAGTACAGGGTAGGTGTACATACCTATCATCAGAGAAGACTCTATACTTCATACTGTATTATCAACGGTAGTCGAAAAAATACAACGCGTAATGCCATCTCTTAGCAGTCCCACACAATCTTAAAGTGCTACTGTGTAGACAAAAATACGCCCTTATTCTATAAAGCATCATCGGGTGGTCTGGGAAATAATAATTTTTCCATACATTGGTATTGGATAGTTTTAGTTATATTAATGAGAATAGCACATCCTGAAATTATTTTTTCCTTATAATAGGTTCACATATTTTTGCAGTTGTCATTTTAAATCCACCACTGTTAATTTATGGTGGTTAAAACCCTTTAGTAAATCCAGATTTAGTTTCAAATAGTCCTATTAATCGAACAGAAGTTGATATAATTTTTAATAACGTATTTAAACAAGGAACGTCTTACCAAGTAGAAATAATTTTTGCGGCATATTGCCGAATGGGACAGCAAAAGTGCCGCGTAAGGTCTGTGATGAACGTAGTTTGTAAGCACTTAATTGTATAACTTAGTTTATTTTCTGTATATAAAACCTCTAAGGAATGGTTTCAGGACAAATAATCCAGTATAATTATCCTTTTTCAACGGTCACCAGCTTTATCACACACACATTTGCTTAATTTGCTCTTATGTTAGGAACCCAGGTAAGCTGAAATGATGGAAGTAAAATAAAACTTACCGGCACAAACCCTAATTAAAATAGGATATACGTCTTTTGTTCATGGAATAGATATAATCGCAAACTACTTGCCACTTACATAAAGAAGCTTACCCCGTTGACTCAATAAAATTTAAATCATAATAAATTTTAACCAATGAAATGATTTTTATCTCGTTTGTTCTTGATTAAGATTAACTTCTAAACGAATCATAGATAGATGTAAGGCCCAAAATTTTCTAAAAGAGTCATCTATAATGCAACAAAGGAAATAAACAGGTCGCACACACGGACTGGGCTGTTATGTAAGCGGAAGAGATTAGGCTTACCTGTGCAAATGCCAGGTGCAAATGGTTTTAGTAAGCGAAATAACGATACAATTTGTGCATGCAAAATTTTTAAATTGTTTAAAATTTAGATAGATGCAAATTTTTTGATTCTCCTAATATTAATTTGAAACCATTCCTAAATAATACTGACCCCACGTAGTTGGCTATTGTTGTTGAAATAGATTTTAATCCCTCGAAATGTACGCCAGATAAATCAACTATTTTTATTAAAGAAATATGTAACATCCCTCTTGTATTTGTGTAGACTAACTAAAGTATATTATTAACCGAGGTTTAGAAGTACGCTATTATTGGCCCACCGTCGATGTTAATTGTTTTCTAAACCGGAGTTAATATACCATTTATTCCACTACTAAATCGTTTATAAAATTTTGCTGTAGTTATTAATTCATTCATTTTACTTACTTGTATTATCAGCTCTATGATCTCTATATCAGATCAGTCAAGTTTACCTATGATTTGAAATTTGACAGAATTTTTGTTGTTTATTATAATTTGCAGTAATCGGGTTTGTTCGGGTTTATTCATATCAAAAGTTTGTTTTGCCAGTTGACCTAGGTCAACAATCGAGGTAAATAATAATGATTTCTGGCAGTGGGTTAAGAAACATGACTTCTCAAGTTGAAAATCAGTTTAATGGTTAGTAGTAAAGATAGTATATTTTTAACCAATGTTTAGGTACGCTATTATTGCCCGACTGTCGAGTTTACATCATGAGGCGTGAAGCACTGAGGGATTTAAGACGTGAGGGCAGTAATAGCATTCTAAACCATGGTTAATATACAATTTTTTCCATTACTGAGCCATTTACAAAATCTTACTGTAGTTAATTAATTTATTAATGTTACTCACTTGCATTATCAGCTCTATTAATCATTTCAGTCAAGTTACCTTAATAGTTTGTTTTGCCAGATGCCTCTATTATTGACCTTGATAAATAATGGAGGTAAATAATAATTTATAGGTAGTTTGTTCCTGGGGCTCGGTCACTTTTGAAATGAAAATCCAATTTTCAGTTAACGTTTCGGTTCATTTTATTTAAACCATCGTCAAAACTATTTGAAAGAAGAAGCAACACACAACATTCCTATTTTATGTTAGAGTTACACTTACACTAAGATAGCATTGAAATTAGAAAACATTGTGTCACGTTGTTTAATGGATGTGAACTAAACTATTTTAGCAGTAGGGCAGGTTAATATTTAGTTACAATAAAATAGAAGGTATGCATATTTAAATAATTTACATTTTGGGTTTTTGGCTTGTTTATACCTTTACAATTGGGTTTGGGAATTCCTATATTAAAATTATTTGGTACCATCATAAAGGGAACACTTAGTGTAAGTGGGTGAGAATTGTACAAGGTATGTCCATTCTGTCATTTATATATTTTCTTGTTTTCATTCTAACCCTGACTAACTCTAACATAAAATAGGAATTTTGCTTTTAACACCATCAAAAAATGTTGCTTCTTTTTAATTTTGTTCATACGCCTTTTTTATTTTTGTTCAAATAGTTCTGAGGATGGTTTAAATAAAATGGAAACCCGAACAAACCCGAAACGTTGACTGAAAATTGGATTTTCATTTCAAAAGTCACCGAGACCCAGGAACAAACTACCTATAATTTGTTAAAAAACGATCAAGAAAACAAAACTGTAAATACTAACGATTTCTGGCAGTAGGTTAACAAAAATGCCTTCTCAAGCTGAAAATCCGTTACTAATACGTGATTAAATTGTTAGTAGTGGAAAAAATAATTTTATACTCTCATAATTTTGGGCCGGCCATGAATTGGACGCCACCACCCCTAACAGATATACATTTTTTAGCGTCCAATTTATGCACGTCCATTTCTTTCTCTGCGTAAATTATTCGCTGAGTTCAGTATTTTTTTACCCATGAACACTAGTCCCTATTTGTGTCATGCGCTATAAAAAAAAGGTTTTATAGCGTTATGTTGAATTACTCCCGAAAATTGGTCACAAATAGCTTGAATATGGACTCGTAAATACATAAGTGTCGTCGTAACGACTCGTAGTTAAAAGATATACTATTACATCGACAGTTTTATGAGGTATATAATAGCTTTTTTAGGTTAGTAGTAAAAGAAAAACAAACAATTATTATTTGTAATATTACACTGTAAGCAATAGCTCCTAGATAACGATTCTTGTAAGCAAAAAAGATATATTGTAATATCTGTAACAATGTTTCTTTTTTTGTGTGTATGTTTTATCTGGCGAATTAATCGAAGGAGATACGTATACCAATAATGGAATCATTATATGATAAAAAAAAACAGTTACGGTTCCTTTTGTATATTGTCTGTATATTTTGTCGATTTTGTTGTATATTTGTAGTCCTCTGGTGCTATATATAGTTTACCCTTTGTACATGAACTGTATTTAATTTATTATGTTTATGTTGTTAAGCTGACAATGAATCCCTTTTGTACAGTGTAGATATCTTGTGTAAAATATTTTATAAATAAATTGCAGTAACTTCTAGCAACATTATATTTGTGTTTAGTTATTTGGTAAATTTATCCTTTGTTTCCTATTACTGTGACACCAAAAAATCAAAATTCCCTATTTTTGTACTGCTATCTTAGGAAGAAGTTTTATCGCGCTACAAAACAATATCTCAATCAACTAAATTTGTCTTGAACATCTGTTTTCAGCGCATCTTCTTCTTTTCCCATCGGGTACGGGAATCACAAAATGATGTAAATAATCTGATCTAACATCGTCGCTTACGCGAAAATCTCTTGCTGCAGCTTTGGGGAGTCTAGCAGAACATGATGATACCTCTGTAGGTACTCTATTTTTATACAGCGCATAATTGTTCGTTTGTCGTATTAGTTCTTGCAACAGCTCATCAGAGAAAAAAAAATTCAAGATCCACACAGCTCAGAAAAGCATATTTATTATAGTTTCTCTCTGGAAATTCGGTCAGGTTACAAATCCCCTAACGGGAGAAAATTTAAATTTTGTGGTCGCGTTGTGATTTTTAGACTCGAATTAGCTACTGCTAGTGAGCTCTGCGCTAGTGGTAGATAACGTGTTAAAAGTTGTTGCTGCGCTTGTACTAGGTTTATCTACTACAGTAATTGGATCTTCCTCAATACCAATTCTTTTTCAGACTTCACAATTTCTGTACCTGGACATAGTTGACGCCTATTTAGATTTTCTACTAAGCCAGCGTCATCTTCGTCCGCTGAATCTTCATTAGTTGATACATTGCTCTCTGGAGGTTCAATATAAATAGCCGAGAATTCCACTCCACTCTCAGTTTCTTCATAAGCGAGATCTAACGCCTCTTTCAACGTAATTCCTCTAAAATAATTGAACTCAAAATGTGAGGTGACTTTGACCTAGGAAGCGCTTAGTGGTCCCATCCACATGGGACCACCATTATTTTACATGTCATAGCAAAAAAAATTTATTTAAGGAACAAACTTCATAGAGTATAGTAATGTTTGTTGAAAGTATTCTCAAAATTAAAACGTTAAAAAAATAATAATACTCACATAAAACACTGTTCCTTATTTTTATGTAAGTATATCCAAGCATAACTTGACACAACTTTCAGTTAACAAGAACCACCGAGAACTAAATTTCTCCGTTATCAAATGGTATTTGGTCTAAAAATAGATCATATGCAGGTAGCTGAAATATGCTCTATATTTTTGCAATGAATATTATTGCGCATGCTGTTTGCTGGATCCGTATGGTACCGCTAGGCGCTAATGGGTTAATAACTGGTTTTTAATTATTATGAAGGAGGAAAGACAATGGAACTAGAATTAAATACAAACCTTAAGCGACAGGAGCTGTTTTCCTAATTTTTTCTTGCTAAAATCTAGGATTCCAAAAAAGCTCATGAATAAATTCAGTTTGGTTGATCAGGTAGCATCCCTCATTTCTTACGTTTTGCATACATCATATCTGATCTAAATGGATAAACTGTACTCGAATATGTACGAAATATGAACACAAACAAAGTGATGCATTCATAAAGATGCCCTTGCTTTTGCTAACACTGTTCCAATCACATTTACGATGCAAGTGAATCCCCTACCATTGAGTGGAATAATCAAGAGGTGAAGACCATACAATAACTATGCCATTATTGCTTGGTTCTATTCATTCGTTCAGCCGGTTGGGAAAATGTATAGGCAGCGTTGTGGTTGCGATCGCAGTAATTTTACCACTACAGCTCTACTTCTTTGCTTCTTAGTCTAGCTAGCTTTGAGGATTACATCGTTCCTATATTAGGTATTACTATACAATGTATAAAAAATTTTAAAAAGAACTCCATACTTTCTGCCCATAATAAAAGCAGAATGATCTGTCATTAATAAATAGTAATAATTCTTCCTTAAGAATACAACTTACAAATAAAGCTTTTAAAAGATTACAGAATTAATGACATACTTTAAACTTTGCTTTTAGTGCCTTCGCGAATGCAAAAGACGCTTCACATGCGAAATAAAGTTTTAGTGCTCTAGAAAGGACTTGAAACAGAACAGTTGTTGAAAATGTGGCGTTTACAATATGATTACAATTTTTGGCACGACTTTAATATAATCACGGATACTACATTTAAAATTAGGATTTAGCGTAAATACAATAATAGTACAGGCGTGGAGATTGAGTAACTTAATAATAACAGGAGTTCATCAAGGAAACAGTTTAATATCTCACTGAATTATAAAAGTGGACATATTTCAACTGTTATTTTGATATACATTTAATTGTTAGCTGTAATACCGCATCTGAAAATTGATTTATCTATGGGAAATTTCTAGATATAGATGCAATTTTGTTATTCTATTATATTAATCCATTAAAGAAAATTTATCTAAAAAACACTTACAGACTCTCCACAACGGTTCCCCTTATCAGTCTCCCTAATCAAAACATATCGTACTATGTATTAGAAATTCGCAGTCTAGAATTATGAGAATTAAATATCTGATAATTTTTTAAATTGGAGAAAATATGTTGAAAACCTTCAAAAAGCGTATCAGCAGTCGCCTTCGAATATTATTGGACATTCTTTAATATACACGGTGTTGAAAAAAGGTCGATACCCCGGAATAACTCCGGTGCATCGCATTGCAGCGGAAAATATCTGGGGAAAAAGTTGTTTGGTTTTGAAGGAGGAATAGTTTGAAATTTAAACCACCCTCAACCCCCGGGCGCGGGTGGGGGTAAGTTAAGATTTTCTAATGGATCCCCATATTTTTTATTGGCGTATCATATTCTCCGACCAAAAATAAACATCTTTTGTCCGTCCGAAATTTTTTTTATTTGGGCCCATCCTTCACCTATAATCACACTTTAGTACAAGACAGAGAAAAAAAGTATTTCCGGGATAAAACTTGATTTTCGCCCAGTTTTGATGTTGTCTTTCTCATGATGAAGGATAGGCCCAAATAAAATTTTTCGGACAAAAGATGTTTATTTTTGGTCGGAGAACACGCCAATAAAAAATATGGGGTTCCATTTGAAAATCTGAACTTACCACCACCCGCGCCCGGGGGTTGAGGGGTGGGGGGTGGTTTAAATTGTAAACTATTCCTCCTTCAAAACCAAACAACTTTTTTCCCAGATATTGTCCGCTGCAATGCGATGCACCGGAGTTATTCCGGGGTACCGACCTTTTTTCAACACCGTGTATATGGTGTAACAAATTCGTCCTTCACCATTGGGATTTCGGAAACGGTAAGAGATACGAAGTTGGTTAAATTGGGGCAAAGTTGTGCAATTATAGGCCCAATAATATCCCGCCAAAAAATCAAAATAAATACAGGGGCCTTCAAAATATTTGGAAAAATCTAAAATATTGCATTTCGGTTTTTAGTTTTTTCTGACTCTGTTCGAGGAGATGTCCAAAAATAAATCTCACTTCTTCATTGGTACTATTGAGTCTGCACGAGATGGCATCAACAGGTCTTTAATGCGACGTTTCGTCTTTGGGTGAACATCATCAAGTTAATTTCTTTAAATACGGGTCTACATTTTTTTGTTTAAATTATGAAAAACTTACTGGTTTTCCGACATTTTGTTCCTTAAATTGACCATCTTTATTAAAATACCCCAAATACGTTCCAGTAATTTCGTTCTGTTTCAAAAAATTCAGTTTATTTCGAAACTGTAAACTGCACTGCCTTTTTTAAAAAGTATTAAAAAAGTGCTGGCATAACTTTAAATATTTAATCAACGAAGAGTATCTTCATAAGTGAATCAAATTTAGTATGCGGGTATAAAATTCTAATACAAACAACTATTCCAAATAATTTTTTTTTTAAGTTCGATCAATAAATGTTTTCAACAATGTGGAGAAAATATTAAATTTGACAGTTAACATTTAACGCCAACAAGAAATTGTATCTTATTTAATTTTTCACATTGATATTTCTTAGCGTTTAACCTTAAAAGAAACCATTTAAAATGTATTTTAGAAAGAGAAAAGTCATGTAAAACTTTAAAGTCTCGCCGTTGCCTTAGATGAAATGAAGTTTTACTACTATGAAAGATCTCGAAAGTTGTTAGAAATACGGCACTAACAATAAAAATAATAGCAAAATCCAAGAAACTTTGTTTCCAGTCTTGTGTAATGACCGTGCAAATACAAAAATGTAAACTTTTAACAGATGTACGCAAACAACAAGAGCGATTTGAAAAAGTTTCGGGAATAAAGCAAGATAATACACATAATTTTCTCGCTGTGAAAAATTGATTCCTTAACGTTGAAAAATATGTAGATTTAAAGAAGGATTTAGAAATAAGATAATATCAACCCAAGTAGCAGACTCCCTTATAAGATTTAAGATTTATAACCGATTTATAAATTGTATATTGTATAAAGGCATTTTTTTATGATCAAACACAAGCACTATAGGAAAAATCCTTTAGGGCACTCTGGGAGTGGTGCGTGTGCGCAAAAAGCGATTCACGTTGGTTTTGAATCGTTGGAGGTTATATTCGTTGGGAAAAACGACCTCGGGAAGGTCGTTCCACAAGGATGAAGTCCTCCAGATGAAAGAATTCTTAAATAATCAAGTTCGATGAGTACTAAGCTTAGCCATATTTGGATGGGCGGCAGTGGTTCGTCGTGTATTTCTACTATTCGCCGCTCTGGGCAGAATGAAGAGGGCAAGGTCAGCCGAGCATTTTCCGTGAAAATATCGGTAAAAGGGAGTCAAATCCCCAACCTGTCTTCGATGTTCTAGGCTGTCGAGGCTCTTCGTCAGCTCGTGGTCTCCGATCAGACCAATGGCCCTCCTTTCGATGGAATCCAGTAGCTGAAGAGTATGTTTGGGTGCAGAGCTGCAGATATGAGAGCAGTACTCTAGTGATGGTCGTATTTGGGCTATGTATAGTATCAAAAGTTGTTGAGGTGTGTACAACTTTTTGGTTCGAAAGAGTACACCGAGTTTCTGAGAAGCTATCTTGGCGATTGCCACAACGTGGTTATGCCAAGACTTATTTCGTCCCAGATTGACGCCCAGCAAATTATTGGATGAAGCCAGTGGGATTCCGTGTCCTGCCATATCTATATCCGGTCCTGTAATGTTAACCTTGTTAGAGCAAACTACTGCCTGGGTTTTTAGCGTTAAATTCGACTTGGTTACTGTCATCCCAATCCAAAATTTCATCCAGGTCCTTGTTAAGGCGTGATACTTCATGCTGTCTGCGCAGATGCGCAGCCGATATTTGTGCATTCAAAGAGAAAGATGAGATAAGTGTGCTATCATGAGCAAAGCTAAATATCGAATTTTTAGTTTTCACTAGAAGGTATATATGGTCACCGGGGTTTGCTCCCTCAGGGTGTTCCATTTGAAGATATTGAGAAATATTATTTTGAAATGAGTCGTCTTTGAAACCTTATTATGAACGCTCTCTATAAAATAGATAAACACTATTAGATTCATAGTATCTCTTGTTATCAAGCTCACCCGATCCCGTGTTTAAAAAATAGTTTTAGAATCTATTTTTGATTTTTTTTTCCAGGATTACAAAATTTTTTTCTTTCAGTTTTTAAATTATTGCTCTTAAACCTAACAAGCAAATTAAATAATATTTTAGGTACTAAATAAAAACTAATACGAGTCTAAATATGTAATAAATTAACAAGTGCCTGTCAAGTGGATGTATCTTCCGAATACCTTCCTTTTTTGTTAAATTTGTCCTATACCTAAATCTTATAATCAATATTTTAAGATGTGTCTAAACTCAGGTAAAAATGGGAAGATATGATTGCATAAATTAGACAAGATTGCGTTGGAACAAAAAAATAATTAAATTAGTTATCGGTTGCGCCCAAAACATAGATCATTATAACCTTTTTTGAAAAATTAATATTTCGATAAAGTTAAAATGCCACTTTTGTGGCCACCCTGTGGGTTGTAAAATATTTTTGGGTTACGCATTTTAGTTGACCCTTTAACTTTTGTATGGAACTTTTTTTTCTATCTTTAATAGTTTAGGTCCTATCGAAGCCAGCCACCTTACTGACACACCCTGTATAAATAAAACTGTATCCATGAACATATGAACGTACAATATTTGTCTATTCAGAATTGTTCTTTTCCCAAATAATAAAAAACCCAAATGACAAGAATAAAGTAAATTGGTTTTATCTCGAAAAGGATTTTACAAAGGCGTAACATCCAATAAACGAAACACTGTTACCTGCGGTCTTATTGCCCTCGTAAACGCAAAAAGGATGCCACATACGCGATATTAAGTTTTACTACGGAGAAAGATTTCAGAAATTGTCGGAATGCAGTATTTACAATGAAAAAGAAAAATCGGGACCAAAAAATAGTTATAATTAATTTATGATTAATATATACTAGCTTCTACTTTTAACAGGATTCCTGAGTTACTATCAACGAGTTTTCTCCCAAGCGTTTATTCCTGTTTTAGAAAAAAAATGTTAAAGGAAAAAAAATTTGAACTCGCGTTAAGTCTATATTTTTTTGTTTCGGAAGATTTTTAGATTTAATTTTTTTAATGCTCCATATAGAAAAAAATTATGGACTTTCCTCGAGTTGTTAACAAAATTTAGACATCTTTCGTTAAAATTTTTTTTTTAAATGTACCCTTTTCATAGGAACGAAAATTCCGTTTTTCAGCGTAGAAAATTGAAGTATAAACCCCGATCACGTACAGTCTCTTTCTTCCGATTATCGTTGTTTTTGTCGGCGTACCGATTACGGGCGGACGCTCGACGTATTCTTCTAACTGCAAGGGAAGATCCAATTCGCCTCGTGCCTTCAAGGCGTGAATCGAACAGGGGACAATGTCCATAGACACATGTTCTTCTTGTTGAAAAATCGTGGTGTATATGGAAATGAACTAAAAAAACCCAGGCAGCAGTTCTCTCTAAAAAGCTTAACATTACAGAATCGGATATAGTCATGGACGGACACGCAATCCATTGGCTTCACCTATTAATTTGCTGGGCGTCAATCTGGGAGGAAATATGTCTTGGCATATCCACGTTGTGGCAATCGCCAAGATAGCTTCTCAGAAACTTGGTGTACTCTTCCGAACCAGAAAGTTGTACACACCTCAACAACTTTTGACACTATACAAAGCCCAGATTCGACCATCACTAGAGTACTGCTCTCATGTCTGGAGCTCTGCACCCAAACATACTCTTCGGCTACTGGATTCCATCGAAAGGAGGGCCTGAGGTCTGATTGGAAACCACGAGCTGACGAAGAACCTCGACAGCCTAGGGCCTAGAACATCGAAGACAGGTTGGGGATTTGACTCTCTTTTACAGATTTCATGGAAAGTGCTCGGCTGACCTTGCCCTCTTAATTTCACCCAGAGCGGCGAATAGCAGAAACACGCGGCGAACCACTGCCGCCCATCTATATGTGGTTAAGCTTAGTACTCCTCGAACTTCATTATTTAAGAATTCTTTCATCTGAAGAACTTCATCCTTATGGAACGACCTTCCCGAGGTCGTTTTTCCCAACGAATATAACCTCCAACGATTCAAAACCAACGTGAATCGCTTTTTGCGCACATGCACCACTCCCAGAGTGCCTTAAAGCATTTTTCCTATAGTGCTTGTGTTTGATCATAAAAAAATCACGATTATAAAGTTATTCCTATTCCTAGTTCCACAAATAATTTGAATCAAAGATCGTTTGTATGTAAGGAAATTTTTAAATGACAAATATTTTTATTATTTCTATATTTTTACATTTTTAGAAATATTTAAATCGTTTTAAAACTTCAATTAATTTAAGAGCCCTTATCAGCGATCTCCATTAAGGTAAAAAGGTGTGACAAACTACAAGAAAACAATTTTTTGCTAGAATTTGTTAAAATTCTAATTTTAGCTTCGAAGTACATGACCATATTATCTTGAATTTTTCGAAAAATTTTCAAAACGGTCAGTAAGGTTTAAATTGAAAAAATATGGTTATACAGTCATTTTTGAAAGTATTGCATGCACTATCAATAATCTCACTTAATTCCATAGCTTAGTTTTAATGCAAAAATGTCACATCGAGGTTTTCAGAAAAAATATCTAAAATCGCAACTATCTAAAGTGATTTGGCAACGCTTCGGATTATCGAAGGCAGAAGAATTAGAAAAATGTCTCCTACTCCCTCGATACAGCTGGACAGCGCGCTGGCTCGTCGTGTGTTGGAATTGCGATGTTGTCTGATTGTTCAATAACAATGACTTATGCCGTTCCACGGCGAGATCCCAAACCGGACCACGCGGTCCACTGATAAATACTATTAAAAAGTATTTAAATTAACATGTATGACGGGTGGTAGGGATTTTCGCGTTGTATGATTGATAAGTTGATAAGAATCAAATGTATTTAAAGAATCCAATAATTCAAATATTTAAATCTTTTCAGGGAAGAGATTTAGAATAAAATTACAATGTCTAAATCAAAACATTTATTTAAATCACAAATAATAATTTAAATCTCATTGTGACAGCTCCGCTGTTAGTGTACATAGGTTATGTGCCATGATAAAACGGAAAGGAGTTTCTAACGTTCTTTCCTTCGGAATATGACGTACTGTTTTTAGACGATATGGATACACAGTGTTCATTGAATCTATTTTATTATCAAATTTAATACTGCAAGTGCATTGTGTTAAATAATCTTGCCTTAAAAACTGATATTAGATTAATCTTTTATTTCTTAAAATATAACTTTCAATGGCACTTGTCGTTCCGTAAAATCCATGGAGCACTTCAAGCTTCCTCTCCAGTAATTTCCTGAAACTTCGAGATACTACAAATACGAAATGTAGTTTCATTGCTGCAGAAAACTGTAAGAGGATGTTGAAATGCACGTAAAGATAGACGAAACAACACAAAAAAAACTTGGTGTTATAAAAGTCAAGTAGTACATTTTCTTTTTTTATTTACACATAACAAAAAACTAGCATATATGTAGGCATATGCAAATTTCATTTTTAAATTTGGGGTTCATAATGACTACATTATGAAATGCAAAAATATTGAATAACCTGCCGCTTTATGAAACTGAAATTTTATTTTTTTTTATGTTGGCAGCAAGTAGGGTTTGAATTTTAGGCTTACTTCGATTTCGTTAAAATTAGTTTTCTAGGCATTGTCGATTCGACAAAAAAATTTTATAGGAAACTTTAAAATACTAACCTTTAACCATGCAAATAGATCATTTTTACTAGATATGTATCTGAAATACCTATACTCGGAAATATATAACATATTGACGGTGCCTGTCAACTAATTTCTAGTCACAATTATAAAACAACATAACCTAAAAATAATAGAAATATCTTCCAGTGTATGCTCTATTTCTAAAGTTTTATTCAATATGGTACTATTTTTATTTTTAATTCAATATAGTATTATACATATTACTTTATATATACATATTTATAGTTCCTGTAGACATTTCCTGGGCATTAATTGTTATTCCTGTCAGATTCTGTGTCGACACAATATTTTGTTCAATAGTATTATTTATTATTTTGTTCAATATTTTGAACTTTGTTCTGCTCGCTCCATAACTCAAAGTTTTGCATATTCTTCTTAAAAGTTGTTCTAGATTATTTTCTGCAATTTCTCGTATTTCTGACGGAGTACAACTTTCTTCCTGACTCATTTTTATTAACTTTAATGATATATTTATTTTTAATTATGACGGACGGGAAGAAGCTTTGTTGTGTTCAATTGTTTCTATCATGGCATATTTGATGCTTGTAACTTATTATTAAATTGTAAAAGTATTGTCAACCCAAAAAGAAAATATTAATTCAAATGGAAAAAAATCTACTAAATTTTTTAAAGTTTTTCGGACTTTAAAAACCCAAATAGAAAAAGTATTATAAAATAAACTGTTCATAAGACAATTAGAGCACTACCCAATCGGTAGGTCATACGGCAATACGAGAAACCAAGAGTACATAGCCCTTGAGCGAGCATCGTATGACCGAGGATCGTGGTTTGAACGTCACGTTAAGCTGTAGGCCC
Source organism: Barypeithes pellucidus (assembly GCA_963991005.1). Classification (NCBI taxonomy): domain Eukaryota; kingdom Metazoa; phylum Arthropoda; class Insecta; order Coleoptera; family Curculionidae; genus Barypeithes; species Barypeithes pellucidus. The sequence continues at coordinate 20,446,452 of OZ022557.1, read as the reverse complement.
CTTCGGGAATTGCCCTATTAGGCGAACGAAGAGGAAACATTAAGAAAAAAATAATGATATAAATTAATTTCAAAAATAAACCACAAAAAAATGAGGATTTAATAAGTATGGAATTAAAATAATAAAAATGTTTACTAAAAACCATCGACTGGAAACAAACATGTATCCGGTATTTCTGTTTTGTACACGTCAATGTGATGCTTGTTATTACGAAAATAAACACAACAAAATTCTATAGCTAGAATCACAGTTTCTTCTTAATCTTCAGTCTGTTTCTGATTTCGCTTAAACAGCTGAACGGTTTGATATGTTTTGGGCATGACTCAAATAATACTTTTTTTTAACACACAAGCACTGAAAAAACACAAAGAATTGTATTCAACAATAATGGCAAATGGGACACTTGTTAATTCGATACTATAGTCGTTGCAGCGAACCCTCGCGCCAGATATGTCAAGTGTCACGTGACATTAATGACTTGCCTGCTTATTTCTGGTTATTTATTTTGCCTAAGTTTGTATGACATCCCAGGACCTTCCAGGACCGTACTACAATAGTACGTACGTTTATTTTAAAAATGAAACGAGTCTATTTATATTTTTAAATGAATTTTTTATTATTTATAATAGGGAATAAAGCACACATACACATTGTATTTTTTTGTTATTATTATTATCTATAATTACATGTCTAGTAGGTACCTTTATATTCACAAAAATATAGGAAGTACGTATCTACATAGATGCCCATCTTTACCTACTGTAAACTTTACACAATGTGTCTACACATATACTTAACTACACGTGTAAAAAATTGTATCTTCAATTTTTCGAAAAAGTCATCCTTGATCATTTCTTTTCCCTGTTATATAAATACAAATCACTTGAAAAAATTTCCATGTTTTTATACCGGATGCACAGAAAACATTTCTGAAAATAGTTATGGACCTTTTCTAAGGAAAAGTTATAGTATTAAAAAACTAAATATACGGTTGGCTCATGGTTGTGACCTCTGTTTTAACTTTAATGTTCAATAGTAACTTATAAGTGTATAGTATCAGAACAAGCAAATTCTATATGCACGTAGGCTACGTATACTGCAAATACATAGGTTACGTAAGTCATATATGCAAAAAACTAATGAAATGGGGATTTTGGCCTTCCCCATTAGGATTTCGGGAAAGGTAAGAGTAAATAGATACGAAGTTGGTTAAATTGGGACAATTTTTTTCGGCACCAAATTGCTCATTGGCCATATATATTTCAAGAAATCTGCATCTCTTTTGAGCAACACAAGGCTTTTCTCTGCAAAGTTCTAAAAACAGTGAACTTATCAATAATTGCACTTGAATTCTGACCAAAACTATTAAAAATATCTTGCAGATATTTCCTACTTTCCCAGCAAATCAAACTATCGCCACACAAAAGTATTAGGTACCTACCTGATATTTAACTGAAATAAATCTCAACTCACTCGGAAAGAAATAAAACATCTAGAAATTTTATTATTAATCTATAGTATCTCTAAGGGTGGCATCAGCTGAGGTAGAAGGCAGACAATAATTATGCTCCATTATTATTATTTTCGCCCAAAAACAGATAAATAAAATATTAACCTATAAATTTTTCGTTACGTGATTAGTACTTACTGTGGTTTACAAATACACAAACAACTCGACATGTAGTTAATCAAAGTTTTCAAAACAAAATAAACTATACTAAAACGACGGAAATACACTTTTAACACTTATTAGCACCAATCCAACTGATTGATTAAGTCCCCAAACAGCTGATCGATGACATATTGCTTATGTCAATTGTCGAAAAAGCTTGAGGGTTCGCTGCAAAGACTATATCAAACGTGACAGTATGTATGAAAGACGGCCGTTCCAATAATGGTTTTATAAAAGGCACGTCCCGAACGCTCGAAGGCAACGTACTGTCCTTGTCTAATTAACGCTAAACGACAAAGAAGTATTATAATGATTTTCAGAGTTTCCCGATTTGCTTTTCTGGAAAGTTCAAATTAAATTTTGATATTGACAAAACGAAAATTAGTATCAGTGACATATTTTCATTATTGGTGGTCTTCAGCTTTAGGTAAATTTTTGGCATAGCGTAATAGAAATTATTTGCTGTGCTGTAATTACCTGAATTATGAGAGCATCGCTGTTTTACCATCACGTTTAATTGACTAAAGTCTGTTCATTTTATGAAGTCCGATATCGGAATAAATCATTAAAGGTTGTTAAACATTAAGACGGTTAAGTTAACAATACCTTCGCTATACTTGATCGTACCGAACATTTCACTGGTTCACTGTAGTCGGCTGAGCAAAATCAGCGGTTCCGAAACAAAATTATCTTAGAATTATGTACCGAGATAAATATTTTCATCGAGTTTATTTTTCACTCATGGTTTTTTTTATTTATAAAATGAAGAAGATTTTGCGTCAATAAGTTAAACATGTTCTAAGGTACTTTTTCTTAGAATTTAGTTATTTTGAAATAATTATAGTTAAATCTATATAATAATCACTCTTTTCTAAGAAATAATTAAAATTTGCTCAATTGCAGGATGGTATGTTCTATTTTAAATAAGTAGTTATGCTTTTTGCTTTTAGTTTCTTTCTCATTATTGTGTGTGAATTAAAAGCAGTTATAAAGCAAAGTTATGGAAAATGTTCAGCAAGGTGACCCAACGCCTAGAAGGTGTTAATCTCCAGGTGAACACCGTTTGGTATTACAAGTGGAACGTTATTTTACTTTAGAGAAAGATAAGTAGGCCCCGTTAGTGTCTGTTTTGGCAGTGCAAAAACGAACGTCTGATTTTTGCGGCATTTCAGATAAGACCTTAAGAAGACTTCGAACAAAGAGTGAAGAGGAATTGGACAGACCATATAAAAGAGTTCGACTCCATTTTAAAACCTTTGATTTATCCCAAGGGATAAAACTATCGATTAGGAATATTTTTTATGATATGTATAAAGCCAAGGAATATGTTACCCTCAAAGCTATTCTTGAAAAGATAAAGAAGAAAGAACATTGCGATATTGGAACTATCAGTTTGTCCATCATTTTAAAAGAGCTGGGCTTCAAATACGAAGAAACGAACAACAGAAAAGTGCTCTGCGAGCTATCCAATAATGTTTCGAAAATGATGGCGACATCGCTTCTTTTTAGAACCAAAACTTTATATGAAAAGAATGCGTAAAACTAATTTGCCTAAATACTATAAAAGCTAAAAAATAATTATTTTTCTTTGCCTAACTAATTTTTTATTTACCTACTTTTAATTATTTTATTTAGAAAATATCGAAAATATAATTTATTGTTTGAGAGCCACCGACTACCCGGCTCGAGAGGTTTTATTGCTTAGCGGACTTCATACACCGTACGGACTTTAGCTAAGGAATAGTTCACCAAAATGTATTCAAACTCGGCAAGTGGGTTTACCATATCGTCCTCTTCAAGAAGATAAAATGCAGTTTTTCTATAAAATGTAGAGGGAAGCCAATATTCAGCCACATCAAAAATCACATTGGATTTCCGATGTTCAACTTAACGATGCATCACCCGGTATGTATATTTCGGTAATGACCGTATTTTTTGCTATACATTTTAAACCGTAATCTGTTCTTTTGTCACAAACAACAGCTTGACGAACAATTTTCCATTAGAAAGTGTAGGCTGAAAGCAGTATATTACGATGCCAATATACTTTAATATTTATGAAGCAAGAAATAATCACATTTCGCTGAATATATGGATCGATATTTTTTTGTCCTAAATAATATTTAAAATAACCTTGTCTTTAAGTTCTAAAATTGAAGCAGCTACATTATCTGTATAGTAAAGTAGAATAAGGCGCTGTTCTAACAAAAGCAACTGGCAACCGCAACGTAACCCGACCGCAACTTCAGTTAAGTTGCTCGCTTGTTCTCACCAAAGCAACTGGCAAGCAACGCAACTGCAATGCGACAGCAACTTCAGTTGAGTTGCTCTTGCGTTCCCACTGGAATTAACTGGTTTGAAATCTCTTTTGACGTGAGCAAAATTTCGTCTTCGTCAGGGGAAGATATAACCTCTACATCCTTTCTCGTTAAACAGCTTAAAAAATAAAAACTGAGCGACAATTTTGGGTTGTCAGCCATGACACCGCGATTGGAAGCAACTGACAACGGCGACGCGGTATGCCGGGCAACTCATAAGCAACTAGTTGCGTTGCAGTTGAGTCAGTGGGAACACGCGTATTTAAACATTAGTGCTGAGTCGCGTGGATGTTGCGTTGCGTTGCAGTTGCCAGTTGCTTTGGTGAGAACAGGCACAAGTTAAATTAGCAGAAAATATCATTTTTTTATGATCAAACAGTAGGTACTTTAGTCAAAAAAACCCTATAAGGCACTCTGGGAATGGTGCATGTGCAATTAACACATTATTAACACGTCACGTGAGATCACATGCTATCACGCAATGTCACGGCACACCCGAAATATCTGAAAGACGGTTTATGCGTGCTTATAAATAGGTTTAGAAGTACACTATAGCCACCTCATGCAGCTCACGGCAAGTCATACGTGACATCACAATTTTCTTCCTGCAAATTTACATATTCGGCACGCGTGATAGCACGGTGTCAGAGTTTGACGCTAGAATGCTACAAGATTCACTTGCCATCTTCACAAACAGAAAATATGTAATAAAAATGATCTGCAGTGTACGTAGTCTGTTTCTAAGCCGTGAGAGCATGTGCTATTTTGCCGATATGACAACACGTGAATTCACGTGACGTGATGATAGTGTGTTTGCGGCGGTTATTCTGATAGCTGTGTGAGAAAATGTTTCATTTTTGAGTTTATACTAAGTTAAGTAACAATGCCGAGACACAATTTTTTTTTCAAACTCAGAACTGCGGGTATGTTGTGTGTATACGAGCAGAAAGATTTTAATGGACAAGGTCGGCACGATAAACGGAAATTTCATTTGTTTTCTCATAGGTTAATTAAAGAAAAAAATTTTGATTGCAAATTAATAATAATTGGACAGGGCGCACTAAACAATTCAAATGCAAATATCTCGGAAACGGTAACTCTGGGCGACCTGAGCTTAGTATACATTTTTTACGTAATAAATATGAGAAAAGTATTATTTTCATTAAAAATTTAAATACACTGAGGTACAAAAAAGTTATGACCTAATAAAAGTGCGAAAAATGCCGCAGACAGCGTCCGCGTACATTGTACATTAAAATTTCACAAAATAATTAATTTCTCATTACTAAAAAAAATATAATTGCCAAATTTTGTAAAAAAACCTTGGTTTCTCTCAAAGTTAATAGAGAAAAACAAAAATTAAGTTTTAACTTTAACACTCTGTATCTCAGTTAATATCAACTTTCGGATACAGGTAAGTTTACGCAAGGAGTCTGTGATTATTTGATGTAGCATTAATTAGCGGACACCCTGTATTCGTTGGGAAACAGGACGTTAGGAAGGTCATTCCACTAGTATGACGTGCTCCTGATGACGGAATTCTTAAACATTGAACTTCGAGGAGTACGGAGCTGAACCACAGAGCAGCGGGTGATAATGGTCGTCGTGTATATCTCCTATTTGTCTAGGTACAGCCCTGGAAATATTTGTAACAGATAGTCAAATCACCACCATGTTTCCGATCATTAGGTAATTTTTCTCCGAAGAATTTTCATATTTAAATTGATTGTATACATTATAATATCGTGTTCTGAATGGATGTCAGTAATGGCCAATTAAAAAAATTGTGTTTGTCATAAATAAATACAGACGTTTACTACCGTTTTTATGGGTAGGGTATTGGAAATCCATAGTAGGCAAGTGCTTGTATTTAGCGTATTGGTATAATTAAAACGACTTTTATATCCCTTAAATGACTATGGATAATTTATTTAGATTATTTCAGATATTAACTATAATAATCTAAATATGGTCTTGGCAAAATTGGCAGTAAATAATAGTGGGAGCAACATTACTACAAAATATTTTATATTTCAATTTCAGGTTTGTTGCTTCACTTCGGGTATAATCAAGTGCAACTTTTTTGCGCTTTAGTGTATTTATATTTCCATTAAAAATATAAATTTTCTCATCATTTTTACCCAAAAATGGTGTACCTTGTCATTGTCGCTAAAAACAACTTTTCGAGATTTTTGCGTTGTTTAAAATATTACAATTATTATCAAAAACAGATCTTCAGTGTCGCAGTAATACGATATATGAACAGATGAGAGCATGCACAATAATGCTGCCGTGTTAATTCAAAGGGGCGCATCTACTGAAAATTGAATAGTGAAATATATTATTTAACTTTCAAATTTCAATTACGCCCATATTTGTAATTACAAACGTATTAATATGTATTAGTAGCATATACTGCGCTTTCAAATTTAAGAGACATTTAGATGAGCTCATTGCTTAAACGCTATAAGTAACTTTTGACGACATTTGCACATAAAAGTCCCTTTGAATTAACACAGAATATTATATACAAATTTAACCCTCTTTATATTCACGATATCGATTATTGTTATACATGGAATAACCACAGACTCCTTACGTAAAAATATTAGGATTTAATTATACTTACCTATATCCGAAAGTTGATATTAACTGAGATACAGAGTGTTAAAGTCAAAAGTTAGTTTTTGTTTTTCTCTAAGAATTTTGCGAAAAACTAACGTTTTTTTTGGCAATTATGGTTTTTTTAAAACGATAAATTGATTTTTTTATAAAATTTTAATGTACAATGTAGGGGGCGCTGTCTGCGGCATTATTTGCACATTTGCACTTGATTGATTGATTGTTGATTGTTGTAAAATAGCTTTTTCAGAAAATGCTTCATTTTTGAGTTTATCGTTAGTTTGTGTTTTCATCGCTGTTGATTTCTTTCGACATGATATTTTCAAGGGTCAAAGTTATTATAATTAAAGTAAGTTAAAGAACAATCCAATTATTGTATTTATTATTATTACCATTACTAGAACAGTAATTATCATGTGAAAGTTAATTGGTAAGAAGTAATAAAATATTGTTTGCTTGCCTGAGCTAACGCACTAAACAATTTAAATCCGAAACGGTAATTCTGATCGACCTGAACTTAGTATACCTTTTTACGTAATAAATATCAGAAAAGTGTTATTTTTATTAAAAACTTAAATACACTGAGGCAGAAAAACGTTCAAACGCTCAGTTATTAGAGAAAAACAAAAAAGAAGTTTTAACTTTAACACCCTGTATCTCAGTTAATATTAACTTTAAGATATAGGTAAGTAAGTAAGTAAGATGAGACAAAGAGTAGCCATACTCTTTGGGTCATCACAAAGGTTGGTGTACGAAACGAGAAGCCGAAAATGGATCAATTACTTCGGTGTGCCTAACAAAAATTTATCAATTCAAATTTTGAAGTATACAAAAAGCGAGTGTACGAAACAAGAAAACACCTTTAAAATGAGGTCCCACGGGTTTAATAATCGAAATGATGTTTATAAAAGTTTCTTAGAAATTTACAAAGAATATTGGAAAGTTCTTTTTTTCATATACAGGGTGTCCCTTAACTAATGGTACACAGAAAAACTGCAGATTCCTTGGGTAAAAATACTGCGATTTGGCCATACTTAGTTTAGTTTAATAGCTGGTAATAACCGAGATACAGGGTGTCCAAGTAAAAATTAAATTTTCAATTTTCCTAAATAACTTATTTCTGAATCAATATTTTTGCACAAAATTTTGTGACTAGGGTTTTTTTGGGGAAAGGAATTTGAATTTGTTAATAATTTTGATGTAGATTATAGGGGGCGCTCTCTGCGGTACTCTGAACACATAAAAATAAATATAACTTTTTTGTGCGTTAGTATAATTATATTTTTATTAAAAATATCAGTTTTTCCGTCATTTTTAAGCAATAAAGGTATACTGTGTAAATGTCGCTCCGACTAACCGTTCTCGAGATATTTTCAATTACAATTTCTAATGCGCCCGTTTAAATTTTGATTTGTAAATGTGAAATTTGTCACAGTAGGCTTTGGTACAAACAAATTCAATGAAAGCAGTTTGAAACCTCATTTCTGTCAAAGTTTATTTTCATTTGTTAACATTGTGGGTGTTTTTAAGGAGTCTTTGAAGATACTGTTATCAAAAACTAAACTAAAAATGCCGCGACATTTTAACTTTTGGACGCAAGGATCCTGTTTCTCGCAGTCGTATAGGCTTCTAAAATTTTAAAATCTGGCTGCCTTCTATTTGGATACATTTCCAAATACCGTCGATGTGCCCCGCGTCTGTTAAAATTTTCTTGTGCGTATAAACATACCATGTCTCGCATTTCTCCGTTGAAAACAGTTATGTCGCGGCATTTTTAGTTTAATTTTTGATTAGAGTATCTTCAAAAACTCCTTTAAAACACCCACAATGCTGACAAATGAAAATAAACTTTGACAGAAATGAGGATTCAAAGTGCTTTTATTGTATTTGTTTTTACAAAAGCCTACTGTGACAAATTTCACATTTACAAATCAAAATTTAAACGGGCGCATTAGAAATTGTAATTGAAAATATCTCGAAAACGGTTAGTACATTTACAACGTATAACCTTTATTGCTTAAAAATGACGAAAAAACTGATATTTTTAATAAAAATAAAATTATACTAAGGCACAAAAAAGTTATATTTATTCTTATGTGTTCAGAGTACCGCAGAGAGCGCCCCCTATAATCCACGTCAAAAGTATTAACAAATTCAAATTCCTTTCCCCAAAAAGACCCTAGTCACAAAATTTTGTGCAAAAATATTGATTCAGAAATAAGATATTTAGGAAAATTGAAAATTAAATTTTTACTTGGACACCCTGTATCTCGGTTATTACCGACTATTGAACTAAACTAAGTATGGCCAAATCGCAGTATTTTTACCCAAGGAATCTGCAGTTTTCCTGTGTACCATTAGTTATGGGACACCCTGTATATATTTTTAAGTCATTAATTTCTTAATGTAGCAATGACTTTCCAATATTCTGCAAATAATTGTAAACAATTTTTGTAAAAAAAAATTTTCAGAAACAATAATAGTTTTTTTATCCGAAATCTAAATTCTCACAATAAATTAGTATTGACAACCTTAGCATGAATAATATCCCAAATGCGAAGACAATAGTTCTTATATTTTTTAAGAAAGTCCGACCACAAAACTTAAGGCGCTACATGGTGTGCGTGATACACATAAAATAAATAAAAATACAATTTATTAGGGTTTTTATGACTAAATGACTAAAAAAAAGATAACTCTTAAACTTTTAAAAAGTCCCACGAATTAACCAAATATCCCTATCCCATAGAGACCTCAAAAATACCACTAAATGGGAAATATCCTACGGGTTGGCAACAGTGCAAGAAATAAGGAATATTCGTTAAATGTTGGGGTTTTTGGAAAAAATGTAAAAATAAGCTTCAATTTTTTTTTTAGAGTGGAAGGACATTCTCACGTAACACAATTAAAATATCATTCGATTTTCTATTACCCATGCTAGAAACTAATTAATTTCCTTTCGATAAACACAAACGGAGTACACATTTCCATGCAGATACAATTCTGCATTCAGCTTTGTGCAGTTTGCAAATGAGTCAATATTTAATTCACACCCAATCATGTTGTTGTGCGTGCAGTCGCCATTGCAGGATAAGCCTAAATAAATATCATAAAACTTTCTTTGGTGGAGCACTAATATAAATTAATGGGACGTTGGTAATTTGGGCGCAAAAATATATCCTATGTAGGAAAGGCTCTGTGCCCATAGCAATTAAATTTTCTTTATTAACATTATCCTATAAGATCACGTATCAGTGACTATTAAGGTAAAAAGGTGTGACAAACTATACAGAGAAACTATTGGATAGAATTTGTTAAAATTTTAGATGTAGCTTCGAAAATATGGTACTATGTGACTATATTTATCTTGAATTTTTCGAAAAAAATTCAAAACGGTCAGTAACGTTAAAATTGAAAAAATATGATTATGTAGTCATTTTTTAAAGTATTGCATGCACTATCAATATTCTCAATTAATTTCATAGCTTAATTTTAATGCAAAAAAACGAGGTTTTCAGGAAAAATATCTAAAATCACAACTATCTAAAAGTACATTACGTATCAAGGGCCGAAAAGAGACTTTTACCAACGAGATGCGGAAAAGCCTCCGACGGCCCGAGATATGTACCGTATTTTTTTTACAAGTGCTCCGGAGCTTTGATGCCAAATAAATAAAGAAATTCTTCAGACAGTTTTCCTGTCTATATGACATGAAAACAGTCGCGCATGGAGAATGTAAATATCTATTTATTATTTTTGACAAATAGGCTCGGTTGCCTAGTGGTATAGCGTACGCCTTGTGCTCTGAGAGTCGCGGGTTCAAATCCCGCACTCGGCAACCCCGGTTTAATTTATTTTTTATAAGTGCCCGAGTCTTTGAGGCCATATAAATAAAGAAATTCTTCAGACATTTTTCTAAAACATCTTTGAAAAATTAACTGCCAATTTAATTTATATATAATCCGCTATTTATTATCGCTTAAAGTATGGCTGGGGATCTGAGGGTCGCGGGTTCAAATCCCGCACCGATAATTATGGTTTTATTTATTTATGAGCACATGGTTACTCGAAGCGGGCGCGAAAAATCTTTCCCGTCCGCTTCTATTCTTTCCCGTCCGCTCTCTTGGAAAACGCCACTTTCGGTGAAGAGAATATGAATGAAAAGAGGCATTGGTATTTGACATCTAAAATTTTTTAAAGTAACTATAAATAACAGGTTGATGTTCGGGTTTACTCAGTCGATCGATATTGAACTATTGAGGTTAATATAAAAAAAAACAGCGTTGCCACTTGCGATGTTTTATAAGAATATATTCATAAATTGCGGATTTTCCTTCGGTAATATTACTTTCCTGTATAATTATAATTAATTAATTATTAAAAATCGATAAAAAAAATAGCAAGCTCGGAAATGGCAACGGCGCTAGTTGATGTTAGTTTTCCGAATATGTACGAAGCACTGGACCCTTGGACGCGACCATTTTAAACCGAAGTTCCTATGTCAACATAATTGTTTCAATTTAAGGCCATTCGTTTCATTCTGTTCGCTATGTGTTTTTTTCTCTCGACGATATGCCGGTTCTGTTCTGAGATTGGAAAGAAGAGGCCTAATGGGGTTAGTGGGCATAAGCTTATTATGGAGTACCACACTATCATCAGGGTACCTACGTGATGAGCATAAAGCTTTTCCCATAGAAAAAAGAACTGAAGGTGTCTGCGCCCTGGATTCCTTACAGCGTCCTGGATTTACTTTCTAAGTAAGCTAAATATTTATTTTTATAAGGAACTAAAGTTTTACATTTTTCCACAGTTTGGCAACATTGCGCGATACAGGTGTTTGTGATACACTGCCACAGGGTACTATGATTTATAATCGCGGAGTAACCTGTGAGTAAGAGGGTTTGTTATCCCACTATTAAAAACGGTCGATTTGAAAAAAAATATGTAGCGCTTGTCTAGGACACCCAGGTGTGATGGTTAAGCTTAGAGTAGCCATACTTAGGTTAAGCTTTAGGTGGAAACGCCCTCCATTACTAAATAAAGTAAACAAGATTTTTATGTGAAGGATCGTCTATATAAACATTGACAAAGATAATAAAGGCAGTTATTAAAATACGTTCGTGTTTCAATACGAGGCCCTCTACAACCCCCATTCAAATATAATACGTCATTTCCATAACACCCTGTATAATAGGACATAAAACCACGTATGCCAGTTTAACAAGGAAAAAGTGGTACATCATTGTAAAAAGTCAATCATTGCTCTATAGTCAAATGCATGAAATGTACTTTGGTTTCCGACGAAACGAAACACCTTTCTGGTTTACTAAGAACTGGGCCGATACTGTTAAAAATATTAAAAATATGCACCGTCCATTAATTCCCATTGTTATTTTTTAACAATAAGAGATATACGGCTAACGAAGAATAAAATTGATTTAGTGCAATCCTTAACTTTTTAATTTGCTTTTGGCATGAATTATGATTTGATTGTTTGTAGGTCTTAAAAATTTATACCCATTTTACAACGCCCTCATAATTCATGCTTTAAAGTTTATAGTTTTTAGCGTTTACGGTTTAGACTGGACTTTGTTTATCTTTTTATTAATTCAGCTTAATAAAATTGGGTGTATAAAGTTTACGGCTCGAAAGCCATATCTGTTTTATTTATGATTAATATATTTGTGTGGTTTCTAGTACTAAAATTTTATATTCCAATATCCATTTTAAATGCTTCGAGTTTCACGGGAATCAACTGAAATAAATCGTAAAAATAAACTCTTTAAAAAATCGTGCCATAAAACTAACATTACATATGTTAAGCTGTATGGGTGCTTATATTGAAGTATACGATTCGTAAACGCAAGATTTACGGGATTTTCCGACATAAAATTGAAAATCTCGGGAACCATAAAACTTGGAGGAGCAATTTAGATTCTAAAATATAAGAAACTTGAGAAGAATTGCAAATATGATATACGACGACAAAGGAATGAATGTCATATGTATATGCAAAGTGCAAAGTCAGACCAGGAACGTATTGGAATGTAATTGTATTAAAAATCGATTAAAAATAGCAAGTTCGGTCGCTCTGGTCATATTGACATTTCGAGTCAGGAGGAGTTGACCAAAGAAGTGAACACAATGTAAAAAAAATAGGGTTTGTTCGGGTTTGTCCGTTTAACTGGTTAGAAAAATATTCTTATTTTTGCGAACAGAAAAATGTAATCGGTCAGTCAAAATAGCTAGTTGGTCAGCAACTTATGGACAGCAAACATTTCTGAATCGGTCAGTAATTAATGTTATGCTAGAGTGCTCTAGATTATTTTGGTACGCAAATTAAATATATAAGCTGCTATGAGCGATCCAATTTTAATCAGATATTAGTAAGCAATCGGCGGTTAAGCAAAATATATAATCTTAGTCATCAAAAGAAAAAAAGCAATACAACGTGAAATAGTGACAGTGCCCTGGGAAAACAAGTGAAAACCCGCCCCCGCTACACCTTTTGGGCATTGACTGCTACACCGAATGAAAACACATGCACGCAATTAGCTACTCGTATCACGCGACTGTTTTCGTTCAGCCCACAATAACGAACTTTGCCGATTATTCAAAACAAACGCAATAATGATTTATATAGATAACCATTCTTTTAATATGCAAACCTCTGAAATAAACGGCTTCTAGACATGTTTTTTTCTACTGGCCAATTGTAAAATCTTGCGGACCAAGTAATCATTTCGCAGCTCGACTGTTAATTAAGCGAACACATGATAATACAAGCAGACTGACATCGGTTAAATTCTTGACAGTTTGCATCATTTTTTGCAGAACAAGTGTTGCAGCCTGATTTTTATTTATTGCAAGCAAAATCTTTTTATGCTGATCTAATGATTTAAATGGCTATTTTTTGCTGCGAACCAATTTTAATAACGGCAAACCATTTAATTACTTCTCAAAAAAATATATGTCATATTATTTATTTGTAATAACGCTATACATCATGTATAGCGTTATTACAAATAAACAATAGTTTCATACATTAACGTTTTTTTAATAGCCTTCTTTTAATAAATTATGTTAAAAAAATATCGCCATTGATATTCTCTATTTCGTCTACGAAGGGCGCCTGTTCCTCTACCGATTACTTCATGTATATCGTATGCCCAGCCATTTCTGAACATCGGAAGGAATGCGAGCAAAGAATTAGGTTAAGCTGCCGTTAGTTGTGATGCAAGAACCGACAAAAATAATGTAATTTTCAATTAGAACAACTAAATTTAGAGTTATATAATAAATTTTAATACAATGTTATAAATGATGTTATCAAATCAACCTAGACAAACATGAAGATCTGTAAAAAGTGATCATTTTCCCACATAATTAAAATAATAAAATAAATCATTGTCTTCAGATATGTGGTGTAGGAGTGGTCCGTTTTAGCGGCGAAACCATGCAAGATTTTTCTACAGCCTTTCATTAAGCTAACCAATTAGGTCGAAATTGAATCAAATGCAAACAAATTCAAGATAATTTGTTACAAGGACTCATTATGCATTTAATAAAATATATCATTAAATGTGTTTCATCAAATTTGATATCCTACACTCAAACAAAAACTTCATTAGTTCAATTTTATTTCTTATGTAGCCTCGCTCTTCGTAGTGCCGCTAAAATGCACAGAAATTTGTCTCTACGGTGACGGGAAATCAGAGGAGGAAAGTTTGTGTTTGTTTATTATACCAGCAGTTTTCTCTAAAAAGGTTAACATTATAGAACCGAATATAGGCAGGACACGCAATTCCATTGGCTTCATCTATTAATTTGCTGGGCGTTAGTCTGGGATTAAATATGTCTTGGCATAACCACGTTGTGGCAATCGCCACGACAATTTCTCAGAAACTTGGTGTACTCTTCCGAACCAGAAAGTTGTACACACCTCAACAACTTTTGACACTATACAAAGCCCAGATTCGACCATCAATAGAATACTGCTCTCATGTCTGGAGCTCTGCATCCAAATACACTCTTCGGTTACTGGATTCCATCGAAAGGAGGGCCATTCGTCTCGTCTGATCGGAGATCACGAGCTGACGAAGAGCCTCGACAGCCTAGAACATCGAAGGCAGGTTGGGGATTTGACTCTCATTCACAGATATTTCCATGGAACGTGCCCGGCTGACCTAGCCCTTTTAATTCCGCCCAGAGCGGCGAACAGCAGAAATACATGACGAGCCACCTCCGCCCATCCATATGTGGTTAAGCTTAGTGCTCGTCGAATTTCATTATTTAATAATTCTTTCATCTGGAGGACTTCATCCTTATAGAACGACCTTCCCGAGGTCGTTTTTCCCAACGAATTTAACCTTCAATGATTCAAAACCAACGTGAAACGCTTTATTCGCACACGCACCACTTCCAGAGTGCCTCAGGGGATTTTTCCTATAGTGCTTGTGTTCGATCATAATTTTTAAAAAATACGGGCGTTGGCGTTTTGCTAATATATTTTTCTATGGGTCAAACAATAATAATTAGAAATAAAGATTTGAATAGTCAAGCAAAATAAATCGTTGCGAATATTTACAACGTATGTAAAGAAGAGGGGATTAATAACTAAATAATAATAGTATTGATTCCTGACCGTTTGTTCAAATATATTTGTTTTTTGGGTTTTCGGTCAATTCTTAATAAAGCGAGTTATCAAATTTGTGACGTTTCGGTTTATTTCATTTTAAACCATCGTCAGACTACAATAAAAAGAAACACATTTCTTTAGTTTTTAAGGACATGATTTGTGAAATATGATGGGAAAACATTTAGTTTATCGCAATCTAATTATAATTATAATCAATAATTTTTGTTTGAGCACGCCTATGGAAATACGCTTTCAAGTATGGCTTTTATATATTTTTCTCCCCTCGCTCTTCATATGGATACGTTCAAATAAAACAATACCCTTAATCCGACCCTGACAACAAATACACTGTTAGGATGGTTAACCAAGGCCTGGACATAAACAACATTGTTGATAGGTTAGTTTTATGACAGACAAATATGCACCTTTCCTAAGTACCGTTATTTAAGCGTTTAGCAATTCCCGTTTCCCATTTAAAGCTTTTAAAATGATATTCGTTATGGTCTTTAAAACGGACATACCTTCCTATTCTCTTAGATAGAAATAATATTTAAGTGTTTTTGCAAACTTAATAGCACACACACAATTTTTTTTTCACATATAGGGTCCGCCAACGAAGCGGGGGCGGAAGATTAAATCATTATCGCCGAACTTCACAAAAATACTAAAACCGCTTGAGACCTGGAGTTAAAATATTTATAGGAAAATCCTTTAAGGCACTCTGGGAGTGGTGCGTGTGCGCAAAAAGCGATTCACGTTGGTTTTGAATAGTTGGAAGTTATATTCGTTTGGAAAAACGACCTCGGGAAGGTCGTTCCATAAGGATGAAGTCCTCCAGATGAAAAAATTCTTAAATAATGAAGTTCGAGGAGTACCAAGCTTAACCACATATGGATGGGCGGCAGTGGTTCATCGTGTATTTCGGCTATTCGCCGCTCTGGGCGGAATTAAGAGAGCAAGATCAGCCGAGCACCTTCCATGAAAATATCTGTAAAAGAGAGTCAAATCCCCAACCTGTCTTCGATATTCTAGGCTGTCGAGGTTCTTCGTCAGCTCGTGGTCTCCAATCAGACGAATAGCCCTCCTTTCGATGGAATCCAGTAGCCGCAGAGTATGTTTGGGTGCGGAGCTCCAGACATGAGAGCAGTACTCTAGTGATGGTCGAACCTGGGCTTTGTATAGTGTCAAAAGTTGTTGAGGTGTGTACAACTTACTGGTTCGGAAGGGTACACCAAGTTTCTGAGAAGCTATCTTGGCGATTGCCATACGTGGTTATGCCAAGACATATTTCCTCCCAGATTAACGCCCAGCAAATTAATTGATGAAGCCAATGGGACTGCATGTCCGTCCATGACTATATCCGGTTCTGGTTTGTTGTTAACCTTTATAGAGAAAACTGCTGCCTGGGTTTTTTTAGCGTTAAATTCGACTTGGTTACTGTCACCCCAAGCCAAAATGTCTTCCACTCTTCGGCAACTGGATTCCATCGAACGGAGGACCATTCGTCTGATTGGAGACCACGAGCTGACGAAGAACCTAGAACATCGAAAGACAGGTTGGGGATTTGACTCTCTTTTACAGATATTTTCATGGAAAGTGCTCGGCTGACCTTGCCCTCTTAATTCCGCCCAGAGCGGCGAATATCAGGAATACACGACTAACCACTGCCGCCCATCCATATGTTGTGAAGCTTGGTACTCCTCGAACTTCATTATTTAAGAATTCTTTCATCTGGAGGACTTCATCCTTATGGAACGACATTCCCGAGGTCGGTTGGCAAACGAATATAAGCTCCAACGATTCAAAACCAACGTGAATCGCTTTTTGCGCACATGCACCACTCCTGGAGTGCCCTAAAGGATTTTTCCTATAGTGCTGGGGTTTGATCATAAAAAAAATTATGATCAAAAAAATTGTTTGTTATTAAGTAGTCATTTTGCGTTAAGTTATCCACAACTTGACTTTTTTTATGGGAACAAACCCGAACAAATTATTTAGGAAGATCCGCCTACAATCGAGATTAATATGGATCAAAGAATAAGAGACGTGTTTGCCAGTTTTTCACCTAAAATGTTAAGGGATGTAAACTGAGTTGAACGTGTTTACTTGTGCAGAGATCAAAGTGGAAGATATTTTGAACATTTAGTGTAGTTTACAATTATTAGTCTGGGCGTCTATGCTATTTAAACAACATATTTTATGAAATTTGGAATTAGTTCGAAAACGGCTGGAACTAACTTATATGCTTGTATAACAAAAAAAATTGCTTATAAATTCTACATCAAATAGATAAATAATATACAGGGTGTTCCATTTGAAAATCTTGAGAAAAATTATTTTGAAATGTGTCGCGTTCGAAAGCTTATTACAGTGTACACCCTGTATAAAATCCATAAACAATAGTAGTTTCATAGTATCTCTTCCTTGTCATAAATCTCATGCAATACCGAAGTTAAAAAAATAGTTTTGGACCTTTTTTTATTTTCTAATTTATTGCTCCTAAACTACGAAACCAAACGATTTTTTTTTGGAAAAAATAATCTCCTTTTATTCATTTTATAACGTATTAAAATGCATATTTCCAGTCAAAAATATATTATTAGTAAAAATTATTTCATACGGATCTAAATAATTCCTATGATATGAATATAAATAAATCCTCAATTTTTGACGATTAAACAAAAATGGCTCTGGTATTTAAAAATCCTCACTGCATATAAAGCGGTTTTTAAAAACACGTCGGATTTACATTTAAAACATACGCCTTATAGATTATGCCTTTTTAATTCCTCTTTAAAATGATGTGAGCCATAAAACGCGTTTTAAGCTTTATGGTGCTAATAAGCTTGTACGTGGCTTATTGAAAATCCATAAATTGTATATTTATGGAATAAAGCGGAAAAATTGTTTCCAAACATGAAGTTGACTATCGGACTTTGTATACTATTTAGCAGCAAAAAATATAATGTAAAATGCAGAAATAACCCTTTTATATTTGGGAAATGCTTCGTAAAACGATATGTATTTGCGAAAGTTACTTTTATGCATAGAAAATCGAGGGAAAACTCCTTAAATTTGTAAGCTTGTTAAGAATATTTAAAATTATTTCATTGACATAGAAAGTATAATTTTCAAAATTATAGAAATACAGTCATTAGATAATATCTAATGTATATGTCAGCGTCAATTAGTGAAATCTGTCATTCCCAGAAATACCTAGTCATTTCACGTATTGCCGGCAAATAGTGTAACTCTACGTTTGGTACACCGTTTGCCTAAGAGTATCAGGCATTCCCTGTAATGACGGAATTCTTTCAGTCAAACGCTGTACCCTGTTTGCCGGTTTTAGTCGAGCGCTGTAATTGTTGTTAACATCTGTGTAGATTTTCTTTTTTGAAATTGAAATGTCGAAGCGTTCAGAATTGTTTTATAAGAAGTTAGAAAAAAACCTTGCATTTCAAACATAATCTCAAACTACTTCAACGTACAACATCACTTCAAATTCGTACACTGTTGCCATGTTTAACACGGTTTTATAATTCATATGCTTGGGGAAGGAGTGATTTTATTGTATGCATTTTTATTAGTTTTTATTAACAGACTTCAAAAAAGGAGGGGTTCTCAATTCGGTTGTATTTTTTTTTTATGTTGTGCCCTCAGAACTTCGCCATTTATGAACCAATTTAGAATTTTTTTTTTGTTGGAGGGGGAATATTTTCAATTTGGTCCCATTTTAATTATTGTACTACAAAATTCTCAAAGGGTGGGGGTAAAAAAGAGGGGGGGGGGGATTAATTGCCAAAAAATTACGGTTTTCTCTTAAATATAAGAAAAAAAAATACGTCATGTTAATGGTATTTAGTTGTGCAATTTTTGCGTTTTATGATTTGTTGTCTTAGAAAAAAAATGGAACGGAATGAAAAGGAGGGGGTGAAAATGGTGAAAGAGGCAAAAGAATAAAAAATAAACCGATTTGGATAATTCTTTTTTATTGAAAAGGGGGTTATTTTCAAGGCGGTTCTATTAGAATTAAAAAAAAAATCTAGTGGAAACCAAAGAGGCATTTCTTCAAGTAGGTGACGTTCCTGAAAAGTTTGTATCAGTACGAGAAACTGAGCAGTCGCTTTCACTTTCCGGAGGTCAAAGATATTTCAAGTGTTCATACAAATCAGCGAAAAACAATGTTTGTCAAACAGATGCGTTTGTATAAAAAAAAAATTCTTTGTAATTCAAGGTGTCATAAAAGTGTGCTAATAAATAATAAACCATATTATCATTTCCTTTTAGATTTTTGTATCTAGCTATTATGTTATTTCGTTCCTATTCGTTCTATGAATTTTTTTTATAGTAAGTAAATACGAGAATAAATATGAGTTTATGATTTAAATTTAATTCTTAATACCTACATACATCATATTTCAAGACATCCAATTTTAAGGAAATTCCTGATACTAATCAGTTATTTACAAACCTTTTAATGTAAAATACCTTATTTTCATGCACTACTGCACTGTCCTAATTACAATGATTGACTAAAACCGGCAAACATGGTACCTTAAATCATTTAGTTAAGTACAGCGCTTGAGT
This sequence comes from Barypeithes pellucidus, assembly GCA_963991005.1. NCBI lineage: Eukaryota > Metazoa > Arthropoda > Insecta > Coleoptera > Curculionidae > Barypeithes > Barypeithes pellucidus. The sequence goes on along the minus strand of OZ022557.1, from coordinate 20,426,615 downwards.
GAAAGAATTCGGTCATTACAGGGAATGCCTGATACTCTTAGGCAAACGGTGTACCGAACGAAAAGTTACACTATTTGCCGGCAATACGTGAAATGACTAGGCATTTCAGGGAATGACGGATTTCACAAATTGACGCCAACATATACAGTGATGGGCTAAAATATGGAACAAATTCATTTAAAAATCAGGTTTTATTTTTTTGTAAAAACGCTGGGACACGTCGATTATAATTTTTTCTTCCGGATTTTTTGCCTCAAAAAGAAATTATACTGGGTGTGTCAAATAGTAGATTTTTTTGTATTTTAAATAGAACCACCCTATTTTTACTTATCACATAAATTCTACGTCAAATTCTTAGCATAATTCATGTAGCATACTCTATCCTTATCTCTAACGGTTTTAGAGAAAAATGACATCTTAAAAAAGAAATTTCTTTAAAAAAAGGTACATGTACCTACTTAAAGGTAAACAGGTAAATTTAAATTAATTGTTACTACGATAGCAAGTCATGTGTCAATCAAAAAGAATTTTAAGTATAATTTTGAAAAAACGGTGATCATGGTGTGAAGACAAAACAAGAAGTCAAGAAGAAGTTTGTAACTTGTTTAGCGCTAAGTATCCAGAACGACGGATTACAAGATATACAGTGAGTAAAATTGAGAAAAAATTCAGGGAAACAGGGAATGTAAAGGATCGTCTACGGCCAGGTCGTCCAAAAATTAGTGAAAACAAAAAATTGAACATTTTGTTAGAAGTTGAAGATAATCCCCATAGTGCATCCACTGAAGTAGCCCTTAATAATGATGTTAGCCGACGATCTGTTTTGCGGGTATTGAAACAAGAAAAGTACCATCCGTATAAAATTAGGTTGCTGCACGAGCTAAACGAAGATGATCTCGACCGCCGACTACAGTTTTGTGAAACTATGATGGAAATTTGCAACTTAAATCTATTTTTCCATCGCAGCGTACTTTTAAGCGATGAAGCCACGTTTTGTTTGAATAGTTCGGTAAACAGACAAAATTTTCGGTATTGGAGTACAAATAATCCCCGTTGGATGAGAGAACAGCATACGCAATACTCACAAAAAGTAAATGTTTGGGCAGGGATATTAAATGATAGAATTATTGGACCTTTTTTCTTCGATGGAAATCTTACAGGAGACCGGTATTTACAATTTCTTCAAAATGAATTAATTCCAACACTAGCAGCGGATTTTCCAAATCCGAATCAGCCTAATCTACCAGAAGCGTCTATTTGGTTTCAGCAGGATGGTGCTCCGCCTCATTTTGCTCGACAAGTACGAGAGTATTTGAATACTATTTTTCCCGAACGATGGATAGGTAGAAGAGGACCCATAGAATGGCCTGCAAGATCTCCTGATCTTACAACAATGGATTTCTTTCTTTGGGGTTATTTGAAATCAAAAGTGTATAAGGATAAACCACAAAATTTGGAAGACTTAAAATTTAAAATTAGATATGAAATTAGGCAAATTAATGAAAATACTGTAAATAATGTTTTAGAAGGGTTTTTAAGTAGATTGGCATATTGTCAAGAAGTTAATGGTTTGCATTTTCAACACTTAATAAAATAATTTTTCAAAATTATACCTACATCTACTTTTGACACACCCACTATAATTTCTTTTTGAGGCAAAAAATCCGGAAGAAAAAATTATAATTGACGTGTCCGAGCGTTTTTACAAAAAATTAATACCTGATTTTTAAATGAATTTGTTCCATATTTTAGCCCATCACTGCATATATCTAATAATCTTATATATCATATAAACCATATGTAATTTTTATTTTGTATTATAGACCTTATTTTCAATTTAGCAAAAGCCGAAAGTGGGGTAATTTGGCATTGACTGTTCACAAAACGTTTTTTCGACAATATAACGTGTTTAAAAGAAGTGGAATGGCGATTCTTTTGAAATTTTTAAAAACCAAAAACATGATAAATATTTTAATTAACACATTGTAGGTATATCGAGAACGAACCATTTTAAGTCTGTGACCACAACCGCAGCCTCGCTTGAGCTTCGCACAGTAGTCCCTCGACATCGAGATATAAACATGGACTGTGCATTGTTATCTTCTTCCGATGGAGAAAATATTGTTTTAGACTCTAATATAACAAAGTGGTACTTACATGCTTAAACAGAAATCAAAATTGCCAGTTCATCCCATTAACGTAAAGCAAATTTCAATGGAGAATTTTATCGCCTTTATAATGATCTAAGGAAATATTCCCAACGCGTTTTTGAACATATGAGAATACATATAGATACTTTTGATTATATCGTTACTGGGATTTTTATGTAGGACAACACTATTTAAAATAACAATTAAAATGTTAATAATTATTACAGTATACCTTATTTTTTTCTAATTAATTAATTACGACCCTGTTTAAGCATATTTTTTAATGTGACTTAATGTATATTAAGTGATTTTCCAATTTCACGTGAAATTCTGAACGTAATTTATGTAATATAACCTTCATCGGAAGAAGATGACAACGCACAGTCCATGTTTATATCTCGATGTCGAGAGACAAACTGCTCGACAGGCAAGGCAATGAGCTAGGCTCTGTGCGCCGTTGTAGACACTGCGGTGCGGTGCTATGGTACCATGGGCGAGGGCGCTGTGCGGTTCTCCGTTGTGGCCATACACTACGACATATGTACGTACTGTACGTGTATCTATATTTGAACCTTTCGACTTAAAATTGATCCGGGAATTAACTATATAATTTAAGTAACACCCTGTATATTTTGAAAGAACAATTTTTATACCAAGTCTGTGTGATACTGTGTATCACAAGAAACTAAATAAATTCACACAAAAACGTATTTTAAATAGTTTCGCGTAACTGTAACCATATAGCTTATTATATTGTGATTAGGAGCAGCTTAACCGCTATTCAATAACTTAACTTGTTCCCAAGATCATCAATAAAACTATTAATTAATTCGAAACATCACTTTAGGCTATGTAAAATAGGTCGCTCCCAACTATATACACACTATAATTATTACTTGTCTTAAAAATATATTATTGTACATCTAATTTTATCATCTACATACCAATAGAATACAAACAGCTACTTGTCGATAATTAACAAACCATTATAATTATAGTCCATATGGGTTGCGAGAGTTATGGTGGCCTTGTACGGACAAACTTCCAGACAACTAGGTTGTGAGACTCCTTTTAACCCATATACAGGGTGTTATGGAAATGACGTATTATATTTAAACCGGCAATTCCTGAGATGGGAACAAATTGAAGAAAAATATCCAAAAATGGTGCTTTAATTTAATATGCTCTGTACATGACCTTATGTCAAACCAAAAATTACCACGAGGTGCCCCTGTTCGGGAGGTAAACACAGCAACATATGGCAGTGAATCTTGAACAGTGTTGTCATATCTTCTGGGTAAACTCTTTAGAAAGTCAATAACCCTTTGACAGATTTCAAGTTGTTTATTTTTCAGGGAACATTATTATAAACTTGTACGTTCACTTCGCTGGGAAACAATCTCTGATTTATAAACTTGAACGGACTCGAACGAACCGCCGCGGAGTTTATAAATGGTCAGGCATATTCTCATTGGTTCAATTCGAACGACACCCATCAGATCTGGACAGCTTAAAAGTTTATATATGCCACTTAACCTTTAGAAAAAAAATTTGCAATTTTATTTACCTTCTTTCAAAGTGCTTTATTTTGACGTTCGTTTTCGAGAAAATTAGAAATTTTTTTACCGTCTTCTTTTTATCAACACAGATAACATGGGCGAACTGTTTTTATACTTATACCTGTTTAGTTTTTTATACCTGTTTAGTTTTTTATAGTTGCTAAGGGAAAGAAATAATTTAATTTGCTGTCAGTTACCTTTGTGACAATCTTGGGATAGTGAAAATTAATTTATTGATTCAGATTTTACTTCCAAACTGGTTTACACACTAGCGGAAAGAGTGGAAATGATTCTAATTTATGGTGTCCAAAATCAATGTGCTCGGCAAACTGCCGTTACATTTAACGCCAGACATCCGGAAAAGATAACTTCGCATAGGTATGTTTTGGACCTTGTTACTAAATTTACACGAACTGGATCTGTTGCAAACAAAAAACGTAATCATCGTAGAGTTTTGGATGAAGCCGCTCAAGTTGAAGTTTTGGGTCAATTTGCCATAAATCCTAATATTTCATTACGCAAAATTGTTGATGCGACTGGTATTTCATTAGGCTTTGTACACAGTTACTAAATTACATAAATTTCATCCATTCAAAATTAAAATATTGCAAGAGTTAGCCGAAGATGATTTCGATAGGCGAGTTGAGTTTTGTGAACAAATTACTGCAGCGATTAATGATAATACCATTCATGTTAAGAATATCTGCTTCAGTGATGAATGCACATTTTATCTAAATGGATTTGTTAATAAGCATAACTGCAGGTATTGGAGCAATGAAAATCCTCATGCTTTTGCAGAAGGGCAAACAAAGTGATTGGGCCATTGTTTATTAATGGGAATTTAAATGGAGGCATTTATTTAGATATGTTGGAAAATACCATCAATCCGCTTATCACTGAAACCATTGAAATATACCTGAAATGTATTTCCAGCAAGACTGCGCTCCTCCTCACTATGTTCTTCCGTTTCGGCAATGGCTAGACGACGAGTTTCCAGATAAATGGATAGGGCGAAGAGGGCCTATAGAATGGCCTGCTAGATCTCCGGACTTGACGCAGGAGTAGATACAGTTAATACAGGAGTAGAAAAAATATATAACAATATCTACAGATTTCAGAAAATTGTTGTTTAAATTATTTTTCAGAATTTCCAGTTTAAACCTAAATAAATCGAAAATAATATTTTAAGCTGCATGATTTAGCTTGCTTATCAAATAGAAATTTAAAATAATTACGTCTGTATAAATTTTAGTGGCGTGAGAATTTTGAAGCAGTCAGGAAGAGAGTTATATAATTTAGCAGCATTAAAGGTAAAACAGCGTTTAAACATGGAAGTTTGCTGCAGGGGCGAAGTTTTCATTCTGTGAAAGCGAATATTTAGATTATGTATGACCGTGTGAATAAATAATGTCAATCGCCGTTGGCCAGTTTCGGCTAAACCAGCAAATCTGCATGCTGAATTAATGATCAGACGTCAATAGAATATATATGTCGACAGGTTTTGCCGAGAAGTACCTAAAAGCTTCATATATTTTAAATGCAGACAATTCGTTGAGAAATAGTATTATTTCGAAACTTCCGATCTGGGAAGAAGATCGTGTCATGATGGTTGCAGCGGTAGAGAATAAATCCGAAAAAGCCATTGGGCGACATGGCACCGATAACGATGCCTGCTATTTATTTATATGAGATTTGCCGTCCACCCGCATCATTGTCGGTGCCGTGCCGTGCCGGTGTCGTGTCGGGGTCGTGTAGGTGCCGTCTCGCTAATTGTGAAAAGGATCATCCATTATAGACGTTTCAAACAGAGACGTTTGTATGTGCGAGTATGTCTTACTCTATCAGACAATGATGAGTCGCTGGTTACCAATTAAACGCTTTATATGTTGTCGAATAGCTGCTGTAGTTGGTACTGGATCATTGAGCAAAATAAGGCGGCATCTGCCGATGAAGGCAGATTTAACAGAAACCCGTAGTGAAGAATACATGGACTGAATCACTTGGAATAATAAAAGATGCAATAGTCTGTGAAGCCAAACAATTGGCAAACTGCAGATGGACAAAGTTATACCTTCCTAATGGTTGCTCCTATTCCCATGCGAATACAAAATAGTGTTCCCCATTATACGAGCCCTGTCTCAGTGAAGTTGGCCCAACTATCAAAATTACGTTTTTTCATGAAATTTGTCATATTAGCGAATACGTATTAAGAACTAAAATGTATTTCTGGTAATATAGGATATTTTTATTTAATATTAGCCTAAAATACTACATTTTTTGTAACAGAGAAAAAGATATCTTAGAAATCCAAAAAAACTGTCGATTAATAAAAATCTACGGAACAAATTGCAGCAAATCACCACTGCGTTACATCGCCTTTTCGACTGATTGCTGCTTCGACACATCTTGGCATAGTGTCAACTAATGTTTGGCAGTCATCTAATGTAAAACTGTTCCGAATTTCGCAATTCTGGAACGGTTCTTGCGAGATTCGATTGGAGCTTTTTTTCCATGATATGCCACAAGGTTTCAATCGGCGATAGATCTGGACTACTTGACGTCCATTTTAAAACTGGAATATTGTTCCTAACGCCCAATCCTTTACTTTTTTACCGTATGGCAAGCGGCACCATCTTGTTGGAAGATACATTCAATATTGCTTAAACGCATTTGTCTAATTTGGTCTTAAGTTATTTCGAAGCACATTAATGTACTTATCAGTATTAATAACACCTTCCGCAAGGTGTAAGTTTCCCACTACACTTGCTGACATGGACCCCAAATCATAACAGAAGCCGAAAACTTAACTTTCTTTTGTAAGACAGTCATTATGAAATGCTTCTTCTTCAGTTCTTATGACACGACTCCTACTATCACCAACACATACTTCAAATCTGGCTTCATCACTCAAAATAATGGAGTTCCATTGGTTCGGAGACCATAATTTGCGTTTTTTGGCCCACGATAGTCTGTTTTTCTTCTGAATCTTATTCAGTAAAGGCTTTTCTTTTGCCTAGAATTATTGAGTTATAAACGAATAATAAAAAAATAATTTAAGCTTAACTTGTAAGATTTAAAGTTTTTGGGCAGCTCTGTGACAAGTTGTTCTACAAAACTTTTTTGTGGTTGCCTGATTCAATAATATTTTCAATTCGTTATAATTAACACGCCGATTTTCATTGATAATCTGTCTTAAGGCTCTTAAGTTGTATATATACAGGGTGGCCCATCGAAAACGAAACAGAGACATTTACTGGCAGCTCAGTTCTTTTTTGGAAAAACGCTCAGACCCGTCAATTTTGTTTTCGAGGGGGACACAAAATCGGAACAAAATCACGTCAACAAGTGCAGCCCCCTGGGCGGGGATGGCACCACCCCTAAAATCTTAAATGGAAAGGGGGGGTCGAGTGATACCTTATTTTAAAGGTCTTTCAATTCCCTTTATAATGATCTAGAATTCATAATACTTCAGTTCAGTAGTTTTGGAGATTTATTGATTTTAAACTTAAATAAAACTTTAATACATCATTAGTGGAAATCAATACATTTGGTAGCAAAATACTTTAAAAATTAAGAATGAACTGACCCGTCAGCCAAGTAAATGTTGGAAATGACCACCATGACTCTCCATGCAGTAATAAAGATTTTGCTCAAAACGTTGCCGCACATTTTGCAATATTTGAGGAGTAATTTGAAGGCACTCATTCACAATTCTTTGTCGCAAATCTTCTAACGATGTTGGTTGAGTAGCATAGATTTTGCTTTTTAAGTGACCCCACAGAAAGAAATCCAAAGGTGATAAGTCTGGCGATCTTGGGGGCCATCGACCTGGAAACGTCTGATCTAAATATTGTCGAACACGTAATGCGTAATGTGGTGGGGCACCATCCTGTTGGAACATCAACCTATTCGCAATGTACCGCCGATCATTCCCATTTTCAATTATGGCTGTTAATGCAGGATCTATGGCGTCTTGCAGTAATTCCAAATACATTTCACCGGTTAAATTTCCAGGCAAGAAAAAGGACCAACTAAATGATCGCCAAAAATACCAGCCCAAACATTTAATTTTTGTGGCTGCTGTGTGTGTACCTCATGATAAACTCTCGGATTAGAATCTGACCCATATCGGCAGTTATGACGGTTTACTAGGCCATGTAAGAAAAAGGAACATTCGTCGGAAAAGCAAGTGTTGAATAGAAAATGTTCATCGTTTATAATTCGTTCACTCATATCTTCACAAAATTGTAATCGCCGATCAAAATCGTCTTCATTAAGTTCTTGTACAAGGTGAATTTTATACGGATGAAAACTATGAGCCTTCAGAATCCGTTGGATACTACATCGACTAACACCACACACAGTATCCAATTTGCGGGTACTTAACGTAGGATCTACATGAACTTGCCCTAAAATCCCCACTTCTATTGCTTCGTTCCTTATGGGATTTTCAATGTTGCGTTTTTTATTGGCGACTGATCCAGTGTCCCGAAATTTAGCTATAAGTTCTAGGACATATTTTCGATGCACGTTACTGTTCTCATGTCGCTCATTAAATATGTGTGCTGTTCTATTAGCGCACTGATTATTTCCGAAAAATATTTCGATAATTTCAATCCTTTCTGCCGTGGAATATACCATGGTTAATTTATGAATAAAGCGGTAAAAGGTATTTTAACAACAAAGTTTGGTCGAATCAATAGCAAACTATGTACAAATTCCTATTTAAAATAAGTACGAGACATTCCCTGCTTATCTTTCTTCAATAAACCACTTTTTTCGCGACAAAAACCGCTCCAATCGCTATTTTGAACACCAAAATGATAAACAAACCATGGGCGTAGTGAAGAAAAGCATTAAATTAATAAGTAACTGCCTTTACTCAAATTTCTTCTGAAAGTAGTCCAAACTAATCAGATGTACCTATTAAAGTGTACTGTAAGCTTAAAATCAATAAATCTCCAAAACTACTGAACTGAAGTATTGTGAATTTTACATCATTATAAAGGGAATTGAAAGACCTTTAAAATAAGGTATCACTCGACCCCCGTTTCCATTTCAGATTTTAGGGGTGGCGCCACCCCCGTCCAGGGGGCTACACTTGTTGACGTGATTTTTTTCCAATTTTGTGTCCCCCTCGAAAACAAAATCGACGGGTCTGAGCGTTTTTCCAAAAATGAACTGAGCTGCCAGTAAATGTCTCTGTTTCGTTTTCGATGGGCCACCCTGTATAAGTAAGTTGGTATTAGAATAACGCGGGCGACTTCCAGTTCTGGGTTTTTGAGCCACAGATCCAGTTGTTTTGTACAATTTAATAATATTTAGAACTGTGTACCCCAATATGTTAACACGTCAGTGATTTGGGAAGCATTTTGACCTCTTAAATGCAAGTGAATCACTCTTCTTATAAATTCACAAATATCATGTTTTGGGGCGTTGAGCCAACTTCACTGGGATAGGGCTCGTATATATTTTTTAAAATATATTAAATAATAAGGAAACAACGATTTCTATTACCAAATAAATAAACGTAATGACGTTATTTAAATTTTTCAGCTCCAGTAGCTTTAGCAATATTATGTGAAGTTAAAAGGTTTATAGTAGAATAACACTTATTGGAAATATCAAAATTGGAAGTTATCTCAACAACTCAACGATTTTTTTTTATAATCCAAGTTTCGGGATAAAGCGGACCTTGTCTAAACTTCTTACGAACTTAAACTTGGGAAACTTGACGTCAAGGACCTAATATTGTTTGCGTGAAAAGCTCTCGACGATTTACTTTTGAGTGCTTTTTAAAATTAAGATGTATTATAATAACTTTCATTTTTAATAAAACAAAATGTTTATGCTTTTTTATGATCAAACACTATAACAATAGAAACTCTGGAAGTGTGTATTCGAATAATGCGATTCACGTTGATATTGAATCGATGGAGGTTATATTCGTCAGAAACAGGACCACAGGAAAGTCGTTTCACAAGGACGGGTGCATGCGGAGCATGCGCAACTTTAAATCCAGATTTGACAGTGACGCAACATAACAACTACCTTATGAATTGTTTTGGTTATTAGTTTTAAAGTTTATTCGCGATAATGAGTGATTTTTCTTCTTCTTAAGACTCGTCGATTTCGCAAATGTTACGTATTCTCTACTTTATATATTTTGAAGCTAATAGTGAGATGTTAGGGATCCTTCTGTATTTCTACGTTCCAGCAACAATTTGAAACTGATACTTTGTTTTAAATTTGATATCAAGTTAATAACTTTTTTTCTAGACGTACGCTTTCTAGCGTTGTATTCGAGTATGCATTCTTATTATTGTTATACATATACAGGTTTGGCAAACAACTATTACAATTAGACACCTAATGGGCAGAAAATAAAACGTAGTGATTTAGTGAAGACTTTTTAAAAAATGCAATTTTCTATTGATTTTTTTTTAAAAGCCCGGGGGAAAACAGTTCAATGTTAATTAATTCTCTATTTTAGTGATCAGCGCGAATAAATTATAATATCCTGTAAAATTGTATACAGGGTATTATGGAAATGACGTATTATATTTTAACCGGCAATTCCTGAGATGAAAACAAATTGAAGAAAAATATCCAAAAATGGCGCTCTAACTTAATATGCCCTGTACATGACCTGACGTCAAACCAAAATTAAGCATATAGTGACACTGGGAGAAAGATAAACAAAACAACATATGGCGGAAAACGTCAGTGAATTTTGAGCAGTATTGTCACTCTTTAGAAAGTCAATAACCGTTTGACAGATTGGAAGTTGTATGTTTTTTAGGGTACATTATTATAAACTTTTATATTCAGTTCAGATCGCTGGGAAACAATCTCTGATTTATAAACTTAAACTGACTCGAAACAACCGCCGCGGCGTTTATAAATGGTCAGGCATGTTCTCATTTATTCAATTCGAACGACACCCGTCGGAACTGAACAACTTAAATGCCACTTTACCTTTAGAAAAAAAACTGCAATTTTATTTACCTTCTCGGTCTTATTTAAAACCAACTTACTTTATAAAAAACACCAAGTAGGTAATCCAAACAAAAACCGGCACAATAATCTCACAAAACACAAAAACAAAAGCACAAACTAACATTAGTTTTCGCGTTCTCATGAACACATCTAAGTACCATTCAATCTGAATTAGTATTTTAAAGTGCTACTGTGTAGACAAAAATACGCCCTTATTGTATAAAGTTTCATCCGGTGGAATAATATAATAATAATAATATAATATAATTTTTTCATACATTGGTATTTAACATCTTCAACAATTTCTAGTAACTAACTACACGTTTCAGCCTGTTTGGGGTTTATTCGGTCGATCGATATTGCGTTATTTGGAAATATCAAAAAATACAGCGTTGCCACTTTCGATGTTTTATAAGATTATATTCATAAATTGCGGAATTTCCTTCTGTAATAATACTTTCCTTTATAATTTTATTATTGTCTCGGAAATGGCAACCGCGCTATTTTTCCGAATATGTACGAAGCATTCGACCCTTTGTTGGACTCGTCTATGTTAGGCCTGTATGAGATGTCTTGTTGTTGTCAATATAATTATTTCATCATTCTTCATTAACGGATTAAAAATTGTTTTAGGACCAATAGAAATTAGCGTTTTTGGTATTTCTGACTTTCTATTGGGAAATAATTTGTATCCTATCTTCTGTGTGTGCTGTTATTCTATGTGTACGATAGTGTAATTATGCGTTAGTGTTTAGTGCTTTTGTGTAATCTGATAATAGGTGCATATCTTCAAAAAAACTATTTTGAAACTCGTGGGTGTCTGTGTGTTTCTTTAAATGATCTTTTTGTGTGTGTATAATTTACAATAAATTTGTTAGTTTTAAAATAAATATTTAAAAGACAAGTTAAAAAACTCTTTTCATTTTAGGGTCTTCTATGCATGTTACTTCTTTGTACATCAAAAAATTTTGATTCGGACCTCGATATTGGTCACGAACAAACACTTGTTTCAAAAACACTGTTTCCAAAAGCATTTCGCCGTCGTTGTTAATTTTGGAAATTCATGTGATATTAGCTACTGGATGGATTAACATTACCTTTCAACCGAATTACTGATGACTTTAATTAAATTCTGATTTAATACCTTTAATAAACGCACATTATGAACGCTATGCTAATTTCCCGTGATTATACGACTACCATTTAGTTAAGGTAAACAAAAGTTTTACATTAGCCCTGTTTAATTTTAATAAAAGGTCAACAAACTAGTTTTTGTTAATCTATATGACTTGTATTTATATAAAATGAATGGAGTTTAAATAATAATATTTATATTAAATATTAATATAGAGTTTCGGTAATTTAGTAATATTTTGTTAATTATTACATTAAATGTGCAACTATACAGGATGCTTCACGACGAGCTTGCATTATAACTATGGAGAACTACTGAACAGGTGTTTCTGAAACTTTGGGAATTTTTTGGTTTATCGGTACGCCCTCTTTAACTAAAATATACACATGTTCCTATCATTTCCGGTTATACCGGAAGTAGCTGTCAACTTTGGTTTTTTAAATTCATCATGGTAATTTTTATTATATTTTTCGATTCTAAGCAAATTTCATAGAACATCTTTTTGTATTACTATGCCAATTTTTGCGATATCTGGGCTTTTTGTAATTATTTGGAAAATGTATGTTGATGAAATAATTGACATAAATCTTTACCTTAGCTCTTGGACTAAGAAAAATTTTCTTACTGAATAGCTAGAACATCATCAAGTCTCAAAAATATTTCAAACTTGGCAGCAAATGTACAGGGTGGTCAAAGTTCAAGGCTCATTGTGAAAAAATACAACCATTAAAACCTTTCTTATCTTAAACTGAACACCTGTATATTTTTATTTAATTTCATGACAAATTAATTTTTTTTATAAATATTATTTTTTTATACATATACCTAAATCAAAGCGTTTCCTAAAAAAATTAAATTTATTCCGAAAATACTAATTTTTAAAGTGTGTTATGAAAGGAATTGTGCATAGGTACTTATACTAGTGTCTATACGGAGGAAAATTGATTGATTGCTTGAAAAAACAACTTCCTAAAGCGTTTCTTCTTTGAATTTATAAATAAATAGCAGTTGATTATTTTAAATTGTTTTGAATTATTATTATTTATATTTTTTTTTTAAAGTAACACAGAAATAAGTTTATATGTATACAGGGTGTATGGGAAAATATGGGAAATCTCCCGAATATAAAGAAAACAAGTGGAAAGAGCACTACAAGTTCATATAAACTTTTTGGTAAAGGCCTCCTCTTCAGAGATATGGGTTCCCAAAGAGATCCAATGAAATCAAGTTTTTTACACATATATATTTAACCACCAGGTATATTTAATTTTTTTTGTAATATGATGTATACCAGGTAAGACCCTTCAAATTACTATCCAAGAAAGTGTTGTGAGTTTAATCACAGCTGCAGAAACCGACTAGCTCTGACACTCATCTACTATTTTGAGTGTTGGGCAAGATTCCGATTTTGAAATTTAAATATGCACCTTGAATTTATAAATAAAATGCAGTTGATTATTTTAAATTGTTTTGAATTATTATTATTTATATATTTTTTTTAAAGTAACACAGAAATAAGTTTATATGTATACAGGGTGTCCGGGAAAATATGGGAAATCTCCCGAATATAAAGAAAACAAGTGGAAAGAGCACTACAAGTTCATATAAACTTTTTGGTAAAGGCCTCCTCTTCAGAGATATGGGTTCCCAAAGAGATCCAATGAAATCAAGTTTTTTACACATATATATTTAACCACCAGGTATATTTAATTTTTTTTGTAATATGATGTATACCAGGTAAGACCCTTCAAATTACTATCCAAGAAAGTGTTGTGAGTTTAATCACAGCTGCAGAAACCGACTAGCTCTGACACTCATGGTAGCTTTTTTTAACGCCCTGTATGATAAGAACTTTGGAGAATAGTTTTTACATATCTTTAACTATGGACTAAAAATTAAGTACTCTTCATTTATGCCGCTAATCCTGACCGTTTTCGTGAAAACCTCATTTTATTTACACTGAGCCCCCTAACTTCTCATTGGTTAAATATGAAAAAGAGAAATTGCAATCTGGGGTGGATATGGCATCTATTAATTTGCTGGGCGTCAATCTGGGAGGAAATATGTCTTGGCATAACCACGTTGTGGCAATCGCCAAGATAGCTTCTCAGAGACTTGGTGTACTCTTCCGAACCAGAAACACCTCAACAACTTTTGACACTATACAAAACCCAGATTCGACCATCACTAGAGTACTGCTCTCATGTCTGAAGCTTTGCACCCAAACATACTCTTCGACTACTGGATTCCATCGAAAGGAGGGCCATTCGTCTAATTGGAGACCATGAGCTGACGAAGAGCCTCGACAGCCCAGAACATCGAAGACAGGTTGGGGATTTGCCTCTCTTTTACAGATATTTTCATGGAAAGTGCTCGGCTGACCTTGCCCTCTTAATTCCGCCCAGAGCGGCGAATAGTAGAAATACACGATGAACCACTGCCGCCCATCCATATCTGGTTAAGCTTAGTACTCCTCGAACTTCATTATTTAAGGATTCTTTCATCTGGAGGACTTCATCCTTATGGAACGACATTCCCGAGGTCGTTTATCCTAGCGAATATAACCTACAACGATTCAAAACCAACGTGAATCGCTTTTTGCGCACATGCACCACTCCCAGAGTGCCTTAAAGGATTTTTCATATAGTGCTTCTGCATGATCATAAAAAAAAAAGTTGCCAAGTCCGTAAGCGGAAATTATAATGTTTTTCAAAGACAAACGTATCTGCTACAAAAATTAAAGCATTGAAAAAATTGAACCAAAAACGAAAATGTTAAGAATAAATGTGATAATTAAATTATAAAATAAAAATATTGGGTTCTCCATCACTCTACAGAGTGTTTTAAAGTTTGAGTCAAAAATCGTTCTTGTTTCAACCTGTTATGAACATATTCTAAACTTTCACACATGTGCGAGATTTTCAATAAATTTGCCTACAATATAAAAAAATAATGATAAAAATCGGAAATCAAATAAAACAATTATTCACGATTACAATCCATCTAGATATTGCATGGATCGATTATTTTGGCGGTGAGTGTATAATGAAACTTCGATTACAAAGCTCTCTGATGTAATATACTGCGGTAATACCGATATCGATCAAATAATTTTATATTAAAAGCTTATTTAAACACCACCTCTACTTTAAAACTTTATACAAACTACGTAATCGGCCATAAACCAGGAAAATTGAAGCCATGGTCTCCAGTTTTATATAAAATACTTCGGCGCGGTGTTCAGTAATTGGCCTGGCTTCTATATACGTACTGCAATATACAATTATACATAGGGTTTCTATATGATTACGGAAACTTTATGGGTCGTTGTTCCATTACCTTATAGTTTAGACCTTAAATTAGGCTGGGTAAAACTCTAATGTAACATAAATGATACCCAAGGGCAAATGCCATATTAACACGCTATATTCATATATGCATATCGAAAGTTAGGGTAAATTAATAATCGTTTTTATGAATCGGTGATAAAAATGTAATTAGCTGCCACATTTTTGATGAGTTAATAGTATTTTTATGTATACAGGGCAGGCGGGGAATTACTATACCGGGTGATGCATCGTTAAGTTAACCAGAAAATTCCAAATAATTTATGAGGTGGCCAACTATTGGCTGTCCTGTAGATTTTATAGAAAAACTGCATTATAACTTCTGGAAGAGGCCGACATGGTAAACCCATGTGTCGAGTTTGAATACCTTTTGGTGAGCTAATTCTAAGTTATTAAATTAAATGTGATGACAAAACCTAATTTAGTGTCACTTATTATTAATTATTTTTATTTTACTTCACACCATTTCACAGTTACAAAATAACCAATTGACAAATGGGTTTCACATATATACCATATAAATTAAGAAGTCATAACAATACAACCAAAAAAATATACAAACAATGAAAGAAGAATTGATTCAGACTATCTCAAACAATAAAGGGTTCCAAACATTGCAATAAATAACCAGTGTAGTTTTTCGACTTACAAAAATATTCTAATAGACAAAAAAATAATTTTACCACGGATAGTTCCGAGAAACAGTTAGTTATACACCGTATCCAAGATAAGGAGGGCCAGTACAGCGATCTCGGAAACCGTAAGAGATACGAAGTCGGTTAAATAGAGGTAAAGTTGCTCATTTACGTGCCTAATAATATGCCGTTAAGAAAGTTTTAAAATTCCGAGTAGTTCCGGAGATATCCGGAATAAACCGAAATTCTGAAAAATAGTTTATTTTTTTCCTGGATTTTTTTAAGATCGAAATCTAAAATAAATTGCACTTTTACATTGCCACTTTTTCCGCTTTTTCTAACAGCGTTAATTGTTTTGTAAACCGACGAGTCGTCTTCGAAGGGGCCATTATCAACTTTATTTTTTAAATACGGTCCAGTTTTCCTATTGGAATTTGAGAGCATGTTTCCTTCCGAATACAACGACATTGTGGTTTAATGACGTTTCGAGGGCTTTTTGAACAACATCAAGATATTTTGGTATACGGTCCTATATTTCTCCTAATTTTATAAATAATATCTCATAAATTAAGCTCTAAATTTTTACTTATGTTGGACTAATTCAATAATTAACAAATAATTTAATAATAAATCACAAATAAGTGAACAAAATACAGAAACATTATTTCAAGTTTCTATTGATTTGGGAGTTAAAAGAAAAGTAGTTAGGCTAAATGTTCTTTTATTTGGTTGTCTCGTTTCTGGATACTTCTCGAAATGCATCCGCTTTGCCACATAACAGTTTTTTTGAGATAAAATAAAATGCGATAGAATATCAAACTTTTCAGCATTTATAAAATTATGTTCCATATTTTCTGGAAAATACGAAACCTCTTAAAACGCTTTCAAATATTGAGAACGATCACAATGGGAATGTCAAGTGAAACAAATCACGCGTCAATGTTAATTTTTTTGTTTCAACGCATACTTTTCTTTACAATCCCGAAACAACAGAAGTTTGAAATAATATTTCCATATTTTGTTCTCTTATTTATGGTTTATTATTAAATAATTTGTTATTTATTGAACTAGTCCAACAAAAATTAAACTTAAAGCTTACTTATGAGATATTATTTATAAAATTATGAGAAATACAGGACCGTATCCCAAAATATCCTGATGTTCAGTTAACCCTTGAAACGCCATTAAACCATAATGTGTCATACATTGTTGCATTCGGAAGAATAAAAGCTCTGAGATTCCAATATCAGGAAAACAGGACCGTATTTAAAAAAGAAAAGTTGATAATGGCCCTTCGAAGACGACTCGTCGGATTACAAAACAATTAACGCTGTTAGATAGAGCGGAAAAAGTGGCAATGCAAAAGTGCAATTTACTTTAGAATTTGATCTAAAAAAATCCAGGAAAACAATAAAACGATTTTTCAGAATTTCTGTGTATTCCGGATATCTCCGAAACTACTCGGAGTTTTAAAACTTTCTAAACGGCATATTATTAGGCACGTAAATGCGCAACTTTTCCTCCATTTAACAGACTCCGTATCTCTTACGGTCTCCGAGCCCCCTGTACTGGCCCTCCTTATCTTGGACACGGTGTATATTCTTTTAAATATTAATCAAAATATCATTATTTAACAAATATTATTAAATTATTATTACAACGTACTTTATTTTTTTCTCTCATTGGCATATAAATTTATTTAAGTTTTGGTTAATTTGATTATTTGATGCTTTTTTGATAAATGTTGTGCTATTTTAGCACTATTTGTTTAGTATTTTTTCAATTTTTTTATCCGGTCTCGAATTATGGCTACATTATTCCTTCATTAAAAAAAAAACACGGTATTACGAAGCATACAAAGCTCCTTCCAGTAGTCATTTGCAATTTTAGGCCACCTTTATGATAACGAAGGTAATTTCCGAATGCAAAAATGCTAATCCCGGTAAGATTACTGAAAATTCGTATTTAAATTTTATTGTCTTTAGAAGCTTTATGACCTTATAAATAAAAGATCACCTATCATCGGAAAATTATGCGAGTGAATTCACGATTTTATGGGATAACCGGAACCGTATAGTGGCTTCGATTTGACCCGGAGCGAAATTTGTGGTACCATAATTTACATCGGTTTTCAGTGACGTACAGAATTCCTTAACGCTTAATTTTAGATACATATAAAGGTTGTTTATTTTAAGAACTTACTTTAGTAAAGAAAATTGTTCGAATTCGAAATAATGTTATTACTCGTTTGGACTTTGATAGTACATACGAATTATATCTGGATAAGCCTCTTCAGTGCTGCAACTAAGCGAAAAACCGCGTGATTACTCGATTAGTGAAATAACCGACATCGCTAGATTATTAAAAAAACCGCTCGAGTTATCTATTCAGTCGAAAACCGTCGCTCGTCACTTATTATCTTTCACACGATACCGCGCTTCGCTTGACGCCGACGGAAATGTACCGCTGTAGTGTGATCGAGTTAAAAAACTGTTCGTATATTCGAACAGTTTCTCGCTCGATAGAAAATACTCTAGTTATAAATTCAGGCGAAAAACCGAAAAATATCGCCTGTCACTTGATACCCGACCTTCGCTCTACGCGCCGCTCCATCCGATTCGAGATTGACGCTGAGCAGGTAACACGACATACGTCTTTCTTAAAGGCACATAAGCGAGAAGGTGCATATAAAAAGTATGCCAAATTCCTTAACGGAGTCATCGCGACATGGGTTTTGTAAAGTTTTGTTTTAACTGGCTAGCCAGCGGCGTAGTTTAGGTCTCCGATTGTAAATATTAAAAAATTAAGGGATATAATTTTAAAATTTTTATTTAATATAAACTCGAGAAAACTACTCAAAAATAACATAATAATAGAAATTATTAATGAAAAATAACAAAACGAACAAAATAGTTAACAAAATATATATGAAAATTCGTTGGTAATCTTATAGTAAACATTTTTAAATCTAAACAGGAACTTTTTATTATTAAACTCAAGAAGACTTCTAAAAAATAACATACATTATAGAAAATGGTAATGGAAAATAAGAAAACGAGCAAAATAGTTAACAAAACATGGGTATCGACAAATTTTTTGGTAACCAAAAGTAAACATTCTTAACAGGAACTTTTAGGTGACTATAAACATGAATTTAAAAAAATAATCACCTATTTTATTATTTTGCCAGTCGCGAAACTAAGCCTAAATTTTTGAAGGGCACACAATGGTCACCTGATATTTTAAAGTGGAAGAATTTGACAAGCTATTTTAAATATCTACTTATTTTATGCTCGTAGATTGAGAACGATATGAAGAAAAATAACTCTTGGTAATACTTTTTGTTCGGGTTAAGAAAGCACAAGAATAAACCCGAACAATAAATACATATTTGGGTGATTTTTTGCAGTTTTTTGTTTGGTATCGAGACACGTGTTAAAAATTCATTATTCACAAATAAATAAATTTCTGGAATTTTTTTGGTGGCAACTACAATTTTTTAGCTAAACCGGTGCCCACCGTAGTTACGTGCCTGCTAAATACCCTACCTGATCACATGTAAACGCCTAGGCTGCCGGTCGAGCAGTCGGTAACGTCATTGCTTGGTGAATTGGAATTTCAAGCGATTCACTCGATTATTAAAATCGTCCGAGTATCAAGTACTCGATTATTAAAATCATCGGTTTTTCCTACTAAGTTTAACTAACGGGCTTCAAGTTCATTTTAAAATAAGTAATTGGGCTATTGTGAGTGCAACACCCTTTAAACGGATGGCAGGAATAATAGGTACGTAATTAAAAAGACACTAAGTCTTGGTCTCAAAATAAATAACATGCAGTGATACCTTCTGGTTACATGTTTTGCTTCATGCGAGCATCATCAAACCTTAAAAACACCGGATTTGTCACAATCAAATTAGTCTAACAATGTAGAGCGTGGTGTGATTTTTGTATTTTTATTTTTCATTGTAATTTTTCATTGAAACTTGTAACCAGAATGAAGTGGCAGTAACCAAGTCGAATTTAACGCTAAGAAAACCCAGGCAGCAGTTTTCTCTGAAAAGGTTAACATTACAGAACCGGATAGAGTCATGGCAGGACACGCAATCCCACTGGCTTCATCTATTAATTTGCTGGGGGTCAATCTGGGAGGTAATATGTCTTGGCATAATCACGTTGTGGCAATCACCAAGATAGCTTCTCAACAACTTGGTGTACTCTTCCGAACCAAAAAGTTGTACACACCTCAACAACTTTTGATACTATACAAAGCCCACATTCGATCATCACTGGACATCATATCTGGACCTCTCTCCCCATTCTAAACATACTCTTCGGTCACTGGATTCCATCGAAAGAAGGGCCATTCGTCTGATCGGAGACCACGAGCTGACGAAAGGCCTCGACAGCCTAGAACATCGAAGACAGGTTGGAGATTTGACTCTCTTTTACAGATATTTCGATGGAAATACACGACGAACCACTGCCGCCCATCTATATGTGGTTAAGCTTAGTACTCCTCGAACTTCGTTATTTAAGAATTCCCTTATACTTTAATAATTCTACTGAATGAGGAATCACCACAATAATATTTCATTAGACAATGGCCGAAAATCCCTAAATCTTAATGCAGGTAAGGTCTAATAAAGTTCAATTTTAGAACGCCTTCCCATTTAAGATTTTAACATCTATCCCTCCTAGGGTGTTAAACCACCAAAGCTTCATATATTATTTACTGGAAGTGAGAAATTAAGAGTGAGAAATTTTTAAATTGACACCCTGTATAGAGTGGATTCATGTAGGACAACGTGTATATTGTTTTCCTTTGCATATTGTTCAGTTTGTTTACGGTGCGTTTCTGTTTATATTAAGTTGCATAGTAAATTTATAGGTAAATTTATGTAACTTATGTTCAGGTTACGCCCATGCTAGTAATTTGATCAATGTTGCTGCTCAATTTTCATTAGTATTGTTCTACTTTGCGGCTCCATCATTATCCTCTTTTGCCTGGGAGTGATCTTGTCATTATAGTTACAACACTCTGTTCACGTTCTTGCTTTTATTTCAATTTCCGCCAACAGCAATTTTTGCAGCTGTACTATTCAAAAGAAACTAATTGTACTTACGTTGAATTGTGTTCGTGACAAATGTATTAACCTGGAAGAGACAATCATATAGGTAAAAAAGAGTAAATACTGTGTGTTCCTTAAGGACATGTTAATATGTACAACCATATATTTTTGTTATAAAATTAGTTTATCGATCTACCAGTGACGTCCTTGTAAACATATAATCTGATTTTAAGAAAAAAATTGATACGCCTCTTTAGATTTTCTCATATTGATCTTATTTTTGATTAGCCTACTTGGGTCTATCTCGTTTAAGATGAGGATACCAAACAATCCCAAATTAGCAGTTAGACACATCTTGCCAGTTGCATCAATTTAATTTAAAAATATGCCGCTTTTTGACAGGTTAGAATGAGACGAGAGTCATCAGCTGATCAATATTTATTTTCGTGAAGTTTTAGCCGTTAACGCAATTTTTTCATACCGTTTTCCAATTCTTTAACTTCGAATGCACTTTTAGATTAGAAAAAAACTAAGTATATTTGACTAAACGTTCGGGTTTGTTCGTATAAAGGCGAGGCGAGGCGACGCGACGCGAGGCATAAAATAGTGCCTGCTTGGCAACCTATGATTAAACGCAGCTCTTAAAATCACTAAAATGAAGAGGAAAATATTATTATTTTTAATAATAATATATCCGCACTATAATCAAATAATGGCATTGAAAAAATAGTTATATTTATAATTAAAACACTTATTGCTTTTTAATGATTCAGATTATATTATAGTTATCTCTACATACAGGGTGTTCATTTGAAAACTTCCCACCACGGATTTATCGAAAACCACTGATTAAAAGGAAAGAAAAAACGCCGAGACACGTCAAAAGATTTGCCAAAGGGGAAAACTTTTTAACCAAAATCTACTTCACCCCCTTTTACCCTCGGGCCCCCGGGATCATCCCCTTAAAAATTTCAAATGACAAGGGGTAGCAAGTAATAGCTTGTTTGAAAGGTCATTCAAAGTGCTTTATTTTGACGTTTGATTTTTTTAAATCGGTCCATTCGTTTTCGAGAAAACTAGAAATTTTTTTACCGCCTTCTTTTTATTAACACAGATAACATGGGCGAACTGTTTTTATTCTTATACCTGTTTAGTTTTTTTATACCTGTTTAGTTTTTTATAGTTGCTAAGGGAAAGAAACAATTTAATTTGCTGTCAGTTACCTTTGTGACAATCTTAGGATAGTGAAAATTAATTTATTGATACAGATTTTACTTCCAACATGGTTTACACACTAGCGGAAAGAGTGGAAATGATTCTAATTTATGGTGCCCAAAATCAATGTGCTCGGCAAACTGCCGTTACATTTAACACCAGACATCCGGAAAAGATAACTGGTATGTTTTGGACCTTGTTACTAATACTCAAACTGGATCTGTTGCAAATAAAAAACGTAATCATCGTAGAGTTTTGGATGAAGCCGCTCAAGTTGAAGTTTTGGGTCATTTTGCCGTAAATCCTAATACTTCATTACGCAAAATTGTTGATCTGACTGGTATTTCATTAGGCTCTGTACACACAGTTACTAAATTACATAAATTTCATTCATTCAAAATGAAAATATTGCAAGAGTTAACCGAAGATGATTTCGATAGGCGAGTTGAGTTTTGTGAACAAATGACTGCAGCGATTAATGATAATACCATTCATGTAAAGAATATCTGCTTCAGTGGTGAATGCACATTTTATCTAAATGTATTTGTTAATAAGCATAACTGCAGGTGTTGAAGCAATGAAAATCCTCACCCCCAAAAAATTAATGTATGGGCAGGCATTTTAGGAAACAAAGTTATTAAGCCATTGTTTATTAATGGGAATTTAAATGCAGGCATTTATTTAGATATGTTGGAAAATACCATCAATCCGCTTATCACTGAAACCATTGAAAACCAAATCGAAGACGATGGAAACCCTATACTCACTATGTTCTTCCGGTTCGGCAATGGCTAGACGATGAGTTTCCAGATAAATGGATAGGGCGAAGAGGGCCTATAGAATGGCCTGCTAGATCTCCTGACTTGACGCCATTAGACTTTTTTCTATGGGGCCATTTAAAGACTATTGTGTTTACTCCCCAACCTAACAGTTTGGATGAACTTCGTCAACGCATCGCCGAAAGCTGTCATGATCTCCCACAACATGTTTTTGAAAATGTCCGTCAGGAATTTGAAAATCGCCTATATCATTGTTTGGCCAATAACGGGCAACATTTTGAACACTTATTGAAATAAAAAGTGATATTTTCGTGTGCTTTTTTTTCTATCTGAATAAATTAAGATAAATAAAGATTTTTCTAATTTTCTCGAACCTTGCTACCCCTTATCATTTTTAAGGGGATGACCCCGGGGGCCAGAGGGTAAAAGTTGGTGAAGTAGTTTTTGGTTCAAAAGTTGTCCCCTTTGGCAAATCTCTTGACGTGTCTCGGCGTTTTTTCTTTTAATCAGTGGTTTTCAATAAATCCGTGGTGGGAAGTTTTCAAATTAACACCCTGTATATGTTTCGCCTTATTAGGGCTTTTTCAAGAGTATTATTTATATACTAAAGTTTGCATTTCGTTTACAATATTTATAATGACTGTTTTTAGTATCTAGTCTATTATAAACCTTATTTAAATTTATATTATGCTAAAGGTTTGGGAAGTCCGGGCGGTAATGATTCTAAGAATTTATCAATTATTGGGGTGTTGTGGAAATTTTGTTGGTCATTAGTACGGTGCATAAGATTATTTTTCATGGATTTGTTGATTTCAAGTTGTTCTAATAAATTCAATATTTTACCTTTGTTTTCAGCGTGAAGCAATTGAATGTTACTTAAATTTACAAAGTGATTGTTTTCTATACAGTATACAATAAGTATACAGACATCCCCGAGTTTTTTACATTGTTTAAAATAGGTAGCTGTTTTAAACAATGTAAAAAAACTCAGGGATGTCCGCTCACTGTATAGAAAACAATCACTTTGTAAATTTAAGTAACATTCAATTGCTTTACGCTGAAAACAAAGGTAAAAGATTGGATTTATTAGAACAACTTGAAATCAAAAAATACATGAGAAATAATCTTATTCACTGTACTAATGACCAACAAAATTTCCACAACAACCTAATCATTGATAAATTCTTAGAATCTTTACAGCCCGGACTTCCCAAACCTTTAGGATAATATAAATTTAAATAAGATTTATAATAGACTAGGTAATAAAAACAGACATTATATTGTTAACGAAATGCAAACTTTAGAATACAAATAATACTCTTGAAAAAGCCCTAATAAGGCGAAACATATATGTAGAGATAACTCTAATATAACTTGAAGCATAACAAAGCAATAAGTATTTTAAATTTAATTATAAATTTAAAAAAAAAATTTCATAAAGAACCAAACGCGGAATCAACACAGTGTTTTAAAAATAGTTATGTTGCATTTTATACAAAGTTCAGTTCAAATATTTAATTTTTTTGACAGGTTTGTAATGACAATGCCGATAGGTTTAGTAAGGTTTAAGTGGTTGACATAATTTATTTTCACGATAAAATATTAAAATTTAGGGCAGTTTAGAAATTTTTCCACTCCCACATTAGTATGAACCTACTTACGGATTGTCTAGTGTTACGTAATGACTGTTCCGTAATATATATATTACTTAACAGTTAAACAAATCACATTACCTGTGATATGCCACAACCGTCAATATTTCCAATAGATTGTATGCGAAGTCGACTGTGGATTCCATCGGGTCGCATCGAAAACGTAAATGTCAAGAAATTTTAAACGTCAACATTTTTTATTTGTATATTTTTACTACGATATTCAGATTGAGGGAACGCCATGGGAAATTACATTACAAGCTGCTTCAGCAGCAAATAATTTATTAGCAGAAAAATCTTGTGCATGAAAAAGTTGACTGGTGTACTGATATGCGAGTACCGGACTCAAAATGTTTTATTAGCATATTTCGATAATTTAACATAAAAGTAAATATGCCATAGGAAAAGTACAGTACACAAGTCGAGGTAAGCATATTATACACTCTTTCGAAGTACGTAAGTTTCGGGATCATATGTAAATATTAATTAATTTTTTCTTTCCGTGCATAATTTCCACAAAATGAGGCATAAATAAAAATAAATCTATTTGCAGATCATCTTTTAATGAGGGCATATTATATTTCCATAGAACCAAATTGAATAGAAATTCAAAAATGGCAATGGAAATGTTGAATTATTAAATTAATTATTCTAAATTGGGAAAATGTGGGTAAAGTCAATAATGAAAATCAACTATCAAGCCTATGCCAATGGTTTGTATATTTTATATTATTGCAATATTATTTCATGCATAATCATTAATTATATTTGATCAATTATAAATTAAAAAGTAACCGAAATATTTAAAAGCCGTCGTCACAATGGATTTATTGCTGGTTATAATAATTTTGTAGATTATTATAAAATAATTTTCAATTGGGTCGCTTGTAAAATGTTTTTTTTTACATGTGCCCTGAAAGTGCCTCTTTTCATGCATGTTCTCTTCACCAAAAGTAGCGTTTTCCAAGAGAGCGGGCGGGAAAAATTTTTTCCGCCCGCTTCGAGTCAATATGTGCTCATAACTAAATAAAACGAAAATTGACGGTGCGGGATTTGAACCCGCGGCCCTCAGATCGCCAGGCGGACACTCTACCCACCAAGCGATAATAAATAGCGGATTATATATAAATTAAATTGGCAGTTAATTTTTCAAAGATGTTTTAGAAAAGTGTCTGAAGAATTTCTTTATTTATATGGCCTCAAATACTCGGGCACTTGTAAAAAAATAAATAAAACCAGAGATGCCGAGTGCGGGATTTGAACCCGCGACTCTCAGATCACAAGGCGTACGCTATACCACTAGGCCACCGAACCAATTTGTCAAAAATAATAAATAGATATTTACATTCTCCATGCGCGAGTGATTTCATGTCATGTAGACAGGCAAACTGTCTGAAGAATTTCTTCATTTATTTGGCATCAAAGCTTCGGAGCACTTGTAAAAAAATACGGTACATATCTCGGGCCGTCGGAGGCTTTTCCGGACTCGTGCGGTCTCCTCTCCGCATCTCGTCCGTAAAAGCCTCTTTTCGGCCCTTGATACGTAATGTACTATTTCCTACGATCACCTACGAAAATGAGAAAATCAGCAAATCTAAGTCGCTCGAGCGAAAAACCGTTTGTATACTCGATTATTGAAATAACCGACTTCGCACGATTATTAAAAAAACCGCTCGAGTTATATATTCAAGCGAAAATCGTCGCTTGTTACTTATTACCTTCCACTCGATATTCGAGCAGATTTTCGCTGGATAGAAAATACTCTAGTTATAAATTCAGGCGAAAAATCGAATCATTGCCTTTCACTTGATACCCAATCTTGACGCTCAGAAGGCTGACACGACATACGTCTTTCCTAAAGGCACATAAACGAGAAGGTGCATGTAAAGAAGTTTGCCTTAGTGGATTCATCGCCACATGGGTTTGACTGGCTAGCCAGCGGCGATTGTAAATTTTTTACAAATTAAAGGATGTAATTTTTTTTTAAATCAGAATGAACTGTTCCTTAATAAAAACTGTAGCTAACTAAACTTCTAAAACTTACAAAGACAATCCCTGGTGTTTTATCAACACATTCTTCTTAGTCATAATTTCAAGTGATTCACTCGATTATTAAAATCGCTCGAGTTTGAAGTACTCGATTATTAAAATCATCGGTTTTTTCCAACACTAATTGTAACAGACCGATTTAAGAGTAAAACTGTTAATAATAATAAACTATCGGGACTCGTTGAGTGAATTGTGGTGCTGGGCGGGATAAAGGGTAGTAGATTAATGCAGTATATTAAAAAAGTTACATATATTTGTCTTCCTGTTTAATTGTGGGAATTCATTTAGGGTTTTCTATGATAAATATAAAAATGAGTAACATAGAATTGTTTGGCAACCCATAAAACACAATAACTACTTGGGTAAAGTAGAAATGCGATTTTGGAAAAGAAACAAATGCACCCGGAGGTATGGAAGCTAAAAACCAAAACCCGGAAAAAATTGCAGGGGTTTTTAATATATTTTCAGGTAGTACGCTAGTAGTAGTGAATTTAGGCGTGGATTTTTTGTTACAAAATATGTTTTGTTCAACGATTTTATTACTGGATCAAGTTGAATCTAAAAGTTTTGTGAGTATTATATGTAAAATATTTTAGAAAAAGCACAAGACAAACTAAATACATAAAAAAATCAATGGAAGCAATGTTCTTCACAAGGCTGTGTTTTATGAGTCAAATAAATCACACAACTATTACCGATGAATAAATTATCTGGCATATAACTATAATTTATCTGAGGAATAGCGCTGTTCATAAGTGATAAGATATAATTTTCCCTTATGCTGGAGGTAAAATGTATTCTGAAGAATAAATGCGGCTATTTACACATGAAAACACCGGGCCTTAAGGTAATATTCTGTAAAGCAGAAGCAATAGCTAGGCAAAGTAGTAAATTCTGAAAATTATGTGTTTAATTTCGAAAATAAGTTATATCGAAAATTTTCTAGCTCAATACCGTTTTCAGTTTAGAAAGAATTTTTAAATAACTTACGATTTTCCGGTTTAATACTACGACAAGTGTAAGAAATAGAGGTTGTTAATAAATTTTAAACTAGGAACATTCTATAGAAAACTCGTAGGAAAAACACCCGAGTCGACTTTATAGCATCGTGTAATAAAACTCAAGACGTGAAAAGTTTCCGGCAAAAACTGCCTCAAAACAATGGGTTGCTGAAGCAGAGCTTTCGAAAGTACTTAAAAATTATGTACATGTAGAGAGGTTAGGAAAGTTTACAGTTAAATCATCGAGGAGTATTAAAGTTGAGTAGCGGTGTAAGACAGTGACGTACATATGAACATTTAATCTCTATAAATATGCAAAATGACACAAGAAATATGTAAAATAAAATACAGTTGAACCGGGAAAAGAAGATCGTAGATATAAAAAAAAAACTCTTTACTATACTAAAATAAAAAATTACATTTTAAGACGGTAGTTGAAGTATTATATGGGTGTTATGGAAATGAATTATTATATTTAAATAATAAAACCGACAAATGCTGAGATGAAAATAAATTGAAGAAAAATAACCTTAAATGGCGCTTTGAATTATTGTAAGAAATATAGACTTTAAATGAAATCTGAAAATTTACGTGGCCGCTACTGAGGACGTTCGCAATCAATAGTTTATTGAGGCGGTGTTGTCATATATTGTAACGTATGTATTCAGTTTTTGACATCAAGACGTCTTTGACCCGCGTTATCACTTCTTTTTCAAACTTTTTAGAAAATTAAAAATACTACAATTTTAAGATACATACTCTCTTACCTTCGATCTTATAATCCGTATAATAATTAAATTCCATAAAAAAATAAAACACAACAATTATGTTTTGCAAGAGAACCAACAATATCGCACAAATTTTGAATCACATCTCAATATTTCGTATTGTGAAATATTTCACAACAGAAGAAAAATCGGGTAATGCTACAACTAACAAAACGTTTAAAATTCGTATACATCAAGCACGTGGAACCCTCGACAGCGTCATCCCATTCCCGAGTCTCGAAAGATATTGAAGCAACGATAGTTGCGCGCGGTAGGTATCCAGGCAAGGGCGGAACATGCGGCATGATCTAACAATATGGTTAGTATACTTTAGTGACCCACATTCTTGCTAACTGAATCCAGATGGAACGGCGCTCCAGTATGTGGGTAAAAAGGGTTTCAACCTTAGTATTTAGATATTCGATTAAAAAAAAAGTATGTAGACTTTCTTTAGGACAGCCTAGGAGTCACCCATTTAAATATAATAAGTCATTTCCATAACACCCTGTATGTGTTTTAAATTTTATTTATTGCTATAGTTATAGAAACTGTGACTGATTGACACTGCTACTATGACTTGGTAAAACGTGGTAATTGGCATCAAATTAATTACTATAATGTTTAAACATCGAGCTACTTATATAACACCAAAACTTTAAAGTAAAAAGAAAAAGTCGCCCCTACGACAGAAATATAACTGGTAAGTTGGCGCGACTACAGAATAATGTTAAAGGTAGCTACTACTATAGAGTGACTATAAAAATTACCATACAGTTATCGATTCGTAAGCGTTCTATGTTATCTTACGAACGGACGGAGGACTGAACGTTTCGTTCTCGACACTGTTCTTGGCCGGATACGCCATATTTCATAGAGATCTATCGCGACGCCATTTTAGAAAATCGTTTGATAATAAAAAACTTGTTTTTTGTTTGGATTTGTTCGTATTTGTTTTTATTAATTTTAAGCATATACAAATTGATTACCTATTCAAATATATATATTTTATTATTTTTCAAATTTCTAATATTTTATTCTTTAAAAGGCTTTATTTTAAGGGTGCGTTGTTATTTTTAGATCTAACCTTATTTTTCACAGAAAAATTAAACTCATTTCGGTTTTAGCATCTTCGGTATATCGAAATAAAGGCTTAAATATTTATGTATACCTACTTATATTATTTTATGGTTAAATGCACAAAATATGAACTGACATATTGTTTGGATAGAGGTCCATATGATAGACGGAATAAATATACATTATTTTAGTTGAAAAAGAGAAAAGAGAGATATATGTTTAAGGCATGACGGGAGTAAGTCCCCTTTTGGTTGGAATTACCACACATTTACGGTTTTAGAACTTTCTAGCAACGGTAGTGCAACGTAAGAATGTTAGTTCCAGCGACTATGCAGGCACGCAATCGTTACCACACAATTATTCCCCATTTTGGTAACCAACATGGTGAAGAACGGTGCTTGAACGGTTGCCTATACCAGTGGCGGGAACTTATAACAATGGCATATACATAGCGGCGACTTAAATTGCTAGTTGGGAACCCAAATACGCCTGAATACTTCAAAGCAAAAGGAAGGACACACTATGCGCTAGCTAATTGTATTTTCTTCTGTACAATCCCATAATTATTATTGTTATTGTTATCTGTCATGTTTCGAATACGCGCCGCGCCACTGGCTTCTGTGATAAAAATACTTTAACTGACGAGCATGCATCGTTATCTTTAGCCACTTTTTAATGAAATATGAAATAAGGTAAAAGTTTAACGTTTATAGAGTTTTCTTAAGAGAAAAATGTTCGAGAAGGATAGAAAGTTTTCATATTAATTTTCAATGTAAGTATTTTGTATTTTAGAGCGCAAGTAAAAATTATTTTTTAATATGAAACAATTACATGAGCCCATCAAAGAATTTAGAGTCTTTGAGCTGGGATTCAAAAATTACTTGGAGCCTTAAGGAAACTATATTTGGTGAAATTTAATTAAGATGCAATTGTATTGTCTGTACAGGTTTTATTGAATTTCTCAATGGCTGCACGTTACTTTTTGGTCCCGTTTGATGTAAATATGTGATACAAAGTCCTTTTTGAATTTTTTCAATAGTTATTTGTGGTGCTGACACTTACAACAGTTAAGCTGGATTCATAGTTGGGTCAAAAAAATTTTACAGGCAACTTTCAGTAAATCGGATTTTTAAAATAAATAATTTCAGAAACACCTGTTAATTTTTTAATACGTTCCTTATGGTATCCAATTATAGAAACTATATATAACCGCGCAAAAGATCATCGTCACAAAAATCTTGGTCTATCGGTTTTTTAATAATTTAACGTCCGTCACATGGCTAATTTTATTCTCCTCAATCATATAACGCCAATATTTTCCTTCCTTTTATTTGTAACAGCCCTGTCTTATATTGGCTTGTTATAGAATGTTCCTTATAGAATGTTAAAATACTAAGAAAATTAGTCATATTTTTAATCTACCTAAGGTGTAAACGAAACTTACACATCAAAATATATTTTTCCTTAAATGTTTATAAATGGTTAATAAAAAAATATTGTGTATAGCTTCGGATAACAAACCGTCACATCAATGTATCTCCGGTAACATTTTCATGCGTGACCGGCGATACGAAAATGAACAAATTCGTGGATAACGGCTAATACAATCTATTTCTTAAACTTTTTTAGACTGAAATGAGTATCTGTACTCAAGAGAAAGACATCGTGTAGTATTTTTCCCTTAATTAAGACTACTAGGTCTGAGTTAACCATATGACCGGCGATACAACATAAAAACATACAACAAACAAAGTTCTAGTTTATACCTAAATAAACATAATAAGGAATTTACCTAAACGGGAGCACGCTTTACACAAATTCAAACACATACCGTCATATTTGTAAAACTATTAGGCCGACCTGAAGCGGCGTTATTTATAAGCAATTTCTGCCGCGACCGGCGATACATGCAGCTGCGGGGACGGACCTTCTGGTTAATAATTGCGTTAGAGAAACTAAACTGTTGATCTGTGAACATTACTTTTTCAATACAAATTGATTCTAGTAGGAGTGTAAATTATTTATATATAAAAGTAAGAAATTATTGACTGGGGACACGTGACCGGCGATACATTTTTAAATTCAAATTTGAATACTGCAGCTATATTCTAAAAAATAAACAAAACATTTAAAATTGCTTTCTAATGCAGGAAGTCACATATATTTCGCAAATTATAATCGTCTCTACAGACAAATACTTTATTTTAGTAAGTTATATGCTAAGGACTGAAAGTTGCCAGTAAAAATTTTTTGACCCAGTTGCCGTAACGTAAGCCATAAGACGTAACGGTAAGCCGTAAGAATAATAAACATATGATTTGCAATAGAACAATTCATAGTGCATAGAAATTAAGCAGTAAGAAGTAAGAAATGATTCAGTTCCACTAGTTTCCTTATTTCCTATAAGAAAATCATAAGATAAAAATATAAGTATAAGTATAAGTATGACCAGATCGTATTTGTAAAACAATAAAGTATCATAAGGGGGTGCAATAATGCACGCAACCCAAAAGTCTTGTATTTTGTAAATAAAAAAAATATTAATAAGGCCAGAGCCAATGGGTGCAAGCCACAGCCAGGGGGGTGCAAGTCCACCCTCTTGCATCCCCCTGCCGGCGCCCATGATTAACTTTATTCAGTAATAAGGAAAACTGAAACATATTCCTTCGCTAACCATTTTCGATCTTACATACCTCATTTATTTAGTCAATGATTTTTTAAAAAATGTAAAAAAACTGATTAAAATTGATTGATTCATAATTGCTAAGCATGAAATTTTAAAAGGAAATCCTAAACGGTGAAAATCTCATAAATTTTTTTTTGAAGAAAAACCTATTTATCGCCCCCAACTTCAATATTATACTTTAATCATTTTCTGAATAAATTTATGTCCCTTTGCCTTTTATACGCCCACAAATATTTGTACAGCCAAAAGTAAGGTTTCCAATAAATTTTTTTATCGGTTTACAGAGTGAAACAAAGAATTGAAAGGTAGAACATTCGTTTTTGAAAGTAGTGAAGAATGAAACTGATTACACGGCAATATTTTGGCACATCAAGAGCTTCTTTACTGGGAAATGACAATCTAATATCTCCCATAATAGAAGATCTTGTGGCCATCACTGAAAACCCACTTTTAAAGTTGATACAGTATATGAAGTCCGCTAAGCAATAAAACCTCTCGAGCCGAGTAGTCGGTGGCTCTCAAACAATAAATTATATTTTAGGTATTTTCTAAAGAAAATAATTTAAAGTAAATAAAAAATTAGTTTAGGCAAAGAAAAATAATTATTTTTTAGATTTTAAAGTATTTAGGCAAATTAGTTTTACGAATTCTTTTTTTATAAAGTTTTGATTCTAAAAAGAACCGATGTCGCCATCTTTTTGAAACAATATTGGATAGCTCGCAAAGCACTTTTCTGTTGTTCGTTTTTTTGTATTTGTAGCCCAGCTCTTTTAAAATGACGGACAAACTGGTAGTTTCAATAACGCAAAGTTCTTTCTTCTTTCTCTTTTCAAGAATAGTTTGGAGGGTAACATATTCCTTGGCTTCATACATATCATAAACAATATTAATTATCGATAGTTTTATCCCTTGGGATAAATCAAAGGTTTTAGAATGGAGTCGGACCCTTTTATATGGTCTGTCCAATTCCTCTTCACTCTTTGTTCGAAGTCTTCTTAAGGTCTTATCTGAAATGCCGCAAAAATCAGACGATCGTTTTTGCACTGCCAAAACAGACACTAACGGGCCCGAGTTATCTTTTTCTAAAGTAAAATAACGATCCACTTGTAATACCAAACGGCGTTCACCTGGAGATAAACACCTTCTAGGCGTCGGGTCACCTTGCTGAACATTTTCCATAACTTTGCTTTATAACTGCTTTTAATTCACACAATAATGAGAAACAAACTAAAAGCAAAAAGCATAACTAAATTCTAGGAAAAAGGACCTAAAAACATCTTTAACTTATTGACACAAAATCTTTTTCGTTTGATAATTAAGAAAAACTATGAGTGAAGAATAAACCAGATAAAAATATTTATCTTGATACATAATTCTAAGATAATTTTGTTTTGGAACCGCTGATTTTGCTCAGGCGACTACAGTTAACCACCCAAACCGACACTAATACGGCGGGGTTGTCTATATGACGACGACAACATTCTGCGAAAAACAATCGACGGGCAACTTTTAAAAAAATGACAGGTAAATCGTGAGCACCAACCCATTTTTTCACTCATAAAATTGAACTTTTTACTGACCATCCTATTAGTACGTATCCATAGTTATAGGTCTATGGATGAAACTCATGTAGGCAAAAAGAAAAGTTTTCCGTCAAAATCGACAAAATCTTTCAGAATGGTCATACATTATCTAATTTGATCCAAGTAGTTTAGAACATGTCCTTTCTCTTACCGTTATAATGTTTTCTATACTAGCAGAATTTTCCGAATTTAACCTTATTTTTGAGCAAAACAAATTTCAACAAAGGTAACAACGGCTAATAAAAAAGCGCCAGAATTCGATTGGACATTGAATGATAGATCGGTCTGATGAAATTGCTGCCGAGAAGACCGCGTTTGAGAATAGTTACTTTTTTGTTCGTCCCTCAAAATCGAAAAAATGTGTCTTTGATGTTCGAAAATGTTCACACATCGTCTTATTCAGCCGAAGTCGTTTATAACGCGGTTGTCTCATTGAAAAACAAGTCAGGTATTTCAGTCAGTTTCGGTTCGGATGCCTAGAAGATTTCGGCAACTGAAAACGAATAAAAACCTTTTCGACAAAGAAAAAGGAATTTGGCCGGTTTGCTGGAACTATTTAATTGTTTGGATTCGCGATTCCGGGAGTTGTAGGGGATTGGCAACGAATGACGGACCGCGTTTAGCAAAGCTAGACATTGAACATTATCCATTAATTACATTATAAATATGGAGACAAATTCATCATCTTTTCCCTTCCCTGAAAGCAGCGTGTGAGATAAGTTTAGACATGTAGTTATCAATAACATGCAGTGCATTTATTCACAGTTTAGGGCTCTTTACCACACTCGTCAGACGATTGATTTAAAAAAGTATGGAGTGTTTCCCTAAAAAATCGATGTTTTCGAATTTAAAAATCAGGTTTATACTTTTCAATATATTTTTCACGTATTCTCATAAACATAAACATATTAAAATTTCACATGACAATCATTTGTGAAGATTACAATAAATTTAATTAGATTTTACACGACACAGTACTACTCGCAGAAAACATGTCTGACCTTCAAAATATGTTGAATAACGTCATCACGGTTAGTCGAGAATATGGTTTGAATGTTAAGAAGACCAAATATATGATTGTCACCAAAACGGAAGTGCCAAATGAAGATTGTATGTGGAAGACGAAACGCTGGAGAGAGTCGAGAAGTATGATTACCTGGGGACAAGTGTCAGCTATTCTGTGGACTATTGTTCGGAGATAAAGATTCGCATTGAGAAGGCCCGTGCATCCTTCATGAGGATCAGGAAGCTGCTCTGTAGTCGTGATCTGAGCCTGGATCTAAGAACCCGGATGCTCAAATGCTATGTATTCCCGGTCCTTCTGTATAGTGTAGAGACTTGGACCGTGAACGTATATTGCGAGCAAAAATTGGAAGCCTTCGAGATGTGTTCATACCGTAGAATGTTGAGAATACCATGGACGGAATATGTGACAAACGTGGAAGTTTTAAGAAGAATGGGGAAAGGCGTGGAGATCCTGCACAAGGTGAAAAAGAGAAAACTACGGTATCTCGGACACGTTATGAGAGGTCAAAGGTATAAGATTCTGCAACTCATAATCCAGGGAAAGATCGTGGGAAAAAGGTTTGTTGGAAGGAGAAAAATATCCTGGCTTAGGAACTTACGACAGTGGTTCGGTGTCACGTCCTCCAATCTATTCAGGGCCGCGGCTTCCAAAGTGAGAATAGCAATGATGATAGCCAACCTCTGGTACATGAAGAAGAAGAAGATTTTAATGCGCAATACCATTGTGGTTCCAATACCAAAGTGGTTCAACTCACTGCGTTATATCACTGTTCCACGTACAAGCTGGTCTGACTTCACAAACCTATTGGAGCAATGACATGACAAATAGCTCTAATCTGTATTTTTCTTCCCTTATTGGAAGAAGTTATACGTGTACTGATATTATTTTCACCTGAGCTATCATATTTAAGAAAAAAATTAAGCCCTTTTTCTCTTTTTTATCTGCCTATTATTTCCGGTTTTAAAATTTTAGTAAAGTTTAATTTTTTAATAGTAATGAAAAAATGATAAACACTATACTTCTTTTCAAAAATTATCTTTATTATAACAAAAGAATGTGAATATCAAAATACACAGTTCGATGAGAGTAACATAACTTTATTAGAAGTTATTAAAAAATATTAGTATTCTGGATCACTATTTTCATACTCAGACTGTGGGCCAATATCAGCAGCATCCTCTTTAGTCACTAGGTCTTGGCGGAAGTGACCGGTCTGGAAGAATCGTACAATGGTTGCAGAGCTACAGAAGAAAAGAATGTACGGGGTCTACCTTTGACTGTTTTTTTTAGATCCAAGCTACTAAACGCCACAAGATCATTCAACGACTCCTTCTACAAAATTAAGTAAGGAGTCTCGTCAAATCGTAGCCACTGGAGTTGTAACCACTTGAAAGGCATTTTTTGAGTGTTCGTTTTCCTTATTGTAACAAGCTGTTCTAAATTTTTAGTTGAGAAAAAATCTTGTTGGTGCATTTCGTACACCTCGAACTTGGATTTTCTTGTATTGCGTATCAGTCGTATCCAGTCATCTTCAGTATAGAGCACAGTCGGCTTAGCTATTTTTTCGATGTGCCCAAAATCTCTATCATTAGGCAAAAATGAATGGCCAGACACCATAAATTTGTGATCAACTTGACTAACACTATTGTTCGGACTCTCAACTATTGCCTTGAGACCACAAGCAGCGCGGTCGGAAATGGCGCGCACCTTGAGTTATACCACACTGACAAAAATGCATTTACCAATGTCGTAGGTTACAAAATTGGAGCTACCTCAACCCACCTCTCTATGTTGTTCTAACTGAGCCTACGAATTATCATAAATTATTTAAAAACGCTACAGTAATTCAGGTTCTTTTGGTTCGCCTCAACCCAGAGAGAGATTTTTTATCAGCATCTTAAACATATTTGGGATTACCACAATTCCTCATCTTGTAACTATTTTATGAGTTACCTGAACTCAGTTTCTGGATTGGGAAAACTTACTAATTGATTATAAAGTGTCGTTTTAACCCGGACGTGCATTATTTTAACTCATTACCATGTGTAAATTATTTTGAGTTTGAATAATGCAGCAAACATGCTCCAAAAGCCCATATCGAGGGTAAATGGCAAGATCGTAAGGTCACGGAAAGTTCCGAATTCGTGCTCGTGCAGTCTTGGCGCGGTTCATTCCTATGTTATTCGTCAATTCTCCTTCGATAGCGCGTATAGACACCTGTTGGCCGTTGGGCCGTTTGCGGGATTTTTCATCTTTGTTCTCTGTGGTGTAAAATGGAGGGACAGGAGGGAGACGCATACAAATTGTTATTATTCGAATGGAGGCTTATTATTTATAAGCAATCGTCATCACTTCGTTTCTTACCCGTAGAATGCCCTCCTCTCTATAATTCATTTGATTATTTTTTTAAAATATACAACAAAAATGTCATATCTTGAAAAAACAAAAGGCAATTGAAGTCCACAATATGCAGGCGTTAAATCAAAGAAATATTTTGAGTTCCGAGAGTCCATAATTTAGGTACTGGTAGTCCAAAATTTGGAGTCTGGTAGCCCAAAGAGTGAGTTATTCCAGCCAACATCGTAAGCTAGAACAACTTAAATGTCAAGTTATGATAGCTCGAATCATGAATTAATCTAGCCCGACTAGTAACGCATCACAATTCACATACTGGTAGCTACGGTAACCAATCAATAAATTTAAGACGGTGGGGCGTGAGCTATTCCAACGCATAAAATAACCCCATCTTCTGTGCTATCATAATTTATGAATAGTGAGTTGATGCAATTTCTCCGATTTGGTTGCCGTAGTCTGTACTGTCCCCTATTAGCAACACGCTTCGGTCTAGTACAACTCATATTTGAGTTATATCAACTCAAAATTTCGCTGATTGCACTATTCCAGCAAACGCATGGAAAAATGTTGGGAGAAATAACGTTAGATATCTATTTTTCAGCCGTTATTAAACTCTAACTTACACCACTTTTCTACTGGATGTAGAACACTTCTAGGAACCAGAATAATGATATATCTCAAAAATGAAAAATTCCTTACTTATACCACTTTTTCTCTGAACGGGTCATATCAAAGTACAAATTAAATGGCAGTTATTGTATATTGTAATCACACAAAACATGTTCTTCTTTGAAACGATTCCTCTGCTCTTGTATATTTAACTTTATAAATTGCTTATCGCTATCGTTGACCTTATTCGCGTTTTTAAATCGATTAAACCCCGTAAGGATGTGTCCAAAACTAGGTTAACTCCCCCCTACGCCTTTTTATATATAAATTGCTTCTGCATCCCGAAAATTCCACATTTAATTAAAAAAACGAAACTTTAATTTAAGTCGATTTCGAAATTCCCCGTTTTTTGTTTTGTTGGTAGCTGTAAAATACACCGTTCCTACTTATTTCGTCAACGAAACCAGTTTAAAGGAATTATTGAAAAATGCACGGTAGAGGATTCAAAGCTAAAAAAAATTCCCAATAGAAAACGATTAAAATTTGGATTAAAGTAGATTGGATTAAGATAGATAGAGACAACAAA
The DNA here is from genome assembly GCA_963991005.1 of Barypeithes pellucidus. Classification (NCBI taxonomy): domain Eukaryota; kingdom Metazoa; phylum Arthropoda; class Insecta; order Coleoptera; family Curculionidae; genus Barypeithes; species Barypeithes pellucidus. Next base: position 20,388,333 of record OZ022557.1, on the reverse strand, counting down.
ATTAACTTATATCAACAACGCAAAATAAGTAAAAATTTAGAGCTTACGTATGAGATATTATTTATAAAATTAGGAGAAATACAGGACCGTATCCCAAAATTTCCTGATGTTGTTCAAAAAAACCTCGAAACGTCATTAAACCACAATGTGTCATACTTCGTTGCATTCGGGACAAAAAAAAGCTCTCAAATTCCAATCTCAGGAAAACAGGACCGTATTTAAAAAAAGAAAGTTGACAATGTGGCAATGCAACAGTGCAATTTACTTTAGAATTCGATCTCAAAAAAACCCAGGAAAACAATGAAACGATTTTTCAGAATTTCGTTTTTTTCCGGATATCTCCAGAACTACTCGGAATTTTAAAACTTTCTAAACGGCATATTATTAGGCACGTAAATGCGCAACTTTACCTCCATTTAACCGACTTCGCATCTCTTACGGTTTCCGAGATCCCTGTAATGGCCCTCCTTATCTTGGACACGTTGTATAAACAAGAGGAATTTCAAGGAAAAAACGCTTGCGATGACACGTTCCTTTCATACATCAAACCAGACTGTAGAATGGTCTCGCAACACTGTTCGCCTATTGACCTACATACACTTGTGAACTTAAAACAGATTTATATGGCGAGGCAACACTGTATATTTTATATTATTAAAAGTATTATGTAGCCATGTGTTAGATAAATAAAGTTTATTTCATTTTATTTACTTACTTTTTGGCTTGACAAGAAAATATACATTTTACACAATAAGGAGCTGATAGCAACTCTCGTATACTTGTACTTAATTTTTTACATTTTTTTTTATTTTCTCGCATATTTCACTGATTTTCCTTTTTGATCGCAAACTTTATGAAAAACACAATTTACATTCTTAATAAGAAAATTTCACGAAAGCAACTCAGAAAGGAGAAGTCAAAACGGTAAATCTAAGCTTAAACCATAGCATGCTCGCGAGTCTTAGGGATAAAATTTGGTTCCTGCTGCCTGGCAAATAAAGTAATATATTTTCTTTAAGGGGCCATGCTCGTGCAAAAGTTATTATTAAGATTTTATATTCCCCAAACTAGGAAGATTTTTTTAAAAGAGATTATCCACTACAGTAAAAAGTAAAGAAATGTTTTCGTTGCATGTTATTTAGAAATCAATATTTCTTCAAAATAATAGAGCACTGAGCACCTGTCCTGCGAATAAACATGTTTATTCGATTTAAGCTTTATTGTTCGAACCAAACACACTTCATTTCTTAACGCATGGTCATATGATTTCTATTTACCATAGTTACTATAGTAACAGTAATGCAACCAATTAACACGCTCCTTCAGTGTTTAGTGGAGTAGACCCGCAATTCCATTGGCTTCCTCTAATAAATTGCTGGGTATCAATCTGGGAGGAAATATGTCTTGTGATAACCACGTCGCAGGAACTTGATGTAGATTTGGACCAAACAGTTTCAACAACTTTTGATACGCCCAGATTCAACCATAACTAGATCTGGAACTGTGCACCCCAGCGTATTACTCGGCTAGTGGATTAAATCGAAAGGAGAACCATTTGTTTGATCGGAAACCATGAGCTGACCAGGAACCTCAACAGCCTAGAACATCGAAGACATGTTTGGTATTTTACTCTTTTTTCCAGATATTTCCATGGCAAAATATGTTCGATTGATATTGCTGCTTAATTCACTTAGAGCAGGGGTCGGCAACCTTTTGAGACGGAAGAGCCAAAACTTATAATTTACACAATTTCTCATCAAAAGAGCCGCATGCGGCTCGCGAGCCATAGGTTGTCGACCCCTGGTCACAGCCAAAGCACTGGTGAAGACGCCAAATTATCTTGCGTCGAAAACCAATTAAAACCTACATAGAGACATCCGACGAGAGAGCAGGTTGACGACCCCTGACCTAGAGCGATGAATAGAATACATTCACGACGACTCACTGCCGCCCATTTATATATGATTGAGCTTACTACGCTCGAATTTCATTGTTTAAGAATGCATTCATCTGGAGGACGTTATCCTTGTGGAGCGACCTTCCTGAGATCATGTTTCCTAACAAATATAACCTCCAACGATTCAAAACCAATATGAATCGCTTTATTCACACATACATCACTCCCAGAGTGCTCTAAAAGATTGTTCCTTTAATCATTGCTAGTTGTTAATGATAAAAAATGTTTTGTTTGTTTGAAGACTGGATTGCTTGCAGCTTGATGTGATATTTGGATGCAAGATGTACTCATCTTTTATAACAGCTTTATAAAAGGTCTCTATTTGTGTCAAAGTCTGCCGTGATATATTTTTGTTTAGCTACATTTTTGCCTTGTAAAATTATTCTTTTAATCAACTCGTAAAACTGTAAACTATAACTTGGTTGTGAATGGTCCTAAATGCTGTGATAAAAGTTTTTACCCTTATACATTTCCCTGTAATGATGGCTGAAATAATAAATAAGGAAAATTTATACACTGTGAAAATAAAAATATTTGCTGTAAGAATCTGTAAGGCAGTTGGTCGGGAAGGCAGCATGATCTGACTGTGCACGACCCCTTAAGAACTTTGCAAAATACGACTAACTTTTTCTTATTGTAGCGATAAATTGTAAGTATAATAGCTGGAAATACATTATGTAACACGTGCAGCAATGGTGAATTTCAGCTCATAAAGGGGATATTGAAAAGCTCGAAATCTTAATAAATATTCCCGTAAAAGCTTTTGCTTTTTTTAATATGTCCTAAATAAATTAAAGAAAGCGGTTCAACCAGCCGCAATTTTGGCTTGGCCGCGCTGAATTTATGCTTAAAATGGATTTTAAAGCTCTTACATTTCATTAGTTTTCCCAGAAGTCTGAAGTTAATGGGGGTGAGATTTTAAATGAAATTTTAATAAAAAGAAGTGAAAAAGTACGAAAAATACTTTTACTTTGGTCCGCGTCAAGTTTTGTGCGGGGCATTTATAAAGGACTGTGAACGTATTGCTAATTTAATAAAGTTTGATTAAAACATTTTTGGCAAGCATGAACTTATTTTAGCGGACTCCAGCCGCCTTCTCATTGGCGCATTCCTTTTATACCCCCTTCGCCTCCTTGCCTCTCTTTCTCTAGTTTCTGCACATTTACAACAATCTTTATTAGTAAATTTGTTTTTGTATCTGCCAACAATAAATTTCCAGAATACAATTGAACCCAAAAATCTTGACGCCAGGGTAATTATTGGTGTATGCGTTTCATTTAGCTTCGATAAATACACAGTGTACACAATTCGCGTAATCCAAATGGTCAAAACTCAGACAGATATTTTGGACTCAATAGACAGATGTTTTAGACTAATATTTATAATATGCTTTTTATTTAATTATTCGTAACAATTGCCGTTTATGATGAAAAGTACGATATGTTGGCATGTCTTAAATAATCCGATTTAATATTTAGAATAGTCAGTTGTCTAAATTTTGAATTTATTCCTAACAAATAGACCATGACCTACTCCTGTAAGTATATTATTAAAAATATCACATTTTTAGATTCTTTTTTAATATAAATACAGGGTGTTGGAAATTATTTATTATACTTAAACTGGCAAATCCTGAGATGAAAATAAATTGAAGAAAAATAACCTTAAATACCGCTTTGAATTATTGTAGGAAATATACACTTTATATGAAATCTGAAAATATACGTGGCCGCTACTGAGGACGTTCGCAATCAATAGTTTATTGAGGCGGTGTTATCATATATTGCAACACAGAATTGTAAACGCACGTGTTCAGTTTTTGACAACAAGACGTCTTTGACCCGCATTATCACTTCTTTTTATCAAACTTTAAAAAAAAAAAATACTACAATTTTAATGTACATATTCTCTTACCTTCGATCATATAATCTGTTTCATAATTAAATTCCATAAAAAAAAATAAAACACAAAAAGTATGTTTTGCAACAACAATAGGTAATATCACACAAATTTAAAATCAAATCATAATATTCCTTATTATGAATTATTTCACAACAGAAAAAAAATCGGGTAATGCTACAACTAACAAAACGTTTAAAATTCGTATACATCAAGTACCTGAAACCCTCGACAACGTCATCCCATTCCCGAGTCTCGAAACATACTGAAGCAACGGCCAACGATAGTCGTGCGCGGCAGGTATCCAAGCAAGAGCGAAACATGCGGTGTGATCTGACAACACTGTTAGTATACTCTAGTGACCCACATTATTGCTAACTGATTCCAGATGGAACGGCGCGACAGTATGTGTGTAAAAATGGTTTTTACCTTAGTATTTAAATATTCTTCGATTTAAAAAAAAGTATGTAGACTTTCTCTAGGACACCGTAGGAGTCACCCATTTAAATATAATAAGTCATTTCCATAACACCCTGTATAGACAAGAACACATTTTTGCAAAGTCCAAAGTATGCTCAATTAATAAAAAAATATATATATATTATGGTGTTACATTTAAAAAAAAATATTTTTGTTAATATCTCAATAACTAGTTACGCCACTGAACTTACCAAGCGAAGATTTTCAAAATCACCCTGTAGATTAAAAACCAAGAGGACCATGACAAATTTGACACCGGAATTTTTCGTTTTGTTAAAAAGTATGAAACTAAAGTGAAAACCGCAACATAATAACTCTAATACCCCCAGAAACTGTTGAAAATGTGACACCCTGTACAGAGAGATTGAGATAAAAAATAGAATACTTTATTTCGTTCCTTCCTTTGCTTTGAGTCGAAGATGAACCAAAACTCGTGCCTATTTAATTCTCGTTAGCTTCATTTCCAAAACAAATATCTGTGATTGCTGCCTATAAATACGAATTTAAATTATTACGACGTCATTATAAGAAATATTTACATAAGGTAATCGCAATATTTCATTTAGTAGTCACGCATACTATCAAATAAATTTGTGGTTTAGGTTTATTTTAGGAAAATTGATGGGAAAACTGATAAGCGATTTATGTTGAAGAAAATTGGTTATTTCTAAACGTTATAATTATTATGTAAGTAGGTAAATATAAATAAGGCTCAAAAGAAACTCGGTTATTGTGTGTTTGATATATTATTTAAGAATAATATGGAACATAGTAATCAACCGTCAATAATTTAGTTTTAGTACTCGGAAGTTTTGTGAACAATGCAACAAAATTATTTGAATGAGAAATTTGAATCAAGATAGGGGATTTTTATTTGAATGTGATAACTCTTGGGTCTCGGGCCTTGCAAATTCAAATAGCAAAAACGAACACACATATAACTTTTAAAGTAGCTGGAAGGCTTCAACATTATCAGCGATCATCAATATGGTTTTCGGAAGTCCAGATCAACGGGAGACCTTCTAGTCTATGTCACACATATTTGAAACAACGCAGTTGGACATCGTGGGGATGGGGAGTCTCGGACTGTTGCACTGGATATTTCTAAAGCCTTTGATCGTGTTTGGCATGAGGGGCTTCTAAGTAAATTGCGATCCTATGGTATGCCCAGTCGATTCTATGCATGGTTATCTAGCTTTCTTAAGGACCGCTCTCTGCAAGTGGCGATTGACGGATTTCTCTCAGACACCATCACCATTAATGCCGGTGTTCCTCAAGGGCCATTTAATTGTTTCCATGTTATCATTTAGTGGTTTTTAATGGTTATGGTTTGAACTTTCAAAACTACAGTTTTATTCCTCAAATGGCCTTCTGACGTGTATTATTATTTAATTAGTCTCCTTTTTACTTACTTTATAAATATTTGACACGATTTATCTTAATTGACTCTTCAAATGTCTTATGCGTCAAGTAATCGATAGAAAAAAATTAGTAGCAAAACACCAAATTAAGTTAAAGTTGTAATTTTAATCACAAACTATTAATTTAGGGCTGCTTTAAGGTTAAATAAAGCATTTTAATATTGTAATCTTGTACTTAGTTGGCTTTAATTTTTATAAAAATGTTGTCAAGTTTTATATTATCAAAGGAAATTCTAAATATTGTGGAAATGAAAATCCACGGTAAATGGTAACCTGATCATATATTTTTTAATTTATAGTTTATTTCAAATTAAATCCCAAAAATAAATTAAAAACTCTGCTATTTACTGAAATTCATTGATATTTTTCAAATACACATAATTTAGAATCACATTTCTTAATTTACAGTTATAAAACTGACATAAAGCATATCAACATTAAATATTAATCCTCTTACGACTTAGGCTTATATATTTATGTAAACATCTCGTTAGATTATTTTGATTTAGCATATTTGACATACAAATGCTTACCCATGAATAAATACTAATCATTAATAGTTAAATAGAAAGAGTATGTAATACTCACTTGAATTTGCCATGCGGGTCATTATTTGTTTATGGGATAAAATCAAAGATGAAAAATATATTTTCAGAATATGTCTAAATAGTAATATTTAATATTACTATTTGTATGATCGAATACACACACTCGTTGCAGTTCCGGTTCTATGTAAAAATGGACAAGCAAAGTCCATGGAGCGGAGATCCATGAAGTGGAAATATCTAACTCATAATGTCTATTTTTTATAGAAAAATACATGTATTTAAAATCATTGATCTGTTAAGTCAAATAGACTTCTTTAATATACATTGGAAAGACACTGTCGAATAACCAATTCCAAAGCAACCGGGTCGGTCTTGCAGCTGTTTGTTCGGGCTTTGTGTCGTGTGTAATAATTTCCGGTTACGCGTGTATCTTGTCACTCCATAAATAAACTATGAATATTGTTTTTATTGACGGAACTAAATTGCAAATTTTAAGACAAGTAATTTCTTCTAGACGCAACAGCTGCCGTTCAAAACGTCAACAAGTCAAATTTCGTCGCGTCGCGTGTAATAAAATCCAATAATGTGATGTGTGTGTGTGTGTGTGTCTTTACAAAAAACTTATTAGTTCTCTTCCACTATGTGTTGTTCAGGGTTGCCGTGAAAATCTGTGTCCCGTGCATAAAGTGTTATTATTAAAAAGAATAAACAATTATATGCCTGGATGTCCCGCTCTTTAGTTATATGATAAATATAAGTAAGTAATTAATTTTTATAATTTATATGCAATTTCAGTTTAACATTAAGTTTGGAAAGAGTTTTTTCCTAAAAATTAAATTTCTTTTAAAGAGTTTGAAAGATAATCATTCAAAAATTCAATGACGTTTGATCTTTTACTTTCCTGTGCTTGTGACGAATTTGAAATTTATGTGTGATATTACAATTATTTCTTTTGCAAAACGTTTTTCGCCGTCGGTTTTCTGGAATCATATTTGTTGAAAAAAATTATAATTTATTTTTAAAGAGTTTGCCATGTAGATATGACAACACCGGCCGAAATACGCTGACGTGTTTTACACTGCAGACCTTTTATTTTGTTCATTGCGACCGTCGTCAGTAGCGGCCATGTAAATTTTCAGATTTATTTATGGTTATTTTTCTTCAATTTATCTTTATCTCAGGGTTTGCCGGTTTAAATATAATACGTCATTTCCGTAACACCCTGTATATTGAAAATTGCAATATTGCGATGTTTATGCAGTGGACTTTGAAAGTGGTTAGAGCAATAAATGTTGACACAAAGGCAGAAATAGCCAAAATCCTTTTATATAGTGTGTTCTTGCATGTTTGTACACTAAATATACTATAATTATTTTAAATACTTTTTTTATAATATAATCAAAATCAATCGCGATAATACCTAATTCAAGAGGGTTACAGCCCATGGACTTTTGAGTCATAAAGTGAAGTTTTAAAAAAATCAGAAGGAAAATTTGTTAAATAGGTATTACTGAAAAAGCTGAGTTTGTTTAAGTCATGCCAATTATTTTATATATAAAAATATGTTTAAATTTGTTAAAAAGTTTAATGGTTACACCCTTTTTTCCGATATACAGAGAATGACCGATATAGTTAAATGGTCCTACATACACTGATTGCAAAATTAGACCTCCTTAAATTGGTGAACAGAAATTAATTGTATTTGTGGCGTTGTCATTTACTAATTTCAAATACTCGTGCTTACGCACGCAGAAAATCGACTTGCTTGTTAGATGATTATACAGGGTGTTAATTTTAACACGTACAATATCTCGTTTTCTGTAAATAATATGAAAAACCGGAAAGATACTTCAATTTTATTGTGTAGGGGGGGATCTTTTAAAGAACATTTGGCGCCGCAGTGATTCAATTCCATACAATGTCGCCCTTAAAATCTTAATTTGTAAGGGAGGTCAAGTGGTACATCATTTTAAAGGCAGCTTATATCTTTTTCAAATAATACCATAATCTATTATTTTCTGTTTACTAGTTTCCAAGAAATTGCATTCCAAAGGTACGGATCCCTACTAAAATACGAGTCAACATTTTAGAGAATGTCCCCCTTCACAATAAAATTGACGTACCTGTCTATAATGGTAGTTTTTGTTGGTATAATAATAGAATTATGGTATGGTAAAATACATATCTAATATCCATTACATTCAGTTTTTTCAAAGCCTTACACTGAACGAAAATATGGGGTTTTAAATTAATAAATTCGTATTTAGACGATATATTGTGTTAGCCAAGATGTTTCTAAAAATATTTATTCCACCGTTATTCAATAAAGCATTATTAGATGTAAATAAACTGTTTTTTCAGTGTAGGATGTGGAAAAATAATAATTAATTGATATACAGGGTGTTCATTTGAAAACTTCCCACCACGGATTTCGAAAACCACTTATTAAAAGAAAAAACGCCGAGACACGTCAAAAGATTTGACAAAGAGGACAACTTTTTAACCAAAAACTACTTCACCCCCTTTTACCCTCTGGCCCCCGGGGTCATCCCTTTAAAAATTTTAAATGACAAGGGGTAGCAAGTAATAGCTTATTTGAAAGGTCTTTCAAAATGCTTTATTTTGACGTTTGGTTTTTTAAAATCGGTCGATTCGTTTTCGAGAAAATTAGAAAAATCTTTATTTATCTTAATTTGTTCAGATAGAAAAAAAAGCACACGAAAATATCACTTTTTATTTCAATAAGTGTTCAAAATGTTGCCCGTTATTGGCCAAACAATGATATAGGCGATTTTCAAATTCCTGACGGACATTTTCAAAAACATGTTGTGGGAGATCATGGCAGCTTTCGGTGATACGTTGACGAAGTTCATCCAAACTGTTAGGTTGGGGAGTGAACACAATAGTTTTCAAATGGCCCCATAGAAAAAAGTCTAATGGCGTTAAGTCAGGAGATCTAGCAGGCCATTCTATAGGCCCTCTTCGCCCTATCAATTTATCTGGAAACTCGTCGTCTAGCCATTGCCGAACCGGAAGAACATAGTGAGGAGGAGCGCCGTCTTGCTGGAAATACATTTCAGCCTCATCAAGTATAGGGTTTCCATCGTCTTCGATTTGGTTTTCAATGGTTTCAGTGATAAGCGGATTGATGGTATTTTCCAACATATCTAAATAAATGCCTCCATTTAAATTTCCATTAATAAACAATGGCCCAATCACTTTGTTTGCCCTTCTACAAAAGCATGAGGATTTTCATTGCTCCAATACCTGGAGTTATGCTTATTAACAAATCCATTTAGATAAAATGTGCATTCATCACTGAAGCAGATATTCTTTACATTAATGGTATTATCATTAATCGATGCAGTCATTTGTTCACAAAACTCAACTCCCCTATCGAAATCATCTTCGGTTAACTCTTGCAATATTTTCATTTTGAATGGATGAAATTTATGTAAATTTGGCAAAATGACCCAAAACTTCAACTTAAGCGGCTTCATCCAAAACTCTACGATGATTACGTTTTTTATTTGCAACAGATCCAGTTCGTGTAAATTTAGTAACAAGGTCCAAAATATACCTATGCGAAGTTATCTTTTCCGGATGTCTGGCGTTAAATGTAACGGCAGTTTGCCGAGCACATTGATTTTGGGCACCATAAATTAGAATCATTTCCACTCTTTCCGCTAGTGTGTAAACCATTTTGGAAGTAAAATCTGAATCAATAAATTAATTTTCACTATCCCAAGATTGTCACCAAGGTAACTGACAGCAAATTAAATTGTTTCTTTCCCTTAGCAACTATAAAAAGCTAAACAGGTATAAAAAACTAAACAGGTATAAGAATAAAAACAGTTCGCCCATGTTATCTGTATTGATAAAAAGAAGGCGATACAAAATTTTCTAATTTTCTCGAAAACGAATCGACCGATTTAAAAAAATCAAACGTCAAAATAAAGCACTTTGAAAGACCATCCAAACAAGCTATTACTTGCTACCCCTTGTCATTTAAAAATCTTAAGGGGATGACCCCGGGGGCCAGAGAGTACAAGGGGGTGAAGTAGTTTTTTGTTAAAAAGTTGTCCCCTTTGGCAAATCTTCTGACGTGTCTCGGCATTTTTTCTTTTAATCAGTGGTTTTCGATAAATCCGTGGTGGGAAGTTTTCAAATGAATACCCTGTATATATATTGAGCTATTTTTGATTTCTTTGTATCTCCATACTAAAGAAATATTCGATAATCTATTAACATATTTAGACATTTGAGAACATGCACATATACAACTTTGGAAAAGTTTTCCATTTGTTGCAATATTTCTCGACTACGCCCTATATTATATATTGCTGTAAAAACATCTCCGTAGCTAATTTTCCATATATTTTTTGATATACACTTTAATGTTACACAATACCCTTTGTGTATTTTAATATCCATTCTGTAGTTATTTATTTTTTGATATTATCAAATATAACAAAATTATAGGCTATAATTATATTCTCTTATATCTAGATCCTCTTCTAAATATATTTTCAGTTATATGTCTATATGCAGTGTTCTGAAATTCATCCATAATGTATGAGTTCTGCAAATCAATCCTTTCCCTAATTAAGTTGTTGAGGTATGTAAATTTTATTCGAGTTTATGATATACAAATATATGTTTGCATTTACCACCTTGTTGTCTACAGTTTAGTTTACGTATGTCCTTCGTGTATAAAAACAGGATGATTGTAGGAAAAATAAAAATATGCGAAAACTAATGTTTTTCATGAGTTTTTCTATTTTCATTTCATATCAAAGCTATTTCGATATCGTTTTCAGTATCTTAGAAGCTTTTTATGAAACCGGTTTTTGTAAATGTTGATAATGCGGTCATGTATATTTGGTTGCAGAAACAATTACTTATCTAACCTCACATCTGTCAAATTTTTAAGACAGTTTCTAAATTTTCGCTACAATATGGCTGGCATGGATAATTTATCAACGGCTATTTTGATTATATGGCATATACAGAGTGTAACAGAAAGGTTGGGAGTAAATTTAACAGTGATTTCCTTGGCAAAATTTTTTTTTTCCTATACATTTTTCCTCAACTGATTTTTGTTAACAAAGTAAAGGGTGTTAAAAGACTGTTAAAAGTTTGTGATAAAATACTAAAAAATTAAAAATGTATCAACTACTAACTTACAAACTTAAATTAATTATTAATTAATAATATTTAACAAAATAAAAAGAATATTACAAAAGATGATGAAAATGTTGTCCCCTAGCTTCAATGCATTTTTCAATGCATTTCCTCATGAGTTCTCTTACTCGTCCAAAAATATCAGTCAGTTTTTTTAATGTTATTAGAGCAATATTAAAGTAGGCTCCTGCTAAAATCTCATTTCATTATCTGTCAGCGCTAAAAAGTTATTACGCCAAAAAAGAGTATTAAATTTTTTAACACCCTGTAGTTTGGAAACAAAAATTAGTAGAGCAAAAATTTATAGGAAAAAAAATATTATTTTTTGCCAAGGAAATCACTGCTAAATTTACTCCCAACCTTTATGTTATATGGTTGTTTTCCTGCTATAAGCCTGATATATTATAATTTTTTAAATATTTTGGTATACGTTGCAAATTTTGAAAATCGAAGATATCGTACGTAGAACCAAATTACACAAACTATTCCTAAAATCTTCTCTGTAAAGCGGCTTTATCCACCCAGTTTAATTCGGCCCGTGATGTATAATTTATGTATTGATGCTTGCACTCTAGCTTCAATTTTAGCATTTCAAAAACTATCCAAATTGCATTAAAATTGCAAATATAGCCTTTATGACTGAATAAGTTAGTTAGGCATGTAAATATCATTTCACGAATTATGGACAAGAAACGGTAACCTAGCAGAGCCATAGCTTCATCGCAGCGGAAAGATTGTTGTCACTAGTGTCGCTTCTTGTGTATAATTATACCGGATGGTGCCTCCGAACAGGATACATAGGATATCCCATGTAAATTTTTAGGTGGTCAAATATTCGCGTCCGTATTGGTTTTAAAGACAACTTTTATTAAGACTTTTTACTGACAATAACGCTAGTAAAACGTTGGTCAAGTTTGAACCTTCTTACACGTACCGTTTTTAGGATATGAAGAAAATTCTGTCTTTGAACTAATAATATGAATTTAGTGGTTTTAATCAAGAACGGTGCGACTGACGAGAAAAACTCAACCGAGACCGTTTTCATGGAGAATTGAACAGGCCAATCAGAAAAATATCCACATGGAAAAATATCAGTGGCGTACTATCTTTTTTGTAAAAAATATCAAAGGACATGTTTGCAGCGACGCCACTGGTGGAAGAATTGAATAACTTTTCTAACTAAAATTTGAGGTTCTATATCCTATTAACACATACCAAAATTAAACATAATATCTAAAGTATTTTCGGGGATGGCCATTTCTTGTATGCCGCGCCCAGCGCGCATTTGGGAAAATAAAAATTTTTCGCCAATCCCACCTCGTAGCTGATAAAAAAGTGAACAAATTGAATCCGGCCTCATCTCCGTAGCTCGATTAATAAACTACTTATTAGCATTTATGTAAAAAATTTCCCCCTCCCCTAACTCCCCTCCTAATTGCCCCACCAACCCCAGCCTCCGGCCCATCAAAGTACTCGGTACCACCCGTTGATTCGCGAAAAAATGATGACCCATCTCCGCTCCTTCTCGAGATATAATTAATTAAATTTTATTGTTTTTGCAGTTGAAAATCGCGTTAATTCCCGAACTCTTTGAGATATCGGGATCGGGTTCATTCGAGCTTACGCGCTCTGTCAAGCTCTTCAGTTTTGCTTCTTCCATTTTTTTTTTAGCATCAAAACCGGCTGAGTTATTTTCAATTTCCCGTTGTAGGTTAGATTTACGGGGAGTGCCCCCCCCCCCCCTTGCGGCGCCCTGCACAAATCATTTCAGAATATCGATTGGGAAAAAAAATTATTCGATTTCGTCAAGGGATTTTCGAATACCGGAACGACTCCACTAATATAAAATAAATTAAAAATATAAAAAAATTTAGTATAAAGTCTAATCAGTTTGTTTATAGGAATATAGAAAAGTTTTCAATACTTTTTCACTAAATCGATAAGGATTGTGGGTATGTTTCAGTAACCTGTGTCACATAGAATTATAATATAGATAATATAAATAAAAATAGAAAATAATAATATACATTATGTATAATTTTAGATTTTAACACGTACTGGTGTTTTGCTCCTAGGTGTCTATTATTGGTTTTTGCTATTCATTATATTATATATTAAAAATGTTAAAATGTTAAAAATGTTAAAAAATAAATGTTAAATATTAAATATCAATAATATATTTCCAAAGGAATATATTCTTTATTATGGCTGCTAGCCTTAAAATAAAGAAAGATGGCGACTTGTGCCGATTTTGTTGTGAATTACAGCCATGCGCAAAGCTACTGTTTGAACCAGAACCGAGCGAATTAATATTTATATTAAAAGGCTTATAAATGTTGGGTTTCCTCTTTCTTGTCAACTTTCAAATGAAACGAAAATCTTCTTTAAACTTCATCTAAACTTATTTTCTTTGAAAAGTTTTTTCTTTGTAGCTTTTATCACATCAATATATATATAAAACGCAGTTTTCAATAATGAACCCATAACGAATTTAATAAAGACTTTCGAAAATTAAAGGGAAACTTTTTCTTTGTGTTGTGTCTCTTATAAAGTTTGACTTAAAGAATTTATTAGCGCATATTATTTTTTCGATAAAAGTTTTTTCTTTTTAAATTTGTGCATGTTTAAACAAATTGAATTTTTTTTATAAAGTAAAATTTGAGAATAAGAGCTTGTCTATACTCTTTATATGGAGTATCAACCATTCTTTGTAAAAAGTTAACAAGTTTTTGTAAAAACGAATAAAATATTAAAATACATTATTAATTACATATTTTTTGCACAGTTTGTGCTATTTTGGCACTCTACGCAGTGAACGATATAACTGAGAGGACGAGAATTTTAAACGCAGTGCAATAAGAAATAGAGATTTTGGAAGTAATGTTATTATGTTGCTCTCAATATCATTTACTTCAAAATAAATGAATATTACTCTTTATTGTTACTGATTTTCCTAAATAATTACTTTCTATTTTTACGACGTAGTAAGAAAAATTAGAAAAATTTATACATTTTTATAATTTTGTAATAATAATGTCAGGCAGACTCGAACAGAAATTCCCGATTTCATTTGACACGTACTTTGAATGTTTTGCTTCGGAGTGAAACTTCAATGATCAATACCAATAACTTCAAACAAAACCGTTTCAAAACAATATTAGAATTTTGTTATTCAGAATAGTTGTAACTGTTCGTGAATGTGATGTGTATTTTTGTTGTGTGTTTGTGACATTTTTAATTAACTGAGTACAGTGGCATATCTAGGCATGAAACTTGGGGGGGGGGGGGGGGGGGGGGGGGATTTAAAAAATTTGTGCATCCAATGTACCCTTCGATATATATATATTGAAATTGAAAATTGGACAACATACTAATGTTGATGGGGATGGGGGCAACCCTGCTAAAATATTTTAAGTATGGTGGCGATGTTAACTTGCTTATTTTTTTATGGAACACCCCATATATTATTAAATTTTCGGATTCCACACCAGATTCTAGGAATATTTCCTATATCACATCATAGAAGGACCTGCTTTAATAGATTTTTTATAATGTTGTGATTACTATAGTCGTTGCAGCGAACCCTCGCGCCAGATATGTCAAGTGTTACGTGACAGTAATGACTTCTGGTTATTTATTTTGCCTAGGTTTGTATTACATTGCAGGACCGTACTACAATAGTACTTACGTTTATTTTAAAAAAGGAAACGAGTCTATTTATATTTTTAAATACATTTTTTATTATTTATTATAGGGAATAAAACACACAAACACATTGTATTATTACACACTACATTTTTACTTTTCTGTAAATAATTGCACTTGAATTCTGACCAAAACTATTAAAAATATCATGCAGATATTTCTTACTTTCCCAGCTAACCAAATTGTCTACATTCAAGTCGCCAAACAAAAGTATTACCTGATATTTAACTGAAATAAATCGCAACTTACTCGTAAAGAAATAAAACATCTAGAAATTTTTTTAATTAATATTAAAATTCACCTTAGTTTCTCAAACGGTGGCATCAGCTGAGGTAGAAGGCAGACAATAATTATGCTCCATAAATATTATTTTCGCCTAAAAACAGATAAATAAAATTTTCTTGAAGTAGTCCATCTCAAAGTGGAGTGAAGTTATAGGGAGGTAAAGAAACTCACAATCTGCTCCACTAGTTTAATAAAAATGTATAAAGTAAATTATCCAAACATGTTTCGAAGACTCAAGTCTTCATCTTCAGTGGATTGTAAAAACATTAAACAAAGAAGGGTACCTTTGACATTGTAGTGACTAGTTTAGCAGGAAAGAAAAACATTTTCGAAATGTAACAAATTTCAAGTAAAAAATTAAAATAAATTTATATATTCTAAATAAAAGCATCATATGAAAAATATTCATTTAATAGAATAAAAGAAAAAGAAAAACGTCCTTTGAAAAGAAGGAACTAATTTTAATTTTAGATTTTAGGTAAAAAACGTTCTTATTTGAAAATGGGTTCATCCTAACACGAGGTTCTAAGATGAAAGCAATTTGACAATGTCAAAGGTACCCTTCTTTGTTTAATGTTTTTACAATCCACTGAAGATGAAGACTTGAGTCTTCGAAACATGTTTGGATAATTTACTTTATACATTTTTATTAAACTAGTGGAGCAGATTGTGAGTTTCTTTACCTCCAGATAAATAAAATATTAACCAATAAATATTTCGTTACGTGTATATCGTACTTACTGTGGTTTACCGGATACACAAACAAGTCAATATGTAGTTAATCAAAGGTTTCAAAACAAAATAAACTAAATTAAAACGACCGAAATACACTTTTAAAACTTATTAGCACCAATCAAACTGGAAAAATATAAAAACAACTCGCTCAATGCGGTTCCTATAAAATTGGGTTATTTGATTAAGTCCCCAAACAGCTGATCGATGACATGTTGCTGATGTCAACTGCCGAAAAAGCTTGAGGGCTCGCTGCAAAGACTATACTAGTACAGGGTGTACAAACAAATAAGATTAAAAATTAGATTGAGAAAACTGCCAGAATCTACATTTTCAAATGAAAACTCCAAAATTTTATAAATATTTTCTATTTAGCATTAAAAGTAAGAGTACCTTTCTACAAGATTGTCTATTCCGAAAATTCGTAATCATTAAAATATCGCCAATTTAATATTGTTATATGGCGATTTTGCTGCAAATTTTAAGTTCAAATTGAAGAATATTATCAAATTTGGGGGTTTCCAAATGGAAATGAAAATGTAGATTTTTTGAAGTTTTCTCGATTTCATATTCAATGTTATTGTTTGAACACCCTGCATTAATAGTTATCAAAATATTATAAAAATGTATTACAGCAGGTTCTTTTCAACAAAAATCCGACCCATATTGAAATAAGTTGACACGGATTTCCCATATTTTAATTGGTAGAAGTGATGTTCTCTATTAAATCCCTTCAGTAGAAGTATTTGATAGAGTTATTTATTTAATGATATTTAATGATTGAAGTTAGAAACTATGTTACCTACTTTATTTTTAATTAAAATCAATAGTGGATGTATTGGTTGCTCAAATATTTAGTATAACGTCCAATCAAATGTATCTATCTCTGTTTAATTTTCTTTTTCTATTTGGGTTTCATAATGGCTACATTATGAAATGCAAAAAAATTTAATAACCTGCCACTTTATGAAACTGAAATTTAATTTTTTTTATGTTGGCAGCAAGTAGGGTTTGAATTTTAGGATTACTTCGTATTCGTTTCTAGGCATTATGGATTTGACAAAAAAATTTTATAGAAAACTTTAAAATACTTACATTAACCTTGCAAATCGACCATTTTTACTAGATATTTATCTGAAAAACCCATACTCGGAAATATATAACATCCTGACGTCGTGTTCGTCAACTAATTTCTAATCACGTCACATCACATATAAAACAACATAATCTAAAAATAATAGAAATATCTTCCAGTTTATGTTCTATTTCTAAAGTTTTATTCAATAAAGCACTATTTTTATTTTTAATTCAATATAGTATTATCATATTACTTTATATATACATATTTATAGTTACTGTAGACATTTCCTAGGCATTAATTGTTATTCCTGTCAGATTCTGTGTCGACACTTGTTCAATAGTATTATTTATTATATTATTCAATATTTTGAACTTTGTTCTGCTCGCAACATACCTCAAAGTTTTGCATATTCTTTTAAAAAAAATTTTTAGATTATTTTCTGCAATTTCTCGTATTTCTGACGGAGTACAACTTTCTTCCTGACTCATTTTGATTAACTTTATTAATATATTTAATTATGACGGATGGGGAAAAGCTTCCTTGTGTTCAATTGTTTCTATCATGGCATATTTGATACTTGTAACATTTTATTAAATTGTAAAAGTATTGCCAACCCAAAAAGAAAATATTAATTGAAATGGAAAAAATCTACTATATTTTTAAAGTTTTTCAGACTTTAAAGACCCAAATAGAAAAAGTATAAGTATTATAAAATATACGGTTCATAAGACAATTAGAGCACTTGTACTTTAGAAAACTCCCCGGCTCGCGAGTCGTTTTCTAAACTAAACGCGAGCTCTAAGATAATGTCTTATGAAACTTGTGTCTTAATATATTATTGTACAAAGGCCTACAAAATTTGTTCGAATTGAATAAAATTATTTGTTGTTGCAGTTTAGGTGGCGCAAATACTTTGAGTTAAGAGTAAGAGAAAGTTAAGAAGAAAAAAACATTTTATTTCATTGTTAGATAAAATAAACTCTTCTACCGCTTCTGGCACTAGGGGATGAACGGGGTGCTCCGCACATGGCCCTGGTATATCAAAATTTGTACATTTTAAACTACTAGAAACCAAGTATATTGCTGTTTCATTACAAAGCCATATGATAATATCCCAACATTCCTTAAAGACAATACATAAAATATGTTGCTTTATTTGTTTCAACAATGTTAACTTCAGGTCAACAGCAGATAAGCAGTTTATGTATTTTCAAAGAAAGTATGAATAAATCTTGTATACAAAGAATATTGCTATTAGCTATATGACTAGGTGACTAAATAGTCTTACTCATGCCAATTATCATAATTGTGATTAATATCCATGTTTTATTATCCGTTCAGTCGGCGACAGATAATTTATTGTAACTTAAAGTTTTTAAGAGTATGTATGTTGTAAATGAATTTGCGTGCATAGGCCGTTTAATGTGCGACCAATACATGTAGAGAATAACTTAGTACTATCAAAATAATAAAACTAAACATAATCTATGGCTCTATACAGGGTGTCCGCTAAGTAATGGGACATGGAAAACCCAGAGACTCCTTACGTAAAAATATTAGGATTTAATTATACTTACCTATATCCGGAAGTTGCTATTAACTCAGATACAGGGTGTTAAAGTTAAAACTTCATTTTTGTTTTCCTCTAATAACTTTGACAGAAACCAACGGTTTTTTACAAAATTTGGCAATTATGGCTTTTTTAGGATGCGGAACTGATTTTTTGGTGAAATTTTAATGTGCTTTTTTTTGCACATTTATTAGGTCATAACTTTTTTGTGCCTCCGTGTATTTAAGTTTTTAATGAAAATAATACTTTTCTCATTTTCGGATTGTTTGTCCCAGTGGGCCAAGACACTGGTTTATAATACAATCATCTTGCCTCACTTTAATTACTGTTGTTCTTTATTAATATCTTGTACTCAGGAAAATATACACAGGCTGCAGGTTCAGCAAAATAAGGTTATGCGAATTATTCTTAAATGCAACAGGTATATCCCGGTAAGAACTATGTTACAGAGGTTGAATTGGCTGTCTGTGGAACAGAACATTAGAAAGGCGAACTTGGTTTTAATATATAAAATTGAACATGAGCAGCTACCAATATATTTTAATGCTTTTCTTAAAAAAAGATCAAATTTTCATAGTTATGACATTCGCTCTGGGCAACATTATAACATTGAGTCAGTTAAAACCACATCTCTACAAAAATCGCTATTTTTCGAGGGAGTTCGTCTTTTTAATGACCTCCCTGAGGGCATTAAGGAGGCAAATGGGTTAAATGTTTTTAAAAGAAGATTGTTTCTTTATTTGAAGGATATATATATATATATATAGAGTAGAGTAGGATTTATCATTTTTGTAACTGACATATAAACACTGTTTTGTAACTTGTATTTTTTAGTAATAACTAGCCAAGTGCTAAATAAAGATTATTATTATTATTATTATTATTATATTTATTACGTAAAAAGGTACACTAATTTCAGAGTTACCGTTTCGGAGATATTGCAAGCAAATTTTTTTTTAAAGTAACCTATGAGAAAGCAAATGAAATTTAGAGATGCAGTTCCTATGAAACCTCTATGTTGTTATTTGCTTTATTATTATAAAATAGCTGTGTAAGAAAATGTTTCATTTTTGAGTTTATTCTAAGTTAAGTAACAATGCCGAAACACGTACTAGGGATATTTTAATGAAGTTGGTCAATTTAAGGAACAAAACGTCGAAAACCAGTAAGTGTTGTATACAACTGAACGTAGACTTCGGTTCTCTTTCATTATTTAAATAAAAAAATTCAGGCCCTTATTTAAAAAAAAATTATTATGGTAACCTAAAGACTAAACGTCGTAGGAAAGATCTGACGATGCCATCTCGTAGAGAATAAAAAGTAGGAATGAGGAAGTGAAATTTATTTTTGGACATCTCTTCGAACATAGTCAGAAAAAAATAAAAACCGGATCGCAAATTTTAAGATTTTTACTAATATTTTTAAAGCCCCTGTATTTATTTTTAATTTTCTTCCGGCATATTATTGGGCCTATAATTATGCAACTTTGCCCCAATTTAACCGACTTCGTATCTCGTACCGTTTCCGAAATCCCAATGGTGAAGGACTAATTTGTAAGTGTATTTTAAAAAATATTCTAGAACAATATTTTCCATATTTACTTCATGTACAGTGTGTCCCATTTTCGACACTTTTATAGGGTATCTCCGTAATTGTTAGTGCTATCAAAAAGGTAATGTAGGTGTCATGTGCGCTTAGTAATAGTCAACATAGTTGTTTCTAGGATATTAGCTTTTGTTCCATGGTCTACTGTGGTTTAAAGTAATAAAGTTTAAATAAATCGCATAAGAAACCAATATCATCCATGGTGTGTTATATATTTAAAAGGAGAATTTAAAATATTATCTTTTCAGATTAAAATATACAGGGTGTTCCATTTAAATAAATGAGGTTTGTTCGGTAACTTTTTACCTGACCCCGTATACTTATTCTGAAAACGCCAAATTATTTAACAATCATTATAAAGAAACTTCTGCATATAACATTTTTCCGTATCTCTTTTAACTAAGAAAATATAGGGTAATTTTTAAATTGTCAATTTTTTGATTTTCCCCCGTATCTCTTAAGCGAACGAAAATTTTCGAATTTTGATTTTACCATTTGAGGTTTGACCCAAAAAGAGCATACGACACCTACATTACTTTTTTGATAGCACTAACAATTACGGAGATATCCTATCAAAGGGTTGAAAATGGGACACCGTGTACGTACACCAATAAATCAGCAAATAAAATTAACATAATATAGCATCTAAAATAATTTTAAAATAGCCTAGATCTATTTGGCAAAGGAGGATCTCTTAAAATTGCTATAATATCGCTATCTCGGGCCGCAGCTTATCTAGCAGGTTTTTGTCGCTCTAAAACTGCTCCCGGCAACTGCAGAGCAAAAACGAAATTCTCGACTGTGTTCAACTGTGCGATAAGATGGAGCAAGCTCGGACCAGATTACAGTGTCTGCCCTTGGGGCCTCCATATTGAATTAAATTTACATAACACGGTGTTTTTTGTGTTTATTAGTACATTTATCTTCGTTTTTACGGCAGTTCTTTTGTCGATGGTCGATATCCGAGACAAGATTTATGTGAATGTGGGGTACATGTGCAATTGTGGCTTATACTTACGTTTTATCGGCCTATCGGCAGACATGACAGTGTGTAATTTTAGATGTTTGATTGCATATAGGCTACTTTAAGATCTACAGTTTTTATTTGCATCTACCTACATGGTACGAACATATACCTGAATAAGTTAGCAAGGCAATTTTGTTCTCAACTCCTCTTGATCTATTTTTTCACTCTGGCAAATATCCATTTTATGTATTTTATGCTCGATCTAAGAACAAGGAAGGCATAAAACCATTTTTTTCTGCGACTATACGGGGTGTAATGGAAAGAGCTTATGATATATTTCCTGTATTCCATTTTTTTTCTACGACTATACGGGGTGTAATGGAAAGAGCTTATCATATATGTCCTGTAGCGGAATCTCCAAGATTACTATTCTAATTTAATGCACCAAAATCCAAATCCCCCTCGTATAACTTTGAAATAACAGCCATTTGTCATTACGTATTTTCTGCCATTTTTTTTTTCCTTCAGAATTTCCAGGTTAAATAAGCCATTTCCCTAACACCCTGTATAATAAAATAATATTTTTAATTTGTTATACCGCCTCTTCATAAGTTTCATAAAATATATATTTATTAAATTTTACATCTTACGCTAGACAGAAACTTCGTTAGATTCATTTAGTTTCTTATGTAGCCCCGCTCTTCGTAGCTTGGCTTGGCACCGTTGAAACGCACAGAAATTCGTTACTACTAATATACCGGCATTGGCATTTTGCTAATATTTTTATTCTTCAATTACGTCATGAATCAGACAATAATTAGAAATAAACAATTGATGAGTCAAGAAATCATGGCAAATGTGTGAAGAGGGGACTAATAACAACTTACTAAAATAAACTATTTGCCTGTAGAAACGATTATAATTTGCGAAGTATATGTTACTTCCTGCAATAGGAAGCAATTTTAAAAGTTTTTTTTTTAAATTATAGCTGCAGTATTGAAATTTGAATTTAAAAGTGTATCGCCGGTCACGTGTCCCCAGTCAATAATTTCTTACTTTACCCTTTTATATTTCACGTCATTTTAGTAAAGTTATTTTTATATATAAATAATTTACACTCCTACTACAATTCGTATTGAAAAAATAATGTTCAAAGATCAACAGTTTAGTTTCTCTAACGCAATTATTAACCAGAAGTTCCGTCCCCATAGCTGCATGTATCGCCGGTCACGGCAGAAATTGTTTATAAATAACGCCACTACAGGTCGGCCTAATAGTTTTACAAATATGACAGTATTTGTTTGAATTTGTGTAAAGCGTGCTCCTGTTTAGGTAAGTTCCTTATTATGTTTATTTAGGTATAAACTAGAACATTGCCAACTTTTTACCATTCGTATGTTTTTATGTTGTATCGTCGATCACAGGATTAATTCAGACCTAGTAGTCTTAATTAAGGGAAAAATACTACACGAAGTCATTTTCTTGAGTACAGATACTCACTTCAGTCTAAAAAAGTTTAAGAAATAGCTTGTATTAGCTGTTTCCATAAATTTGTGCATTTTTGTATCGCCGATCACAGTAACACCGGTCACGCGTGAAAATGTTACCTGAGATAATTTGATTGTGACGGTTTGTTATCCGAAGCTATATGCAATATTTTTTTATTAACCAATTATAAACCATTAGGGAAAAATATATTTTGATGTGCAAGTTTCGTTTACACCTTAGGTAGATTACTAATATGATTAATTTTTTCAGTATTTTAACATTTATAAGGAACATTCCAAAATTTTAAGGCAATATAAGACAGGGCTGTTATAAATAATAGAAAAATGGTTACAATAACTGATTAAAATAACTCAGTTCCAAATATTGACTTTATATGATTCAGAAGAGTAAAATTAGCCACGTGACTGGCGTTAAATTATTAAAAAATCTTTTGCGCGGACATATTTTTTAAAATCCGATTTACTAAAAGTTGCCTGTAAATAAAAATTTTTTGACCCATCAACACAATATATTTAAATATTTTCCTACTTAATAAATAACGTCATGCTTACAAGTATGGTATTTTTCGCCCCTCGCTCTTCATACACAAATATTTAGAAACCACTGGCCGAGGGATACTATTATGTTTTTAGGTTAACTAACGATTTAACCAAAATAGTGTATCTAATTTGAGTTGTAATATCACTCGAAAGCTATTTCTTCCTGTCAGTACAACATTTTATACGGAACATATTGGTATATGAATTTTACTCAATCCATTGCTCCCTTGATTTTAAACCAACACAATATTCATTTTCAAGGTATTCAGTCCGATAGAACTTACGAATCCCGAAAAATATTCAATTAAATTATGTATTAATATAGGCTAGAAATTGCCTATCCCCAGAACAAATTAATTTAATAAATAATATATAATTCGTTAATAACAATAACCTTAACAATAAAAGTCAAGTAATAATTGTTTTTGTGTGCCACGAAAAGGTCCACAGACGTCATAAACGAAACCACAAAGGTACTGTTAGAAAAATATTACAGCTCTTTTTAGTCCCAGAAGTATACGAGACATTTTCACCAAAAACCTAGTTATCCAATATAAACACCAAATAAAAACAAACAGCGTGAGACCGTTCAGATTTTTTTTATTAGAACGTTGCTTTTACTTACTTACTAACAAAAAAATGTGAACAAATAGTATATACAGGATATTGCGAAAAACAAGTGCAATCGTGCGGTGATTACTTAACAAAAATAAGACAAGTAGTTCCTATCTACATGCAGACGCTTTGTTTGAAAGATACAAGGTGTTAAAATTATTTCGGTGTATCAAAATATTTCCGAAACGACAATAGTAATATTAATAAAAATTTTGGTTACATAAAGTACCTAAAATAGCACATATTTTAACAATGAACAAGGTGAACTGATTTACCAAGAGAGTGAGTGCGATCAGCCGTAACGTCAAAGTTCGCCAAAATCCTCTTGTATCATAGTGAGAATATCTTTCCGTGATAGGTTGAGTGATTGTAATGAACTTGGCCATATTCAACGTTTACTGTGTTTTATTTAGGTAGATATATTTTTATTCTAATTTACTAAAATCGTGTTACATGCACTACTTAATAAAATTGCAATTATGTTGTAAACGAATTTGACGGGATTTTGTGCCGGGGATGCCGTGTATAGCCCCGGATCTAGGGGGGGGGGGGGGGGGGGGTGGAAGTAGGTGCCCATTAAATATTAAAAGATGTTTTCAGTCATTTAAATTTTTAACAAATTGTGATATCAAATTGTGAGAAAGCAGTGTCGTATCTATTTTTTTTTAACTATTGGAGCGCCTGATTGTACGCCCCTGGTAAATCTGTTCACACATTTTTATTGCCAAAATATGTGCTATTTTAGGTAATTTTCATAGCCCTAAAGCCGCTTCGGAAATATCTTGGAAACACCGAAAATATCTCAAAATTTTAAGACCCTGTATCCTTCAAATAAAGCATAAAATTATGTTGGCCCATCATGGGGACTATTTGTATTATTTTCGGGAAGGAATTATCACATGAGCGACGGTATATGATTTTTAAAATACTCTGTATATTGCAGTATAAATATTTTATTTGAACGGGCAGTAGAAAATCGCGAGTTAACGGTCAAAACTTTCTAATCTATATTTGTTTTCTCTTAATTATTAATACAGAAAAGTAACAGATCGGCTCCAGTTGCTCCGTACTGAACGCGACAGTTTTTAGAGACTTTATAACGAAAGTTTGTATGTTCATATCTTACGGCTTACTGTCCGGTGGATTTTTGTGACATAAGTCATAAAAATAAGAAAATGTGAAAAATGCATCATTACCCATTACCATCAGTAACCAGGATAGATGGGATGAGAAATCTCACGGGGCGTATAAGACGATATATATGTCGGCGTCAATTAGTGAAATGTGTCATTCCCAGAAATGCCTAGTCATTTCCCGTATTGCCGCCAAATAGTGTAACTCTACGTTTGGTACACCGGGTATCAGGTAATCCTTGTAATGACGAAATTCTTTCAATCAAACGGTGTACTTAACTAAATGATTTAAGTTACCCTGTTTGCCGGTTTTAGTCAATCATTATAATTAGGACAGTGTTGCCAGTAGTGCATGAAAATAAGATATTTTACATTAAAAGATATATAAATTACTGATTATTGTCAGGAATTTCCTTAAAATTGAAGAGAATTTTCTTACCTCCGTCAATTCCGTAAAATTCCAACGTTTTTTCTTACTTTAATTGCAGTAATAGTCTTCTAACTTCTGATGAAACAATTCTGAATGCTTCAACATTTCATTTTCAAAAAAAAAATCACTACACAGATGTTAACAACAATTACAGCGTTCGACTAATACCGGCAAACAGGGTAACTTAAATCATTTAGTTAAGTACAGCGTGTGACTGAAAGAATTCCGTCACTACAGTGATACTCTTAGGCAAGCCTAGCAATATTTATTTATATTTATTTTTGAATAATTCAGTCAAACTGTCGGCAAAAGTGCCGTTTACCATAATTTATTTCAATAAAACTAAAAATAAAAAATATGTTTCCTCAAGACGTTGGCTAAAAGCTAATGCTATTTTGACGGCATACTGTTTTTCATCACCGCAATATACATTGCAAAAGAAAATATATGTTCTGTGTTATTTATATTTATGACCGTTTTTATTCTTTTAAACTTATATTAAATCATAATAAAAATGTTTTGGATTCCCGTGGGTGAAACATTTTATATGTTCGCAAGCTATAAAGCTCTTTATATCGTTTGATCTGACGACAAATTTAACAGCGTTTCTTAATGTTGCCAAATTCCTTCTCTTTTAACATGAAAATTCACATAAATCAGAAATTCCTTGTAATTTTTTTTTAAATTGTTATCTAAATATCACGAAAGAGGAAAGCCTTATTTTACGTTTCATTTTGTTCCACTATACAGCGTGTTCAGATAATTCATTAGGATACTTTGAGAGGTGATTCTACATGTCAAAACAAAGGTAGTTACAGCTTATAATTTTTTTTTCTTATTTTTAACATCTTGCGGTTAATTGTCACACAATCAAATTTTCACAGGGACTACGCTTAACGACATCTATCATTCTGTTACAAAAATATTTGTCTACTGTGACATTAGAAAACACTTTATCTGAAGTCCAAATTTATTTTTTTGCATATATTTTTTTCTTTGACACTTTTTCGGAAAAAGGATATGTCATTTTAAAGACAAAAGAATACCTAATAAAAAAGCGCTCTCCATTCGAGTCGATAAACCACACCGTTCAGGTGCCAAATTGGAATTAAAGATTTTATTAGCAGTAAATCCAGTTTTTTCAAATCGAAGCAAAAAGAAAGTTAAGGTTTCCACTTTTTGATATTTTTTTTTATTGTGCAACACAACAATATGTATATTAAGTTACAAGTTTCATAAGACACTATCTTACAGCACGCGTTTAAATTAGAAAACGACCCGCGAAGCGGTTAGTTTTCTAAAGTACAAGTACTCTTAAGTCGTAAACACACTATTATGACGCCACGTGAGATCACATGCTATCACGCATTGTCACGGCATACCCGAAATATCTGTAAGGCGGTTTATGCTTGCTTATAAATAAGTTTAGAAGTACACTATAGTCACCTCATGCAGCTCACGGCAAGTCATACTTGACAGCACAATTTTATTTCTGCAAATTTACATATTCGGCACGCGTGTCAGAGTTTGACGCGAGAAGGCTACAAGATTCACTTGCCCATCTTGGCAAACACAAAATATGTAATAAATATGATCTGCAGTGTACGTAGTCTGTTTCTAAACCGTGACAGCATGTGCTATTCTGCCGATATGACAACACGTGAACTCACGTGACGTGATAATAGTGTGTTTGCGGCTTAATTGTCTTATGAACGGTGTATTTTATAATACTTGTTCTATTTGGGTCTTTAACTCTGAAAAACTTTAAAAAATTTAGTAGATTTTTTCCATT
The DNA here is from genome assembly GCA_963991005.1 of Barypeithes pellucidus. Taxonomy (NCBI): domain Eukaryota; kingdom Metazoa; phylum Arthropoda; class Insecta; order Coleoptera; family Curculionidae; genus Barypeithes; species Barypeithes pellucidus. The sequence continues at coordinate 20,360,881 of OZ022557.1, read as the reverse complement.
TGAATTAATATTTTCTCTTTGGGTTGGCAATACTTTTACAAAAAATGTTACAAGTATCAAATATGCCATGATAGAAATAATTGAACACAACAAAGCTTCTTCCCATCCGTCATAATTAAAAATAAATATATTATTAAAGTTGATAAAAATGAGTTAGGAAGAAAGTTGTACTCCGTCAGAAATACGAGAAATGGCAGAAAATAATCTAGAAGAACTTTTAAAAAGGATATGGAAAACTTTGAGTTATGATGCGAGCAGAACAAAGTTCAAAATTTTGAACAAAATAATAAATAATACTATTGAATAAAATATTGTGTCAACACAGAATCTGATAGGAATAACAATTGATGCCCAGGAAGTGTCTACAGTAACTAAAAATATGTATAATACTATATTGAATTAGAAATAAAAATAGTACTTTATTGAATAAAACTTTAAAAATAGAGCATAAACTGTTCTATTATTTTTAGGTTATGTTGTATTATGGTTATGACTAGAAATGAGTTGACGGACACCGTCAGCATGTTATAAATATTTTCGAGTATAGGTTTTCAGATAAATATCTAGTAAAAATGATCTATTTGCAAGGTTAAAGGTTAATATTTTAAAATTTTCTATAAAAAATTTTGTCGAATCCATAATGCCAAGAAAACTAATTTCAACGAAATCAAAGTAAGTAAAAATTCGAACCCTACTTGTTTCCAACATAAAAAAACATAAAATTCCAGTTTCATAAAGTGGCAGGTTATTCAATTTTTTTGTATTTCATAATGTCGCCATTATGAAACCCAAATAAAAAAATCCTTTAAGGCACTCTGGGAGTGGTGCGTGTGCAAATAAAGCGATTCACGTTGGTTTTAAATCGTTGGAGGTTATATTCGTTGAGAAGAACGGCCTCGGGAAGGTCGCTCCATAAGGATGAAGTCCTCCAGATGAAATAATTCTTAATTAAGTTCGAGGCTTTGAGTTCTGAGCGGAATTAAGAGGGCAAGGAATATACACGGAAAGAAAAACTTAATTACTTTACTATAATTAACTTTACTATAAAACTAATAAAACTACCATACTATTTGGCTCTATGTGACTGGAATAGCTCTTAATAACAAATACCATTAAATTTTAGCAAATTTTTAACCCAAATTTTTAATAATAATTACAAAAATATTTGGTAAGCCGTTGATATGAAAAGTTTCTGTAAAATTTACTAAAATTTCTTGTTAGCAAAAACGTTCCATAACAATCATCTATTATGAACAGTAAAATTCCAGGGATCCGTTTGATCTGATTTAAGCGTTTTATTCTTGTAAAAAGTCCTGTTTACAACACTTCATTTAAACTTGGTCATTTTTACAATAACAAATACTTAAAGTACAATAATAGTAAGTAATCTACCATTTTTAAATATTTAACTACCGGAGTTATAAATAAATAATTTTCACTTACATTCGTTGTAATTGTAATTTAAAATATATTTTAATTGATTAGAAATACTAACTATGCGTTTTATAAATGATGTGTATCTACAATATTATTTTGGTACGGATTATTAATGAAAAATGTAATTAATACTATATTTTATAGGAATTCATACAATAAAGTCTTTACAATAATAATTTTACAATATTGTTTGTTCCGTGTACATATATTTGTTGTAAAATTTAAAATAAATTTTAGTATTTACTTGATTGTACTAGATTTAGTAGAAATACTAACTATAGTTTTTTATAAATTATGTCACAATATTATTTTGGTACGTATTGTTAATAAAAATATAATTAATACTACATATATTTTATAGAAAATTTTACAATAAAATCTTTACTATAATAGATTTAAGAGTCATTAGTATACTACCAGCATTGTCTAAAATAATGGAAAAAATTTTACATAATCAAATGTACTCCTTTTTTATAGATAATCAACTCCTTCCTGACAATCAATGTAGTTTTCGTAGAAATTTCAATACAGCCACGGCACTGACTACAGTCATAGGTGATATCATGACAGCCTACGACAAAGGTCAGGCTAATTTGTTGGTTCTGTTAGATTTTCAACCTAATTTCATCTTTTTTAAACAATCGAAAGCAAAAAGTCATAGTTGATAATATTCAATCTGATACAATAAATATCCTCTCAGGTGTTCCACAAGGCTCCATTTTATCACCATTACTATTTATAATTTACACGGCCGATATCGTTACGTCTACTCAATTCTGTCAGTCTGCTGCATATGCGGACGATTTTCAACTTTACTTCAGTTTTAATACATCAAATCATTTACAAGCTGCTCAACACGTTAATACAGATTTACAAACCTTATCCTTATCTGAAATCAACAATCTTAAATTAAACTTGGAAAAATCAAAACTAGTTTGCATTGCCAATAAGTCTAATATAAACATAATTAAAAACAATGTTAGTATTTCTGTGAACAACTCTCATCTCCCATATGTGAACTCAGCAAAAAATCTAGGTATATTGTTAGATGAGGAACTACGCTTTAAAGAACACGTAAAAAATATCAACAGAAAAGCTTTTTATTCCTTAAAGTTAATTTACAATAACAGACATATTCTTGACCTAGGACTTAAGAGAATGATTTGTGATAGCTTGGTAATCTCGCATTACTCCTATTGTGATTTCGTTTATATGCCCTGTCTTCATGAAACTGAAAAAAATAGGATTCAGAAAATGCAAAACTCCTGTTGTAGGTTGATATATGGAGTGAGGAGGCGTGATCATATATCTCACAAAATAATTGAGTGTAGATGGCTTAATATGAGGAACAGATGTAGCCACCACTTGGGAAATTTTGTTTATAAACTTCTCACTTTGCCAAATAGCTCTAAGAAGCTTAAAAATAAATTGGTTACTAGGGCCGATATTCATCAAAGGAATATTAGATATAGGAACAGGTTTGCCTCATTATAAAACCGCTTTGTTTCAAAGAAGTTTTACTTATAATGCTATAAAATTATATAACTCTATTCCTGACGAATTTAAGACATATAATATTCACACGTTCAAGCACAAGTTTCGTTCTTATCTTTTTAGTAACCAGTGAAGCTGCTGGTAGATGTTGCTTTTGTTTACTGATGTTGTTTTGTATTTATTTTATGTTGATTAATATATGAGGCAGATCAAACTCAGAATGTGGTTGAGTAAGAGTAGCCTTTTTGGCTAGACTTCGCCACTTATGGGTTTATCTCATCCTCAGTTAAACCATTTTCTACAGTTTTTGTTAATTAATCTTGTTTCATATTTATTGTAACGCTGTTAACTATACTAATAAAAGTCTTTATTATTATTATTATTAATAATTTTTCTATAGTATTTTTTCGTGTAATTAGCATACAATTTATACACCATTATATCAATCAATATTTTTCATTAGACAATTTTTGAGTATCTATACATACAATAAATTTTAGCTTGTTAAATAATTATTACTGATGGATGGGTTTTTGCGGGTTTTTCTCTTTTTAGAGAACCGACCCTTGGCGTCATGGTCGTTGACTTAGCCTTGTGGTACGCAAATTCACCGCTAGATGTAGTTATTACATCTATCTTACTTCTAACAATTATTACTGATGAAAAATTAGCCCTTGGTTGGTTGGTTGGTTAGTTAAAGGAAGGGGTTGGTTTTAAAGGCCCGAACTTCTATCACTGCAGCCTATCGGCTTATTGTGTACCCCGGTCTTGTTAGGAGATGTTTGTTCCTTCTATGAGGTCCAGTAACCTTCTACCAAGCTTGTCATGTGGGAGGTTATCACCACGTTGTATGTTCCCGAAGATATTTTGTCTTCTACAAGACGGTTCTACGCAGCGGTATATTATGTGTGGCGCTTTCATCCTCTTCGCCGCTTTCATCCTCTTCGCCGCAGAATCTGCATTCAATGGACCCGTTGTTTATACCTATCCATTGAAGGTGTTTTCACAGGTGGCAGTGGCCTGTTAGCAGACCCATCACCTATTTTAGCTGGGGCCGCTTCAGGGTTAGCATCCCATTCGATAATATTTTCGATGGTTCTCCAATTACGGCCCGTGAGTGTATTTGATCAGGTAACCCTTGCCATCGAGATAGGTGTTGTTTTTTCAACCATCTATCTAATACTGTTTCTGTTGCCTATTTTGATATCCCAAATATTAACCCTCACTCGACCAAAGACCTATTTTAACATTAGAGAACTTTTAGATAGACATTTCGTTCACTGCAGATATTTTTTCTGTGTTTGATTATTTCGAATATGAATGAAAAGTACAACAATATAGATTTTTTTAACTTACAGTTTTTATTAACCCAACTTTCATTAAAATTATAAACCGTTTTTTCACTTACCTCCTAATACTTGTAAGACTCTAATTCCAGTAATATAAAGGCCCATTTAAAATACATATCACATACTCAGCTATTCTACGCACTTACCACCGTTCCATTGAGTGGTTTCAGTATATGAGGGATTTGCCAGGAAGACTTTTCGGTCGAAGTACACAATTTTACCCACATTTCTCTTTTCAGCTGAATTTTTACTGGTTTTAGTGTTTCGCCGTTCGTAAGTAGCTCTCTTCAAGTGACAAATGAATAAGGAGGCAAACGAAAGGGCGTATTTGTTCGTAAAAATCGAATTTTGTTGATTTACTGGCGGGTTAATAAAAAATATATTTTTATCATATAAAATTTATACACTGACCGTCGATAAGTTGGCCACATTCGGGGAAACTTTTTCATTATTGAAATATTAATAATACTTTTTACGCCGATTGCCACTGCACGATTGGTATCCTAAAAACTTATTTTGATATTTGTCACGTGACTACTCGGCTGAAAAATTGAAAAAAATATATTTTACTGGTATTAGACCACGGGATATCGAAGAAGAAAAGATATTTGAAAAAGTGTTTAAATTTTAATATTATGCCCTTTGGCAAAGTTTCGAGTATATTAAGTATTCGTTTCATAAGTTTCATATTCATCATTTTTGTTGTTCTTAAAAAATTTTATTTGCTAAAAATAATTTAGCTTTCCACCATGTAACTGTGTGGCCCACAGGGCATAAATCTGTTGGAAAGTGAGTTTGTGATTGTTTGAAATGTTATTGAAAATCAGTAATGGGTGGAAGAGTGACAAAACATGTTGGTCTCGCTAATGGCAACAATGTTGAAGTCTGGTTAAATCAAAGATCTTACAAAGTTAAATCCAATAACGTTTAAAAGGTTATGGAGCGGTCTTCATAGTTTCGGAGCGGAGCTAGTTTGGGCAAAAAGACCAACAAGGGCGTATAATTTACTTTGAGATTCTTTACGTTTAACTATATTATCTATTCAAAAAGTGTAGTTTCGAATATTGGATATTTATAAAAAAGATAGAAATATTGATCCAGTTTTTATATACAGTGTATCCAAGGATGGATTTAACTATTTATGCTTAGCATCAATATTTTTGGTGTATTCATTACTGGATGATACTCTCCAGATATAAAAGTGTATATTTCCAGATTGTCATATTTATCACTAAGACATCTTGCAAAATCCCAATTAAAAATTTGTAAATTTGACAATTACAACTGGTTTAAGGTTAATCCGCAATTGCTCTTAAAATAAGTTTATTTCTAATAATTTTACTATAAACTGTGAAAAGGATGATTCTTTAAAATAATATTATTATACTTAAAGGTATCAAATAAATCGTGAAATAATCCAACTACACTCTGGTCATCTATCTTTAGTTTATTACCTGCTCACATGCATTGGGTGTGGCCAATTAGCAAGGAGGGAGAAACGGAATGGGTGATGCAAACTCAAAATCAAATTTCTAAATATATTTACTAACCTGTGAAATTTTAACTTAACACCATTGCATCTTCTAGTGAAGTATTTTATGGCCGCACAAGACTCAACCATCTTGTAAATGCAAGATTTATATTAAGAAATAAACCAACTCGACTGCTTTTTGCCCGGACTAGCACCACGGACCGGTCCATAACCTTTTAAACGTCAATGGTTAGTCAGAAATCATATCAATACAATCATATTAAAACATAACCATACTTACCGAAGAAAAGATAAATCCTTGCTTAAATGATCCACTCTTTTACAAACTATACATGAATGCACCATCATTGTTTATAATAAAGACGAATTTTCACCAATACTCACAAAAAAAAAATAAAAACAACCAAGTATATAAACACTCCCTTAAAAGCGGTTAGCAGCGAGTAGCAACATTGTATTCTTTACTATAATCCGATTCATTGATAAAGTTTGATCGTTTGCCGTCGAGCGTAGTATCTTTTAACTTGATGTTGTCAGAGTGCAGTCGGTTTATTTCAAATTTTTATGTATAATAATAATATTTTTTTTCTAAATCTCTCAAGGCCTATTCACAATTTATATTAAAATTATTGGGAAATAAATTTATTTTAAAAGCAATTGCGGATTAACCTTAAACCAGTTGCAATTGTCAAATTAACAAATTTTTAATTGGGATTTTGCAGATACCTTAGCGATAAATAGGACAATCTGGCTAGGCTGCAAGCATAACAGCAAGGTGGGGAGTGCACGTTTACAATGCTTACGTCGACTACACATGTAAACAATTCTATCTGGAGTTTGTAAGATCTTTGGTGTGGCCAAACCCTGTATCTGGCAACCATATTTACCATTTATAGTTATTTCTGGAACAATATGCTTACGTCGACAATCTCCCGGATTCAGATAGAACACTTAAATATAAACGGAGAAGTTCTTATAAATTTGAACAAAAAATCTTTTTTTTTTCGAAAACAGTTCATTTTATCGGCATTGATCTAGAGTATCTTTTTTCAGCTTAAGATTTAGAGTATCCAAAAATATTATTGTGGCAAAGGAATTATAAGAGTATGCACAGAATAAAGGTGACTCTACAGCAATGGAATTGTTATCAGACTTGGAATTACATTTTCTAGATTGCAAGTATAAAACGCAAACACGTCAAACTACGGTATTAGTAACTACATCCTAACTAAAACTAGTGTATTTTTGTTATGTTATGTTCATTTGTACATACATATACATAGTAATAATTTTGCCTTTACATATTACCTAATAACAAATTTCCCATGGGCGGACACCTCTATTAGGCGGACACATTTAGGCGGTCCCGTAGGTGTTCGCCAAAGAGAGGTTTCACTGTATCGGGATGTAAACTGCTCTGCTCTAGAATCTGCTTTCTATTAGCTGAAACAAAAATTATTAAAATTGGTTCATTATTAACAAAATAACAGCTTATTAATAATTATTTCCAATTTCGACGTGAATTTTTGAATATTCGATAATAGTAGTGTAGATCTATTAAATCACTTTTATAGAAATATATAATTTAATAATTATGCGGCACTTTTGGGAAGCTCTGTAAAAAAAAATAACCGGTTAAATGCACCAAAACCAAAAATATTATTAAACTGTATAAAAATAATCCACTTAATTTCTGACTGGGTTTTAAACTTTTAGACGCTTTGTCGGAACATTTTTGATAAAAATTCCACTTGTAACAAAATTTTATTACATGTTAATTCCATTAACACAACTGCTCCACTCGTAGTAATATAAATTTCAACACCACCAGTAAAAACCAGATTTAATAATGTGTGAACTACTGGAACAACGTTCTCACATGGTAGATATAAAGTATACACCCTTAACATAAAACAAATATTTCTTAATTAATAGGTATTTTTTGAGTAGGACCGAGTAGTCTTATAGATGACATGTTTAGTTCTACAGGGTGTTTCCCAACTACTTAGAATATTTATAGTTGGGAGTTAATTTTAGAGTTTAAACTTTTTATTCTTATTCCAATAATACTCAACGTCAATGGTATAATAATACAGGGAGTCAATTAAAAAAACTTTCCGCGTTTAATATGTCGCTTCCAGCAGATAATAATAAAATTTGAAAAAATAGGTAAATCTTATTGTGAAGGGGAATGCTTTTCGAATTTTTACTTTAACTACCTGGAAGAGGAAGATCTTACTCTTGAAACCTTCTATTTGGCACAAAATTACACTCTTAAGGTAAACAAATTATCACATGGAAAAATGTCAGTGGCGTACCATCTTTTTTGTAAAAAATATCAGAGGACATGTTTGCTTGGACGCCACGATGTGGACCAATTGAATAACTTTTCTAACTAATTTTATAATTAAATTCCATAAAAAAATAAAACACAAAAAGTATGTTTTGCAACAGAACCAACAGTAAATAATATCACACAACATTTATTATTATGAATTATTGCACAACAGAAAAAAAATCGGATAATGTTACAACTAACAGGAAGATTAAAATTCGTATACATCAAGCACGCGGAACCCTCGGCAACGTCGTTCCATCCGCAACGATACTGAAGGTTAAACATATCAATACGCGCGCGGCGGTTATCTAAGCAAGGGTGAGACACGCGGTGTGATCTGGCATCACTGTAGTTTACTCTAGTGACCTACATTGTTGCTAACTGAAATCAGATGGAGAGGCGCGACAGCATGTAGGCAAAAATGGTTTTTACCTTAATATTTAGATATTCGATTAAAATAAAAGTATGTAGACTTTCATATAAATACAACATGTCCAAGATAAGGAGGGCCAGTACAGGGATCTCGGAAACCGTAAGAGATACGATGTCGGTTAAATGGAGGTAAAGTTGCGCATTTACGTGCCTAATAATATCCGTTTAGAAAGTTTTAAATTTCCGAGTAGTTCCGGAGATATTCGGAAAAAAACGATATTCTGAAAAATCGTTTTATTGTTTTCCTGGCCCTAGAAACGTCATTAAACCACAATGTGTCATACATCGTTGCATTCGGAAGAAAAAAAGCTATCAAATTCCAATATCAGAAAACAGGACCGTATTTAAAAAAAGAAAGTTGATAATGGCCCTTCGAAGACGACTCGTCGGATTACAAAACAATTAACGCTGTTAGATAGAGCGGAAAAAGTGGCAATGCAAAAGTGCAATTTACTTTGGAATTCGATCTCAAAAATAACCCAGGAAAACAATAAAACGATTTTTCAGAATTTCGGTTTTTTCCGGATATCTCCGGAACTACTCGGAATTTTAAAACTTTCTAAACGGCATATTATTAGGCACATAAATGCGCAACTTTACCTCTATTTAACCGACTTTGTATCTCTTACGGTTTTCGAGATCCCTGTACTGACCCTCCTTATCTTGGACACGTTGTATAATAAGTCATTTCCATAACACCCTGTATATTAGAGGAAAAATATCTGAGAACCAAGACGCTTTCCATATCCTATCGCTGTCACTTATGCAACATGGGTAATCATTTATATTTTTAAATTAAAAGTTAAGAAGTCCCAACTGACGACGCAATAAAATTTGACACCTTTTCAAAAATAGAAATTCCGGTCTGCCACAAAAATATATTTATTAAAAAGTGTAAGATGAATACAGGAAGACTGCTGCCTGACAGTTATGCTCATAAATAAATCACGCAGGTTAATGCACGTGGTATTTAAAGGCCCTAAGCCCTAAGGTATTCAGGTTTCGTTATGAAGCATTTAAATTTTTATTAAATAATATAAAATATTTTACCATTTCCCAATTTCATTGCATTTTATGATGAACACCTGTCCTTTAATGTCATTATATTATTATTTTAAATACAGGATGAGGTACAGGAGGACCAAATTGCAGAAGTGTATTGTATAACTAAAAAGTACTGTAAAAAAACTCATCATGTCATTATCCGATTTTCATTTGTTTCTAAGTTATAGCGTAGTCACAAGTCAAAAAAGTCCTCCAGATGAAAGAATTCTTAAACAATGAAATTACTGAGTACTACTAAGCCGAACAACATAAGGATGGGCGGTAGTGGTTCGTGGTGCATCTGTTCTATTCGTGGCTCTCCGATAAGACGAATGGCTCTCCTTGAGAGCTCCAAAGAGGAAACCACAACTGCCCTAAAGTGCATCTGCCGTACTCCTCGGAGGTCACTTCGTCTTGAACCGGGAATCTTCGTTTCTGCAATTGCCCTACCCACCATTACGACAAGATGGGAGCGGAAGTCGACTAACAAGGATGGAATATGCATACTTTCTTTGTTGTTTCGTGTGTGTCTCGTTATGGAAAAGTGTGGTCGTTATGGTATAGTGTGTAAGTTTCGGCTTCGAGCCTGATTTGAAATTTGTTCTTTGGAATAGACATGTTGGCCAATGAGTGTAGGACAGATGAACATTAGGATAGAAATAATAAATACTTGTTATAGTTCTCTAATTTATTTATATGTAGAGTGGCTGCCGGCCGACTTGCGCTGGAATTTTATTTTTTCAAATTAAAATACAATAGGAAATCGTCTCCAAAAGGTGTATCTGGGCGGGTTTGCGCTTGTTTCAACAGGGCATCTATAAATATTATTACACATTAATTTTCTTCTTATGTAAGAATAAAATTTCGATAATGAAATAACTACAACTAATGGCGTAGTCAGGTAAGGTGCAGGAAATCTCAAAAATATTACAGTTCTAATATGAAAATAAATATGACATAACCATTCAATCGTTCGACGCTAAGAGCAATATTATAAGTCCAATAATAATTCACAGCATGTCAGTTAAAATACATGTAAATAGGGGGAAAAGGCGTTTTGCGAAGCCGTGTGAGAGCGTATTACGATAAGTAAAGAAATATTTATAATACAAAATTTATTTGACTACTTCTTGCAATTGTTATTTTAAACCATTAAGTGCTAATTTAGGATCGTTCTAAAGTTGAAACCTTTAGTGAATAGAGCTGTTAATATTTTTAAATTGAACATGCTGTGGATAATGTTTTTAAATCCTGCTACTAAAAACTATATACCCATTTATAAATTCAATTATACCGAGATAATGATATTTGAGAAATAACTTTTTCCTATTTTCCCAGAACAACGGAGAGATTTCAAGGATTCAAATCAATAATATGTCACAATAAAATACCAATATATGGAAAAATTATTATTTCCCAGACCACCCGATGATACTTTATACAATAAGGGCGTATTTAGTCTACACAGTAGCACTTTCTATTTTTGATTTATTCAAATAACGTCTGTTCAGATTGTGTGGAAGTGCTAAGAGATAACGCTGAGCGCTGTATTTTCTAGACTACCGTTAATAATACAGCGTGAAGTATTAGAGTCTTCTCTGATGATAGGTATGTACACCTACCCTGTACTGACGAGAACAAAAGAGTTCGAATCCAGTCTGCTGATTGTGATATCTCATCAATGAAGAAAAGAAGGCTTCCTTTTCTTTTTAGTACCATTCAATCTGAAATAGTATTTTAAAATGGTACTGTGCAGACTAAATACGTCCTTATTGTATAAAGGTCTGGTATCATCGGGTGGTCTGGGAAATAATAATTTTTCCATACATTGGTATTTGATATTTATACCACCTGAAATGTATAGACTTTTTGTTTTTAATATGTGACAATGTTTCAGATTTTCTGGTCTATAAAATCGATTCAGCGGAATGTGTTAGGTTAGGTCTTGCCGCTCATGCATTGAAGAGAAATACCGCCGTTTTCATATTAGAACCTTTATAAAATTGGAAAACTACAGGAAACCAGATAAACAAATTGATCGTAAGTTACGCAGAAAATAATATACGAACATAATTAAATATAATATATAAAAAAAAGTTAATGATCAGTTAAACTTACTTGGATCATTTTTTTTTTTGTAAATAAGAACCTTGATATAGCGAATTTATGAGTTATTCAAATCGAAAATATGGTCTCCCCCTATAATTAGGAGACGTAAATGGATATTTATAATTACCGGTCAATTTTTTACCTAAGACATGTCCAAATTAATTAAACGCTCTTTGTAATTCTGCACGCCAACTTTAAATCACGATTTGTTCGTTTCTCTGTCCCCCCTTCTGTCTGCAGGCCCGGCTTTATTAGGCATCTGTAACGAATACCTCCCGCAGAGAGCGGAAAATTTTAGAGGGCGGCTAATTTAAATTTACCAATACCGCACCCCATTCCAGGACCTTGATTCTCGATGATAATATACGGAAAGAAAAACGTAGATAAACTTTCTATAAAATAATAAAACTAACCATAATTTTTATGTGACTTGAATATCTTTTATAAAGAAATGTCATCAAATTATTGGAAAATTTGAACCTAATTTATAATAATTACAAAAATAAACCATTTACATAACGGACACCTCTGATAAGCGGACATCGCTATTAAGCGTACATGTTTTCATAGTCCGGAACTAGATATATGAAACTTCATGAAAATCAACCTCTCTTGGGCGGACTCTCTTAGGGCGGACGCGGACAGGCTGTTTTCATACAAAGAGTGCGAGAACTCTCCTTTAAACGGGCAAAAAATTTTGAAAGTATTTGGGAGACGAAGAAGTACGGTGCAAAAACTCTCTGAAGACAGACCGGCAACCAATCGCATATGCATGGCAGAGCGAAAGGACTTCGCCGAATGAAAGTATATGTAATTCTCCGACAGCAGTCCGCCGTTTATTTGTGAGTTGTAAGGTTAAAATCGTAAACAATGTCAGAAAAACGTCGCGTTTTGAGTCTATAAGAGAAAATTGATGTTGTGGAAGTTTTTAATTTGATAAAAATGATTTGGGCGAGTTCATTAACATTGATAGCAATGTGCTATTAGAAGATGATAGTGACCCCATTCCTAACGATAATGTAGCCCAAACCACATCAATATCTGACGACTCTGATGAAGAAGTTGAATGGAGTAATCAAACAAATGTCACCAATTAATATCAACAAGCCATTGGTATGGTAAAGGAATTACAAGAGTATGCAAAGAATAGAGGTGACTCTACAGCAATGGAATTGTTATCAGATTTGTAATTATATTTTCTAGATTGCAAGTTTAAAACGCAAATACGTCAAACTACATTATTAGATTTTTTTACTACTACATCCTATCTAAAACTAGTGTATTTTTGTTATGTTTATTTGTACATACATATACATAGTAATAATTTTGCATTTACATCACACCTAATAACAAATTTCCCATGGGCGGATACCTCTATTAGGCGGCCACATTTAGACAGTTCCGTAGGTGTCCGCCTAAGAGAGGGTTCACTGTATATGAAAAGTTTTTGTAAAATTTACTAAATTCTTTCGTAAAATTTACTAAAATCTTTTGCAAAATTTAATAAAATCATTTCTAAAATTCACTAAAATCTTTTCTGAAAATTTTTACACTTCATTGAACGGTGGTATATTTGCAAAATATCTTTGTATCTTCTGTAAAATTTATTAAAATCTTTTGTAAAATTTATATGGTAGATTGATTGTAGTCAAATTAAAAATTAATTTTAAAAAAGTTCAATAAATTTTTATTATTGATAACATCAGACTTTCAAACATTTGCAAAGACAGTAATTCTTACAAAAACTGATTTTTCTTGATCGTAATCGCATTTTTTCTTGAAAGTTTGGTTTCTCCTGGTACATTCAAGCCATTGAGACCTAAAATTGTTTTGACTTCTCTCTATTTACACAACAGCGAATATAATAGTGGCTGGCACACCCAGAGGATTTGGACTGCCAATTCTGGAGCCGAGCAAATATTTTACGGCTAATGCTTCCACTACAATGTTTAAAAATTTTACTGCTAAAAGCTGTTTTTCATTCTTGTCTGTAATTGCCCTAATTTTAATAATTTTGATAAAAATTTTTGAATTTTATCAAAATTTTGTAAAAAACCATAATTTGTATTCTTAGAAGCATACATGGCATTCTGGAAATCACATTATATTTAAATGGGTGACATCTTTTGTGGCCGAGAAAGACAGACACCTTTATCCTACGTGCTCCTGCGCCATACACATCTGTTTTCAGTTAACAATCAGTATACTAGCAGTGATGCCAGATCACACCGCGTGCCCCGACCTTGCTTGCTCAATAGCCGCGCGCTTTTTGAAACGCGCCTTTAGTATGTTCGTATATACGTACTCGTGTTAAATTTGCCAGTTATAGCACTACCGTTTTCTGTTCTGTTGTGAACTTATTTATAATAATAAATATTGTGATGTATATGAAAATTGTGTGTATATTACTATTGGTTGTGTTGCAAAACATATATTCTATTGTTTATTTTTTTTTAAGGGAATTAATTATGTAACGCATTGTTTAATAATAATAGAGAGTAGATATCTTAAAACTGTATATTTTTCTAAAGAGTCTCAAAAATAAACTGATAACGCGGGTCAAAAAGGCTTCTTGACAAAAACTAATCTTCCACATTCGTTTGTTTTTTGCAAATTGCCCTTGAATTCCTACATGTTTGTACGCGATTGCCATTCCTTGTGTTGCAAAACATTTCTTTTTAATTGTATGCAAAGAATTGTTCAAGAAGGTATGACAGAATGAAAAAGCGTTAAAATTATAATATTTTTTTCTAAAGGGTTTGACGACGTGTAAATATGACAACACCGGCCAAGATTCACTGACGTCTTTTGAGACGTGACCTACCACAATTTATTATGCCTGACTCTCGCTATTATCTACCATGTGGTTTTTCGGGTTCGTTCGCTGAATAATTTAAAACGCCATTTATGGTTATTTGTTATTAAATTTGTTTTTATCTCAGGATGTGCGGGTTTAAATATAATAAATCATATCCATAATACCCTGTATATACAATGACCTCGAATATTCTCAATGCTTTGGGTAAAACCGGCCCTGGACGATACACCCACCATTGTCCCAGAAGAGAATGTTTGGAAGAAACGATAGGTACGAACAATGGGAATCGTAACTCTTTTCGGTACTTACATGTCTTGATAAGTACTCTTAATTATCATATTAATTAAAGAATGAACCAATAAAGGAACAATAAATAAACTTGCAGGAGAAAGTACTTTAAGTACTTTTAAATCTAATGGCTCAACTGAAACCATCAAAGTGATATATTTAATAGCTACATAAATAAGAAACTGTACCTTATGTCTTCGGTCATTGCGGAATGAATTGACAGTGCTACGATTGACAAGAACAAAATGAGGTTATAGATTTGTAACGCATACTCGGTTGGATTGTATAATCTTCGACTTCTTCTCATTCGAGTTATTTGGTTGAGATTGCTCAATGATTTAAAAGAAAAACGATTATTTTTAGTTCGATCCTAGTGGATTTTTTTATAGGTGTCCAAGATAAGGAGGGCCAGTACAGGGATCTCGGAAACCGTAAGAGATACGAAGTCGGTTAAATTGAGGTAAAGTTGCGCAATTACGTGCCTAAAAATATGCCGTTTAGAAAGTTTTAAAATTCATAGTAGTTCCGGAGATATCCGGAAAAAACCGAGATTCTGAAAAATCGTTTTATTGTTTTCCTGGGTTTTTTTGATATCGAATTCTAAAGTAAATTGCACTTTTGCATTGCCACTTTTTCCGCTCTATCTAACAGCGCTATTTGTTTTGTAATCCGACGAGTCGTCTTCGAAGGGCCATTATCAACTTTCTTTTTATAAATACGGTCCTGTTTTCCTGATATTGGAATTTGAGAGCTTGTTTTCTCCCGAATGATGTATGACACATTGTGATTTAATGACGTTTCGAGGATTTTTTGAACAACATAAGGAAATTTTGGGATTCGGTCCTGTATTTTTCCTAATTTTATAAATAATATCTCATAGCTCTAAATTTGTACTTATGTTGAACTAGTTCAATAAATAACAAATAATTTAATAATAAACAACAAATATGTGAACAAAAATCATTCCAAAAGAGTAATAAAACGAACAACGAAAAAAGGAAGGAACTACATAATCAGGTGTTCAAAATGATTTCCGTTATTCTCTAAGCACAAATAGCATCTTCGAACTGCCACATAACAGTTTTTAAGATAAAATAAAACATGCGATAGAATATCAAACTTTTCAGCATTTGTAAATTTATGTTCCATATTTTCTTGAAAATAGAAAACCTCTTAAAACGCTCTCAAACGATCACAATGGAAATGTCAAGTGAAACCAATCACGCGTCACCATCTTAATTTTTTTGTTTCAAGCGCCTACTTTTCTTTTAAATCCCGAATCAACAGAAGTTAGATATAATGTTTCTGTACTTTGTTCACTTATTTGTGGTTTATTATTAAATTATTTGTTATTTATTGAACTAGTCCAACATAAGTAAAAATTTAGAGCTTACTTATGAGATATTATTTATAAAATTAGGAGAAATACAGGACCGTATTCCAAAATTTCCTGATGTTGTTCAAGAAACCTTCGAAACGTCATTAAATCACAATGTGTCATACATCGTTGCATTCGGAAGAAAGGAAGCTATCAAATTCCAATATCAGAAACATAGGACCGTATTTAAAAAAATAAAGTTGGTAATGGCCCTTCGAGGACGACTCGTCGGATTACAAAACAAATAGCGCTGTTAGATAGAGCGGAAAAAGTGGCAATGCAAAAGTGCAATTTACTTTAGAATTCGATATCAAAAAAACCCAGGAAATCAATAAAACGATTTTCCTGAATTTCGTTTTTTCCGGATATCTCCGGAACTACTCGGAATTTTAAAAGTTTCTAAACGGTATATTATTAGGCACGTAACTTTACATCCATTTAACCGACTTCGTATCTCTTACGGTTTCCGAGATTCCTGTACTGGCCTTCCTTATCTTGGACACTTTGTAGAACTGCAGGTACCATCGTGCCGATATAAAACTAGGACAGCAAAATCACAAAACTGAGGACGGAAATACATATCTCATAGACTATATAAAAGGTGCTCTAGAGCTGTAAAGGTAAAAACACCCAACTTTTAGAAAATAACCTAGGTTACATACTTTAACGTTTTGTATTTTACGATACGAGGTTACATCAAAATATATTACTTGTTTTATAAATTTTAGCGGCAGTTTATATGGAGGGACTAAATTCATTGGGCTTTTTTACAGAAAAAGTCAAATACTTTATTTGCAGTAGGTATATTTAACGTCGCCTAAAAATGAAAATAGAACTAAATAATAAAATAAATTTAATACAAGGTAAAAAGAAAACAAACAAATTTTGTCGAAGCCACAAAAAATTGCTAATATTTAGTCATAGAACTATTCCTGTTTATTACATCTTGATAATTAAATAATCTTCATCATCAGCAGAAATTCTAGGGGGACCTGAACCTGCTTTCCTAATAATAGTCCGATGCCTTCCTATTTTTTGCTTTGCCAATTACACGGTATTTTTGATTACTCCCCATTCGTCTGCAATATCCCTAGAATAAAAGAACCATATCGCAACCGTCTAAAGATAATAGACTTTTGCTGGAGGTTTTAATTGTGGCATATATTTAAAAGAAAAATGTGCTTAACAAGTTAATAATAAAGTGACAATATAATATGTTGACATGTAAAATTTGTATATGATATTTTACTGGTACAGACTCGACAGTAAATAATTCCTAATAGTCAAGGGGAAAATAAGAAATTTTGTTGTCCTAGTTTTTTATCGGCACGATGGTATAACTATATTTTACAAATTTTAAGTAACACTGGTTATTCGTCTTATTATACAATGATAATTAAAATGTTGTCCCTTTATCTAATTTCAAAACATTCTGTGGAATAATCAAGTAGCAAGATTAATTCAAAATACCAATATTCATTTAGACATCTATTCTTTACATTTTATTTTTTTGGTTCATATCAATAAATGTATTTCTTGTTATCAATAATTCAAATATTTCCATAATTTCATTATTGATATTGGAATGATAATTTAATTACAAATTCATTTAGGAACGAGCTTAACAACCAATTTTTACTTAAATATGCTAAGATAATAAATGAAATATGTTATTTGCTTGTTGATTATTGTAAAATAGCTGTCTAAAAAAATGTTTCATTTTTGAATTTATCCTAAGTTAAGTAACAATGCCGAAACACAATAATCAACAAACAAATAACAACATGGAGGTTTCAAACAACTGTATCTCTAAATTTCATTTATTTTCTCATAGGTTACTTTAAAAAACATTTTGTTTGCAAATTAATAATAGGCACTAAACAATATAAATGCATATATCTCCGAAACGGTAACTCTGGGCGACCTGAGCTTAGTATACCTTTTTTACGTAATAAATATGAGAAAAGTATTATTTTCATTAAAAACTTAAATACACGGAGGCACAAAAAGTAATGACCTAATAAATGTGCAAAAAATGCCGCAGGCAGCGCCCGCCCCCTACATTGTACATTAAAATGTCACCAAAAAATCAGTTGCTCGTCCTTAAAAAAACCATAATTGACAAATTTTATAAAAAATCATTGGTTCCTGTCAAAGTTATTAGAGTAAAACAAAAATGAAGTTTTAACTTTAACACCCTGTATCTCAGTTAATATGAACTTTCGGATATAGATAAGGAATTAAATCCTGATATTTTTACATAAGGAGGAGTGGTTTTTCCATGTCCCATTACTTAGCGGACACCCTGTAGAATTTCAAAGTTAATATGAAATAATATATATGTAATAATTAAAATCCATAAAAAATTGTTATTTTATATTTATAAATTACATAAAGATTTTATCAAAAAATGGTAACACATCAGTCGTTAAATTAGCAGCTAACAAATAACGGAGAATCATAAGCTCGGTCAATCTTTTGCTCATCTACAAAAATCAAATTAAATACGAAAAATAAGCTATTACAAAAGCTATTTATGTCTATGCTTAAACACATTTAATTTATCTTCGTTCGCTTGACAACCATTTAATGGGTTTGGTGATGGCCAATGGCAAAAAAACTGTTTTTAAACAACTAATTAAGTATGATAAATTTCCAATAAAAATCATTTTATTCTAAAGACATACCCAGACACCTACAAACGAATTTATGTTAATTTTAAGAGGGGAATTCAAATACTTTTTGCGTTTTTGTCGCACATTGTCCACTGCTATAAAATTAATCTTTTATCTTGAAGACTCATTATTCTGATAAACGCCACAAGCGATTCTATATTTCTTTGATCTGCGACAGAAATTCCATTTTAATTTAAAGGCAACATGTGTTTTCAACCCACATGTCTAAGATTAATCTATTTTTTGCCTAAGGTTAAAGTTTATTTCCATTTAGCTTTTAATTATTATGGTAATTAGGAGCACTTATTGAGACATTAAAAAATTGGAAAATAAATAATTAATGCGTTCGGGAATACCCTCGAAAAATTAACATCAAAGAGTTATTAGAATTTATTTTTGACAGTTGTAAATGCCTATTTTAGGTGTATTTACCAATTCAGTTCGACTAACTAGAGCCCGATATACGGTTCTAGGGTTATGTAATAATATATTACACAACGAATTTTGAAAATAGTCGATTTTAACATAAGTAATGTACAGTTCGACAAGCAAGTCTATAGCTACGCGGTATCGGTAAGGGGGAATCAATATCTTTTAAAACATGGCCGAGTCATGGGCGTACTATTATTATCTTAATAATGTAATAATATATATTTTTTCATAGCATGAATATATTTGTATCACCAGTGCAATATATTAGGCCTTTTCATTAATATCACTGGGGAACAGCAAAAATGTTTCCGAGACCAAAATAGCAAAATCTTACTTATTTTATTATACTAATTAACAATCTGTCTTGCAAAAGGCTCAGTTGGCTCCGGTTTTATAGATCCATCCCAATTATGATAATTTACCTACCTGCCCTTAATATATGGGAAAATTTCACCATTAAATGAGAAATACCTGGATTTATTATAACAGGTGTACTTTATAAGGGGTTTAAATACATATAATATAAATCCTAAATTGTTAGTTAGTTGTATTTCAACCACCAGTTGATCGAGAGCTGTTCGTATTTGAGAAATTAGAGAGTTTTGAGCAACATGTCGCGAGTTTGTGTAAATAAGCCGGATCATTTTTGTTATATATGTGGTGAAATGACTTTTGTGAAACAAAAACGTACGCTTAGCCCTTTAATAAAAAAGGCTTACCACTTGTATTTTGGCTGCAAAGTTGGAGACCAGGATAAAAATTGGGCTCCCCATATCTGCTGCTACAAATGTGCGTCCAACATTCGCGGCTGGCTAAGTGGAAAAAACCGTAAGATGCCCTTCGCTGTTCCTATGATCTGGCGAGAACCGAAAGACCACGTTACTGACTGTTACTTTTGTTTGACACCTCCCATCAAAAAAGGCTTTTCAGAGAAAAAAAGGTCTGCGATACAGTATCCAAATTTACAATCCGCCATACGCCCGGTGCCTCATAGTGACGAGTTGCCTATACCTAATCCACCTCAGGAATATACCCTTCATTCTGATGATGATCAAGAGGATTCAAACGGTAGTGTACCGGAAAATGTCGCCGGCCCATCAACCTCGCAAGACTCCGATTTTGTCTGTGAACTTCCAAGTAAAAAGCCTCACAAAATAAGTCAAAGTGAATTAAGTGACCTTATAAGGGATTTGGAACTGCCCAAGACAAAAGCAGAACTATTGGCCTCTCGATTGCAACAATGGAATTTACTTGAAGATGAAGTAAAAGTTTCTGTGTACCGAAGCCGTCAGAAAAACCTAACACCATTTTTTAACATGGATAACAATTTGGTAGCCTGTAGGGACATTGAGGGATTAATGGCAGCTTTAAATCTGGACTATGATCCAAAAGACTGGAGACTTTTCATTGATTCCTCAAAAGTAAGTCTTAAAGCTGTGTTACTCCATAATGGAAACAAATTGCCTTCAGTCCCAATTGGTCATGCAGTCCATATGAAAGAAACATATAGCAATTTGAAATTGTTACTTGAGACCATACAATATGAAAGATATAAATGGCAAATTTGTGGGGATTTAAAAGTTGTGGCGATCTTGCTTGGAATGCAGCTAGGTTATACCAAATACTGCTGCTTCCTCTGCGAATGGGACAGTCGAGCACGATCGGATCACTACAGAAAGAAAATTTGGCCACCGAGAGAGTCTTTTGAGCCAGGAAAGAAAAATGTGACCAGCGCGCCATTAGTTGCCCCAGAAAAGATTTTACTACCGCCACTTCATATAAAATTGGGACTTATGAAAAATTTTGTGAAGGCAATGGACAAAGAAGGCCGTGCTTTTAGTTATTTAAAAGAAAAGTTCCCTAGAATCAGTGACGCTAAAATTAAAGAGGGAATATTTGTGGGTCCCCAGATTAGGAAACTTTTCGGAGATGCGCAATTCGATTCCATACTTGAAGGCAAGGAAAAAGACGCTTGGGATGCCTTTAAAATGGTTGCAAAAAATTTCTTGGGAAACATAAAAGCAGAAAATTATAAAGACCTGGTTGCCCAACTTCTTTTGTGTTACCAAAACCTAGGGTGTAATATGTCGTTGAAAATTCATTTCCTGGATTCTCATCTGGATTACTTTCCGGAAAATTGTGGTGCTGTAAGTGACGAACACGGTGAGAGGTTCCACCAGGATATTTCGAACATGGAAAGAAGATATCAGGGAAAATGGAACTGTGAGATGTTAGCCGACTACTGCTGGACTATTACGAGAGATGCCCCAGAGGCTGCTTTCAAAAGGCAAGCTAAGAAGCGCAAAATGAGTGTCTAAACTTTGGATTCAATGATAAAAATGTGCTATTTAGTTGCTTTTGTTGAACCAACAATATATTGTTATCTGTATTTTGTATGTCCATTGTATATGCCTATGAATTAAAATTTTGTAACAAATAATTGAGATTTTTTTTTTGCGAGCCAACTAAAATCTTTAATAGGTATTTTTTAGTTACTTGGGTACAGTTGAATCCAAAAAAATAGGTTTTGTTCAGGAAACAAAAAAAAAGTTGAAATTTGTTTCCCAGTGTATTCCTCGCTTATTTTGGCATTTTCGCCAATAAAATCCATTTGATTTCAACATGCACCTCAAAGTTTCACGGGAAAATGGAAAGTTTATGTCACTTCTCAGCTGTTGTAGCAACTTTTTTAAGGTTGGAAATACTTTTAGTTCCAAATAAAACTTTTGTATTGTTCTCCTAACAATGCCAAAGTCGAAGCCTTCGATTTTTTCGACAGCAGAGACACGGTCCCTTTTTGACAGGAGATAACAACAATTGATTCGGGTTATTTTCTTCCTTTCAGTATCTTCTTTGTGCATGTTTTTTACTGCACCCACGCTTACTCCCGTATACATTGCGAGCCTTTCTAGCTTTCGCTTAAGTGGCAATTTAAATGTATTAATTTGTTATTCCTCTTCACACACCCTGTACACATTGGCAATCACTTCTCGGGTTTGACTATGAATGGTTTTACCAGGGTATATTCATTCATTATCACAGTTTTAAAACAAACCCTATCACTACGCAACTGGATGAAGCATATACATCGCAGAACAAGCACGCTGGCACTATAGGCGTGTCACCAGGAGCGTGACGTCATCCTCTGTCTGGGATATAACCTATCAAATTAGCTCTAGCCACCAGTTACCCATGGTTACCGTTGATATTGTACCATGTTGCCCTATTTTTAGATTAGAAGTACTTTAATGAAAAAATATTTTATTTTGCATTTAAATATTAAAATAGATAGTATGAAATGAAAGTTTTAAGAACATTGAAACTATAATAGAATATTAGTTTCTTATATACTTATGACAATTTACTTTAAATGGGTAAATTTAATTTTAGGGTTTACTTGGTAACATGTTATTAAATTAAAATTTAATATATGTGACAACATTGTTATCCCAAGAAATTTTTTTGCCCGCATTCCTTTTGTAGCTACAGTTAAAGTTGTCGACCTGTACAGAATTTTTCCTACCCAAATTATTAGAATATTTTAATTCACTTACCTGGTTGTAAATAAAAATAATAGCTTTTCTCTTATTTGCCTATGCTAATTATTATGTACCGTGTATAAAACTTTAGTTTTCTATTTTTTAAATTCGATTAATACTTAAAAGAAACAAAATTAAACTAATCTTAACTTGCATCATTCCAAGAAAATAAAAATACTCATAACCTAACCTCAATATGTAGAGTGATGAAGTTAGATATCATCAATTTGTTCATTTTGAAAGGTTTATATGGGATTTAATTAAAACAATATTCAAATTATTATTATATATACAATTCGGTCTATAACGTTCTTCGACGTCTTCCGATTTCCAGTCTCTACCGATCTCGGTCCTGCCAGAGGTCGTCCCCCAGCTCTTTCAGTCTAATCACCCTATCTATCCTCTCTCTCCAGCTTTTCCTTGGTCTTCCCCGAGGTGTTCACTCTAGTATCTGCTTGGGTAGTCGTTCCTCCGTCATCCTTTGTACATGGCCATACCACTTGAGTTGTTTGATCCTTATGTCGTCCATTATGTCATGTATAACCCCCATAATTTATTTTATCCTTTCGTTGGCAACTCTATCCATCTTTGATTTGCCTGCTACGCGCCTCCAGTAATCCATTTCGGTTGCTTTTGGTTGTCCTTCCGTTCTTTCCTTGATTTGCCAAACCTCACTGCCATATGTGATAATACTCTTATTATATTATTAAATGTTCTCTGCTTGTTAGCCTTTAATACACGTTGGTCCCAGAATATTCCATTTATCATAGCTGTGGCTTTCCTTCCTTGAACGTTTCTTTCCTTGATTGCTCCGTCCAGTGTTCCATTGTTCGTGATCTTCATCCCTAGAATGAGTAGATTTGGCAATTTTTTATACATTGACCGTCATCCAGTATCAGGTCTTGCTGCAGACCCCCAATACACATGTACTCTGTTTTAGTCATGTTGACTTCCAGGCCCCACTTTCTATATTCATCTATAAGCTTCCTTGTCATATATTCTAGGTTATCATAGTCTTGGGACACGACTATTTGATCATCTGCGAACCATAGGATATATAGTGTGGTGTTGTTTAATGGGATGCCCATGGCTTTACATTTCCTTTCCCATGATTTAAGTGCCTGCTCTAAGTATATTTTAAATAAGGTGGGTGAGAGGCAGCATTAAGCTAATATAATTACATAAATCATGTTTACTTACCCTGTATGGATATATTCAATGGTTGATAATTCTAAAAATCTCGAAACTAAATCGGTACTTATCCCATTTCTACTCTACCCAAGTAATTATTACGTTTAATGGGTTGCCTAACAATTCGCAGTTATTGCTCTAGTATAGTAGTGAGCGATATCGTGATTTATTGATATCAGTGAAATTACAGCGTGACGTGATCACGGTTTATAAATTTTTATCACTGCTAAATGAGATTTTAACTAGATAATATACGTAAGAGAATATTGTGCACATCGTAAAATAATTAGTGATTGATCACAGACAAAAGGAAACGTTATTTCCACCTAGATTAAAGTAGAATTATACCTTTAAAAAAAAACTATAATAAACTAAACACTGTGTAGGTACTTTACAACAAACTATTTGTTCATGCAAATACGCATGATTTCTTAATCATTTTGTGCGTATTGTATCATTTAAGTTTTCTTATTACTCGGCCTGTTTCTTTAAAGAATGCCCAGAGCTCGCTAATCTTTGGAATATTAGGTACTACTCATTTTCATTTCACGCTTTCAATTTCAAGATTCAGAAGTCACAGCCAAGTACCAAGTGAGATTTGAGAAAATCTACCAAAAAGCAATAAGGCACAAGTCCAGTGCCCTCTCCATGTTATTCTGATGATCATATGCTAAAAGAACTTTTATTGCTTACTCTTTACCAATAAGGGACGAAGTCCCGTATCATCCATGTTATTCTAACGGTGATATGCGAGTATGGCCTTTATTATTTTAACACAATTGGTGTTGTTACAACACAATAAGGCCGATTATGGAAAATGTAATAAATGTATTTCTGATGGTGTTACAACAAGTCAACCCCGTGGGAATAAATTTTAAACAAAAAGATAGGTTGAATGATTAGTAATAGTGAAATACGTGTACTAAAAAGTGATTTGTTTAAGCTGTGATCACATCACGTTTTTTATTGCTGCTAATGAACTGTGACTACCTGTGATTTATTGATATCAGTGATTAAATCACAGTTCGTGAAATATCGCTCACGACTACTCTGGTATCCTCCTTTACCCCACCAAGTTTATTATTTTTGAAATCGACAATTTTATAGTCAAATTCGCACTATCTGTTCAAATACAGTTGTTTCAAAAGTGTTGAAAAATTTTTTCAACACGCATGTTGAATATGAATATACCTTTTCTAGTAAAGTTAGTAGTGCTTTTTTCTTCATTTTTCTTAGATGGTCATAGGAAAAGAAATGTACATACGCATTTTTTTGGCAAAGGGGTTTCGTAATTTTTTCCGATGGATATTCAAGATAATTTCCAGCTTCCACTATGCTTTATATAAATACTATTAATATATTTAATTAAGAATATTTTGTGAATGTAATTTTAAATTAAATTAGTAAGCAACAGTGGTCCGAGAAAGCTATAAATTCAATTTGCCATAGATCTATAGCGATGAAAAAATCACTCCAATGGATTCTGCACCTATAAAAGTAATTGTTTATATATTGATACATTATGCTCCAATTTCGGCTCTCGCTTCGGGAGTTCTCCAAATCGATTGGTTTAGTATTTCGGTCACATTTCGTATTAAGTGTCTCACATTAGCCGACGTGTCGGTAGTAATATATTGAAATTATCAGAATTCGGTATTCAATAGGCACATCCGGGACGTTTTGTAACCCCAACTATAGCAAATGGAAGATAGGAAGATAGTCATCGCCTTTTCAGAACTGAAAGCATTAAGGAAAAGAGATTATCGGTGTTGACAAGTTCACCCCGACGCGTAGCGTCACGTAGCATCGTGTGATAAAATCAACATTAGTTTATCTCCGGTATACCGTCTAGGAAATTTAATGACTCATAAGATAACTAGTTTTTATAAGCTCTGGATTGTATCATGGAAGCTGTTAATAATGATTAAAATTTGAACAAGTATTTTTGTAAAGTTGAATTGTCACGACACAACAAACCCAGGCAGGAGTTTTCTCTAATAAGGTTAACATTACAGGACCAGATATTGCATGGCAGGACACGCAATTCCACTGGCTTAGTTCATTAATTTGCTGGGCGTCAATATTCAAGGAAATATGTCATGGCATAACCACGTTGTGGCAATTGCGAAGGCAGCATCGCAGAAGTTTGGTGAATTTTGCAGGACCAAAAAGTTTTACAACTTAACAACTTTGGACGATCCCAGATTTAACCACCGGTATAGTTCGCGACCAAAACTGATTGCAATAACATAGCAGTCGAAACCATAGAAACCAATGCAAACCACCTATGACAACACAGCATTTTGACATTTTCCATGGTTTCGACTGTTAAGTCCAGCCCGGTGAGACCGCTTATGGCGGGGATCGAAGCACATAAGTAGGCCGTGCAAGTGACGTCACAGCCAGGCAGGTTACTCCATACGTTTATCCTTTTGTGTCAATTGTCCTCTGTCAATATCAGACTTACGTAGCTATATCTGAAAGTCAAAAACGTGAGTGTATTTGTTCGGGTTTGTTCGATTTGATCTAGGCCATATTTGTCTCCCTTTAATGAATCGGAGAATGTTGATGCAGACAGAGACAGAGATAGAATGCGAGCAGCACACGTTCTTAAATTATTTCACAACCGAACATCCTTCGTCTGGAAAGGAATAAAAATCAAGTAACTTATGATTTATAATGTTATTGAAAATGGTGGTGGAAGCGTCATTAAATTCTAAAATAATTTTTAATTTTCTACTCTTTTCACGAAAACGGACCTTTTCGTTTTGTTGCAGGTAAGTAAATTATGATTGAAATTATTGTTTTATTAATTCTTATTCGTTATTATTATTTTACATTATAAAATTATCCCATTATATCCCAAACTTCTCACGCAAACTAGCAACAAACACATTTTTAAAGAATTTTACTTAAATTTTACAATCTACAAGTCAACAGCTACAACATAATATTTACAGCTTAGTTATATTAACCCGTAGTCAGAATTTTGATAAGTCCGGTAATATATTATTCTAGTAATTCTTTCCTTTCATAGTTTAATTGAGAATCCCATAATGACTGAGCATTAAAGAGGACTTCAATCACTAATGTTGCCAGGAGTATGCTACGAAATAAACAAATTGGAAGCCCATAATCATAATGATGGTGCATATATTTACTTGGTTAGTAGCTGTACATATAGTATTGTATTTACCTTGATTTGTTTGAAGTTGAAGATGGTAAAATATTTTATGTAAATTATGATTTATTTCCTATTTTTTAATAAAACTAAATTACAGCCTTCAATCTCTGAATTCTTTATTTCTACTTTCGTTACTAGTTCAATAATAATATAAAAGTATGTAAGGACAATTTTAAAGCAATATTTACAGCTGAAAACCTATGTCAAAATCCTAATATTTAATTTTCTCTACTTAGTAAACCAAATAAAAGGGTTTTGATGTTTTCTTTGCTTGAATGTCACTTTAAAATATTGACAGTAATAAAAATTTGGACAAAAGTGACATTTGAAAAGCACGTGCGCGCCAGGCATAATGGATGTCGCCGTATCATGTCTGCTTCGATTATTTAACACGGCAGTTTGTCTTCTTCCTGGTTATAAGTATTCGTTGGTTCCCATATCTGGAGCTTTCCACCTTTCTATCGATTTCTATCGAAAGCAGACCAAAAACCTCGACAGCCTAAAACATCGAAGACAGGTTGGTCGTTTGACTGTCTTTTGAAATCGATATTATTTACTTCCATTATTTACCATGGTCACCGGATACACGCATTTTATGATACGGAATGCCGACGGTGTTGCTATTGAATAGGAAGAATTTCGAACAAACACTGAGTACGCTCATAGGTAGTGCTTCGAGTGATGTTGTCAAATCGAAATAATTCCTATCGAAATATAAAATAAGAGAATCCGCCACTTTTGTACTCTGTACTCGGTATTCGGATAATTACTCGATTCTTGATAGTTCTCGATTCTTGTGTACTCGATTCTGAAAATAACGATTATTCCACTAAACTTAAAACGCTAAATATAATGCTATTATTGTAGTATTACAATAAAATACCATTTTTTATCCGCTAAACTGTGCAACAAGTTGTCAGTTACTAAGCAATCATGCAAAAATGTCATTAGACAATCATTGCCGTCAGTCATACTGAGTGACTGAAGGATTTAAACATTACTGCATAACTGGCATTTCCTTACCCTCTGTAACTTCCTGTAATCCATATAAATTTCTTAATCATCTATATAAACATTTAATCACATAAGTTATAAAGGAATTAATCAAATGTCTTAACATATAGTTTAGTATTTCCTTGATCACATCATTTTTTTTCTAATTAAAATTCTTACATGCAGCAGGGAAATTAAGTAATAAAGCAACTTGAGCATGGCGAAGTGGCATTCTTATTCTCAATTTAAATAGGTTTTTGCATTTGTAACAAGTCTTTGTAACATATTAGGTTTTAGCGGTAGCTTAATTGCATTCGTATAAAATACCAATGGACGAATAATTAAATGGAAATTGCAAGAGAATATACATTGTCAGTGTGGAATCTTAAAATGGAATCGGATAATTCTCATGATTATTATATTACTTTTATATGAATTGTTTCCGTTCATTAAAAAGCATTCTTATTGAACAAGAATTATATAATTGTTACATGGCTAAATAAGTCTTAATTAACGGGCGATATGGAAATTTCCTTATAATCATATTATCATATGAAATGTAATTGCAAATTTGCAGACAAATAATGTTTTTAACATTAAAACCCGTCCGCACTACTGTTAACTTGTAAATAACCCAATATGAGTTACAATAAAATTAGCGAATCCAAGCCCGCACCCAAACTTTAATCCAGCAAACCTGCGGGATTGAGCCCATCGATCACGCGGATCCGCGGGATTTGCGGGATAGCAAACAATGAACTGCGGTATTTTCGTCGACGCGTCGGGGATTCCCCGCCATACTGGGCTATTGAAAATACGTTAAACATAATAGTTTTCTTGCGTACTTGCGAAAGT
This sequence comes from Barypeithes pellucidus, assembly GCA_963991005.1. Taxonomy (NCBI): domain Eukaryota; kingdom Metazoa; phylum Arthropoda; class Insecta; order Coleoptera; family Curculionidae; genus Barypeithes; species Barypeithes pellucidus. The sequence goes on along the minus strand of OZ022557.1, from coordinate 20,331,833 downwards.
AAGTGCGTTATTCTACTAGTATCTAGTGACATTAATCAAGTGTTTGAATATAATACATGGAATTTAAACAGCAATCACAAAAATGAGTGTCAGTGTAGTTTACAACGATAATCAAGGTTCAAGTTTAGTTTGGAATTATTTTTTAAAGTCTGAAGATGGTCTTACAGGTAAATTTAAGTTATGCCCTAGCATTATCAAAATCTCTGCTCGTTCCACCAAAGGTTTTCACACCCACTTACAAACAAAGCATGATATTAATTTGAAAGTCCAGAGCAGCAGCGGTAGTGTTGATATTGATAAAATAACACAGGAAATTAAAGTTAGTACCAGCAGTTCGAGTAGTTCGTTTAATTCTATTACTAAGCACTCAGATGTTAGTGGTTCGGCTGTGCAACCTAAGAAAATGAAAATTACAGATTTTTTTTCACCTGAGAAAAAGTTTCGATGGAGGAAACAGTGTCTCGAATGGTAGCTAAAGATGGTATACCCTTTGGAAATTTTATCACATCGACCGATATGCGCCAACTATTCGAATCAGGGCCACAAATTGTGTAAAATCTATTCCGCCAACAAGTGTCGAAGCTCAACATGTAACCTAAAACTAGTTGTACTATTGTACTGTACCTATATGCAATAAATATTTTCCTGCTACTCTACTCTGTTTTTAATTGCATAAAACAACTTTTTATTTACATAGAGCACCCACATCGAGTCTCGCAATTCTCGTGAATCCCGTACGTTTAATCCTGCAATGTCAATCCCGCAAAATCACCCGCGGGATCCCGCATTTGCGGGATTGGATTCCCTAGTTACAATGTAAAGATACGTCAATAACCCTTTTGGCGATGTTGTTAATTTTAAACGTTATTTCTCCCGTAACTTAGTACTTTTTAGGAAATAATCCATATACTTTTCTTTGATATGCACTTAAATTAACAATTTAACAAGTTCTTATCTTTCGAACTGCTTAGTTTCCTATAATATGCAATTAATTTCACAAATTCTTACCTTTAGAACTGCATAGTTTTCTATAATAAATACACTTAATTTAACAATGTAACAAGTTCTTATCTTTGGAACTGCATAGTTTCCTATAATATGCACTCAATTTTACAAATTCTTACCTTAAGAACTGCATAGTTTTCTATACAGTTTAAAACTTTGTAGTCATTTGACAGATGCTTACCTTTCGAATTGCATAGTTTCCTATAATAAATGCACTTAATTTAACAATTTAACAAGTTCTTATCTTTCGAACTGCATAGTTTTCTACACAGTTTAAAACTTTGTAGTAATTTGACAGATTCTTACCTTTCGAATTGCATAGTTTCCTATAATAAATGCACTTAATTTAACAATTTAACAAGTTCTTATCTTTCGAACTGCATAGTTTTCTACACAGCTTAAAACTTTGTAGTAATTTGACAGTTTCTTACCTTTCGAATTGCATAGTTTCCTATAATAAATGCACTTAATTTATCAATTTAACAAGTTCTTATCTTTCGAACTGCATAGTTTCCTTTAATATTTGCTTAATTTAACAATTTAACAAGTTCTTATCTTTCGAACTGCATAGTTTCCTTTAATATTCGCTTAATTTAATAATTTAACGGGGCTAGATTTAGGTTCCTCAGTACAGACTTGGCATCATTGATTTCTGTTTAAAACTTTGTATGATTCCGACAGACGTCGTATTATATTAAATGTTTTTAATACGAGACGATTCCTGCTTCTTCGAAGAAATTCCGTCCCTACGATGCATTCGATACGAATAAATATACTTTATCAAATTTAAAACTGTCCTTACCTTTCCTTTAGACTACGAAAATATAAATATATTTGGTACGTCATTAATTATACAACTAAGCATACTATCGTAGAATACATAAGATAATCCATGCATTATATGCGACTGCAAAACACCATTTTGTGCCGCGATGGCATCAAGACTATTACCTTTGAAGTAAGTCATTACTAACCGCCTAAGGCATAGGTAAACCCTGACAACCCCGCTGCTTGCATTTCAATTTTCCGCCGATAAAAATCACTTATGCATGGCACTGTTTTAGATATTCAAGGCGTGCGGATGCACTGCGGCAATACCAGTGACACGTTTAGTGCGAGGGCGTTTCTCATTATTGGAATAGTTTCTAATGCTGGGTTGCACTAGTTTAGTCGATTGCTGTTTATTCAAATGTGTGTGATTCAGTTTGATATTAGTTTTTTTTTTCTTCCAGTATACAGGGTGTTATGGAAATGACGTATTATATTTAAATGGGGTGTCTTAGAGAAGCGCTACATATTTTTGTCCTAGAGAAGCGCTACATATTTTTTTTTTAAATCGAACGTTTAAAAAGTGGGGTAATTCACCCCTAAACCCACACACAACTCCTCGACACATTCATATATGAACATATTACAATCAACAGATGTTCAGGCATAATGTTGCCACACTGTTTAAAAGTGTAAAACTTTAGTTTCTTATAAAAATAAACATTTAGCTTACTTAGAAAGTAAATCCAGAACGCGATTAAGGTATCCAGGGCACAGACACCTTCAGTTTTTTTTCTATGAGAAAAACTTTATGCTCATCACGTGTCCTGATGATAGTGTGGGAGTGCATAATAAGCTTATCACTAAACGTCATTCGGCTTATTTCCAATCTAGGAATATAACCGGCATAAAGTCGAAAGAAAAAAAAACACAGTGAAACAGAACAAATTGCACTAAATCACTTAAAGAAACACACAGACACCCACGAGTTTCAAATTAATTTTTTTGAAGATATGCACCTATTATCAGATTACGCGAAAGTACTAAACACTAACGCATAATTACACTTTAAAATAACACTACCGCACACATAGAATAAGAGCACTTAATCATTTCGCAATAGAAATAATAAAAACGCTAATTTCTATGGGCCATTAACCCTTTACTAAAGATAAAATGAAACAAGTATGTTAACAATTGACAGGAATTACCCTTTCAAATAAATGGTCTAGTCCACCACCAGACTTTCTTTCCGAGAACTCTCCGAGACTATAATAATTATACAGGAAAGTAATATTATAGATGGAAATTAGGCAGTTTATGCATATAACCTTATAAAACATCGAAAGTGGCAACGCTGTATTTTTAGATAGACAACAGGCACGTGAAGATAGGAACAGGTTCAAAGGTTAGTTCAACATTTTTAGATGTCGAATACCATTGTATGAAAGAATTATATTATTTCCCTACCAGCTGATAAAATCTTATACAATAAGGGCGTATTCTTGTCTACACGATAGCAATTTAAAATACTAATTCAGATTGACTGGTACTTAGATGTGTTCACGAGATGCGCGATGTGAACTTATGTGACTTTGTTTTAGTGTTTTGTGACGGTTTTTGTTCGGTTACCTGGTGTTTTTTATAAGTTAAGTTGGTTTTAAATAAGGCCGAAAAGGTAAATAAAATTGCATTTTTTTCTTCTAAAGGGTAAAGTGGCATTTTAGTTGTTCAGATCCGACGGGTGTCGTTCGAATTGAACAAGTGAGAACATACCTGACCATCGGGTAAATTTGGAATTCGCGGGTAGACCGTTACGGGGGGTACGCACCAGTCTGCTGTTTTTTTTTTTATTTCAAAGACTCACATCCATCAAAAAATATTATTATTTATTTTTTAACTGAAAAAATATAATTTTACAACAGAACTTAAATTAATATTTCTAAAAAAAATTTCTCAGTTTTTTAAGAAAATTTTCAAAAAATTCGCACCTCGAAAAAAATTCCTGAAATAATTCATGCTCTATGTACTGCCCTTTGTGAAAAAGAATACTTTTCTGGTACACCTCCTCGTAGACTACCACTAGATTCTATCCTCAATATAATATTATTAATGGTCCGCCGACTTACTTTTCAATAATGCATTGTGAACTAAGATATTTTTACTATAAGCCCTTTATTAAATATTTTCGATTGCTATTCCGCACGTGCGGTCGAACCGACATATTTATTGGAACGGCATAATAGTGGATTACAGCGTCGTTTGAGTGCGTAGACTTGTTACGTGTGACAGAGTTTTACTTGCATGTGAGGTCGAGCTTTTAAAATATAATATACTGCAGTAAAATGATGTAAAATTCTCCATTTTCCTTTATTTTGTGTAGACGGATATATTATCAAGAAGAACGTTAAAATAATATATCCAAGTTTATACCACCATACTATTCAGAGGACGTTGACAAGTGACAAATGAAATTTGTACTTTACTGAAACTGACGTACCTACATAAATAATAAACTTACCCACTGAAATGTATAAAGAAAACACTTATTTATACGAGATATACTTGATTAACATGATACAATGGTATGATATCTAGTTGTTCCACTTTCATCTGGCGAGTGAAGTGTAAACGAGTCATAAGTAATTTTTAAATTGATTATGGAGATTGTCGTTGTTGTTGACGTTGTTAATTCTCTTCTAAAGGTTTTAAAGGTTTTATATATTTTATAGACGGTGAAATGATCATGTATTCAGGTATTTAGGATATTGATTTCATAAAAATACAACGTAGATTAAAGCTAAAATACTAAACAAATAAAAATATGACAGTGATTTAATTTACCTCATAATTCTAATCTGAGCAAGTAATTACCACTAAACTAATACATTCCGGAGAACTTTAGAAACATCCGTTGAAAGCGTATAGGAATCAATCGCCTGAGAAGCTTCGGATACCTAGAAGTCACTAAGCCATGCCCCCTTGCGCGATATCTTATCGCAATCTTTATTATGCAAAATAAAGATATTCAGAACAGAGGCCTGAGGTACCCCACAATATATTCTGCCCAAACTGAAATCTATTAAACAAATAATTTTTAGTGTGTAAAATTGAAAACCAGATATCCCAAAACAATTCTCGGGATTTTTAATGACTTGGGAAAACACTTTTCGAGGAGACAAGTAATTAATATCTGGACAAAAAAGGTAAGAACCCTCATCTTTTAGCCAAAGAATATTAAAATATTTAATCCATCATAATCAGAAGCTTAGTACTTTATTTCTAGTTGATAGGTGTTATATAGTGTATTTTCATGGACCCGAGAAAAAATATCAATTGCTCATGAATATTGGTTATACAGGGTGTTATGGAAATGACGTATTATATTTAAATGGGTGACTCCTAGGGTATCCTAGAGAAGCGCTACATATATTTTTTTCAAATCGACCCATTTAAAAGTGGGGTCCAGCCCCATAAACCCATACCTCATCCGGCGTTTGTTCGGGTTTGTTCGCCATGTCACCCTGTAGTGGCATATCAGAAAACAGGTGTTACGTGCAATGTTGCCAAACTATGTAAAAAATATAAAACTTCAGTTTCTTATTAAAATAAATATTTAGCTTAATTAGAAGGTAAATCCACGCTGACAGGAGTAAGAAATCCAGACATTTTCAGTTATTTTTTCTATGGGAAAAGCTTTATGCTTATCACGTGCCCTGATGATAGTGTGGAACTGCATAATAAGCTTATACCCACTAGACCCATTCGGCCTATTCTTTCCAATCGCTCGGAACATAACCGGCATATCGTCGTGAGAAAGAAACGCATAGTGGAATATAATAAATCGCACTAAATCACTTAAAGAAACACAGACACCCACTAGTTTCAATTAAGCTTTTTTTGGAGATATGCACCTATTATCAGATTATACGAAAGCCCTAAACACTAACGCATAATTACACCTTACAATAACACTATCGCATACATAGAACAACAACACTTAATTATTTCGCAATAGAAATAATAAAAACGCTAATTTCTATAGGCCATTAACCCTTTACTAAGTATAAAATGAAACAATTATGTGGACATAGGAACTACCCTTTCAAATAAATGGTCGAGTCCATGGTGCTTTCTTTCTCCGAAAACTGCTTGCGCGGTTGCCATTTCCGAGACTATAATTATACAGGAAAGTAATATTATAGGAGGAAATTCCGCAATTTATGAATATAATCTTATAAAACATCGAAAGTGGCAACGCTGTATTTTTACCGATGAGCTTAAATAATAAACTCGAACAGACAACGCCAAGGCACGAACAGGCTCAAAGGTGTTATTTAGTTTCAACATTTTTAGATGTCAAATAAATGTGTGGAAAAATTATATTATTTCCCAGACCACCAGCTGGTGAAATCATAATATACAATAAGGGCGTATTTTTGTCTACACAGTAACACTTTAAAATACTAATTCAGATTGAATGGTACTTAGATGTGTTCATGAGATCCGCGATAAGTAATGTGAATTTATGTGACTTTGTTTTTGGTGTTTTGTGACGGTTTTTGTTCGGGTTACCTGGTGTTTTTATAAATTAAGTTGGTTTTAAATAAGTCCGAAAAAGTAAATAAATTTGCATTTTTTTCTTCTAAAGGGTAAAGTGGCATTTCAGTTGTTCAGATCCGACGGATGTCGTTCGAATTGAACAAGTGAGAACATACCTGACCATTATAAACTCCGCGGCGGTTTTCTCGAGTCAGTTCAAGTTTATAAATCAGAGATTATTTCCCAGTGAAGTGAACTGAACGTAAAAGTTTATAATAATATACCCTGAAAAAGAAACAACATTGAATCTGTCGAACGGTTAGACTTTCTAAATAGTTTACCCTGAAGATATGACAATACTGTTCAAGATTCATTGACGTTTTGCGGCATATGTTGCTTTGATTACCTTCCTGGCAGGGGCACCACGATTTAACATAAGGTCATGTACAGGGCATATTAAATTAAAGCGACATTTTTGGATATTTTTCTTCAATTTGTTTTCATCTCAGGACTTGTCGGTTTAAATATAATACGTCATTTCCATAACACCCTGTATAGGTTTTTGGTACGTTCATAGTCAGCATCATCTGACTATTATTGATACATACACACCATCCATAACTGTCCAAATATTTTTCTGGATGATTTATCCAAAAATTGATGACTCCTTAACGAAATTGAGTCAAGAGCAAACACTAAGGCATAAAACTAACCTCACCCCATCGAAATAATATATTATTTTTGGTTGGTGGTAGTATCCCCTTCTATTATACTTATTTCATGCCGCAAGTCCGATAGAATCCAGTAAATAACAGGAAGGGAGTTTCAGCTAGTCGTTTGTACTGTATTTAAAAAGTTACTTGCAGTTTTTGCCCCAAGTTCGATTACTCAACATCTGATAAAGCGATTAAACATGACTGGTAGATCAGACAAGATTTTTGCAGAATCATTGGTAGACAACAGTGACGTTGAATATTTTTTATCTGGATCGAATATATTTCTTATGCCCCTAAGAATGTTCCTAAATTATTACATAACCCTGGAAGGAATTAGATATTTAGAACTTGCATTGGAGAAAATAGCAGTTTTTTTTTTAAGTAGAGGTTGCACTTTATTTCTGATAACTACATCTTGTTCGTGAACACGACCGGTTCCTCTTGATTACACTGAACATTGATTACCAGTTGAACATAAAAAACTACTCCAATTTTTGTTAGCTATACCTATTTATTGTGAAATTGTTTAAAAATCGTGAAATTGTTTAAAATTCACATTTTTGTGTACATATTTGCACAGGGTGTTCGAAGAATGCATCAGGATACTTGAAAAGGTGATTCTACATTTATTTTTTTTATGATCAAACACAAGCACTATAGGAAAAATCCTTTAGGGCACTCTGGGAGAGGTGCTTATGCACAATAAGCGATTCACGTTGGTTTTGAATCATTGGAGGTTATATTCGTTGGGAAAACGGCCTCGGGAAGGTCGTTCCATAAGGATAAAAGAGAATCAAATCCCCAACATGTCTTCGATGTTCTAGGCTGTCGAGGTTATTCGTCAGCTCGTGGTCTCCAATCAGACGAATGGCCCTCCTTTCGATGGAATCCAGTAGCCGAAGAGTATGTTTGGGTGCAGAGCTCCAGACATGAGAGCAGTACTCTAGTGATGGTCGAATATGGGCTTTGTATAGTGTCAAAAGTTGTTGAGGTATCTACAACTTTCTGGTTCGGAAGAGTACACCAAGTTTCTGAGAAGCTATCTTGGCGATTGCCACAACGTGGTTATGCCAAGACATATTTCCTCCCAGATTGATGCCCAGCAAATTAACAGATGAAGCCAATGGGATTGCGTGTCCGTATATGACTATACAGTTCTGTAATGTTAACCTTTTTAGAGAAAACTGCTGTCTGGGTTTTCTAGCGTTAAATTCAACTTTGTTGTGGCGTGATACTTCATGCTGTCTGCGAAGATGTTCGTCGACAGCCATGAGATAAGTGTGCTATCGTCAGCAAAACTAAATATCGGGTTTCTCGTTCTCACTAGAAGGTCGTTAATGTAGAGTAAGAAGAGAGTGGGAGAAAATATGGACCCTTGAGGAACACCGGCATTGATGGTGGAGGTGTCTGAGAGAAATCCGTCAATCGCCACTTGCAGAGAGCGGTCCTTAACAAAGGTAGACAACCATGCACAGAATCGACTGGGCATACCATAGGATCGCAGTTTACATAGAAGTCCCTCATGCCAAACACGATCAAAGGCTTTAGAAATATCCAGTGCAACACATGTTAAAATAACAATTCGAAAATTCCATTTGAAAAACTGATTTTACTGTTAACACAAACTAAAATTCCAGTTTTGTTTCGAAACGGTCTGGTTCATCAACTCGAATGAAGAGAGTATTTTTTATTAAAATTCTTTGGTCTTTAAAATGGGCTATATTTTTCTCCCATAACTGTAAAATTAAAAAGATATGCCAAAAATTAATTTTGAATTTCAGGTAAAGTGGCCTCGCGTGGCACACGAGAGAACCATTTTTATAACAGAATGATAGAAGTCGTTAGGCATAGTCCCTGTGCCAAATATCAACCGCAAGATATTAAAAAAAAAAAAAAAATTACTCTTAACCGGCTGTAACTCGAAAAATTTTCCGCTTCTTGTTATATGATCTACTACCTTTATTTTAACATGCCGAATCACCTCTCCAAGTATCCTGATGCATTATTCGAAGACCCTGTATAATAATAAAGCACCAGTGCGTTCTTTATTAACTTTATAAATTTTCCTCCACCACTGTGTCGATGCATGTTAAGTTCAGTAAACGCCGAATGTCGTAAAGTTTCCCATTATTCATCACCGCCGATAATTCTCTTTCCTTGTATATACTTACTTGATTGAACTGTCATGAAAAAGTGCCTAATAGAAACGATAACTAAGGCCCTGCCAGTAATAAAGTCCTGAAAGTTTGATTGCACGAAATCGCTTTATTGCAGTTTTATGACAGTTTTATCTTTCTCTTGTTCTTACTTTTATTTTTGCATTACTGAGTAGTCGATCGTGGGATTTTTGTCAATATAAAAGGATCTGATTTGAGCTGGGGGTTTTTACGGTTAACTGAAAGTTCTTGGATGCATTCCATTACCGTCGCACAAAATAGTTTATACAGTGTGTCGATTTGAAAATATCCCACCCTTATCTTGCTTCCAGTAAATAATATTAAAAATCGAACAGATTTAATAGATGTGCCACTTGATCCCCTTCCCATTTAAGAATCTAAGGGTAATATCTATCCCTTCAAGGGGGTTAAAACATGCCTCATAACTTTACAGTAATGGTATTTTAATGACTGTTTGATTTATCAGTTAATGGACGAGAATAAAACCGACAACGTTTTTGTTTGGAAGCGGAACACAATTCCAGTACTTTATCTGTAAAATGTGGGCAATGTTGTCACATATATTAAATTTTAATTTAATAACATGTTACCAAGTAAACCCTAAAATTAGATTTACCGATTTCAAGTAAATTCTCATAAGTATATAAAAAACTAATATTCTATTATAGTTTCAATGTTCTTGAAACTTTCTTATCATACTATTTATTTTAATATTTAAATGCAAAATAAAATATTTTTTTATTAAAGTACTTATAATCTAAAAATAGGGCAACATGATGCAATATCAACGGTAACCATGGGTAACGGGTGGCTAGAGCTAATTTGATAGGGTATATCCCAGACAGAGGATGCGACACGCGTCTGGTGACACGCCTATTGTGCCGGCGTGGTTATTCGGCGATGTCCAATATGCTTCATCCAGTTGCGTAGTGATAGGGTTTGTTTTAAAACTGTGATAATGAATGAATATACCCTGGTAAAACCCTTGAAAACCCGTGAAGTGATTGCCAATGTATACAGGGTGTGTGAAGAGGAATCACAAACTAATACATTTAAATTGCCACTTAAGCGATAGCTAGAAAGGGTCGCAATGTATACGGGAATAAGCGTGGGTGCAGTAAAAAACATTCACAAAGAAGATACTGAATGGAAAGAAAATAACCCGGATCAATTATTGTTTTCCTGTCAAAAAAAGGGCCCCTCTCTCTGCTCTCGGAAAAATCGAAGGCTTCGACTTTGGCATTGTTAGGAGAATAATACAAAAGTTTTATTTGGAACTTAAAGTGTTCCCAACCTTAAAAAAGTTGCTACAACAGCTGAGAAGTGACATAAACTCTCCGTTTTCCCGTGAAACTTTGAAGTGCATGTTGAAATCAAATGGATTTTATTGGCGAAAATGCCAAAATAAGCGAAAAATATTAATAGAAAGCCCTAATATATTGCACTGGTGATACAAATATATTCCTGCCATGAAAAAATATATATTATTACATTATTAAGATAATAATAGCACGCCCATGACTCGGCCATGTTTTAGAAGATATTGCTTCCCCCTTACCGATACCGCGTAGCTATAGACTCGCTTCTCGAGCTGTATATTAGACGGAAATGCTGAAATTAGTCGCCATTGACATTTACATTTTGTGTTTCGTGTGGTTCACAAATTTTTTAAGTTTCTAAAGGAAAGTATTTTGCTATAAATAGAATTTAATCATGAAAATTTATAAGAAAGAAGTATGTTTTATATCTACGCCTTTGACGTGATTTTATCTTTTTTGATCTACATAATACCGATTTGAATCATACCGTTACAGGTGATGAAGCACCTTCAACTCTACAGGGTATCAATTTTTCGATGGTATTACGGGGTATCTCCACTGTTAGTAAAGATAGAAGGATGCGGTTTTCGCAATACTGTGCTATTTTTTCCTAGGCGTCCTCGTTTTTGATATACGGGATTTATTTGAGAATTACCGGTTACCCTCTAACTTATCAAAAAGAAATAAAATGTTCTTTTTGTAGGTTTTTACGTAGAATCCAGTGACGTACTCGGAATTTTTCTAAAAAAAAACAAATAGGCTATTTTTTAAACGGGTCACCTTATATATATTTAATATGTAATTCAGTTTTTAACAAACTTCTCAGAAATATATAAGACTTTATTTTTAATCTTAATGTTAAGCTCGAAATTTAAGTTTTTTAAAAAATATACATTTTTTTGAGTAGGCCATGATGGTATTAAAAAAAAAGAACAATGTCAGTTGTGTCTTAATGAAAATTTTTTCTGTTTCTGTTAGAATAGTCAGGTTCGCTAAGTTGTCTTATTATTTCTAATTAATATATCTAGAAAGGATACAGCCGGATAAAATAATTTTTCTAATGATAAAAATATATTTAATTGCATCAGTTTTTTCTTTAAATATTCGTCATGGCCTGCTCAAAATATTGTTTATTTTTTTTAGTACGTGAATTTCGGGCGAAATATTAAGTTTGATATATGGCTTTCGATGAAGCTTGCTCAAAACTGAATTACATTATTAAAAAAATATATCGGGTCACACATTTTAAAAAATCAACTTTTTTTTAAGTATTGAACCTAGAAAAAATCTGAGTACGTCACTGGATTCTACGTAAAAACCTACATAGAGAACATTTTATGTCTCTCTTACAGGGCAACCTAAATATGGGGGGTGTCCCAAATTGTAAAATTGTATTATTATTATTATTATTATTATTATTATACCCCGTAAAACCACCGAACAATGGACACCCTGTACGGTGTATACTAGATTTTAAGGTTAGAGAGATCTGAAAAAGAACGAAGGAATTAACAGATGACAGATATCGTCACTACTGCACAAGCGTAATGGAAAGCAATTGTTAATCAATGGTAGGTTTATTCAATAGAATTTTATGATGCTTGCTTTTTAATACAAAACTGTTATTATTATTAATTTACAGATTTTCAAAAATTTAACAGGGCTGAAATTCAAGGCTATATAATAAGAACCAATTAAATACAAAATAATTTAAATAATTATCTTATAAATACATCTTATTAAAATAAATGTATTCTAAGACTCTCCCACAACTGACCTAAAATTCTAAACAATAGAAGGTGCCTTCTACCAAAATTATTTTACGCTAGCGCACATTTCCCCTTCCAATACAAGTTGGGCTATTAAACTATACACCCATTTCAAACTTACAATCAGGTTCGGACTGGACAATTTGGAGACTCTATTATATCACCATAGTTGGATAATGGGCGGGGTGTGTTTAAAACGCAAATGTAAGTATTCAATGGTCATAAAACACTTAAGAAGGCGATGGTTGTGCAAATGTGTATTTTTCAAATTGAACTGTTTTTTTTTTTTTTTTTTATGATCAAACACAAGCACTATAGGAAAAATCCTTTAGGGCACTCTAGGAGTGGTGCGTGTGCGCAAAAAGCGATTCACGTTGGTTTTGAATCGGAGGTTATATTCGTTGGGAAAAACGACCTCGGGAAGGTCGTTCCACAAAGATGTAGTCCTCCAGATGAAAGAATTCTTAAATAATGAAGTTCGAGGAGTACTAAGCTTAACCACATATGGATGGGCGGCAGTGGTTCGTCGTGTATTTCTGCTAATCGTCGCTCTGGGCGGAATTAAGAGGACAAGGTCAGCCTAGCACCTTCCATGAAAATATCTGTAAAAGAGAGTCAAATCCCCAACCTGTCTTCGATGTTCCAGGCTGTCGAGGTTCTTCGTCAGCTCATGGTCTCCGATCAGACGAATAGCCCTCCTTTCGATGGAATCCAGCAGCCGAAGAGTATGTTTGGGTGCAGAGCTCCAGACATGAGAGCAGTATTCTGGTGATGGTCGAATCTGGGCTTTGTATAGTATCAAAAGTTGTTGAGGTGTGTACAACTTTCTGGTTCGGAAGAGTACCCCAAGCTTCTGAGAAGCTACCTTGGCGATTGCCACAACGTGGTTATGCCAAGACATATTTCCTCAGAGAGTGGAAGCAAAATAGTATATTACGTACCGAGGTGGAAAAAATCCCTTGAGAGTGATGAAACTTTCACCGATTTTTGTATAGTATTTTATTTACAACCACATCTAACATCAACTTCTTATTAGTTTGAATTAAAATTATTAATAAAAGATAAATATCATTGTGACTTTTCGATTGAAAAATTAGACAGAAATTTGAAATAATCGCAGGTGATAAAATAACGTAGGTAATATATACATCAAGATTGCAAATATAATTTTTTGAATATGGTTTCCATGTCACTAAACAATATATTATTTTAACAACAGAAAAATGCTTCCAGAAATTCGAGAAGCAGCAAGAATAGTAGAAGAAGATCTTCTGGCAACTAAAAGCCGCCCGAAATATAACAAGGCATATAGCTGTTTCAAAGAATGGTGTACGGGAAACAAATTCCAAAATCCTGGTTCTGAGTCGGCGCTACTAGATTATTTCAGTGAAAATGCCAAGACAAAGAAGATATCAACGATTTGGTCACAATATTCAATGCTTTAACATATTAGTAACTGCCTACAATAATGCCAATGTAATATTTAATGTAAATAAGTAAAACAAAAACCATGTTAATTTTTTTTTATATATAAATGTCATTAGGTTTATTTTAAAAAATAAAATTCATTGTCGTTAAATTTGTGTAATGAGTTGTATGTTGGTGTGTTCGTATATTATTTTGAGATATCGAATTTAAAAAAAAATACAAACAAATAATTTACTCTCCACCCGGGTGGAAAGTAAAAGTAAGAAAACGTCAACTTTCCACCTTTCAAAGATAGATGATACGCAGTTCTCGTTACATTTCAGACTTAACAAATTTGCTGGTGACCTTGGGAATGGATTTCAATTGAATATTAAATCAGTTGTATGTTGAGTTGCATAATATCGTCAACAAAGTGTGTTATTTCAAGTTTATACGGCAGAATACCGCTGGCCGGACAGATGTAAGATTATAATAGTAATCTTAGAGATTGATTGATTGATGGAGAGAGGATTTGGAAACAATAACTTTGCTTAAAGAGCACAAAAATCATGAATCAATTTTTTGCCAATACTCGTAGATGCTATGTGAGTTAATTTAATAATTGTGCATTTAAAAACGTTTATTATTTAAGAAATAACTTTTATTGTCTTTTAAGATTAAAAAAAAAAAGTAATAGTTTATTAAGCCGTCGAATACTTACTACCAGTTCGGCCCTGTAAACAGTTATTAAATTTGACGATCCACAGTCCGCACATACCGGAAGTACATACCGGAACTTTAGACGGTCAATGGGCGGCCATGGGCGGTTCTTCTCTCCACTGTTTGTTTACAATCTATACAACATTTCTATTCACTGGTCTAACAATGGAGCTTTATTCGGCACTGCCCATTCCAAGTCTTAAATTTATTCCTTCTTCGTCTGACGTTAAAGGTTGTTTTTGGTAATTGTTATTAATTGCTCGGGTAATCATTGGAACGACTGATTCTAATTTTAGATGATTTTATTTAAATAAAAAAGTAGTAATTAACAGCGCCCACTTACCATGGTTATTTTAAATGTGTTTCTGAGGATAGTAGGCTGGGTTAAAAAATGCTAATTAGGATAAAATGATATGGTATATTAAATACAGTAGTGTGTCTATCGAATGGAACTGTTCTATTCGTGCACGATGTACTTCTTACAGTACTCATTATAAGGAATGAAAAACTCAGTTAGATAATTTTTCCACACGTTAAATTCTAATAAATTTCTTTACTAAATGCAAATAGCCTTTATGGTTTTAGCAAAAAAAAATTATTAGAATATAACATGTGGAAAAATTATTGAGCTCCAGCCCTCGTAAGACTATCAGATTTTATTGTAAAAAATACTATAATTTATTCCAACTTTACAAACTTTTTCTATCATAAAATTAACGAGAAAATCTACAGTGCTTTCTTATGTTTTCGTCTAAACATACTAAGGAATATAAAGGAGCTAAGCCGTATTAGAGTCGGCAATTTTTGTCTCTTGCGCCAGCAATGGCAATTATAATTGCTCGTATTTATGCACACTAAACCGTTCTGGATCAACTCGCCAAATACTTCTCGCATTGCCGGCGCAATGCTAGAATGGAATCCGTAATACAGTCGGCAATTCTAGTCTTCTGGCAATTAGAATTGCACGGATTCATGCGCAGTACACCGTGCCAGAAATGGGACACGCGCCATTTTCATTGCCATTGCCGGTGCAAGTCTGTGTAGAGATGGATTATTCTGTTATTTTTAAATGTTTATTAATTGGTCGAAGCACCTATGAACAGCTAATGGCTATTTAATCTGACTGGTACTTAAATTAACAGTTGACATTCTTTATTAAGCATGTGTACTGCTATTTCGTAGCAACTGTTTTGAACTGCCATTTGTAAGTAGCAGTAGCTGCTTTAACTGCTAATCAAAACGAACAGGTTTGCCCATCTCTAATTCTGGGGGTATTTTTGGGATTTCGACACTAACAATTGCTGTTCTGACTGTTGGCAATGCGTCAGCTGATCGAGAACGGTTTACTGCGCATGAGTTCGTGCAGTTATAATTGCAATTTTACCGGAAATTCTTCTTGCCGACTCTAATACGGCTTTTAATAAAAAAAAATCTTCATGCTTAGCGGTGATGGCAAATCCAGCGATGTGGGTGGATTGTCTTGTTTGTGTGGCCAGCAGTAACCAGGTGGAACTAAATTTTCCAGTAATCGGCCAGCGTGCTGCGGCTGGTAGCTGAAGTATACCATAGTACAACAAATTTAATTCTGCCTTATATGGCTTAGCATTACAGTACAAAGAACATATTTTCATTGACAAAATTATTTTAAATGGTTGCTTGTCTTTGGTCCATGTTAAAATTTAAACCGATGTTGCAACATTTTAAAACAGTTTTGTAACAATACTTATGCCTAAGTAATCTTACCTTCAAAAGAACAGTTTTGTCACAATACTTATAACTAAGTAATCTTACCTTCAAAAGTCGGTAAAAATTCCTCCAACCACGAGTCAAAATGTCTTTAATATCCCACATTGACAAACACTAAAGGCCGTATTACAGTCGGGAATTTTTATGGCGCCAGCAATGGCAATTATAATTCAAGGATTCATGCGCAGTACACCGTTCTCCGTACTACAGTCAGAAATTCTACTCTTCTGACAATTAAAATGACACGGATTCATGCGCAGTACACTGTTCCCGATCAGCTGTCTCTCATTACCAGAAATGGGGCAGGCGCCATTTTAATTTCCCTTGCCGGCGCAATTGGGTAGACATGGATTATTCTGTTATTTTTAACTGTTTATTATTTGGCCGAACCAGGTATGAACAGGTAATGGCCATTTAAACCCACTGGTACTTAAATTAGCAGTTTACATTCTTTATTAAACTTATGGACTGCTAATTCAGCAACTTTTTGCACCTCCTATTTGTAAATAGCAGTAGCTGCTTTAACTGGTAATCAAAACGAACAGGTTTGCACATCACTAATTCTGGGGATATTTTAGGGATTTCGACAGTACCCACTGCTGTTCTGATCGTTGAGAATGCTCCAGCTGATCGAAAACGGTTTACTGTGCATGAATACGTGCCATTATAATTGCCGGCGCAAGAGAAAAAATTGCCTAGTCTAATACGGCCTTAACACACACAGAATATCCAGGGCGACACTGCGATTACCTCTCACTTCGATATTCCATCTAAAACTAGTTCTACGCCGTTGCAATTGGAGAGACATATACCTGAACAAAAATCTTATAGTAAGAAATCCAATAATATTTTTCCAATTTTCTAATTTTGATCTACCATAATATATTTCATAACCATAAACCATAACATATTTACCAATAAATACACGACGAACAACGAATACATGTGGTTCAGCTTAGGTAAGAATTATCAAATATTTTGGTAAATAATATGGTTGTATTTACAACTAAAAATTGGTCTAGTTTAGGATAACAAGATCTCAATAACAAGAAAATTTAGTGAAATTGGCGATAAGAGGAAATTTAGTATCGAATGCCAAATTTTATTGCTACGATTATTCTAGTTGAAGTCACTAATAACCCTTTTTAAGTCAACCAAGTACTTCTAGTACCCGAAAGAATAAATATTTGTGATAACCAATAGAGCTAGTTATTAGGAGCAACATCATATTGCTGTTTCAACAATTGGGTTTGTTAATTATTACCTATTTTATTGTTAAAAAAAGAGAAAAGAAATATTAAATACCAATGTATGGAAAAATTATTGTTTTTCAGACCACCCGATGAAACCTTATACAATACGGGCGTATTTAGTCCACACAGTAGCACTTTTAAATGCCATTTCAGATTGAATGGTACTACAAAGAAAAGGAAGCCTTTTCCATTGATAGAATGTAACCACCTGCAGACCGATATCGAACTCTTCAGTTCTCGTCAGTCGTCAGTACACTGAAGGTACATCTAATGCTTCACGCCGTATTATGGAACGGTAGTCGAGAAAATACAGCGCGCAGCGCCATCTCCTAGCACCAAATGGCAGCAGTTGGTGTGATGTCAGTTCTCATGTACCTACTTATTACTACTATATCTGGCCAATAATAATAACTAAGTAAATTAGTACCTATAGGGAGCTACTTAATAAAAAAGTGTTAATTTCAACATGATAGCTAACTAAGAAGTAGTTAAAAATAAGTGTTAGTTCTTTTAAATAGATCATCTTATTCATCGTAATTCAGTTAAAATGAAAATTTGTTTTGCTAACTAAAAATTACTTTTACATAAGCTAATACTTTAACACCAAGATAAAATTAGTCTTAGATACCATAGTGTAATGAATTTTTTAGAGTGTTTCATTTAAACTTGAGGTGATCTTTACAATAAAAAATACGTAGGTAAAGTACAATATTAGTTACTTAACTAACTTAACACTTAATATAGGCCATTGTTATTTTATTGAGAAATTCTAATTTACTAGTCGAAAACAAAAAGTGAATTACTCAAGTGAGATACTAAAAATTCGTATATTCCATCCACATGCACGCCTTATGCGTATTCTGAATCGCGCGTAAATCCCCATGTCTGAACAAGCTCTAAGGTCCAGAGAGCTAGGAAGGGGCAAATTTACGTCATTTCAATAAGACAGGTATTTTGATACAGCTGTTTAAACTCGGATTATATAATTCAGAGAAATTTAAACTCTTTTCAATTACGAATATTATTTTTGACCAGACCATAATTATATGATCTTCTTTCAAGAATAAAAATAGATATCCATTCCATAAACAACAAAACCCGATCCCAATTTTTCATAATAATCCGTGACAAGTCGAATTTACCGCCGGTTTTTTGCCAAAGGTCCCGAAATCCCCCGTGAAACACCCGTGTTATTCTTTTTAACGACTTATACGTCGCAAGGGACGAACATCTGCTAAAAAATTTAAGGGTTGGTCCCACCCAGAGGGCGCAACATTTTTTCTACCTGTCATATCTTCATAATAAAAGGTCAGAGTAACAATGAGTCCCTTGCGGAGGTCCTACGTTTATAATTAAGTGTGAATTTTGAATAGAAAAAAGCCGAATAAAATGTATCTCTTACAGCCGCCCCTTAAATTATAGAAGGTATCTTTATAAATTTAATAAATCCCTTCTATAAAAAAGAGAGAAATAACAGTTGGTAAATGTGATAGATCCATTGACGCCGTTGGGGATTTTTTTGTCCTTATTAAAACGCTATTACAGTTGGAACTTCCTTCTGTTATCTAACATATGACATGTTATAAATTGTATTTATATGTTCGTTAATAGTTTCTTTATTTTAAGAAGCATGCCAGACAATTATTTAAAATTATGAGAACTTCAGATAATAATAAAAAGTGGAATATTTTTATTACTTTTACAGCTAGAGAGACGGTGACAATAGGGGGTCCGTGAAGTGGAATATCAATAATTTGGTTTTTCGTGGAGCTTAGGTACTCCTCTACAACTTTTATATCTGACGAAATGCCGTAGAGCGTTACCGCTTTAGATTGGAAATTCTCAATAAATTCAAAATTATATCGAGCCACGTCTGAAAATGAATATACAGCATCTGCGTGACCCGAAAGTCACGGGAAACACATTTTCTGACATTTGCATATACTTTCCCGAGCGTGCCAAAAAAATTAAAATTAAAAAAAAGGAAAAAGCTGATTTGAAGCTGAAACTTTCTAGAATGGAAAATTATATGTTAAAGATTATGTGAAAAAAAAAATTGTCGTTCCAGGTCTCGCCATTTTATTATTGGGATGTTTTAAAAATCTCCTCGGAGGGCATTCGGAAAACAATCGTGACATGTCAGAAAATTGTCACATTACATTCCTTGACACCCAAATATTGTGGAAAATAAATTTCAGAAGAATCGCACCTAGCTAGACGGAATTCTGACAATATTACGCAAAGATACCGGAAGGCAGGTATCGTCAGTTGTATGACGGGAAAAATGATAACTGGTGATTACGACCAGCTAGACAAGACTCACCAAAGTTTTTTCGTCCTCTGAATCGATGGGATGGGTTTCGAACCCCCTCCCCCATACCGTGTCATTGTAAAATTTAAGAAAATATTACAATGCTGGGACATTTCGCGCATGGGAAGCAATTGGCGGACTTTTCGATAAAATACCGCACTTTCGCAATATTCTTTTTTCAGAAAATTATTCACGCGTCATCTCCATGTGAATGAATACAAATCGATTAAAAACGCATTAATTTTTTTTCCACACTCGGAAAAGTATATGCAAGATTTGACTTGTCAGAAAATGTGTTTCCCGTGACTTTGAGGTCACGCAGATGCTGGAAATTAATTTTCAGACATGGCTCGATATAATTTTGAATTTATTGAGAATTTCCAAAGTGGTACAGCGCCTCTCAGCAACGCTCTACGACATTTCATCAGATATAAAAGTTGTAGAGGGGGACCTAAACTCCACGAGAATCCAAATTACTGATATTCCACTTCACGGACCCCCTATTGTCACCGTCTGTCTAACTATTAGTTGTACATACAAAAATAGCTTCTTCGTAATATTTTGCAGTTAAACTATACCCAATAAATATGTTTTCTACAAGAGTGGGCTATTTATCTTATACAGCTCGACAAGCGAGTCTATAGCTACGACGTATCGGTAAGGGGAAAGCAATATCTTTAAAAACATGACCGAGTCATGGGCGTGCTATTCTAATCTTAATAATGTAATAATATTTATTTTTTTCATGGCATGAATATATTTGTATCACCAGTGCAATTATTAGGCCTTTCTATTAATATTTTTCGCTTATTTTGGCATTTTCGCCAATAAAATCCATTTGATTTCAACATGCACCTCAAAGTTTCACGGGAAAACAGAAAGTTTGTTTATGTCACTTCTCAGCTGTTGTAGCAACTTTTTTAAGGTTGAAACCACTTTTAGTTCCAAATAAAACTTTTGTATTGTTCTCCTGACAATGCCAAAGTCGAAGCCTTCGATTTTTTCGACTGCAGAGGGGTGGGGGGACAGGGGATGACAACAATTGATCCGGGATATTTTCTTTCCTTTCAGTATCTTCTTTGTGAATGTTTTTTACTGCACCCACGCTTACTTACTTCCTTATACCTACATTGCGATCCTTTCTAGCTTTCGCTTAAGTGGCAATTTAAATGTATTAATTTGTGATTCTTCTTCACACACCCTGTACACATTGGCAATCACTTCACGGGTTTGACTATGAAGGATTTTACCAGGGTATATTCATTCATTATCATAGTTTTAAAACAAACCCTATCGCTACGTAACTGGATGAACCATATTGGACATCGCCGAACGACCACGCCGGCACAGTGGGTGTGTCACCAGACGCGTTTCGTCATCCTCTGTCTGGAATGTAACCTATCAAATTAGCTCTAGCCACCGGTTACCCATGGTTACCGTTGATATTGCACCATGTTGCCCAATTTTTAGATTAGAAGTACTTTAATGAAAAGATATTTTATTTTTCATTTAAATATTAAAATAAATAGTATGAAAAGAAAGTTTTAAGAACATTGAAACTATAATAGAATATTAGTTTCTTATATAGTATACTTATGACGATTTACTTTAGATGGGTAAACTTAACTTGGGTTTACTTGGTAACATGTTATTAAATTAAAACTTAATATATGTGACAACATTGTTAATCAAAGAATTTTTTTTTCCCGCATTCCATTTGTAGCTACAGATAAAGTTGTCGACCTGTATCTGCCTGCATTTTAGTCTGAAAAGATCCACTTTTCCACACGATGCTCAAATTTATTTTCCACTCGCATACGTTTTTGTGTAATTCTGTAGTATGAGCTTAGACAGAAATATATAGAGTGCTCATTAGAAGTAAATAATTTGTTTCTGTTCGAAAATTATTATAGCATTTGTTTTTGCACAAATCGTGTTTATTGGGGCCTTATTCACATTACTTAAAAAATAATCTAAATAGGTATATTTATGTTTTTTTATTTTCGACGCACCTGTTTTTTTCAATGGTTGTTGAAAAAAAATTGATCCTAACTCATGCGGTAAAGTCTCTGAGGGATTTAAAAACTCATGCGGTAAAGTCTCTGAGAGGTCTAAAAGAAAATTTATATAGCATTAAACTCAAAATACTTGTAAGAAAATTCTTATAGCCCTTATAAAGAAATATTGATATGATGCTGATCGATAAGTGTATAAACTATGTTATGGCAAATTTTCTCAGTAATTTAACACGCCTAGATCGTCAAAATATCGGCCAAACGAATGTTCTTACAATATTTGTAAATAATATGAAGCAATACTCTTTGATGTTCGAAAATGATCGTTATTGACAATTAGTGAAATCATGGCGCCAAAATTAAAACTATAAACTGTTTCATAGAAATATTGCAATATGTAAATTATATACGTTTCTATATCGATATTTATTAGGTAAATCTATGCCTAAATGGCCCTTAATGCTAAATAACTTAGCTCTTAATTAATAGAATAAGAAAATAATATTTCTCAATTGTTCATTTGAATCTGAATTCGCGAGTTATCAACATACTGATTTTGCGATAGTTGCTTTTACTATTATTACTAAAATATTATATAAAGTTTTTTTAGAATAAAGATATACAGGGTGTTCCTTAATGACGTGCTAATATTTCAGGGTGTGATTCCTTAGGTCATTCTATAAAGAAAAGTTCATAAGAACATATGTCCTCAACGGGTAAAATTTTTTGCTACAGGATGTTGAATTTTTATTTTTAAATTATTATTTTTTTAATATCTCCGAAAGTACTTAAGATATTATTTTCAATTTTGGTATATGTTAATAGGATGTAGAACCACAAATTTTCGTTAGAAAAGTTCTTCAATTGTTCCACCAGTGGCGTCCCTGCAAACATGTCCCCTGATATTTTTTACAGAAAAGATGGTACGCCACTGACATTTGTTCGACGCCCTGGGATTTATCATACGGAATTCGACTGATTTCTCAAACACCAAAACCCTGAAAACCCTTTATTACAGTTTTGTGCGGTCTAAGTTGGAGTATGGTGGTGTTATTTGGCATCCGGTCTTTCATAAATATATTATTTTACTAGAGAACGTACAAAGAAAGTTTGTCAAGTTTATCGCCTATAGAGAAGATGGTATATATCCTACCCGGGGTACTAACCAGAATGCACTGTTGTCTAGTTTCCAGATGCCATCGCTCCTTAACCGCAGATACCTCATGTTTATGCAGTTTTTGTATCGTATTTGCTGTTCGCTCATCGATTCCCCGGAGCTGCTGTCTTGTATTCTTTTCCATGTTCCTCTTCGTTCAGTTAGACACCTTTTATCTTTTATCTCCCAACTCCCTCCTCTAACTTTCTGATTAAAACACCTGTATACCAATCCATGTTGATTTTCAATAATACCCTTAATGACATTGGTGTATTCGGTTTGTCCAATACCCAATTTACTAAACTTATAAAACATAAACTGTTACCTTGATGCAACCATTATTTTGTTCTCTTATTTTTCCTATCTTTTGGATTTTTTGTTGCTTATGTATTTTTTTTTCTTTTTATAGGTCATATTGTCTTGTAATTGGATTTTACTCTGTTAGACAATAAAGATTATTATTATTATTATTATTATTATTTTCCATGTGGATATTTTTTCTGATTAGCCTAGTCAATTCTACATGAAAACGGTCTCTTGAGTTTTTCTCGTCACGTTCTTGATTAAAACCACTAAATTCATATTGAAACTCATTATTATTAACATTGATAAAATAATTAATGATAAATTTTGTTCTATAAAAATTCACTTAAAAGGAATGCTTCCGTCCATCTTCGCATCGAATTGCCCACTCCAATAATTTTTATGAAACAAAATTTATCATTAATTATTTTGTCAATGTTAATGATAATGAGTTTCAATATCAATTTAGTGGTTTCAATCAAGAATCATGTAGAATTTACCAGGCTAAACAGAAAAAATATCCACGTGGAACAATTGAATACATTTGCTGACTAAAATTTGTAGTTCTATACCCTATTAACACATACCAAAACTGAAAATAATAAGTACTTTCGGAGATATTAAAAAATAATCATTTAACAAATAAAAATTCAACACCCTATAGCAGAAAATTTAAGCTGTTGCGGACATATGAACTTTACTTTATAAAATGACCTAAGTAGTCACACCGTGAAATATTAGCACGTTATTAAGGAACACCCTGTATATTTTAAAATTTACTGTCGGAACATTCCAAAACAAAGTAAGCAGATACCGGATTATACTTTTAGCTTAGTAGTTATGAAAAAAATGTAATATTGAATTACCATTTCTAAATTGTATAAGAAGCATTCGCCTTCGGCTGAAGCGTCGTATCAGATACGAGTATATCAGATTAACAAAATATTTCTTAATATACTTAAACGAATATTTAAATTATGCGTGACTCAAGCTGTGTACGTTAAACTCGGTTATTAAAATAATATTTGCAGAGGACTGCGTGACCCTTGTCGCTCATTTATCTTAATTAATTACATCCACTTTGTCTTAAAATATAACATGTTTGCAGGGGCGTGCGGCAAAAATAACAGAGGAAAGAAAAATTCTTTAAAGGCCGCAATACCTTAGCGATTTTGTTGATGCAAGTTAATTTTTTGACATGTGGGTTTGTTCGCAAGCAATATGTCATATAAATTATTTTACAGTCGGCAATTCTATTACAGTTGCGGTTTCATCGGCGAGGGCTGCCAATCCAACAAAAAAAATACCGTGAAACTATGAAAATAAAACGCATATACTCCGCAAAACTGTGCAAAAACTGAATAAGAATATAAATATAAATACGAATACACGATTAACAATAAACACACGAGACGTATTTTAAGGTTAGTATTTAGTTTGGTTGCTAATGAAAAAATTACTATGTTTTCCACCAGACTTGCATCTGAAACTGCAACAAAAATCGGGCAGACCCGTTTTTTATCAGGTCATGAAAGGTGCAAGAATATTGCAGAAAGAAATCAGCTCGCAACTTAACATGCGAGTGCAGCAAGACTTGCGGATTGTAATGCGGCGTTAAATCATACCACTACTGTTTGTGCACTAGATGTATTATGTGTTTCTTTCGAAAATTCGATTATACAGTGCATCCATAAAGTCTTAACTGAAAAACAAATTATTTTAAAATTTTTGTTTATTTCTTTGAACTCATGGACAGCAATTAGTATTTTTTGTTGACTAGTTTTTTAGGTAAAACGTTGGTATATAGGGTGTCTCAAGTAGAATACTCTAATAGAACACTCGGAATATTGTATCAATTTCGAATTGATACAACATTCTGATGATAAATAGTTAAAAAAAAAATTTAACAACCATACCTCTGGAAATAGCGAGATATTTTTTATTTCCTTGCCAACCCCCGAATTCGAGTCTAACTCTTCCGCTCCACAGCCGTCCTCGCCTGCTGCATTTTTAAATCAAATTAATTTATAATATTGTTTGAAAAACTTATACTTAATAATACAAATCAAGTCCAGAAATTAAAACAGCTTCTTCCTAGTTTCTAGAAAAGATAAATTTTTCTCCATATTTAAATATTTTAGTGTTGTTCAATTTCAATTTCAGCTATTGGTAAGTATAAGCCTCAATATATCAGGAACATCATTATTTCCCTTGCTCTCATAGACTGTACGGCACTGCTAACATACCTTCCAGGATATAGAGGATAATGCGGTAAAAACTTAAACAGCAAAACATGCATTATTTACATCATCCACTTTAAGGCAGTTTCATATAAATTTATCATATTTTTTTAAACTAAACTGCTGGCCATTTGCTTTCGAGCAAGAAAAATTTCGCCTAAATTTAAAAGTTAATATTTTCTGAACCACATATGACATCGATCTCCGGTTTTTAATTGTTGATAGATTTGTCCCTTAGGAAACAATTGCCATTGTTGGATTGTCTTAAACTGTCAGAAAATTTTATATACAGGGTGTTAAAGAGGACGATGATTTTTGCTCCAATTTCAATAGCATGTAACTTTCACAATAATATTTTTAAATTTTATCACTGTACGTCAATTGAATCACTGGTTCATAGCAAAGAAAGTAATCTGTCAAATTTTTTATATCTGCTATATTTTAAGAGATACCGATTTTTTTGAAAAACTTTGCTTTTTTTCAACTTTTTGTTAGCTAGATCCCACTGTGCGTTGTATCGTGCAAACTTTGCAATTGATTATTATACCTTATGAAAAGCTTGTTTATGTTCAGTAACAACAATTGCACCGAAATTTTGTGATGTGCAGTGGCGTACTTATAATCACTTATATGTTTATGCTTTATGAGTATCTCACAATTTTTTTGTATTGGAAAGTACTCGCCTCTAGATTAGGCAAGTTTTTCCTTATTTTTTAGTTGTTCATATCGCGCTACAGGTATATTATACAGTGTCTACAAAATTTAAAAAAAATAAATTTTTTCAAACAATTAAATAAAAAAATTATCTTTTTTAAAATTTTGTAGACACTGTACCTGTACCTGTAGCGCGATATGAAAAACTAAAAAATAAGGAAAAACTTGCCTAATCAAGGGGCGAGTACTTTCCAATACAAAAAAATTGTGAGATACTCATAAAGCATAGACATATAAGTGATTATAAGTACGCCACTGCACATCACAACATTTAGGTACAATTGTTGTTGCTGAACATAAACATGCTTTTCAGAAGGTATACTAATCACTAGCAAAGTTTGCACGATACAACGCACAGTGGGATCTAGCTAACAAAAAGTTGGAAAAAAGCAAAGTTTTTCAAAAAAATCGGTATCTTTTAAAATATAGCAGATATCAAAAATTTGACAGATTACTTTCTTTGCTATGAACCAATGATTCAATTGACGTACTGTGATAAAATTTAAAAATATTATTGTGAAAGTTACATGCTATTGAAATTGGAGCAAAAATCATCGTCCTCTTTAACACCCTGTATATAAAATTTTCTGACAGTTTAAGACAATTCAACTTTGGCAATTGTTTCCTAAGGGACAAATCTATCAACCATTAATAACCGGAGATCGATGTCATATCTGGTTCAGAAAATATTAACTTTTAAATTTAGGCGAAATTTTTCTTGCTCGAAAGCAAATGGCCAGCAGTTTATATGAAATTATGATTGTCCACATTAAGCGAAGTTACGGAATGAATAAAATTTTAAACAAATACATAAAAAAATTTAAATATGTAATTAAAAAATGGCTTGCTGTTAAGTATGGTTGTGAATAAGTGATATGGCTTATGTCCAAGCATAAAGGACATTCCCTGGAACAGGTACACAATAACAATCGTTTCGTTTCTCTGCAATTTGGCATAACTACTGTTGTGCAATTGCAACAACAGCGAACCAAGTTAAAACTCTCGCAATTTAATAAAAGTAAAAGAAAAATGTAAAAATGAATGAATGGGAAATGATTAATTCGGTTCCTGATGTAACAGGACTTTTCAAAACGGATTAAGCAAGGGCCATATCAACTTGATATATGAGTTCCCGTTTGATCAATGAAGGTAAGCGGTGTCGGGGACGGTTAGTACTAGGATAGGTGATCGCTTGGGAATACTGCTGCTTTTTATGAGGAAAAACATCTTTGGAGTCAACTACATTCCTGATACTCTAAAATTAATTTGTATATAACTTATTTTATCCGAATTTGCAGGATTATCTATTTCTATACCACCCTGTACTATTTGTTATGTTCTGTATGAATTTGTAAGGAGACAAGATACCCCTTTAACCTGGTTCACATAATAAAAACACTTTACTTTTGTCATTAAAATAGTTTTAAAAGTATGTATTAGAGTAGCCTCATTTTTTCCCCTGAGAGATATGGATCAAACACAAAAAACGGTCGTCTGGTATTCCGATGCCGACCGGTAGCTTAAAAGTGTCTGAAACAAAGAAATATCAAATTTGTATCGACGTAAACATGGTGTGATCATGGTGGTCTAACCGACAAAAGACATACCATTGAAAATTCCATCAAAAGCGACCAATTTTAAATTAAATGATACGGAAAAATTTCGTCTCTGAATATTTGAAGGGAATAGTTTTGTTTCGGAATGTCCTGATGCTAAACAATTTTCTAAATATTTGGGATTAGTTTATTGGAAAGGAAACAATGGTTAAGGGCAGGTTTAAGGATATAAAGGTATGTTTTGGTCGAATAATGGTTGGATTAAATCATGTTAGATTAGAATGTTTATTATGATGCTTTGATCGTAATTTAAATATCTAGATGGCAAGTGTAAAACTATATTGCTACTATAATCATGTAAAGCCCGGTTTACATGCAACATTTTATAGTACAATTTGTTGGCGTCGACAAAACGTTGCAACAAAACGATGTGTGTAGATGGCAAATTTGAGCAAATTCGAGAACTGCACAAACACAAATTGAATAACTGAGCTTTTGGGAATAGACTTAGGAGGTTTGCACAAACTAGCCGTAGCGTGTGAATACGTCTGCACGATTTGTTAGCTTCCGTTAACTGTAAAGAATAGTTGAAATCGAAATTTCAATTGACAAATTCAAAGAAGTAGACTCCGCAGCGACAAGAGACATGATAATTAAAAAAAATTAAATTAAAAGAATTGTAAAGTAAGTTTTATAATATAATATATTTTATAATATAAAGTAAATATTGAAAAGTCCAGATCAACTGGAGATATACTAGCCTATGTCACCTATCTTTGGAACAAAGCAATCGAACATCATGGGGTCTCGGGCTGTTGCACTGGATATTTCTAAAGCCTTTGATCGTGTTTGACATGAGGGACTTCTAAATAAACTGCGATCCTATGGTATACCCAGTCGATTCTGTGCATGGTTGTCTAGTTTTCTTAAGGACCGCTCTCTTCAAGTGGCGATTGACGGATTTCTATCAGACACCTTCACCATCAATGCCGGTGTTCCTCAAGGGTCCATATTGCCTCCCACTCTCTTCTTACTCTACATTAACGACGTTCTAGTGAAAACGAAAAATCCGATATATAGTTTTGCTGATGATAGCACACTTATCTCATCTTTCTCTTTGAATGCACAAACATCGGCTGCCGACGCACATCTTCGCAGACAGCATAAAGTATCACGCCTCAACAAAGACCTGGAAGAAATTTTGGCTTGGGGTGAAGTAACCAAGTCGAATTTCACGCTAAAAAACCCAGGCAACAGTTTTCTCTAAAAAGGTTACCATTTCAGAACCGGATATAGTCATGAACGGACACGCAATACCACTGGCTTCATCTATTAATTTGCTGGGCGTCAATCTGGGAGGAAATATGTCCTTGCATAACCACGTTGTGGCAATCGCCAAGATAACTGCTCAGAATCTTAGTGTACTCTTCCGAACCAGAAAGTTGTACACACCTTAACAACTTTGACACTATACAAAGCCCAGATTCGACCATCACTAGAGTACTGCTGTCATGTCTGGAGCTCTGCACCCAAACATACTCTTCGGCTACTGGATTCCATCGAAAGGAGGGCCATTCGTCTGATTCGAGACCACGAGCTGACGAAGAACCTCGACAGCCTAGAACATCGAAGACAGGTTGGGGATTTGACCCTCTTTTACAGTTATTTTCATGGAAAATGCTCAGCTGACCTTGCCCTCTTAATTCCGCCCAAAGCGGCGAATATCAGAAATACACGACGAACCACTGCAGCCCATCCATATGTGGTTAAGCTTAGTACTCCTCGAACTTCATTATTTAAGAATTCTTTCATCTGGAGGACTTCATCCTTAAGGAACAAGCTTCCCGAGGTCGTTTTCCCCAACGAATATAACCTCCAACGATTCAAAACCAACGTGAATCGCTTTTTGCGCACACGCACCACTCCCAGAGTGCCCTAAAGGATTTTTTGATCACAAAAAAAAATTAAAAAATTGGCCAAAGTACATAAATCGTTTCGTTCAGGTGCTGGGGATGAAGACGTTTATAAACCTTTCCTATTAAACAAACAGCGAAAATTGCCCATAACACAATTTCCTCCATGATGAGAAACGCAACGACTAGAATATAAGAAAACTTACAAGAAATCGTTGCAGTGTAGACACTCTTTGTTTGCGAGGATTTGTCGACGCCAACAAGTCGTACAATAAAACGTTGCGGGTAAACGGGGCTTAAGGTCGTATGTTCAAATAAGTCGTTTTGAGATAAAGGGTCTTATATTGTTGGAAAATTTCAAAGTATAATATTTTTTGTTTTATGTACAATACATTAACGACCTTGATGTTATTATCAAGAGTTATATTTTTAACCTTACGCTTGTCAACAAAAATTGTTCGATGAAGATATTTTGAAAAAATAATGCACATACGACGTTATGAATAAAAGTGAAATTTGTTATTAAGATGCAAAACATGTATTTTTTTATAAAATGAGTGTTTTTATTACAAAAAATCATAGAAATTGGATGTAAAATGAGAAAAATAACTAAAAAAATACTAACGAACTTTAGAGATCATAAATAATATTTTTAATGTAAAAATGGATACTGAAGATAGAAACACGTACCATCGTGCCGATGAAAACCTAGGACAGCAAAAGTTCTTATTTCCTCCTTGACTATTAGGAGTTATTTACCTCCGAGTCCGGTACCAGTAAAATGTTATAAACAAATTTTACATGTCAACATAGATTGTCACGTTATCGTTAACTTGTCAAGCACATTTTTTTTAAATATGCCACAATTAACCCCCCAGCAGAATGCTATAATCTACAGTCGGTTGCGAGATGGTGCTTTTATTAGGAATATTGCAGGCGAACTGGGAGTAAAAAGAAATACAGTGTTGTTGGCAAAACTAAAAATAGCAAGGCATCGAACTATTATTAGGAGCAGTTTCAGGTTCCTCCAGAATATTTGCTAAAGATGAAAATAGAAGAATACTAATTATCTAGAAGTAATAAACAGGAATGCTCTATGACATTAAAAAAAATTTGTTGCTACGACAAATTTTGTGTTTGTATATTTTATTTTTTTACTTTCTGTTAAATTTCTTTTATTATTCAATTTTATTTTCATTTTTTGGCGACATTAAATATACCTACTTTAAAAAAAGCATTTTACTTTTTCTTTATAAAAAATGCGTAATACATTTAGTTCCTCCATATAAACCTCCGCTCAACTTTATAAAACCAGTAATATATTTTGATGGAATCGCAAAATACAAACCTTAAATTATGTAACCTAGGTTTCTTTCAAAAAGTTAGTTGGTTTTACCTTTACAGCTGTCGAGCACCTTCTATAGTTTATGAGATATCGTCGTTGCAGTACTAACACCTCGTA
Organism: Barypeithes pellucidus; assembly: GCA_963991005.1. Lineage (NCBI taxonomy): Eukaryota > Metazoa > Arthropoda > Insecta > Coleoptera > Curculionidae > Barypeithes > Barypeithes pellucidus. The sequence goes on along the minus strand of OZ022557.1, from coordinate 20,300,741 downwards.
AGCCACAAATGAAAATTGATATTGTCTTACACATAATATGGGAATTTGCATTGCAAGGCATTAGATCTTAAATATTCAGTAAAGTGATCTTTTGTGGTATAAAATATATTAGCGAAGTTGTTAAGACAATGCGAAAATATACTCGGCATTCTATTTAAAATAATAATGTTTTAGTTCCCGAGATATTATTAATAGGTCACTAACCGTGCATGACCCTGTATTTACAAAGTATAATACAATTTATTTTATTTTCAGTTCTAATAAGTAGACAGCAACCAATACAAAAAACAACATTAGACGGTTCTCACAGAGTGGGTTGTAAGAATGTCCCCGTCGTACCCTTCTACCATTTGCTAGAAATAAATTATAAGCGCTATAGGCAGATTTACGTCCCGAACGCACAATATACAAAATGGGAAAACTTTACATCTTCGATGTTTTTTTTTTTTTTTTTTTTTTTTTTTTTATGATCAAACACAAGCACTATAGGAAAAATCCTTTAGGGCACTCTGGGAGTGGTGCGTGTGCGCAAAAAGCGATTCACGTTGGTTTTGAATCGTTGGAGGTTATATTCGTTTGGAAAAACGACCTCGGGAAGGTCGTTCCACAAAGATGTAGTCCTCCAGAATTCTTAAATAATGAAGTTCGAGGAGTACTAAGCTTAACCACATATGGATGGGCGGCAGTGGCTCGTCGTGTATTTCTGCTAATCGTCGCTCTGGGCGGATTTAAGAGGGCAAGGTCAGCCGAGCACCTTCCATGAAAATATCTGTAAAAGAGAGTCAAATCCCCAATCTGTCTTCGATGTTCTAGGCTGTCGAGGCTCTTCGTCCGCTCGTGGTCTCCGATCAGACGAATAGCCCTCCTTTCGATGGAATCCAGCAGCCGAAGAGTATGTTTGGGTGCAGAGCTCCAGACATGAGAGCAGTATTCCAGTGATGGTCGAATCTGGGCTTTGTATAGTGTCAAAAGTTGCTGAGGTGTGTACAACTTTCTGGTTCGGAAGAGTACCCCAAGCTTCTGAGAAGCTACCTTGGCGATTGCCACAACGTGGTTATGCCAAGACATATTTCCTCCGAGATTGACGCCCAGCAAATTAATAGATGAAGCCAGTGGGATTGCGTGTCCGGCCATGACTATTTCCGGTTCTGTAATGTTAACCTTTTTAGAGAAAACTGCTGCCTGGGTTTTTTTAGCGTTAAATTCGACTTGGTTACTGTCACCCCAAGCCAAAATTTCTTCCAGGTCTTTGTTGAGGCGTGATATGAATGTATGTATGATGTAAATTGAAAATCTCCTACGTCGCTTTCCTAACTGTACTACTGGAACTTACATAATCACAACATAAGATTTTCCCTTCAGGGTCTAAATTTAAATAAATATAAATTATATTATGTATACCCATAATATTTCCATTTAATGTAAATAAATCATACCGGTCTCATTACACCATAATATGTACTTTTAAATGAAATCGTAATACACTGTTAATTTAAGTTTCCTCTTCCGCAATGGCCCAGTACTCCCATTTTCCATAATTACAACATTAAAATAAAATAAAGTAATTTGCCAAACGTGGAACTTTGTAGAAGCGAGAATCCCGCTCAAACTTTGCTTACGTTTTCAATAAACTTTGTGCTGAAACTTTAATTACAAAAGAAATAGGACTAAAAGTTTTCATTACAGTTTTCCATGTTAGCACATGAGATAATATGTGAAAGTGTACTTATGAGGAACTTAGATATATAAATTACTTAGTTTTTCTAGCCTTGTAGTAGCGATAACTCTGGGAACAATTTAACGCTTGTAATAATACAAGGTATCCGGATAGATTAATAATAAGAAGAAAGATATTGAATTTTGACAGGCTACAACTCCAAAAATATTGACGCGACGGTTCGAGGCGTCTACAATCAAGCTCGATGATACAGCGCGAATCATTTTAGTTCCCATACTTTCCCTCATTTGAAAGCGTAAAGTTCTGACACTCTTCGAATCGTCGCACTGGGCGACTTGTGATCGAAAATATTTAATAACTGTCCACCTAATAGAGGTGCCACTTTTTCGTAAAATGGGTTTAGCAGATAAGAGGATAGAGAACAAAACTGTATTTTTTAAAATTAATTTAGGGGGGGGGGGGGCATGTTAAAAACTATTTAAGCAATTAAATTGTTAATATTTTGCATTTGTTCGCAATGTCAATTATTTTGTAATAGAGGAAGCTAATATAATAAAGTTAAATAAGAAAGATTGACATTACGATCAGTACAACTGGAGACATTAAATTTCTAGTATGGGAAGATTGGATTGGGGATTTGACTCTTTTACAGGAAAGTGCTCGACTGACCTTGCCCTCTTAATTCCGCCCAGAGCGGCGAATGTCAGAAATACACGACGAACCACTGCCGCCCATCCATATGTGGTTAAGCTTAGTACTCCTCGAACTTCATTATTTAAGAACTCTTTCATCTGGAGGACTTCATCCTTGTGGAATGATCTTCCCGAGGTCGTTTTTCCCGAATTTTCACGAATATAACGTCCAACGATTCAAAACCAACGTGAATCGCTTTTTGCGCACACGCACCACTCCCAGAGTACCCTAAAGGATTTTTTCTATAGTGCTTGTGGTTGACCATAAAAAAAAAAAAAAAAAAAATTGGAGAAAATCCATAAAATTATCAGAATTTGGAAAATCAATTTTTTTCAGGAAAATCCTGAAATAAGTATGTGTCAACTAATTGTATGTAAATAAGTTGTAAAATTTTTATGACGATTCTATAATGTGAAGGTTAAACAATGTGCAGGATGGCAAATTTTATATTTGGCGCGTCTTTCATATTTTAATTTAAACTCGACATTAATATAATACCTTTAAAATATTTTTTAGAAACATATATTATTCATTAATATACTCATAATTTCAATATTTAATATCAGTTTGGGGATCTGCATATGCCACAATATTAATCCATTTATAAAGACTATATAACCAAATTATTAAATGTATTTATAAACAAAATTTATTGAAATCAACTATAAATTTATATAAAGCAAGAGGATACTATCTAGATTTGGATAGTTTTCAAACGAATTCAAAATTAGAATGCTTATTCATGCAATAATAATAGAAATCTTAGTAAATACATATATTTAATTGAAAACCATTATATTGGCATCATTTAGATTCCATATTATGTTGCCAGTAATTTAACACACGCTGTATATTGTTCAATATTCCCTGCAATGGATTAAAGTTCGTCGATAATTAAATAAAAATAAAATTTAAAAGCAAAAATAAGAAATATAGACTTTTTCGAAAATAGCGGTTATAAATTAACTTTACCATATTTTATCGGTCTTTCACTGTATTTTTTTTAACAAAACGTTTTATAAAAAAATAATTTATTTATCGAAAGATTAATAGATACGTTCACCCTAACAAATGAAACATAAAAAACCAATCAAAAAACGCCGCGACACAACTGAACAGATAAATTTTAAGCGAAACCGGAGAAATGACATAAATAAATATTATTTCCTAATCCAAATAAAATCTATCGCTACAAAAAGGGCCATTTTCTGCGGCCAATATCGTCAGCCCCTCGCAATAATTCACGGAAACAAGTAAAAAAATAATTACTTCCGTTATTTATTGGTTATTGTGATAAGGTTTCAATATTTTGAAACAGCGGTGGTTGAGCGGGTCGGATTACGAACTACACTTTTTACTTTTTATCAAAGGACAAATAATATTGGGGTGGAGTTTTATTTGAAATGACGGTTTGTTGGTAAAGCGAAAGGGGAAATAAGCAGTATGTGTGAATATTCTAAAGTAAGGGCGTATTTGTATTAAGAATTTACCATTAAAATTGATCAGAGGTCCGATACACAGGGTTGCCCATCGAAAACAGTCCAGCAAGGTTTATGGCTGTGTACGTGAAAATTAAAAAAAAACAACCTCGGACCCGTAAACTTGTGTTTTCATGGGAACACGTTTCACAATTAATTTCATCCCTGTAACCTCAACCCCCCTAGCGGGGGGCTGGCTGCCCTTGTTTTTTCAAATGGGAATGGGTATGTTGTGATACATCTTTTTAAAGGGCATTAAATTCTCTTTAAAATGGCGCTTCGTTTTGTAAATATGAGCTACGCGCCGCCGAGCAACGGAATTTGAAACATTTCACTGCACCTCTTATCAAGTACACAGGTTTGTGCATAAACAATTTTTTTTTAAGTAATAAGTATCAGTCAATTCAACTTTATCTTCAGTAAAGTGGTTGTTCCAGATCTACATACGTTATTTCTGCGCTATTATTTTCTTTTGATTTGATCGTGACATAAAAGATGGTTTATTCTATTGAGGAGAGAGTGGAAATTATTGAATTGTATTTTATAAACAATCAATGTGCAAGAGTAACGGCAACTTTGTTTAATGATAGACATCCAGATAGACAGGTACATCTTGGTTATATCCTGGAATTAGTGGCAAAATTTCGGCAAACTGGTTCAGTGGCAAATAAAAATAGGATCATTGAAAATCCGGTAAGAAATGAAGCAGTAGATGTAGCTGTTCTGGGTCAAGTTAGTATGAATCCAACATTAAGTATCAGAAAAATGTCTGATGTAACGGGAATTTCGCGGACCACTGTACAGAGAATTCTGAAACATTATTAAATGGTACCCATACAAAATTCAACTTCTTCAAGAATTGAATGAAGATGATAATGACCGCCGTTTACACTTTTGTGAAGTAATGTCAGAACAAGTATTAAATTATCCGAACTACCTTTTTAACGTTTGCTTCCCCGACGAATGTTCTTTTTTTCTTAATGGCACTGTCAATCGACATAACTATCCGTTATTGGTCCGACACGAATCCAAGGATTTACCACGAGGTTCATACTCAAAATCCTCAGAAATTAAACGTTTGGGCTGGTATTTTCGGTGATCACATAATTGGACCATTTTTCTTACCGGTAAATTTAAATGGAGATACTTATTTAGACTTGTTGGAGAATGCTGTCAACACGGCGCTGATGGAAATTATGGAAAACGACCAACGTTACCAGGAAGAAAATCTAATATTTCAACAAGACGGGGCTCCCCCCATTAAGCATTACCCATACGCCACTTTCTGGAGAATGAAACTTTTCCTGGTAGATCGATTGGGAGGAGGGGTGCTATTGAATGGCCCGCGAGATCGCCCGATTTATCTCCCCTTGATTTCTTTTTGTGGGGACATCTAAAATCGAAAATTTATCCCACCCAACCCGAATCCTTAGAAGATTTACGGAACCGCATTACTAATGAATGTCAACAAATTACACATGATGTTCTTCACAATATCCGAGAACACTTTGAACAGTTGTTGTACTATTGTATGGAGGTGAATGGCGGATATTTTCAACATTTAATAAGATAACATGTAAGTATTACTCAATAAAATTACATTTTTTTAAACGCAATTTCACGGCAGCGCGTAGCTCAAATTTACAAAACAAAGCGCCATTTTAAAGAGAATTTGATGCCCTTTAAAAGATGTATCACAACATACCCATTCCCATTTGAAAAAACAGGCAGTCCCCGCTCCCGCTAGGGGGGTTGAGGTTACAGGGATGAAATTAATAGTGAAACGTGTCCCCCTGAAAACACAAGTTTACGGGTCCGAGTTTTTTTTTAAATTTCACGTACACAGCCGTAAACCTTGCTGGACTGTTTTCGATGGGTCACCCTGTATACCGGGTATCTCACTAAGAGGGGACGCAGACTCTTGGAAATCGTTGATTACATTGCTTTGAGATTTTTTTTTTAAGTGGCCAAGATAAATGCTGGAAATAATTTTTAAGGTGCCAGGTTTGCTGCTAACACTAAATATAAATTAGAAAAACTAAGTTTCTTCTTAATTTTCATAGTTAAAGTATATTTAAAATATTTCCTTTGAAATCTTTAAAAAATTCTACATAATTTTAGTTGCGAATGTTTTTCTATAGCTTGCCAAATAAAAGGGTGGGGGGAGGGCAAATATTTATTTTTTCTATTTGGGTTTCATAACGGCTACATTATGAAATGCAAAAAAATTGCATAACCTGCCACTTTATGAAACTGAAATTTTATTTTTTTTATGTTGGCAGCAAGTAGGGTTCGAATTTTAGGCTTACTTTGATTTCGTTGAAATTAGTTTTCTTGGCATTATAGATTCGACAAAAAATTTTTATAGAAAACTTTAAAATACTAACCTTTAACCTTTCAAATAGATAATTTTTAGTAGATATTTATCTAAAATACCTATATTCGGAAATATATAATATGCTGACGGTGTCCGTTAACTAATTTCTGGTCACAACTATAAAACAACATAACCTAAAAATAATAGAAATATCTTCCAGTTTATGCTCTATTTCTAAAGTTTTATTCAATAAAGTACTATTTTTATTTTTAATTCAATATAGTATTATACATATTACTTTATATACTATACATATTTATAGGTACTCTAGTCATTTCCTGGGCTTTAATTGTTATTCCTGTTAGATTCTGTGTCGACACAATATTTTATTCAATAATATTATTAATTATTTTGTTCGATATTTTGAACTTTGTTCTTCTCGCACCATAACTCAACGCTTTGTATATTCTTTTTAAGTTTTTCTAGATTATTTTCTGCAATTTCTTCCTGACTCATTTTTATTAATTTTAATAATATATTTATTTTTAATTATGACGGATGAGAAGAAGTTTTGTTGTGTTCAATTGTGGCATATTTGATACTTGTAACATTTTATGAAATTGTAAAAGTATTGCCAACCCAAAAAGAAAATATTAATTCAAATGGAAAAAATCTACCATATTTTTAAAAGTTTTTCAGACTTTAAAGACCTAAATAGAAAAACTGTTATAAAATGCATGGTTCATAAGACAATTAGAGCACTTGTACTTAAGAAAACTTAATGAATCTTAATATACTATTTTTAAATGTTGTTAGCTCCGGTTGGTGTTAATAAAATTTAACGAATTTTAGTCTCATTGTAATTTTGTTTTATCGTTTGTATGATAAGTCACGTCATAACATATTTTTCGTGTATTCTTAACAATTTCAAATGAAAAACAAGTTTTTTTTAAGAATGCAACATTTGTTGCTTTGTGATTATTAATATAAACGAATACAAATCAGACTTTTTACCACAATCAGAATTATAAACGATATAAACCAACACAACATATAATTTGTAACATTTTGTTTGATGTAACACCCATCGCATAGACCGAAATAAAGGGACAATAATCAGAATGCACAAAAGCGGTATTTTCGAACAAAGAAAGTCAAATTGGGGTGGGTGTCACTGCAGATGTCTGTTATTTTAAAATAACATGCGACAGCGGAACACAAAAGATTGCAGTCCTTAACCAAATGTTTAATGTTAGCCTTTTGATGATTTTTATTTGTATATTGCGAAATAATATGTTTGCCCTTCCTAGCCCTTTAGCGTACCATCATATAGGGTGGGTAATATAAATATTATTCCACCTGTAATATTTTAGAATGCTATCTAAAAAAATTTTCTTCTGATAAAATCATCTGCTAAAGCAAAGTTTATTGAGTTGGAACGTCCGTAGTCCTTCTTCACCATCAATACCATCTCCGTTCTCTCCCATCTCTTACATTAGATAGATGGTCGATAAAACAAAACCTATCTCGATGGCAAGGATTACCTGGTCAAATACACGGACGGGACGTATTGGAAAACCATCGCAAATACTATCGAATGGGATGCTAACCCTGACGCGGCGCAAGCTGAAACAGGTGATGGGTCTGCTAACAGGCCACTGCCACCTGCGAACACACCTTCAACGGGTAGGTATAAACAACGGATCCATTGAAAGTAGACTCTGCGGCGAAGAGGATGAAACCGCCTCACACATAATATACCGCTGCGTAGCGCTGTCTGGTAGAAGACAAAATATCTTCGGGAACAAACAACGTGGTGACAACCTCCCACATGACAAGCTTGTTAGAAGGTTACTGGACCACATAGAAGGAGCAAACATCTTCTAACAAGATCGGGGTACACAATAAGCCGAAAGGCTGCAGTGATTTGAAGTTCTGGCCATTAAACCGACCCCCGCCTTTAACCAACCAACCAACCCATCTTCTATACATTAATGACCTTCCAGTAAGAATAAAAAATCCAATATATAGCTTTTCTGACGATATCACTTTCATTTTTCACTTTGAATTCTTAAACATCGGTTGCCGAAGTACATCATCGCAGATAGCACGAAGTATCATGCCTCAACAAACACCTGGAAGAAAATTCGTCTTAACATGGTGACAGTAATCAAGTCGCATTAAATGCTAAGGAAACCCAGGCAGCAGTTCTCTCTAAAAAGGTTAACTTTACAGAATCAGATATCTTCATGGCTTCATGGCTGGCACACACACATACACTTTTTTTCATTAAAAACATATTTATTATTATGTCTTACAAAGTACATAGCAGTCAAATTCTTCTTACAAACACATTAAGGGATTGTATTACGCGCGGCAATATAAAATACCTAGCATACTAACCAAATAGCTAGTTCCTCTACACAATTTCTCGGTAATTTAATAATTTATTAGATGCATTATATTAGTAAATTACTCATATATTTTGTCGACGAACGTTGTTGACATACTCCTGTTACGGAATGCCGGTATTGAGAATTTATTACTCCGCTAAGAACCTTAACTACTCCATATTAAAAATTTGTGTATCAAAGAGGCATTTTGTTCTTCTTCCCTGACATGGGAATAAGTTAAATAACTCTATTTCTTTTTTGTTAAAATTTCTGGCTGTTTCTAAACTTGAAATAAAAATAATTTCAACAAATAAAGTCTATTATAAAGAGTGCTACGCAATTACCTTCACACTTAATGCATTTGCTTAAGATAATAACGATACAAATACAACATACAAAATCCATACAATCCTCTAGTAGCCTAGTGTTAGTCTGGTGTTAAAACCTCTCATTGATCAATGCTAAGTATGGTAAATTCTAAAAATTTTTAATGTTAAATAGATAGACATCATTTATTTACCATATCCATGATTATCTACTCAATCTTATAGCTGAACTTTGTATTTTTCGTTAATTTTGAACTTTCAAAGTTAAGTAAATGAATTAAATGAAAATATAACTGCATAGCACTCTGTATTATAGACTGTATTTGTAGAAAATTTTTTTTTATTTTTATTTAGCAGAAGCCAAATGTCACATTTATTGTTTACGAAATGTTTTTAGGACAATATAATGTATTTAGAAGAAATGGTAATTATTTTTATTGATAACCATGCATGTATAATGACATTTCATCTATCTTTGAAAGGTGGAAAGTTGACGTTTTTTTAAAAATCGATATCTAAAAATAATATACGAACACACTTTTCTAAAAATACTAATAGCCTTGCATGTTTAGATATGTCTACAAACCCTAATTAATAGAGTGGTCCTCAGCATTGAATATTGTGACCAAATCGTTGATATCTTCTTTGTCTTGGCATTTTCACTGAAATAAGCTAGTAGCACCCAGCCAGGACCAGGAATTTAAACTTTGTTTCTATTATACCATTCTTTGAAACAGTTATATGCCTTGACATATCTCGGGCGGCTTTTATTTGACAGAAGATCTTCTTCTACTATTTTAGCTGCTTCTCGAATTTCTGGTGGAGTAGCAGCAATATCAAATACCTCATCTGATGAGCACTTTTCTGTTGTTAAAATAATATATTGTTTAGTGACATGGAAACCATATTCAAAAAATGATATTTGTCATCTTGATGTGTATTATTACCTACGTTATTTTACCACCTGCGGTTATTTGAAATTTCTGTCTAATTTTTCAATGGAAAAGTCAAAATAACATATCTTTTATTAATAATTTTAATTCAAAATAATAAGAAGTGGATGTTAGATGTGGTTGTAAATAAAATAGTATACAAGGTGAACATTTTCATTACTGTCTCGAGATTTAGTTCACCTCGCCGCTTCGCGCCTTGGTTAACTACGGACTCTCTCGACAGGAATGAAACACTTTCCACCTCGGTACGTTGTTGCCTCTAATAGCACGGCGATTCTTTTGGATGAGTATCTAACCCCGATATGTCTCTAATTAGTTTAGTTTAAATATCAGGACGTAAACTGCTCTGCCATAAACTCTAGAATCTATTTTCTATCCGTTAAAAAAAAACATTATTAAAATTGGTTCATTATTAACCAAATGACAGCCTATTAATTATTAGGGCGTGAATTTTTTAATATTCGATAATTAATTGACGTAGTTTATTTTGTAAAAATTAGTTTTTGTTAAAAAAATATTGTATAATTTGTTTTTGCATAAAACGTGTTTATCATGGTCTTATACACATTACATAGAAAAGAGGTATGTCTCGTAATTCGGGTAACGGAATTTGCTTGCGGAAAAGAAGTGTTTCTTACTGCACTTCTTATATTGTATAACTATATCCAATCTGGTTGCAGGCTTAAATGAAAGGGGAATGGAGGATGATATATTTTTCGGGATACCACCACCATAACTTATACCACCAAAATACCATCATCAGATTCAATCCGTTGTGACGCTCTCATTTTGGAATTTTAAGCCGAATTCTTCCGATGAATTATTATTATTAATAAAAAGGTAAAAATAAACGATGGTTACCTTCACCAAAGCTCGTTGAAAACAATATCCCTGCTTTTTTATGTCAGTAATATTTGAATAATATTAAATTCCCATTGCTTTTGATATTAAGATGAATTTTTTAACTTGAAATTCTTTTCTTTGTTAACGGTTTTTTATTGAAAATTTTGGTGACACAAAAGGAAAATGAAAGTAAAAGTAATGGAGCGTATGTGCCCTTGTTATTCTCATTAAAGATAAGTTTGTGATTTTTCTCTTCGAAAAGAATTTCTTGTTATATAAAAAACAATATTATTATATTAAAAATATAAGTTTCCTTTTTGTGTGAGGGATAAAAGTAACTTCCTCTTCAATGCAGCTGCGGAAAGACGACGTAATTACATTACGATTAGTCGATCTTCAAGACCTAACTATCTGAAAACACTGCGACCTCTTACGTGACCTCTTGTTATCGTTAAACTATTCTTATTTTTGCGAACAGAAAAATGTAATCGGTCCAAGCCAAAATGGCTAGTTGGTCAGCAACTTATGGACAGCCAACATTTCTGAATCGGTCAGTAATTAATGTCATACTGAGTGCTCTAAATTATTTTGATACGCAAGTTAAATATATAAGCTGCTATGAGCGATCCACTTTTAATCAGATCTTAGTAAGCAATCAGCGGGTATGCAAAATATTTAATCTTGGTCATCAAAAAAAAATAATAGGTGAAATAGTGACAGTGCCCTGGGAAAACACGTGAAATCCCGCCCCCGCTACACCTTTTGTAGCCGATTTCCTTCTGTATTCGGCAAAAGAAAACACAAGAAAGTTAAATAAATTGACAGTTCCCTGGGAAAATAAGTAAAAACCCGCCTCTGCTACACCTTTTGGGCCTTGACTACTACATCGAAAGAAAACATACGCACGCAATTAGCTACTCGTATCACGCGACTACCCACAATAACTTTGCCGATTATTCAAAACAAACGCAATCCAATGATTTATATTGATAACCATAATTTTAATATGCAAACCTCTGAAGTAAACTGTTTCTAGACATGTTTTTTCTACTGCCAATTGTAAAATCTTGCTGACAAAGTAATCATTTCGCTGCTAGACTGTTAATTAAGCTAATACATGATGATGCAAGCGGACCGATATCTGTTAAATTCTTAACAGTTTGTAGCATTTTTTGCAGAACAAGTGTTGCAGCCTGATCTTTATTTATTGCAAGCAAAATATTTTTATGCGGATCAAATGATTTAATGGCTATTTTTTGCTGCGAACCAATCTTAATAACGGCAAACCATGGCTTCTCTTTATTATTTAATTTCTAAGAAGTTTCTTGCTTGGACTCTCAGGAAATCAGGAACGTGCCGAACTTTTAATTAAAAAAATTATTTATTTTAAAATACGAGAGGCCTAATTTTTACAGGTTTCCATTTTATTTTATCATGACGAAACAGGCATTTTTTTCGCGGTCGAATTCTCTTTTATAAGCTCCGTTTTGCAAATCCCATCTAATCCAATGTAATTTAAAATAAAAAAATAAGGAGAATAAATTTTGATATCCAAAATGTCAATTTTGTACAAAAGTACAAAGCCGAGTTTTACCTTTTTTTGTTAACGTGGGTGTAATATTTTATATTAAATAAAAGAGGAACGAACTTTTTTTAAACTGAAAGGTGTAATTCTAAAGAAAAGTATACGGCCAAATCGGACGTACTTTTTTATATCCTCTCGCAAATAAAATATATATTTTCATGACATTTGATATTTAAAATCATTTCTCTTTAAAAGTAAAACGTGTTTTTTTCCTTATTTAAGTGATTTCGTTGAACAAAATGTATTTTTTAAAATTAATTGAATTAATAAATGAAAAATGGTATTCCCTAAAATATCCAGAATAAACCCGAATAAACATACATTTAACTTTTTCTGTTCATTTTTAAAATATGATATCTGTTCTGGATAATATTTTATACTAGTGCTTCCGGAAATTTTTGTTCTGATGGAGAAGGGGAAAATAGTTAAGCTTTTCCTGGTGGAAGCTAGAAATTTTCCGATGGGATGACATAGATGAAAGAAGTTTGAAATTGAAACCAGAAGTTATAATACTTTATATTATTAGAAAATGCAGCATTATCAAGAATAATAGAAATAAATCTTGATTGTTGATCGAATATAGAACCATGTATTATTTTCTCCGTCATTTTAGGGAATAAAATACAACTTTTCGTTCTAAGAAGGATTTTTTTTTCATCGTGCCATTTTCTGCATTAGTGCTAGATGCCCTCCTCTTGCATCGGACAACTCTCTGCGGGAAGAAGTGATGAACTTTCCTCCCTTGTAATGTTGGTTCGCTCTTACTTTCTGCATATTAATGAAACATTATAGTGGAGTCGTTTCGGTTTACGAAAATCCCTTGACGAAATCTAGTAATTTTTGTTTCCCAATCGATACAGTATGATCAACTGGACATTTTGACATAATTTGTAGGGGGCGCCGCATGCGGGGGGAGGGGAGTACGCCCTGTAAATCTAACTTACAACGGGAAATGGAAAATAACTCAGCCGGTTTTGATGCTACAAAAAAAATGTGAACGGCAAAATTAAGGAGCTTGACAGAGCGCGTAATCTCGAATAAACCTGATCTCGATATCTCAAGGAGTTCGCGAGTTATCGCGATTTTCAACTGCAAAAAACAATCATCGCGAGAAGGGGCGGAGTTGGACCATCAATTTTTCGCGAATCAACGTGTAACACCGAGTACTTTGATGGGCCGGAAGCTGGGATTGGTGGGGCAATTAGGAGGGGAGTAATTGTGGGGAAAAATATTATATAAATGCTAATAAGTAGTTTATTAATCGAGCTACGGGGATCACGCCCGATTCAATTTGTTCATTTCAGCTACGAAAGGGGATTGGCAAAAATTTTCTATTTTCACAAATGCGCGCTTGGCGCGGCATACAAGAAATGGCCACTTTTTAGTATCTCCGAAAATACTTTAGATATTATGTTCAATTTTGGTATGTGTTAATAGAATATAGAACCATAAATTTTAGTTATAAAAGTTATTCAATTGTTCCACCAGTGGTGTCCCTGCAAACATGTCCTCTGATATTTTTTACGAAAAAGATGGTACGCCACTGACATCTTCCCATGTGGATTTTTTCTGATTAGCCTGGTCAATTCTATATGAAAACGGTCTCTTGAGTTTTTCTCGTCAGAATTTCCTGGATTAAAACCACTAAATTCATATTGAAACTAGTTAATCATTATTAACATTGAAAAAAAAAATTAATTATAAATTTTGTTTCATAAAAATTGTTGGAAATGGCCACCTTCACTTAAAAGGCATTCTCTTTGCATCGAATGTTTTTAGATGGCGCTATAAAATTATAAAAATTATTTATTGAAATTTTGTTAAGATTATTTCAATACTGACGAGCTTTGAAAGGTCTGGAGAATTTTCAGCAGACCTAGCAACGCTGCGTAATAACTCCCCACCCTCATAGAAATAGTACCGTTAATGCTTTTATAATTTTTCTCGTAAGCAACTAGGAATAATAGTAAACGTGGTATTTCAAATTGGTTTTCAGGTTAAAAAAAAACTCCGAAATAGTTTGGCACCCTGATGACTCGTCCCGTTATTGGAAATTTCACCCCTTCAATTAAGTGCAAAATATTTTTCAACCTATTAACCCTCTTGCCCGAACTTTGCAAGCGCTAACTTTTCTAATAACCAATATTAAAAATTCTAAAGTTAGTACACGCCTTGCCTATGAAATTAATGGTGTCAATGCCTATCTTAAATTAGATTTTCGAAATATTTTTCCTTTAAGGGGGTACATACCGTTATCGCTAGTGGTCTACTTGATATGGTAGGGGCTGTTAACTGTTTAAAACAGTTATTTAAGGAAGATGGACCTATATCTTCACAAAAATTGGCCAAGGAGGCGCTCGACATTTAATAGACAGTAAGCTGTTCCGGAACAATATCAAATACCAATATGGAAAATTATTATTTCCATACCACCCGATGATCCTTATACAATAAGGGCATATTTTTGTTTACACAGTAGCACTTTAAAATATTATTTCAGATTGAATGGTACTACCAAGAAAAGGAAGCCCTCTCCATTGATAGGATGCAACCACCTGCAGACCGGTTTCGACCTTATTTGTTCTCGTCAATGCACGGTAGGTGTACATACCCATCATCAGAGAGGACTAGATAGATAGATTTTTTTAAATTTTATTTAATCAAATAACGTCTGTTCAGATTGTGTGGGACTACTAAGAGATGGCGCTGCGCGCTGTATTTTGTCGACTACCGTCGATAGTGCGGCGTTAAGTTAAAGTCCTCTCTGATGAAGGGTATGTACACCTACCCTGTACTGACGAGAACAAATAAGTTCGGAACAGGCCTGCAGGTGGTTGCATCCTATTAGTGGAGAGGGCTTCCTTTTCTTGGTAGTACCATTCAATCGGAAATAGTATTTTAAAGTGCTACTGTGTAGACAAAAATACGCCCTTATTGTACAAGGATCATCGGGTGGTCTGGAAATAACAATTTTCCATATTGGTATTTGATATTAATACCGCCTGACAAGCATACACTTCTTATTTCTTGAATAGAAAAGAACAATACTTACTATTTCTTAGGGTCCACAACAAACAACACGAATTTTACACAATCTGTTGGTTCTATTTTCTACCCTTCAATGTCGAAAAAAGTTTTCTTGTATTTCACTGTCCTGACATGGGCCCCCAAATTAGCAGTGCCCCAGGGCCCCGTCAAACGTTAAATCCGGCCCTGACAGTAAGTAGTGGATTAAAATAAAAGTGAACTGTCATTTGGCTTGTAAGGATTTTATAACAAGTATGTCTCCTCACTTGTAGTTTTTCTGATTGACTGGCCGAAAAATTACCTGGGAAATTTTTTTAACAGTAAATTTTCCGCGATCATTTTTCAACAATACAGTAATAAACATCAAATTCAAATTTATGGTTAAAATTTTGATTTTGAATGGTGAATGAATTTATCATCGTCATTCTACATGCTTTGAAAACATCACGATTTAAAAAGAATAAAAAATTAATGATTTTTACGTAAATAAAAAAGTTTTTCAAAAATTATATTTTTGTTTTGACAAGTTTTGTGTTGATTTATTTAATTGTTGTTAAATTCTGCAAAATTAAAAAACGCCGTGCATGCAGTTATTTTCGGTATTTGGTACTTTTTCTTCTTCTTAAATATGTTTCCCTGTAAAAATCTTGTAGAAAAGAAAGAAGACAATTTGTGGCCTGCCTCGTTCAAAATAAATAGAATTTCGGATTTTTTAAAATTAAATCACCGATTAAAATAAAAAATTATTGGATTAAATCTTTAATTTAAATCGTAATTTAAATTAAATGATTTAAATCGGGCGAAACCTTTTATTCGTTAAATATAAATACATCCCGATACAAAAATTAATTTAGAAAATAATTCAATCCCAAAATACGTACGTTCCACTGTTCTACTGTTCTAAATAACTAGAAAGAGCAATGGAATGATCAAAACACACTTGCCATATCAACAGTCCTTATCTCAGTCAACAAGGTGGAACTCTTGTGGGTCCCTGGTGACTCTGGGATATTAGGTAATGAGATAGCGGATGAATTAGCGAGAGCCGGATCCGCTCAAAGTCTCAGGGGTCCCGAATCGGCCTTTGGGATTTCAAAACAGGCAACAGAATCAACATTAGATAGATGGTCGAGGAAACAACACCCATCTCGATGGCAAGGGCTACCTGGTCAAACAAACGCACGGGCCGTAATTGGAAAACCATCGAAAATACTATCGAATGGGATGCTAACCCTGACGCGGCCCCAGCTAAAACAGGTGATGGGTCTGCTAACAGGCCACTGCCACTTGCGAAAACACCTTCAACTGATAGGTATAAACAACGGATCCATTGAATGCAGACTCTGCGGCGTAGAGGATGAAGCCGCCTAACACATAATATACCGCAGCGTAGCGCTGTCTCGTAGAAGACAAAACATCTTCGGGAATACAACGTGGTGATAACCTCCCACATGACAAGCTTGGTAGAAGGATACTGGACCTCATAGAAGGAACTGACATCGTCTAACAAGATCGGGGTACACAATAAGCCGGTAGGCTGCAGTGATAGAAGTTCGGGCGTTTAAACCGACCCCCGCCTTTAACCAACCAACCAACCAACCATCTCAGTCATTACTAGACCCCGAACAAACCCTTTTAGTAAATACATGTGAAGAGGTATGTATTTTCAAAAGAATATATGATTTTCATCATCAGGAAAAGAACGGAACAATGGAAAGCATCCTTAGTTTTAGAATTCTAAATATCGAAGAAAAAAAACCTAAAACCACACCTACTTTTTGACGTATCGAAGCTATGTAACCCCTTAAGATAATGGTATTCCATATAAATATTGCATGCCTGAAATATTGAAATTTGCAAATTAATAACTGCCAAACACCATTTATGAACACGGAATTTATTAATAATTTTGCAGTAAAGGCGCGTCTGCCGCGTGGTAAGTTTATAATACAATAATGCACCCTTAACTTAATATTGGAGATTAAAATACCTTGGGGTGAGACGTACCGTAATCCATCAGTGGCGCTACTGAAAATTTTGTTAATACGGCGGTAGAATCCCTTAGTAAATAGTTTTATTACTGTAGTGACAATATTATTACTACAAAGATGAAATGTGTTCAAGTCTGGAAATACTGTCGAAGGACAATTTAATGTATTGAAAGCAGATGCCATTAAATTAATTCAATTGCTGTTTTTATTTTTTGGTTTGTTTACCTGGAAATTGTTGTGCCGTCTGTTATGTAAATCTACCAATTATGGACACTGTTTGAAGGTTGTAGACAATGGTGTTTCTTGAATAATAGAAAAGTTTTGGACTTGCATTGTCTTTATTTGTTATATATCACAACGTTTCAACTGGTAAGTATCTCCAGTCGTGTTCAGGTGAATACTAAATAAGAAAAGTAACAACAGTTCTATTTATACTAGCTATGTGCACTGAAGCATAATTGAGATGGGTGCAGTCGTGCGTTCAGTTTTGCGCGATATTAGTAATTCTAAGCTTACATCTAGTTAACAAAGGTTTCCAGATATTTCTTAAATCTAATGAAGGTTTACTAAAACAGCCAGGATTCTGGTGTATGGTAGCAGCTTCCTCCTGGAGGAAGAGGAAGTTCAAGGAAGCTGCTACCATATACCAGAATCCTTTCTGTTTTAGTAAACCTTCATTAGATTTAAGAAATATCTGGAAACCTTTGTTAAGTAGATGTAAGCTTAGAATCACTAATATCGCGCAAAACTGAACGCACGACTGCACCTATCTCAATTATGCTTCAGTGCACATAGCTTGTATAAATAGAACTGTAATTACTTTTCTTATTTAGTATTCACCTGAAGACGACTGGAGATACTTACCAGTTGAAACGTTGTGATATATAACAAATAAAGACAATGTAAGTCCAAAACTTTTCTATTATTCAAAAGTATATGTTTGTGACACATTAGCAGAAGAAATTGGACATACAGTGCTACGGCTCCCACCCTATTATTGCATTTTTAACCCCATAGAACATATGTGGCACCAGTTAAAATCACTGGTTAGGTCTGAAAATATTTATCCGACTTTAAGTTCTAGTGTTGTAGAATTAATATGAGAATGCTTTAATGATATTCCCCCAGGTAGTTCAATTCACTCCGTCACGTAATAACTGTAGAAAATTCGTATATTAGTCTGGATCGTATAATTAATCCAATTATAATTAATTTTGATGAGGATAGCGATAGCGAAACAGAACTATCTATAGAATGACATTATAAATGTAAATAAGTATGAGTAGTAATATTTAAAAAAAATGTTATTTCATTTGATTACATTAATATAATCATATCATTACTTGTTTTCCTTAGTCCGTCCCTTCATACTTCACTTGTTTATTGCCAAGCTCTTGTCGACACAATGGGACCTACCTAGGAAATCATTAAGTCGTATCCATTTTTCGTGAAACAATCTTTACCTGAGTAATACCATTTAATAATTTGTTCTTTTCCTTCGGTTGTAAATAGGTTCGTTCACAAACCAGTTAGAAACCGTTAGCAAACTTTATCCCAGCAAACCCTTTAGTGACTCCTGTACATATTCAGGCACTACGCATGCGCATTTATTTAAAAGCGTTCGTTCACGACAAATCCCAAACACTTCAAAAAATAGTATTTTCGGAGTAAATTTTATTTTTTTGAGGAAACGCTTTGATATAGATATAGAACAGTAAATGCTATTTAATCAAATCAAATTAAATAAAAATATACAGGGTGTTCCATTTAAAATAAAAAAGTTTTTAATGGTTGAATTCGCTCACAGTAAACCGTGAACTCTGAGCACCCTGTACATTTTCTGCCAAAATTGGAATATTCCTGAGACTTGATGATGTTCTAGCTATTCAGTGAGAAAATTTTTTTAGTCCAAGACCTAAGGTAAAAGAATTATGTGGATTATTTCATCACCATGCATTTTCCAAATTACGAAAAGTCCAGATATCTCAAAAACTGGAAAAGTCAGACAAACAGATGTTGTATAAAATTTGCTTAGAATTTAATAGTTAATCGAAAAATAAAATAAAAATTACCATGTTGTATTTAAAAAACGAAAGTCTACTTCCGGTAAGTATAACCGGAAATGACAGGAATATGTGAACCTAAAGAACCTAAATCGCAAAGGTTTCAGTAACACCTGCTCATTAGTTCTCCATAAAATTCTAATGCAAGCTCCTCGTGAATCACCCTATACCGGGTGTCCCGCTAAGGTCGACGAGCGGCTGTATCTCGATAACTGTTTGTCCTACGGCTTCCGGGAAAAAGAATTTATTACAAAAGTGACTCCTAGAAGTTTACTAAAATTATTTTTAGCTTTGAAATTTTACCGCTAGATGGCGTATTTTGAATTCAAAATCAAGAATTGATAATATCTCTTAAAATCGATAGTGAAGGTATGTCATGTGGAACTGTTTTCGACTCTCCAATTCACACTGTGCAAATAATTTATTTGACATTTTGGTCTATCTCCTAAAATAAGGAGTGGGGGGAGGTTTGAATCGTGTTGCAGAAGAAGTTCGATAACTCCCGAATACGTTAACCGATTTCATGGAACTTGGTCTTGTTTTAAAGCCCCTTGACAGTCGAATTATAGTCTATTATAATACTTAAGTTTTAGTTTAAGCAAGAATCGCCAGATGGCGTTTTTTGACCGCCTTAGTAATTTACTCAATTTTCCATGAAAAGTTAAATGGAAGGCTAACATTTTAATTCATTAGTTGTATTACTCGTAAAATTATTTAAAAAGTGGCACAAACCGGAAGTCGATACCATTTTTCTAACTTAAGTTATCAGCAAAAATATATATTTTTTAATATTTAAATTAAAACATGAAATGTTCATTAATAACAAGTAAGCCATGACAATCGAAACAATAAAATTCACACTTAATACTAATTACTTATCACCTTGCAAAGATCAATATTTTTTACATTTTTTTCAGTAAACAATTTGAAAGTTATGTTTTATTCTATTGCTGAAGCATAGAACATGCTGGCAGTATATTTTCAATGTTTTGAAAATACAGTTATTGCCTTGTGGGAATACGCTGTAAGATATCCTGAGCGACAAAATTTTTCGCGGATGGCCTTTAAGCGTTTAGCAAGATGCTTGCGAGAGTCTGGACAAGTGTTACCAATGCAAGCTCAATTCAGGATTCGCAGAACTCGAAATGAAAACAATATCATAAATGTTCTTGCATATATTGAAGATTATCCTAAACGCAGTATTAGGGATATAGAAAGAGATCTTGTAGTTCCTCAATCGGTTATTCATAGAATTATAAAAGATTTACATTTATTATTACACGCATATCATCAGCAAGATATTTAAAATTTTTAAGGAACCATTTGCCACCTCTTTTGGATGAAATGCCTTTAGAAACCCGTTTAAACATGTGGTTTCAACAGAACGGTTGCCCTGCGCATTATGCTCTCAACGTGAGAGAATATTTAGATACCGAGTTCCTCAACAAATGGATAGGAAGGGGTAGTTTATTTCCCTGGCCACCCAGATCCCCTGATTTGACAGTTTTGGACTTTTATTTATGGGGAAGACTTAAAGATATTGTCTATCAGACCCGGCCAACCACACGAGAAGACATGATTCTTAGAATCCGAAATGCGATATCGTCTATTTCTGTGGCAGAGATCGAAACTGCTGTTGATGTCACACGTCCAAGAGTTCAAAGTTGCATCGACAATAACGGCGGTCATTTTGAGCATTTACTGAAAAAAATGTAAAAGTATTGATCTTTGCAAGGTGATAAGTAATTAGTAATTAGTATTAAGTGTGAATTTTATTGTTTCGATTGTCATGGCTTACTTGTTATTAATGAACATTTCATGTTTTAATTTAAATATTAAAAAATATATATTTTTGCTGATAACTTAAGTTAGAAAAATGGTATCGACTTCCGGTTTGTGCCACTTTTTAAATAATTTTACGAGTAATACAACTACTAATGAATTAAAATGTTAGCCTTCCATTTAACTTTTCATGGAAAATTGAGTAAATTACTAAGGCGGTCAAAAAACGCCATCTGGCGATTCTTGCTTAAACTAAAACTTAAGTATTATAATAGACTATAATTCGACTGTCAAGGGGCTTTAAAACAAGACCAAGTTCGATGAAATCGGTTAACGTATTCGGGAGTTATCGAACTTTTTCTGCAACACGATTCAAACCTCCCCCCACCCCTTATTTTAGGAGATAGACCAAAATGTCAAATAAATTATTTGTACAGTGTTAATTGGAGAGTCGAAAACAGTTCCACATGACATACCGTCACTATCGATTTTAAGAGATATTATCATTTCTTGATTTTGAATTCAAAATACGCCATCTAGCGGTAAAATTTCAAAGCTAAAAATAATTTTAGTATACTTCTAGGAGTCACTTTTGTAATAAATTTTTTTTCCCGGAAGCCGTAGGACAAACAGTTATCGAGATACAGCCGCTCGTCGACCTTAGCGGGACACCCGGTATAGGAAATCAATATTTCGAGGATTAAGAAGCAGTCAGCGATATAGCTGAACAAACATAGGTAGGAATAATAATAATAAACAGTTATGGCTTTATGGATTTTCTTATTATTGTCTATTTAAAAATTTTAACCTATCTAATATCTAATATTTGTACACAAGAAGTTATCTTACAAATTTTATAAGTACTAAGTAATAAAAAAATTTCGGGATCCATTTGATGTTTACTGGGTATCCAAATAAAAGGCCTGCGTATCCAAATGGATACTCAAAAGTAAGTCAAAAGATGCCTTGTCTGTAATCAATCTTATATGCATTCATTCCAGTAAATAATGTTAGCCAAGGGTATGTGTCGCATTGCCTCAACATACTTTATTGTTTCCTACATGCTACAAAGGTAATGGAGAAAACCATTAACAAACAACTTCTAAAGTACCTGGAAAGCGATCTTTCAGCGATCATCAATATGGTTTTCGGATACGCTGATCAACAGGAGACCTTTCAGACTGTCACTCATCTTTGAAACAACGCAATCGAACATCATGGAGAGTCTCGAGCTATTGCACTGAATATTTCTAAAGCATTTGATCGTATTTGGCATGACGGGCTTCTAAGTAATCTGCGATTGTGGCAATCGCAAAGCTTCGCATAAACTTGGTGTACTCTTCCGAACCAAAAAGTTTTAGGTACACACCTCAACAACTTTTGACACTATACAAAGCCGAGATTCAACCATCACTAGAGTACTGCTCTCATGTCTGGAGCTCTGCACCCAAATATACTCTTCGGCTACTGGATTCCATCGAAAGGAGGATCATTCGTCTGATCGGAGACCAAGATCTGATAAAGAGCCTCGACAGCCTAGAACATCGAAGACAGGTTAGTGATTTTACTCTCTTTTACAGATATTTTCATTGAAAATGTTCGGCTGACCTTGCCCTCTTAATTCCGCCCAGAGCGGCCAATAGCAGAAATACACGACGAACCATTGCCGTCCATCCATATGTGGTTCAGTTTAGTATTATGGAACGATCTTCCCTAGGTCGTGATTCCCAACGAATATATCCTCCAACGATTCGAAACCAACGTGAATCGCTTTATTCGTACACGTGCCACTCCCAGAGTGCCTTAAATGATTTTTCCTATAGTGCTTGTGTTTGACCATAAAAAAGAATGCTGTTTTTAACAAAAAGAATAAGCCATTTACTTTACGTTTTTGTTCTGCTCACCATGTGGTCCGTCCACACAAGCGTGTGGTGTGGAAGAGCGTCCTTTAGTTTGCGCTGCCTTTATTTCATCTAACTTTCTTGATTCCTTAGTTGAATCCCATTCTTCGGTTAATACTTTATCCCGCATCTTAGCATATGTACTACGATTTATTCATAATTGCCAAATTAAAATCCGCAACCATCCCCCCCTTACAGGTGCTCTTACTCCCCTTGAAATTCACAAGGCACTGTTGTTATTTGTCAAACGCACTCAGGAATTAAAATTTTCACTTGAAATTCACGCTCTTGGTCAAGGGCAACCACTTCCTAAAGTTTTACGTAAACTTTCGCCCTTTCTGGATGACCGAGGAATTTTGAGAGTGGGAGGTCGACTAAGACACGCTCCCATTGACTATGATCGTAAATTTCCCGCACTTCTTCCTAGTCGCAGTATTCTAACTGACTTGATTATTGAATCTATTCATCTGCAGTATCACCATGCGGGGATACAAACTGTTCATTTTTTACTTTTACAAAAGTTTTGGATATTATCCGCTAAACGTTCCATCAGACGTGTTTTGTCACGCTGTGTAAGATGCTTTAAGACTCACCCTACTGCTACGGCTCCTCCAATGGGCGATTTGCCTTTAGCAAGGGTTTCCCGTTTTAAACCCTTTCTTCACGTTGGTATTGATTACGCAGGCCCATTTACTATCACCATGTCTAAAACTCGTGGTGCCAAAACATTTAAAGCTTACCTTTGTCTTTTTATTTGTTTATCCGTTAAGGCTGTTCATCTAGAACTCGTTTCCGAGTTATCGGCCGACGCCTTTATTGCTGCATTTAAGCGTTTTATTGGTCGTCGTGGTCGATGTTCACATGTCTATTCCGATAACGGAACAAATTTTGTCAAGGCTCGTAAACTGCTGGATCAATACGCCGAGGCAGCTGCGGTGAAGGAGACTATTAGTTGGCATTTTAATCCACCTTCGTCTCCCCATTTTGGCGGCCTTTGGGAGGCCAATATCAAATCTATCAAAACCCATTTACTCCGTGTTGTTGGAGATTTGATTCTTACTTTTGAAGAGCTTTCAACAGTTTTTATTCAGGTTGAGGCTATCATGAATTCGCGACCGCTCACTCCAGTTAGTAATGACCCCAACGATTTAAGTGCCCTTACCCCAGGTCATTTTTTGACCTTAGAGCCTCTGACCGCCCCCCCGGAACCTGACCTTCTCGATCTTCCCCTAAATAGGCTTTCGAGATGGCAAGTTGTTACCCGCATCCATCAGCACATTTGGGCTCGATGGTCTAATGAATATTTGCACACGTTACATCAACGAGCCAAGTGGACCTCACCTTCCTTCAATCTTCAACCAGGTACACTTGTTATTATTAAACAGGATACTACTTCACCACTTAAATGGCCTCTGGGGCGTATAGTGGAGACCTATCCTGGCCCCGACGGTATTGTCAGAGTCGCTAAGGTTCAGACGGCCAATGGTAGTTTTAAACGACCGACGCTAAAACTCTGTTCTCTACCTACCTAATTAAAATACTACGTATTTTGGTGGGCGGAAATGGTCCGTCCACACAAGCGTATGTCGTCCAAGCTAATTTAGTTTGTGTGTTAATTACATTATCTAATTGCATTTAAGTTTACTTTATATTTTTTATTTATTAATTCATATTTTCTTTCTAATTCAACATCCAACCTTCAATACTTCAATACCTACAAATTTTGTTTCATATCTCCGCGTGCATGGACGCCTTTAAGGTTCCGTACTACACTACGGCGATGCATGCAGAGAGTCGAGTTAATTCCGTGAATACGACCGGACTGTTTTCGGGAGTGAACGAATATAATTTTCATTTTTATCACCCGCATCCGCAAATAACGAAACCAGGAGATACCCCAAGCAGGCCTGCTGAAACCCTTCTCCGAGTATCCAAGGTAAGGAATTTTAAAGGCCCGTTTTTAACATCATCTTTTTGGAGAGTCCATTTTTCTCTCCAGCTGAGCATCGAAGGTATTTATTTTTATTACATCCGCACAAGTCACCATGAACTATATACAGGGTAGGGTGTCCCATAACTAATGGTACACAGGAAAACTGCAGATTCCTTGGGTAAAAATACTGCGATTTGGCCATACTTAGTTTAGTTCAATAGCTGGTAATAACCGAGATACAGGGTGTCCAAGTAAAAATTAAATTTTCAATTTTCCTAAATAACTTATTTCTGAATCAATATTTTTGCACAAAACTTTGTGACTAGGGTTTTTTTGGGGAAAGGAATTTGAATTTGTTAATAATTTTCTTGTAGATTGTAGGGGGCGCTCTCTGCCGTACTCTGGATACATAAAAAGAAGTGTAACTTTCTGGGGCCTTAGTATAATTATGTTTTTATTAAAAATAACAGTTTTTCCGTCATTTTTAAGCAATAAAGGTATACTTCGTAAATGTCGCCACGACTAACCGTTTTCGAGATATCTTCAATTACAATTTCTAATGCGCCCGTTTAAATTTTGATTTATAAATGTGAAATTTGTCACAGTAGGCTTTGGTAAAAACAAATACAATGAAAGCACTTTGAAATCTCATTTCTGTCAAAGTTTATTTTCATTTGTCAACATTGTGGGTGTTTTTAAAGAGTTTTTGAAGATACTGTTATCAAAAATTGAACTAAAAATGCCGCAACATAACTATTTTCTAACGGAGAAATGTGAGACATGGTATGTTTATACGCACAATCAAATTTTAACAGACGTGGGGCATGGAAATGTATCCAAATAGAAGGCAGCCAGATTTTAAAATTTTTATAACAGTATCTTCAAAAACTCCTTAAAAACACCCACAATGCTGACATATGAAAATAAACTTAATAATACAAACAAAAAAATAAACAGAAATGAGGTTACAAAGTGCTTTCATTGTATTTGTTTTTACCAAAGCCTACTGTGACAAATTTCACATTTACAAATCAAAATTTAAACGGGCGCATTAGAAATTGTAATTGAAAATATCTCGAAAATGGTTAGTCGGAGCGACATTTACAAAGTATACCTTTATTGCTTAGAAATGACGGAAAAACTTATACTTTTAATAAAAATATCATTATACTAAGGCACAAAAAAGTTACATTTCTTTTTATGTATCCAGAGTACCGCAGAGAGCGCCCCCTATAATCTACATCAAAATTATTAACAAATTCAAATTCCTTTCCCCGAAAAAACCCTAGTCACAAAATTTTGTGCAAAAATATTGATTCAGAAATAAGTTATTTAGGAAAATTGAAAATTAAATTTTTACTTGGACACCCTGTATCTCGGTTATTACCAGCTATTGAACTTAACTAAGTATGGCCAAATGGCAGTATTTTTACCCAAGGAATCTGCAGTTTTCCTGTGTACCATTAGTTATGGGACACCCTGTATAATATGCAGATGAACTATACAAACGAACCATCCTTTTTAAATGTTAAGCTAAAAACTTGCAAAACAACAATTAATAGTTAACAACTGCAATAGCTTAATGCATATAACACACCCCTACACACGATGACTGAATGTCTTTACCGACATCTGATGTTCCTCCAACTTACGGCAAAATTACCGTAGGGCTGTAAGAAGCCCTGCTCTCCAGAATATTAACAACCCATGGCAAGAAATTTAACTCCCAAGTAAACTAAAGTTTGGACAGCAGTTAGGACCAGCCCATGCAGCGCTTCTCGCAGTTTAGTTTGCTTTGTTCGCGCCATTGCATTGCTCGCCTATGCAGAAACTTAAATAAGGGATGTTTTGCCGATGCACAAATGAAATTTAATCTTTACACGGCCGGAAACAACGTTGTTCCATTTCTAAGGATGTGTGTCTGGAATAAAATTATCATTGCCGTAAACATATTGTTAGTTTTGGTGAGAATGAAATTATAAGTATGAATTTTAACGCTTTGTTGGGCTTGTAATTTCTGAACCTAACAGCTTTTTAATAAATAGTTCAGGAAATTCATAACATGAACCTGGGAGTACTGGCAAATCTCATAATCTCATAGTCTACTCCCGTATTTTTCTCAAAGTTTATTATTAGCTTTATCTACGAGATTTAATAATAGTTAATTGTTCATTAGTTGAATCACGAAATTTAACAGAAAGCACATCTCATGTACTCATGCCATCTTGATAACGAAGGTAAAAATGTATCCCTTTGAGGTGAGAGGAGAGAGCTTACTTGCACGTTGATTATTGACGGCAATAGGGCAAGCTCCCAAAGGAAAAATTTCGTTGGCTTTTCTCTTTTCTGTATTCCTCAACGATATAAGAACGAAAATAAGGAGAGAATGATAGAGATCTGGTCAAGAACAATTAGGGATAGACTTGGGAAGTTTCTCAACTAATTTAATTGCAGAATTATTGAATTAGACAGGTGACCGATTGATTGCTGTAAAATGTCAAACACGTAACACACGTTAGTTAAAAAATAAAAATAATTAGTTTTATAATCTGAATTCGTTTTTCTTCGGGACATATTATTTTTTAACCCTTAAGTACTGACGTGTCTTCCAGCAAGCTACTCGTAATTTTAAAATCAGAATATTTCCAATTTCTCAGTGTACTCTCAAGTAGAGGTTAGTCAAGTATGCTGCCTAGGCAAGAACAGCCTAGGTCGAGTGTAACCGAAATTTTCCGACTTAGAAAATGCAGCGTCGTCCAGTAGACTACGCGTCAGTACGAATGTAACTATATCTTGGCGTTGAAGAGGAACCGATTTT
Source organism: Barypeithes pellucidus (assembly GCA_963991005.1). Lineage (NCBI taxonomy): Eukaryota > Metazoa > Arthropoda > Insecta > Coleoptera > Curculionidae > Barypeithes > Barypeithes pellucidus. The sequence continues at coordinate 20,272,960 of OZ022557.1, read as the reverse complement.
GGATCCTGCTTCTGAACAGATTCTGGAAAAGCGAAAAATATGCTCCATTTGTACTAGCAGATAAAGAATAATGACGAAATATCTTTGTCATTCATGCAATAAGCCAATTTGTCTCCCGTGTGTGAAGAAAATGTCTTCGGTGTGCCGAATACCTGTGAAAAAACTCGAACTTTTCGCTATTGTAATGCTTCTTTATTTAGAATTTTATATGTTTTTTGCAGTTCATTTGTTGGAGTGTAGCCATTTAAAGAATGATTAATATAGATAATGGTATTAGTTGTTTTTCAGTTTAGCTAAGTTTGATAACATGATTTATTTTATTTCTTTAGCTATATATACAGTATGTCCACGGATGGGGTTTACAAGAGGATAAATGGACTAAAAATTTAAAGATACGAAAAAAAAGTCACTCTTAATAATCGTTTTTACTTGTCTAGAAAATACGATTCATCATAAAAAACTTCAATTTTTTTATACAGGGTGGGTAAAACTGCAAAAATGTTATTTTGATACGAGAACAAGTCACTCTTAATGAATGTGTTTTCTACACAACAAACCGAAGTAGAATAATTCATTAAAAGGTTTACCTATGTAAAAATTATTTCCCAGAAAGTATTCTCTGGCACACCTCTGACTGGTGAACCTAGTTAAAATAATAATGACACTTAAGGTGATAGGTACTTGTTGTCAATGTCTTTATTTAATGAAGTTATTATTTAAGTAGAAATGCTATATACTGAACAAAGAGTTTTTATAAGACAATGTTATGGGGATGGTCAAGTTTCATACCGCTACATCATGGAACAATTTACCGAGGAATTTGTAGGAATCCCAATAACTAGGATGGCAATCTGCAAGTTAATAAAAAAGTCCAAGAGAACTGATTCGGTTTTGGACCTCAAAAAAAGGAAGAAATACGACCATGATGATGATGCTACAGTCTTAGTTCTTCATTCTCTTGAAGAAAATCCTATGACGTCCCTTAGAAATCGTGTTACTCAGTTGGAAGTTGTGAAAAAAAGTCAAATTCAGAAGATCCTTACAGCAAATAAATTGTATGAGTATAAACCGCACTTTAATCAAAGATTGGAAGAGGGAGAAAACGCGAAACGACTTGATCTTTACCTGTGGATAGGAGACAAAATTTTAAGTGGAAATGTTGATTTTTATAAATGTATCATGTTTTCCGATGAAAGTACATTTTCAACAAATGGAACCGTTGTAACCCAGCACGTTAGGTACCTACTGGTCTTTAGAAAATCCCGAATTCAGAATTATGACGAGAAGATAATATTTCACAAAAGTGAACGTGTGGTGTGCGATATCCATCAAAGGCATTATAGGGCCATAATTTTTTGATAACACGTGCAATAGATATATTTAGAAATGCTGGATACATTTTTCAATGATGAACTCGAAAATTTACCATTCAATTTTCGACAAAATATGTATTTTCAGCAAGATGGTTGTCCAGCCCATTTCGCTCGTAAGGTTAGGGAATGGCTTGGCCGCGGATTTGGTCCAAGGTGGATTGGCAGGAATGGCCCAGTTTTGTGGCCCCCAAGAAGACCCGACTTAACCTTGGCCGATATGTTTTTATGGGGCCGTTTAAAACAAATTGTTTTTGCAACCGCAATACCAAATGATATTGAAGTGCTGAAGGGCAGAATTATCCAGGCTGTCCAATCGATATCTCAGGAAGATATCAGAAATTCTCTCACTTATTTGAGAAAGTAATTAGAAAAATGTGTTTAGTATGGGGGTGGAGTTTTTGAATTATGAAATCGTTATCGTATTCTTTTCATGTTAATAAAAATGTTCGGATTATTATTATTATTATAATTACTTCATTAAATAAAGACATTGACAACAAGTATCACCTATTCATTATTCAAGTAAAAACGGAGTGCCTTTTTTTCGTATCTTTCAAAATAAAGTATGTTTACTCTTAAGCAAAATAATATTTTTGCAGTTTTTACCCACCCTGCATAAAAAAATTGAAGTTTCTTATGATGAATCGTATTTTCTAGAGGAGCAAAAATGTTTATCTTTCAGTTTTTAGTCCATTTGTCCTCTTGTAAACCCCATCCGTGGACATACTGTATATATTTTATTTCGTTCAGAGGATTTTTCAATCTCAACATCTATAATGAATAAAAATATAACAAATTTTTGAAATTTTTTTTATGTATTTTGCTAAAATACATTCCCAATTTATGGCGTCGTCTCACAGACGACATGTCAGTGACTACGTCCTAGAACTTGTACGTCAGTACTTAAGTGTTAACACCCTATATATAATTTTGACAATGCTGTTAAATTAGACAAAGGAAAATGTTCGATCTCTCACTTGCTTCCAGTATCGGACATCTGCTTGGAAATGTTCTATGTCTTACCTTTGAATTGATTTTGTTGTAAAAAGTACGCAACGTTTACTAAATTTTTTTGTAAAATTGCATATTATAATTTATTGCAAAATTGACTAAAACTTTTTGTAAAAAACACTATAATTCATTGCAACTAATTTTTTTGTCAAAATACTATCATTTATTTCAACGTTTACTCAAACTTTTTTGTTTCATCCAAATTTAGTAAAAATTTCGCTATAATTTTTTGGCAGCATAAATTATGGTTAGTTTTTCTATATTTATACTGTCAGTTTTCTTTCCGTGTAAAGAAAACTAAGAAATATTTCGTAAATAAAGGGGTTCTCCACTGTAATTTAATCTGCATAAATAAATCTGAAATGTTTATTTTCTCACGAATGTTAAAGCCATTTTGCAGACAAAACTCATTCTTAAACCTACTTTATGAATATGTACATATTCCTGACTCGATTCATCATTTTCATCTCTGGCTTTCTACAGCGATGATATCTTTACGTGCATACTATTACTGAAATTTTGTTTAGAGGCTGCGAGATGCGCCCGAAGATAGTTATGTAAATATGGTCTTTAAAAACGCATCATGCACCAAAAATTATACCACGGTCACGAATAAATGACTAGATAGTGTGCCTCTTGAACTTATTTTCTTATAATATTGTGTTTGTCGTTTGAAAGGAATAAATAACCTCCGGGTTGTGCGACAAAAAATTACAACTACTTAAGTTGACGGCATATGGGAAACTATTGTATTATTAATTTTACAAAGAAAAGTTTTTTTTTTGAAAAAGCTCTGCACGGTTTAAGATCTAAATAATGCAACCATCAGATACCAAATTCTTTCAGTCGTATACGAAGTCTGTTAAAAAATATACATTTGGCTCAAGAGTAAACTACTTTTATTTGTGACAATATCGAAAACTGTAATTATGAAAAGTTCGGTATGAAAAAGTATGTTCTAATATGAAATTACATCTCCTGCGAAGATATCGATGAGTTTTTGACAAAACATTGTAAGCGACAAATTTCTGAAAAATAATATCTTTCTATTTGGGTTTCGTAATGGCTACATTATGAAATCACTTAATGGAACTGAAATTTAAGTTTTTTCATGTTGGCAATAAGTAGGGTTCGAATTTTAGGCCTTGTTCGATTTCGTTGAAATTAGTTTTTTAGGCATTATGGATAGATCATTTTTACTAGATATTTATCCGAAATACCTATACTCGGAAATATATAACATACTGGATGGTGTTCATCAACTAATTTCTAGTCACAACTATAAAACAACAAACCTAAAAATAATATAAATATGTTTATGCTCTGTTTCTAAAGTTTTATTCAATAAAGGACTATTTTTATTTTTAATTCAATATAGTATTTGTACATATTACTTTATATATTATACATATTTATAGTTACTGTAGACATTTCCTAGGCATTAATTTTTATTCCTGTCAGATTCTGTGTCGACACAATATTTTGTTCAATAGTATTGTTTATTATTTTGTTCAATATTTTGAACTTTGTTCTGCTCGCACCATAACTCAAATTTTTGCATATTCTTTTTAAAAGTTTTTTTAGATTGTTTTCTGCAATTTCTCGTATTTCTGACGGAGTACAACTTTGTTCCTGACTCATTTTTATTAACTTTAATAATATATTTATTTTTAATTATGACGGATGCGAAGAAGCTTTGTTGTGTTCAATTGTTTCTATCATGGCATATTTGATACTTGTAACATTTTATTAAATTGTAAAAGTATTGCCAACCCAAAAATAAAATATTAATTCAAATGGAAAAAATCTACTATATTTTTAAAAGTTTTTCAGACTTTAAAGACCGAAATAGAAAAAGTATTATAAAATACACGGTTCGTAAGACAATTAGAGTAATTGTACCGCTTCGCGGGTCGTTTTCTAAATTGAACGCGTGCTCTAAGATAATGTTTTATGAAACTTGTATCTTAATATACTATTTTATAGCAAATTGCTTATTTCAGGAAAAAGTCGTATTTAAGTTATCGTCATTAAAGCTATACAGGGCGTTTCCTAATAACATGCTCATATGGATGATATTCTTGGATCCATTCTCAGAAAATAGCTTCATGTGAACATATGTCCTATCTTAACTCTTGACATACTTACATGACATAAAGATTTTCAAAAAATCTCCTTTTTTATTAATATCTGTGATACTGCTCTAGATATTTTTGTGAATTTGGTTCACACTTTCTATTCATTAAGAGGTAATTTATGATCTATAACATGTTTTTTAATTCCGACCAGTGGCGTTCGTGCAAGAATTGCCTCGGTGTTTTTGAAGAGAAGAATGGTACGCCACTCCTTTTTTTTTCAAATAAAATTTTTTTAAATTCTCATTCCTTGCTGAGCAAATGTCGTCTCTTGATTTTTATTCGTTTGACGTACAGTTTTCGTAAATAAAACATTAAATTCATTCATTCGCACTCTGTTATGAAATTAGGGGTTAACAGAATTAAAAAGGATCTAGTAGGTAAGAAGCAGATTTTATTTTGTAAACATAAACAGTTTTGACAGCTGTCTACCTAGTCTAGTTGTCACGTATTTAAATCATTAACCTTAACGAAGACGTTTAGGACATATGTTCATATGAAGTTTTTTCCTGAAAATGGACCCAAGAATAACCTCCTTAAATAATAGCATATAATTAAAAAATACCCTGTATATTGGATTTTTGGTACGTTCGGGTTAGAAGGCGATATCTCAAACTTATTGTAAAAAAATTTAGTTAAGTCAAAACTAAAAAGAAAAATGAGTAAAAATTAAAACATAATAATATACCAAGGATTCGTATTATCACTTATAGCACCCTTATGTAATTATTAACTCGACCAAGGAAGTACATTCTTTGAGGATAATAAATTTCTTTTCACCTATTCATCATCGGAAAGGTAACTAAAAAAATAAAATTTATAATTAATGTATTTTTAATATGAATTTAAATTATTTTTGCATTATTTTTTAAGTGAAGGTATATTTATAATTCAGGAAGCATCCTGCGCCCAAAACTTCCCCACATTTCATCCTAAAAATGTGATTCATATTCAACACTGAGGTATTTCATCATTCTAAATACACACCCCTTAAAAAATCGTTTAAGAATTTTCCCAAGGATATTTTCAAACTTGCTTCCTGCCTTACCCACATACGCGCAAGAAATAGGGGAGGCAGAGCAGCTTCGTGCAATTTATTTTCTAGAAAATCTTAAAACAAATTAAATATTTTGGATTAGTTTTGTGTATTTTTAAATAATTGATACGAGAAGTTTGGCAGATTTTAGTGATTGATATTTACGAGTATTATATTACCAATACTTAATACTGTTCATTAGGGCAGGAGTTTTCAAACTGGCTACCGTGGAACCCGGGGATGTCGCAGTAAGATAACTGAGCACTAAATTTACACTAAGTATTCAAACCGTATGAAGTGTACAGTACGACACAGGAGTCTGAAACAGGGACGGAAGGGAAAGGAAAGTCGAAAAGTATCAAATTTGCTTCCATGCATATAGTACGGCAGCCCGTTACCAGGATTTCAGACTGATCACGACCTAAAGTTTTTTGAGTTGTTTGGTGATTTAATAACGACTTGAGACTTGAGAAGGAAATTAACGAGAACGGACATTGGCAACATTGCGAAATCATGAGAATCATCTTTATATATGTGTAAAAAGTTATTTTTTGACTCAGAGTGATGTTTTTGAGGAGATGAAAATAGTAACTAACATTTTCCGTGCGGTGAATAGTTTTGGTTTGAGATAAATCGAAATTTGTTTCGAGCGGAGAATTCAACTTATCACGCCTCGTCCGTTTTACTTGTTGGATGTTATTTTTCGTTATTCGTGACCGGAAAAAAATGAGAACGGACATTTTCATCGACGATCAACCGCAGTGTTGGATCTAAGGTATGTCATTTTTTTTATCGCTGTTCGAGTTATCGATCCTCATACGTTTGCAAGCAAAAATCGTGTATTGTGACTTGGAAAATGGGGGAAAAAATATGAGCTGATATTTTTACACACGCATTTTTTAACAAAACCCTTTCAGTCAACACAACACGTGTATCAATAATAATGCAATATGTGGACAAAGCTGATGCTGAGTTGTTATAGACAACCAAGCCACACAGCAAGCGGTCCCATGCACGCGCTATGTACCGCAATCATGAATTATACAGATACGAGATCCGACTCCGCTGCCCTCCCCGTAGCTGCGCAACACGGAAAATGTCCATTATACTCGATTTACTATTTTTTAGAGTGTTATCAACAATTAACAAAAAATTGACCCGGGCGCTGTAACTTTTTAATACCCCTTTTCTTTACATCTTTTATTTAAACTATGGCGCAACACTCAAAACGTCGGTTGTCGATGAATTCACGTTTTTTTTTTATATTTTTAATATGACTTCATCAAGAACGGACAAGGTGTAGTAACAGAAAGACGATTTGCTTTCTTTCGGACTGAAATCAGTCTGACGGGTAAGCGCAGCGTTGCCGAACTTTCTTATTTTTTATTAATCTAGCGATTAGTCATTGACTAGATGAAGACGTGATAACAGGACATTTTGGTAACGGGCTGCCGTACTAATAGGCAAGCTAAAATTTCGAATCACCGTTCCCCATCAAATACAACACACGGTATTAAAACAGAAGATAGAAGGTTTTCGCTCCATTACTGGTAGTTGACATAAGTAGTGGCCGTGCCGGCGAACGCCTAAATACAGTGTACAGTTGACATCTTTTTTCTCTGGCGTTGACTAATCAGGCACCGGTGTCGTCACTGTCGACGGCGAACTGTCCCTATGGTATCAGATTTACAATTAACAATCTATTATCAAGAATTTAATTCTACTAAATATTCATTATCTATAAAAATGTTGCAATAGAAAAATTAATAATGATTATAAAATATACGTTGTGATCCAAGTCTTCATTTATAAAATTATTTAAATTCGGTATTTTACTAATTAATACCACAGTGACAGTGATAGTAACCAAGTCGAATTAACGCTAAAAAACCCAGGCAGCAGTTTTCTCTAAAAAGGTTAACATTACAGAACCGGATATAGTCATGGACGGATACGCAATCCCACTGGCTTCATCTATTAATTTGCTGGGCGTCAATCTGGGAGGAAATATTTCTTGGCTTAATCACGTTGTTGCAATCGCCAACTCAACAACTTTTGACACTATACAAAGCCCAGATTCGACCATCACTAGAGTACTGCTCTCATGTCTGGAGCTCTGCACTCAAACATACTCTTCGACTACTGGATTCCATCGAAAGGAGGGCCATCCGTCTGATTGGAGACAACGAGCTGACGAAGAACCTCGACAGCCTAGAACATCCAAGACAGGTTGGGGATTTGACTCTCTTTTACAGATATTTTCATGGAAAGTGCTCGGCTGATTTTGCTCTTCTTAATACCGCCCAGAGCGACGATTAGCAGAAATACACGATGAACCACTGCCGCCCGTCCATATGTGGTTCTTTTCATCTGGAGGACTTCATCATTATGGAACGACCTTCCCGAGGTCGTTTTTCCCAACGAATATAACCTCCAGCGATTCAAAACCAACGTGAATCGCATTTTGCGCACCCGCACCACTCCCAGAGTTCCCGAAAAGATTTTTCCTATAGTGCTTTGTTTTATCATAAAAAAAATAACAAGAATGAAATTTTTTTAGTAAATTTAAAATCACGCTTTTAGATTTTTGTTGTCCGCATTCTTTTCACTGTTCGAGTGCGCGCGGAGACATACCATCATGGTATGATTCCTCTGAATAAAAATGCAGTGAGATATACTTATAAGCCCAAAACTACCCAATGGCTTAATCACTGTCGATCTCCCCTATTTTATAACTTTAGTAAATATATATTTGCATGTCTCATGCCTTAAAGGAACCGTTGTTCCTAACACCTATCAGATGTGGGTCTCTTCGTTTTTTGTACTTTATAATGCATACAAATCCAAATGAGCCGACACCTTATCCCCGGCAGATGCAAAAGTAATTAAGTAAGAAGTTTTATTACCACACCTTTTTTAAACATTTAAAAGCGTTTTAAGTACTTTGTGATAATGTGAATCGCCTGGAGAAGACGTGAACATAATCCTACTAAATTTTGAATACATTAACAGGCAAATATAGTGTATTACATAACGAGTATTGACCAGCAGAGTGCGGAAATGCGCCGAGTTTGAGAAAGTCACTTTCACACAAGTAATATACACAATTTTTTCTACGACCGCAAATACAGTTCCCAATTATTTGAACGTTTTAGTTTATTTGCCTGATTGTAAATACAAATAATAGCCATTCTCCTTGCTTACTATACAATGTGTCCACGGATAGAGTTCGGAAGAGGAAAAACTTGTTTATTAGAATTAGAAGAAAAAGTCATTCTTCATAAAAATGTCTACTTGGTTCGAAACTACAATTTCTAATACCAAATTTACGATTACTATACAGGGTTAGTCAGAAATAATATTTTTAATTTTTTGTATTTTGTTTAAAACAGATTTACGTAGAAACAAACAACTATTGTTGCTTTCTTATTAAAATATAATTTTATATCTGGCCGAATAACGATTTTGTTGTTGCTATTTTTATTTGTATTTTTATTATTATATGTCATATTTATTTAATTCATTCAATTATAAATTACAAAATATTAAAATAAATAAAGTTCTAATCAAACGTGGTACCACCGAGTTCAGCGCAAACTCGATATCTGAATTCCAGATGACAGTTCCTAATTTGCTGTATTGGGATATTTACAATTACTTCTCTTATTTTTTCTTCGTCGGAGAAATATTTTCAGACCTAACCAGTGATTTTAACTGGTGCCACATAATGCTCTATGGGGTTAAAAATGCAATAATAGGGTGGGATCCGTAGCACTGTATGTCCAATTTCTTCTGCCAATGTGTCACAAACATATACTTTTTTTATACAAAATGTCTTTAAAACTTCTAAAAGATCACTTTTTTTATAACTTTCTTCAAAATATAAAATATATCATTCGCCGCCATGTAGTTCTGAATCTCCAATTTTGTATTATTTCAGCTTGGAGCTTTATGTAATTGGCGACTGATGAATGTTTGGTAAAAGACAATTCTTGAACCATTCCTCAAAAGCTAACAAATTTTACCACGAAAAGATATTTAAATATAAATTCAGCAACCTAACCTACCTGATGTGCCTATATTTAATTATAATTATTACAATCCGGTCCTTTCCATATAATAATAACAAACGGTCATAAATAATGGGATGGCCCAGGTACTTTTACTGCAGTCATTAAGTTATATCCATTTTTCGTGAAACAATCTTTATGTCATTCAGCATTGACACATCACTGCACCCACCTCAGTCCCGCTCAACTAACTTTCCACCCCTCTAGGAAGTATAAATACTCTCGTAGTTTAGTAACTTGTTCAATATTCACCTGAAGACAATGGAAGTTCAAACCACGTCTCATCACTCATGATACAGCAACTAAACTACTCTTTGAATTAATTTTCATAATTTAATTCCAAATATTAAATAAATTTATTTTGCTATATCGGTAAATATTGTAGTTTTAACTTTATATACCTTCGCATCCATAAAATACATTTTTCAATATCGAAGCGTTCATGTAGGTAATGATTTTTAAATGTGAACCCGTCTGATGTTAATAAAGAATAAAATAAAATGAGTATACCGACCACTTTACGACTTATGTGACAAAAGACGTTCATTTTACTCTATCACATCCATAAAGATATTATTAAGTGAGGAACCTGTTTCCATTCTGCGATAAAGTAATGCGTTTTAAACATTATCGTTAAATTTAAAGTAAAAAAAAAGATTTGTCTCATTGTGCATAATAATGGGATTTTGAAGAGTCCGGGAAGTATCTCTGGTACTTAGAAGATAAAAAAAATGGTGGATATTAAAGCGAATAGGGCATCATAATATAACTTCAGAGTTTATTGTTATTTAAAACCGGTTACGAAAAAATACAAATATTTTGCTAACGCACTAATGCCCAGTCCCACCAACGTTTATCTAGGGATAAAATAGTTAGAGAGATCCTAAGTTAGAGATTCCCCAGAACAAATCGGATTTCTCCACATGTATTTATGATACCCCTAGTTAAGGAGGGAATAACGGAGGTAACCATGCGATTATTCTTCAGGACGCTGGGAATATACATAACTAAGCATTTTGGTGTTTTGACGTTTAAGTTCATTTCAACTGCAATGCAAAAAGCTTAGTTACCATGAAAAATATAGGAAAAAAAGTTAAACACGTCCTAAACTAAAAAACTGTCATCGAAAGTAAGAAAAAACGACGCTGTGTCTATAAAGGAAAAAAGAACAAACCTAGCCATATACTAAATTTATACTATTCACTTCCATTTAACGCTGTGGGCTTCATTTATGCTGATATGGGCGAAACTTTTAGTTATTTAATCATTATAAAGCGTATTTTTATTTTTTTTATGACGAACAAACCCGAACAAACACAAGCACTATAGGAAAAATCCTGGTGCGTGTGCGCAAAAAGCGATTCACGTTTGTTTTGAATCGTTGGAGGTTATATTCGTTCGGAAAAACGACCTCGGAAGGTCGTTCTATAAGGGTGAGGTCCACTTGAAGTATACGAATTATATCTTGGTTATGTGATTAGATAGGAATAATAGAGTTTGATTCACCTGACCAAAGCCCACAGTTAATTTGTTTATACCTCGTGTGTTTTTTTAAGATAAAACTTCTTTATTTTCTTTAGATTCGACTTTGAATTTTGATGCAAGGGTAACCAGGGAATTGTCTCTGTCCCCAGGAAGGCAGTAAAACTAATTAAAATACCATAATAAGCAGTTTCATGGGAAATGATTTGGGAAAAAAATATTTTCAAAATAATTTACAATTTCTTATCTAAATTCAAAACCAGAAGATATTATTATGATTGTTTTCATTAGGAATATTTCGTATTGTTTCTATTAAAAAAAAATGTAACTGCCCATGCCTAGCTGATTTGTAATTCTTTTTGGCCATGTCTGTACATACATATTATTTGACCTAAAGGTAGTGTTTTTCAGATTTTCACATGTTGGAATTCAAGCTAATCTGTTATACTGATTATACGTTTCATAAAATATATAATTAAATGTATTTTATTAAATTTGACAACATATGTGCGTTGCGTGAAATACGGGGAGGAAACTTTGTATTTATTTATTATACCGGAGAAGCGTTTTGACAATATATTTTTTTTTATCAATTACATGATGGATGAGACAATAATTATAAATAAACATTTGAAGAGTCATGCAAGATAAATCGTGGCAACTATTTACAACATATGTAAAGAATAGAAATAATAATATAATACCAGTCAGAAGGACATTTGGAAAAAAATATATATTTTTGAATTTTGAAAAAAAAATATATTTTTGAATTTTCAAAAATATAAATATATTTTTGAATTTTCAAGAAGAATCCAACTGCGGAATATTTATTTTCCACTTAAGTAGATTCAGGAGTACCTATCTCTAAACGGGTTCAACAAAAAAAAATTTGTAATACAGCTAAAATTGGAGAAATGTATATATTTTTTTGTATCGGAAGATTTTTAGATTTAATTTTAATTTCTGTTCTATGTAAAAATAAATTATGGACTTTCCTCCTATTATTAATAAGATCTCTTGTTCGACATTTTAAAAAAATGCAACGTTTCCATAAAACCATAAAAAGAGAAAACTCCGCATTTCAGTGCTAAAAATTGAAATCTATACCCCGATCACGCTCGATCTCTTTCTTTCGATTATCGTTGCTTCTGTTGGCGTACCTCTTACGAGCGGACCCTCGACGTATTGTTCTAATGGCAAGGGAAGATCCATTTCGCCTCGTGCCTACACAGCGCAAAATGAACAGGGGTTAAATCGGAGATTTCGATTGACTGAATTACTGCATTTTTCGAATGAATTATTATTTCAGCACGTCTATGGTAAGACGCATTCTAGCATGATTCTTATACATTTTTCTCCCCTCGCTCTCTATACGGAAACGTCCAAATAAAACTGGGCAAACAATACAATAAACTCTAAATTTGAAAGATCCTTCTGTTTATGAGCTGAAACACAAATTATTCATAAGTTTTGTCTCAGTAAAAATGAAATATTTTGTAGCACTGTCCCTAGAGGCGCCCTAATTTGGCGTCCTGAAATTTATACACTAAGAATATTGGTCCTATGGGGAGAATGTTAAGTGTAAAATGACGAACGTACCCTAAGCAAATTGACAAAATTAATTAAATTTTCTTACCATGCGTAACTGAAACATCCGGAGGCACGCATAATCATACACGCATTGTTCCTTCTTTTATTCGCACGTTGCACAGGCGAATTTGACTTGCTTTCTGTTTGGGGTAACTCAATTTTGCGGTTAATAAAATAAGAACCCCCGCAATATTTCACTATTATTCCATGCATGATCAATGTAGCGCAGTTTTCAATGGAGGCGCATTACGTCTGAATCGGCCGTGTGCTTTTACTGTAATCAGATATATTGAATGGTCCCAATTTCTAGCGAAAGAAATTGAAATCGTCATGCCTCACCGTTTTCTTTAATAAAAGGGGCTCGAAATATAAAAGTTTCGTTTTAATGCGGTAGAAAATTGCATTTTTATTCTTAAATTGTAGGGTGAAAACGAGGTTCGTAGAAATTCATCGAATTTAAGTTTAAATTGTATTTTCTTAAGATTTATTTATTTTTAGGAAGAAATTTAATTTAAGTGTAGATTTTGAAAATTTTTTAAACATTTTTATTAAAATTGTTTTCATTGAAATATTGTAAAACTGTAAAGATTGTTTCAAGAAAAATGGATATAACTTAATGACTGCCGTAAAAGTACCTGGGCTATCCCATTATTTATGACCGTTTGTTATTATTATGTGGAAAGGACCGGATTGTAATAATTATAATTAAATATGGTAGGTTAGGTTGCTTAATTTTTATTTAAATATCTTTTTGTGGTAAAATTTGTTAGTTTTTGAGGAATGGTTCAAGAATCTTTTACCAAACATTCATCAGAATAGCGTGATAGTAATGGACAATGCGAGCTATCACAGTCGCCAATTATATAAAGCTCCAAGCTCAAATAATACAAAATTGGAGATTGAGAAATACATGGCGGCGAATGATATATATTTTGAAGGCAGTTATAAAAAAAGTGATCTTTTAGAAGTTCTAAAGACATTTTGTATAAAAAAAGTATATGTTTGTGACACATTGGCAGAAGAAATTGGACATACAGTGCTACGGCTCCCACCCTATTATTGCATTTTTAACCCCATAGAGCATATGTGGCACCAGTTAAAATCACTGGTTAGGTCTGAAAATATTTCTCCGACTTTAAGTTCTAGTGTTGTAGAATTAATACGAAAATGCTTTAATGATATTCCCCCAGGTAGTTGGAAAAATTCAGTCCGTCACGTAATAACTGTAGAAAATTCGTATATTAGTCTGTATCGTATAATTAATCCAATTATAATTAATTTTGATGAGGATAGCGATAGCAAAACAGAACTATCTATAGAATGACATTATAAATGTAAATAAATATGACTAGTAATATTTTAAAAAAAAAGTTATTTCATTTGATTACATTAATATAATAATATCATTACTTGTTTTCCTTAGTCCGTCCCTTCATACTTCACTTGTTTATTGCCAAGCTCTTGTCTACACAATGGGACCAACCCAGGAAATCATTAAGTCGTATCCAATTTTCGTGAAACGTACTGTACAAGGTATTTAATTTCGCCTAAGCAATGATACCTCTGGTCATTAGTTTGATGTAATTATACAGGGTGATTCACGGTGGATGGAATGTTAGACGTTGCTGGAGAACGGGAGATCAGTTTGTTTTGAAAATTTGGTTTTCCAGATAACCGACCATGGTCTACAGTTCTAAAATATTTTCAACAATGCGGCGTTACCGCTTCTACCTAAAACCGGTGGCAACATCGTTATTTTAAATAGAATTCCCTATATATTTATACATTTTCAGGTTCTGCATACTTTCCTATCCCTATCTGTTGCCGTTTTTTAGTTATTAATTAATTTTCATTTTTTTTAACGAAAACATTACTTCTAATAAATATGGTTTTCTCCAAACTCCAAAACATTCCTAAGTTGAAATGTTGCTTACGGTTTAAAAATGCCTTTGGGTATTTGCTTTTTTGCTCATATCTGAGTTCAAGCATACCGAGTGCTCCTAAAATAATTGTTTATAGGTTACTTGAAAAAATGCCCGAAACTTGATTTTTTTCAAATGGGACATCCTGTATATCAATACTTATTTGGAAAGATGATAAAAGTAGCTTTCTAAAAATATATACTTATATATATTTAACTCTTCAAGTTTTTGATTTATAAGCATTTCTTTGCGAAATCTTGAAAAACATGTAAATTTCAACGACTTTAGTAGTAGGAGGCCATGAAAACAATTGTTAGTCTCCATGGCAACTATATTTTTAGCGGAAGTGTCATTCCTTCATTTTGTAATTTTAAGTTGGCGGTACAATGGGAGATGTTAATAGTTACTCAAATGCAATTATAATGAATTTATTTATTATACATGGACACTGTGATAAGATTATAGGCAGAACGTGTAGAAAATTTAATGAAATATATCCAGATTTATCAAAAATGAATATCAAGAAATTTAATCGAATCCAGAACAATTTTAGAGATTTTGGTTCAACATTAAAAGCACTAAGAAATTTGCCCAGACCAGTGACTTCTAATGAAGACAACGAAATTACCGTTTTGGCATACTTTCATGCATATCCCCACTCCATAAGTGGGGCCGAAGAAGATTTGGGCATTATATTTTCATCTGTGCAAAGAATTTAAAAAAAAATATAATATGCAGTAATAATTGAGTAACTATTAATATCTCCCATTGTACCCAGCCCGGTGAGACTGCTTATAGGGGGGGATCGAAACACGTAAGAAGGCCTTGGAAGTGATGCTAAGCCTACTCTGCTCCATACGCTCACAAGTAACCTACTTTCATCTATCTGTTTCACTCTATCATTTAAGCGTCAATATCAGACATACGTAGAGTTAATATGGAAAGCCCAAAAGTGAGTGTTTATGCAGGCGACTTGATCCTGGTCATATTTGTCTCACTTTACTGAATTAGGGAAGGTTGCTGCAGACAGAGACAGGCATAAAATGCGAACAGCTCGAATTGTTAAACAAGCTAACTTCCTTCGTCTGGCGGGCATGGAAATCAAGCAACATCTGATATGATTTAAAATGGTGGAGAAGACGTATCTTTAAATTTTAAAATAATTTTTAATATTCTAATCTTTTACGAAAAACGTCGTTTCCTTTTTGGTGCAATTGTGACAAATTACTCACTTGAAATATTCATTTAGCCATCTTTACTGAGAGTAAGCATCGATAATAATTTCTTTCCATAAATCATATTGTGCCCAAAAAATATGCTCGGACTTGAAGCCTGAAATATTTGCAGAACCTAGAGCCCAGCAGCCCAGTTGAAGATGGTAAAATATTTTATGTAAATTATGATTTACTTCCTATTTTTTAATAAAACTACTACTATTTCTGAAGTTTAATTTTTCATTTGTAGTTACGTTACTAGTTCAAAAAATGATATAAGAGTGTGTAAGGATTATTTTAAAGTGATATTTACAGCTTAAAACATGTCAGAATCCTAATATTTGATTTTCACTACTTAGTAAATCAAATAAAAGGGGTTTGAATGTTTTCTGTTGGTTAAATGTCACTTTAAAATATTGACAGTAATAAAAATTTCTACAAAAGTGACATTTGAAAAGCACGTGCGTTTGTCCGCTGATTCCAGACGTAATGGATACCTGGTTTGTTCATTTGTTCATACTTGCTTCGATGTGTTAACACGGCTGTTTGTCTTCTTCCTGTTTATAAGTATTCGTTGATTGTACCGCCAACTTAAAATTGCAAATGAAGGAATGACACTTCCGCTAAAAATATAGTTGTCATGGAGACTAACAATTGTTTTCATGGCCTCCTACTACTAAAATCGTTGAAATTTACATGTTTTGCAAGATTTCGCAAAGAAATGCTTATAAATCAAAAACTTGAAGAGTCTTTTTTTAAATGGGACACCCAGTATTTTTTTATATAATTAGGTTCGTATTAGTGTCCTTTATAAATTCCTAAAGTTTTATTTCATTTGGTAATTTAGTTTAAGAGTAATGAATTAAAAATTTTAAAAAACTACCTAAAATACCTTTTTCAACCAAGGCATTGGGTGGAATTTAAGACAAGATGTCTAGAGATACTGTGAATATAATAGCGTTTATCTATTTTATACAGGGTGTTCATAATTAGGTTTCAAACACGAAACATTTCAAAAATAATTTATTATTTGGCTATTGAATGTAGAATTCATACGCATTCATTTTTGTAATGGAAGCATATAAGTTATTTCCAGCCGTTTTCGAAATAATTGCAAATTTCATAAATTATGTTGTTTAAATAAAGTCTTTATTATGAAACTTAAGCATAGGCGACTAGATTAAGAATTATAAACTATAGTAAATGTTCAAAATGTCTACCATGTTGATCTGAGCAAAAGTTAATACGCTCTTCAAACGATCTATTTATATTCCTCAACATTTCAGATGAAATATTAGCAAGACGGCTCATTAGTGATGGTAATGCATAAAAAACATGGTAGGCTTTGAAATAAAATAACAATTCTTTTATTTATTATAGCTGGATAGCTAACAAACAATACTTTTCGCTCTCACCAAGTACAAAGATCATATCGATCAATTTATTTTTATTAAAATTCATTTTAATTTCTTATAGTTTTTAGCCCTGAATAACAATAATATTAAATTAAAGAATTGTCAAACTATAATAAACAGATGAATTCAGATTTTGTTTCAAAGTCTACCATGGTTTTTAGGCATAACCATCACTAATGAGCCGCCGTCTTGCTAGTATTTCATCTGACATGTTGAGGAATGTATATAGAATCATTTGAAAAGCGTATTAACTTGTGCTGAGATCAATTTGGTAGGCATTTTGAAAATTTACTGAAGTTTATAATAATTATTAATCTAGTCGCCCATGTTTAATTTTCATAATAAAAAATGTATTTAAACAACATAATTTATGAAAATTGCAATTATTTCGGGAACGGCTGGAAATAACTTATATGCTTCCATTATAAAAAAAGAATGCTTATGAATTCTTCATCCGATAACCAAATAATATACAGGGTCTTCCATTTGAAAATCTGGAGAAAAATTATTTTGAAATGTGTCCTGTTTGAAAACTAATTATGAACACCCTGTATAAAATAGATAAACGCTATTATATTCACAGTATCTCTGGACCTCTTGTCTTAAATTCCACCCAATGGCTTGATTAAAAAAGTTATTTTAGGTAGTTTTTTGAATTTACAATACAAAATTTTCTTTTTTTAGTTTTTAATTTATTACTCTTAAACTACATAACCAAATAAAATAAAACTTTACGCGATTATAAAGGACACTAATACGAACCTAAATATGTAATAAAATACTGGGTGTCCCATTTTAAAAAAGACAGCATTATACATAATACTATAATACAGTATAAATCGGCATATGAATGAAATTCCTAAGTCAATTCGTATAGGAGCTATGGAAGCCTGACACACTATTACAGGACCCTGTATAATATAACTTTACTAAAATAGTATATTTATACCAAATGAGAATTCGCCGAAATCTCAAAGCCATTTAAACGGGCAATTTAGAAAAGCCTTTCTTTAACTCCCAGCGGTCAATATAAAATAAGGAAATCTTTCTCGCAATTCGGCACCTACTCGTGGGTCATATCCGAGTATTTCTCCTTATCTGCAAGATAAATGCGATCATAAGAGCGCTACTTCGGCGACCACTGAATGTTTGCAGCTCGTTTCCACCTATTTTTGATCTCGGCCAATTGATCGTTTTAGTCCTTTTATTTGTCCGTCGAGATTCTTTCGTCTTTAAATGCCTTTTTGTCATGGACGGAGTAGAAATATTTTGAATTTTATTTGTCTTAATACGTCGAACTTAATAAATAAGTATTTGTGTTCATAGTTTAAGTTTTTTTTTATGATCAACTCACTATAGGGTCATTCTTTTACAACCGACTGTTCGCCATCTAAAGTGACGACACCGGTGCCTGATTGGTTAACACCAGAATAAAAAATATCAAGTGCATATTGTAAAAGACGTATTAGAGTCGGCAATAAACATTTCCGGTGCAATGGCCATTATAATTGCACGAATTCATGCGCAGTAAACCGTTCTCGATCAGCCGGCGCATTTCCAACAGTCAGATCAGCAGTTGGTAGTGTCGAAATCCCTAAAATACCCCCAGAATTAGAGATGGGCAAACCTGTTCATTTTGAATAGCAGTTAAAGCAGCTACTGCTACTTACAAGTGGCAGTTAAAAAAAGTTGCTACGAATTAGCAGTACATATGCTTAATAAAGAATGTGAACTGTTCATTTAAGTACCAGTTTGTTTGAATAGCCATTAGCTGTTCCTAGGTGCTTCAACCAACTAATAAACATTTAAAAATAACAGAATAATCCATCTCCACCCAGACTTGCACCGGCAATGGCAATGAAAATGGCGCAGCATGCCCCATTTCTGGCAATGCGAGACAGCTGATCGAGAACGGTGTACTTCGCATAAATCCGTGCAATTTTAATTGCCAAAAGACTAGAATTGCCAACTGTAATACGGATTCCATTCTCGCATTGCGCCGGCAATGTGAGCAGTATTGGGCCAGCTGATCGAGAACGGTTTAGTGCGCATGAATACGTGCAATTATAATTGCCATTGCCGGCGCAAGAGACAAAAATTGCCGACTCTAATACGGCTTTAATAATTAGATGTACCCCGGCACAGGAAACAACTCGTGTCAACCAGCAGTGGTGCAGCGTGTTTTAATACTGTGTTTTGCTGTTAGTATTTGATGGGGAACGGCACTTCGAAATGAATTTGAGCACGTCTATGATTACGTTGCTATTTCTTCCGTCCCGTATTGTAATAGGCTTGTTATGTATAACAAACTACCTGGATTTCTAAAGTCAATTAAAAATCAGGAAATATTTAAGGAACATAAAATATAAAAAAATATATTATTCAAAAAACAATGAGGTATTATTACATTAATTAAATACCTATTAGAAGAAAATAGAAATAATATTTAAATTGATAAACACAAACTTCATTTTTAAGAAACAATATTTTTAATATTTTTAGTTTGAGACAAAAGAAGAGCAATTAATGGACTAAATATAGAGTTGATTGAGGAGAAGAGATAAATTAAATGCAAAGTACGGTAACTGACGACAAAAAGTAAACATAGCAAAGACAAATACCAATATGGAAAATTATTATTTCCAGACCACCCGTTCATCTTTATTTTTATTTTTTTTTATTATTTCCAGACCACCCGATGATCCTTATTTTTTTTTATTATTCGTTTGGAAAAACGACCTCGGGAAGGTCGTTCCACAAGTCCTCCAGATGAAAGAATTCTTAAATAATGAAGTTCGAGGAGTACTAAACCCGAGCAAACCACATATGGATGGGCGGCAGTGGTTCGTCGTGTATTTCTGCTATTCGTCGCTCTGGGCGGAATTAAGAGGGCAAGGTCAGCCGAGCACATTCCATGAAAATATCTCTAAAAGAGAGTAAAATCCCCTACCTGTCTTCGATGTTCTAGGCTGTCGAGGCTCATCGTCAGCTCGTGGTCTCCGAACAGACGAATAGCCCTCCTTTCGATGGAATCCAGTAGCCGAAGAGTATGTTTGGGTGCAGAGCTCCAGATATGAGAGCAGTACTCTAGTGATGGTCAAATCTGGGCATTCTATAGTGTCAAAAGTTGTTGAGGTGTGTACAACTTTCTGGTTCGGAAGAGTACCCCAAGCTTCTGAGAAGCTATTTTGGCGATTGCCACAACGTGGTTATGCCAAGACATATTTCCTCCCAGATTGTCGCCCGCCAGATTTATACAATAGGGGCGTATTTTTGTCTACACAGTAATACTTTAAAAAACTATTTCAGATTGAATGGTCCTACCAAGAAAAGGAAACCCTCTCCATTCATAGGATACAACCACCTGTAGACCGGTTTCGAACTTATTTGTTCTCGTCAGTACAGTGTAGGTGTACATACCAATCATCAGAGAGGACTTTAACTTAACGCCGTACTATCGACGGTGGTCGACAAAATACTGCGCGCAGCGCCATCTCTTAGTAGTCCCACACAATCTGAACAGACAGTTCAAAAAAACATTTAAAAAAATATTTTAATTTGAAATTAACTCACTGTAACATAATTGACAGTGGCAGATATGATTTTCTCACCATCAAAGTATTCCAGTTGGATTTATTCATGATTTACTACGCTGACATCTTTGATTGTGAGTACTTCTTGTCTCAAAATGTTATTGTTGTCACAATCAAAGTTATCGGGTTACTTAATTTTTGTAGATTATAGAAATGTAACCAGTGTACTGCCACTGAACATTTTCATTAAGGCATGCATTTCCAACTAAAACAAGATGTAGATAATAAAGAAATAACTTATAGTGTAAGTAATTAGATGTCTTTTTAATTAAATTTCGGTAGCGGTTTTCCAAGAAGAATCTGCCGTAATTAAGGCTAGCTTAATTAATTTTCTTAAAAGATAACTTTTTTACTTAACCGGGATTAAAAGTGCATGCGTCCAAACGAGGGATGCAATATACTAATGCAGCAGCATGCCAGTAGATAAATGGGATGCATTAAGCAGGTGGCCTAGATTCTGAAAATGTAAACTATATCAGTGTTGTACACAAAAAATACCTCTATCGCGTTGTTGAAGGGGTAAAGTCATTATAACGTATGTCAGGAACACTCATCACGCCTAAATTATACTATCATTTTCCAGCTTTTGTTTATTTCAAGCTTACTTATGAAAATGTTACATATTTCTGCTATCGATACTAATCCGAGACCTAATTATAATAGATAATGGAATGTCCACAGCAAACCCAATTTTGTGGCCCTTGACTGGTTATCTAAAATAGTTCCTATAATCGAATTTAAGTTGAAAATCATACACTTCATTAAATAAGGGTATCATTTAACTGGTTAGCAAAATATTCTTATTTTTGCTAACAGAAAAATGTAATCGGTCAGCCAAAATGGCTAGTTGGTCAGGAACTTATGGATAGCAAACATTTCTGAATCGTGACAGTGCCCTGGGAAACCCAGTGAAAACCCGCCTCCGCTATTTTTGTAGCCGATTTCCTTCTGTATTCGGTAAAAGAAAACACAAGAAAGTTACAAAAATTGACAGTGCCCTGGGACCTCTGAAGTAAACTGCTTCTAGACATGTTTTCTTCTACTGACCAATTGTAAAGTCTTGCTGGCCAAGTAATCATTTCGCAGCTCGACGGTTAATAACGGCAAACCATTTAATTACTTCTCATTAAATAATATCTTCATTATTTAATAGCTACGTTACATAAAAGATATATATTACGTATGTACTTGACCAATTATCTTGTAAATAAGCACGTTTATATTTATATACAGAGTGTTATGGAAATGACGTATTATATTTAAATAGGTTACTCCTGGGGTGTCCTAGAGAAGCGCTACATATTTTTTTTTAAATCGAACGTTTAAAAAGTGGGGTAATTCACCCCTAAACCCACACATAACTCCTCGGTACATTCATATATGAACATATTACATTGCCCAGCTGGGTAATCAACAGATATTCAGGCACAATGTTGCCAAAATGTTTAAAAGTGTAAAACTTTAGTTTCTTATAAAAATAAATATTTAGCTTACTTAGAAAGTAAATCCAGGACGCGATTGAGGAATCCAGGGCACAGACACTTTAAGTTCTTTTTTCTATGGGAAAAACTTTATGCTCATCACGTGTCCTGATGATAGTGTGGGAGTGCATAATAAGCTTATCACTAAACCCCAACACTACCGCATAATTACACTTTACAATAACACACATAGAACAAGAGCATTTAATCATTTCGCAATAGAAATAATAAAAACGCTAATTTCTATGGGCCATTAACCCTTTACTAAAGATAAAATGAAACAATTATGTTAACAATTGATAGGAACTACCCTTTGTTGAAATGAATGGTCTAGTTCACCTTCGGACCAGTCGAAGTTGCTTTCCGAGAAGTCTCCGCTAGTAGAGCCAGCGCGGTTGCCATTTCCGAGACTATAATTATACAGGAAACTAATATTATAGAAGGAAATTCGGCAATTTATGATAGTCGCTTACAAAACATCGAAAGTGGCAACGCTGTATTTTTAAATATTAGCCCGATTGTCCAAAATCAGCTGTTTAAAGAAGCCGGCCGATATCGATCGAGAGAACCAAGGTGTTATTTATTTTAAAAATATTTAGATGTTAGATTTCCCAGACAATAATAGTGTATTTTTGTCTACACAGTAGCACTTTAAAATACTAATTCAGATTGAACGGTACTTAGATGTGTTGTGACGCGAAAACTGATGTGATTTTGTGATGTGAGTACTTGGTGTTTTTTATAAATTAAGTTGGTTTTAAATAAGTCCGAGAAGGTAAATAAAATTGCATATTTTTTAAGTGGCATTTATAAACTTTTAAGTTGTCCAGATCTGACGAGTCTCGTTCGAATTGAACAAATGAGAATATATCTGACCATTTATAAACTCCGCGGCGCACACTGGGGCAAGAAGCCCTCAAATTTGGCAATAAATCACAGACTTTATTAATTGATTTGTAAGTTGAATATTGCTTTGTAGGGGTGTTAATATTCCAAAAAATACATAGATGGCTTCTTTAGTGGTATTTTACTATTAAAAATATATACTATAAAGTTATAAAGAACACAATATTATTATAATAAATATGTAATATTATATTTTAATTTAGAAAAGCTATGATAACTAATATAAAGTTTAATCGTCTTCAGAATGTGATAAGACATTTTCGTCATCGTCTTCAATGTCATCACTAGTATCGCCAGTGTCACCATGGCTATGGAGCTGGACGAATCCAGATTTTAACAAATCTACTGCTTCTTTAGGAAGGCGCTGCAGTTTCTTTTTTTGGAACTTTCGTTTGCTCGTGATTACAGGGTCTGAACTAAGTAAAAATGAATTAAAGACGTCTTCATTAGTTTTCTCACGACTACACTTTCTCGAGTAATGCTCTCGATATTTTTTGAAATCCTTGTTCCGGGCTTCTTGAGCCTCCTCCGTTAATTGGCCTATAGGCAACAAGGCATAAGATATTATTTCAGGCCCATGTATAAAGTATTTGTGCAAAGTAGGAGGCATATTGTACCAGGGGTATAGTTCAACAAAGTATCTAGCGGTGCTGTGGGTAAATTCTCTGAACTTCTCGACATCAATTTCATGTCCACTAGAAACTACAATCATTATAATATGTAGCTTTTTAATTAATTCCATATCAACTTTAGTAATTTCAGCCGAAAGTTCTGCGTCCTTAAAGAAACGTCTAGCCGTGTTCCCGTCATTGGAGTTGCCAAATCCGGGTTTAGGTTTATCTACGATTAATCCACATCGCTCTCTAAACTCTTTTTGAATACGAGATTTGTTTTCTAAAACAACCTGTTTATCATTTCCTCGAGCTTGCCACTTCTTGAGAGGTAATTTGTAAGCTACATGTAGAAGGCATTCAAACATGCGTATCCATCCATGTAATACAGACAACCCGAATTCCAAATTTTCAGTTTTTATTTTTCTAATAATCATCTCGTCAATACGATTAAAATCTTTGGATGTTGCGCCACATATAAAACATTTTTGTGTGGATGTTGTGCCAGTAAGCGCATTGCATACTTTGCCATCAACCATGGCAAATATTAAATTGTGACTTATATTCAAAGATTTTTCTTGGATTATGCAAGTGCTTTTACGTAAGTGTTTTATTTGGTCGTCTATTCTGTTCTTCTCTATTATTGAAACTTCAGTTGACTCTTTAACAAATTCAATTTTTATTGGCCTGCAGTATCTGGTAGAACCTGGACGTGGGTTTTGCCACACGATTTTTTCACCACAAACAAGACGTATTGGAACAATGCAAGTAATAAAAACAGCCGAATCACTGGCCTCAAGACCATAGAATGCTTGCTTGTAAGAACTATGACCCGAACTGCCGTCAAAGCCCCATTTTGAAAACATGCACAGCTTATTTAGTTCTTCGTCGTTAAGTGACTCAATCACAGGCTCCAGTGTTAATAGTAATCGTTCAACAGTATGGTCAAGCAAAGCTTGCAAAGTAACTTCCGCACAGGTGGAGGTTACTGTTATATATTCTCGCTTCGGATAACAATCCTTCTTCGCAGCTTGAACTGTTTTATAAGAAGGATACTTCTCTGGGACACTCATCCTGATTATATTATATTGATGCCGGGATAACTTTGCATCCACCAAAACCGCTAGAGCATCTTCACCTGACATAGCTTCTTTGTCTAGTGAATTTACGTATGCTTCTCTGTATCTTTTCGCACGTTTCGGAGTTGTGCTTGTAATTTCACGCAACACTTTTGATGCCTGTACTTGTCCTGTTGCTCTTAAGCCCATCTGAGTGGCAAAATTTAATACACTTAATGGTGTAGTATCCCTAAGCCCCTTTGTTTTTAGTCGCTTAGTTCTCTCAGAACTTGATTCAAAGGAAATTGTCGGGCGACCCCGTTTCTTCTCGGGGGTCTCTCTTTCTTCTCTAATTTCAAATGAAATTGAACTATCCAGCCATTCAGCATTATTTTTGTGAAACCTTTCTTCCATTCTAAATGCCTTTATCCAACGCGATTTGTACTGTGATTTAAAATATGACATATTTTTATTTAAACCCTTTAAAAGCTCTTGATCACATTTTGTTCGTTTCTTGATCTCTTCTTTCAAAAAAATAAACTGCCCATCAATTTCACTTTTTCCAGAACTTCTCATAATACCAAGAAGTTCCCTCCTCGATATAAACACAGTGTTCGACCTTGTTCCTGGAATAAAAGAAAATATGAATTGAATTGAAATGTGCGAAACAGTGTTATATTTTATTTAAAAGTTTTTTATTTATGTATATACTTTGAAACAACTTAAATACAGAAGAAAAGTGCAAATAAGTGCACAAAAACTAAATGAATCTGATAAGCTCAAACAATATGCATTATGAAAAATACAAAATTAATGCTTGGACTGCGTTGGAACACTAAAAATAGCTTTCACGAATCTAGGAATATTTTAAAATTTTATCCTTTATCCTTCTTTTTACTTATACCACTTCTATAAGCTTACTTAAACTTTTCCTAAACTCTATACATATTAAAATGTTAATAAATACCTGAACTTGAAGGATCCATGGCGATAATTTAAAAAAAAATCAAAATACAGCTCAAACATAGCACGAAAACAGGTTTAAATAACAATAATAACAATGCACGTATACTCTCCGCTAGGAACTAACTTCAAATGGGAAGTGACGCGTTGAGAAGCGTGGGTCTAATCACCGCAGTCGTTTGTTTTATTACGTAGGGACTACTGGGGCATCGAAAAATAATAGTAAGCAGAGTGTACCCGCTATTTCATATTTTGATTTAATGCCAAGATTGAGGGCTTCTTGCCCCAGTGTGCGGCGGTTCGTTAGAGTCAGTTCAAGTTTATAAATCAGAGATTGTTTACCAGCGAACTGAACGTAAAAGTTTATAATAATTTACCTTGAAAAATAAACAACTTGAAATCTGTCAAACGGTTATTGACTTTCTAAAGAGTTTACCCTGAAGATATGGCAACACTGTTCAAGATTCAGTGCCATATGTTGCTGTGTTTACCTTCCGAATAGGGGCACCACGTGGTAATTTTTGGTTTGTCATAAAGTCATGTACAGGGCATATTAAATTAAAGCACCATTTTTGGATATTTTTCTTCAATTTGTTTTCATCTCAGGAATTGCCGGTTTAAATATAATACGTCATTTCCATAACACCCTGTATGCTAAGTTTATTATTTAAAATTTTAGATTACTGATTTACAATGTAATATTATATTAGAATAGTAAACTTTAAGAGATTTAAATAGTAACATTATATATTTCACTGTAAGTTTACATAGGTACTTATACATTAAGCTATGTAAACTTTCACTGCACAATTACTAGAGACTTTTGAGGGGTTATTACAAATTTCCCCCTGAGTACACAAATTCACAATACTTGTTTTAAATAAAATTGTACGTAATTTAAAACAATAGTAGAAGCTGTTGTTGTTGTTAAGTTTATTTAGTATAAAAACCAAAAAATAAATTAAATTTCTATAACTTTATAGTATAGAAGCATTTACATGTACTAGTATACCCTTCATGTTAGTTGCCCAAAGAAAACTACTCTGGATTCGGGAATAAAATGCTGAAAGCGAGATCGCACCCTAAAAAAAGCGCGCACAATATCCGACTAACCTAAATTCCAGAAATCAGCGTGCTTGTATTAATCATATATTATAAGTATATGATGACACTCACAAGAAAGCACTATTTATTCTATAGTTATACCATGTATATTTACACAATTTAGCTATTATTGTAAAAGTACAATTTTTTCCATTTTCGACACTTTTAGAGGGTATCTCCGTTATTGTTAGTGCCATCAAAAAAGTAATGTAGGCTTTTTGCGTCAAACTTAAAATGATAAAATCAAAATTTGAACATTTTCGCTCGCTTAAGAGATACGGGGGAAAATCAAAAAAATTTTGAAATTTCAAAATTACCCTATATACCCTATATTTTCTTAGTTAAAAGAGATACAGCAAAATGTTTTATACAAAAGTTTCTTTATAATGATTGTTGAATAATCTGCAGGTTTCAGACTAAGTATACGGGGTCAGGTAAAACAGTTATCGAGTCTAACCTCATTTTGTGCTCAAGTGTCTGTACATAATAATATCCGTAATAATAAAAAAAAGCGTGCACAGTGACTCCGTATATAAGGCGGTCGCTGGGAACTGTAGGACAAGAATTCCATGGCCGTTCGCTGAATTTTATTGGTTTAAGTTGTGGCGTTGCCGGCATCATGAAAATATTACAGAAAAGTTAAAAATGTATCTACGCATATTCCTACTTCATTCAAGCTGGTATCCATGCCGGATAACACCGAATACCTCATGGTGTACGGGGGAAGGTAAACAACTCCTCAATGGTAATACCATCATGCATGAACCCAAAGGTCCATCTCCCTCAAGGGTTATATCGTATATCTGAGAAATGTCGCTCGGGTTCAACGTTAAGCTATATTTAATTTTAATTTGTAAATTTGACATAATAAACTCAATTCAATTAACGTCTTATAAGGTTAAGAAAAGTATACCATACAATATCTCGGTAATTTCCAATGAATTGCACTGATTAAGTTCGAAATTATATATTTAAACCAGGCAGTTCGCGCCAACTTCGGTAGCTCAAGAATTTCAATTCCACTGAATGTAATTTCGTAATCCGGATATTTACCAGATAGCGTTTGTGTTGCCCTCATGCATGGGTATAACGTACCAATCTGATTGTCTACAACGATCATGTTAGACATTATTTGAATCCAAATACCTGGAACATAATTCGGTGTAGGTAATTCGTATTTTAAGCGTTACTGCACGAGATTTCTTGTTAGTGTTACAGCCACCGTTCCTAATTTTTATTTAAGTTATTTATATCTTTACCAGCAATGCTAGAGGCTCTAACTGTAGCAGACAATATTTAATTTTTTTTGCATATATCACCTTATAAGGCGATAATGCTGATTTCAATCTGCAATAATACATTTTCCCTATACCTGGTGTTTCAGGAGAAACGTTCACTCCCATAACGTATTTATTGTTTGAATTACAAAAATAAAATTTGGTGGCATTGTATGTGATTTTATTTGGCTTTTTATGCCATGACGGACTCCATTGTATACCCATTATATTTTGGTTATATCGATTCAGAACACCATTCCAAGTTAAAAGTAATTTTTGACAATTTAACTCAATTTCTTCTTATTTTTATTTTTCATCTAGATTGCTATGAACTCCCTAAAATGGTTAATTTCTAAGCCAAATAATGATGGAGGACTTTAAAGATGTAATTATGTTCATTTGTCTGTTAGCATTAGGGCGTCATGGGTACCTAGATAAATGCAAAACGGTTTGTGTTTCTTGTTGTGTTTTTTTTATATGAATCGGTGTTTTTAATAAATTATCTCTCCTTTTTTAACTTGACATAAGGATGTGTGAGTGGTGGAATTCATGTGGATCAAAACCCATACAGGTCTAGCATACAAGGAAGCTGTGGATAAACTTGCGAAAGACGCCATACTCCATGGTACACCTAAGGACTATCCTATGAACTTATCAGACTCCTAAAAATAAAAGCCCAGTACAATGGCAAGTTAGATGGGATAGATATAGAATAAACCGAAATACAAGACTGTCACTGATTCATCTGATTATCCCTAGGACTTTCTGGCATTCCAACCTTAAGGTCTCAAGAAGGTATATAACAACCTTAATAAGAATAAAATTTGGCCATGCATCTTACCCTGCCCACTTAAAAAAAATTAATGTTATCGAATCAGATCTATGTGAACACTGTGCTGTTTTATGTGATCTGGATATTTTTCGAATGCACCCAATACTCCAACAATTGATACAATGCTTTAATAAAAGATTGCCATTTATCGGCTCCTCTTAACATATTGCATACATCAACAGGCGAACATGTTTGTTATAGAAATTGAATGATGCCAATATACAGAAGACCATAATGTCCTTTCTACATCAAAATAACATAAAATTATGATTCTTAAAATACTTTAGATATCCTTATTTCTCTTTGTTATGTGTTTTCCTCGGGCCCTCTTGTTTGTCTATAGAATGCTCTTATCGGCCCAGAGCGAGAAGAGTATGACCTTGTGTTCTTCCTGTCAGGGAATAAGTTTAAATGGAACTACTTTAATCTAAATGCTTGAACGATCCAGTCAATAAACCAATTAGCGACTGGCCGAATGGCAGACCTGCCAAAGCCAAAAAAAAAAGGATATGTGATATCAAATTGTTGGAACAAAGTGCTCCCTCTTTTTGTCCGAGTGAGCCAATATGTTTCCTTTGGAAAAATTTAGTTTCTTGTATAAGGCCTTCTTAAAAAGTGGGTAAAAAATTTAAAACAAAATAAAACTTGAAAATTGCATTTTTATCAAGAAGTTGGCTTCGAAATAAATCATTTTAGGGAGTTTATAGTAATCTAGATAAAATAATAAATTTATTTAGTGTCAAAAAGTAACGTATGGGATGTCGTTGAATTTGGAATGGTATTTTGAATCGATATAGCCAAAAATATATGAAACTCCAACGTTCCGTTTAAACCGGAAGTAACCAAATGAAATCCGTCATATGATAAGGTGCAAAATAATGTCACATACAAACCCACCAAATTTTATTTCTGTAATTTAAACAATAAAATAGTTATAGGCGTTCCTCCTATAACAACCGGTATATAGATGGCCCTCTTTTTCAATATATTACTGATTTAATTCACATGGTTCCATCCAGTAGTGTTTATGACTTTTCTTAACTACTCCGATTGTATTCCTTCTACATGTTATATATTACAAGAGATAACGATGATTCCATTTGCGCCTACTTTTGCAGAACGGCCAACTTCCTTATTCCGCTCAATTCCTTCGTATCCCATCGTCTATTTAGGGACAACCATGTTTTCTTTTGCTAGGACATTTAAAGCTGCTAATCAATCGATGATGATAAATAAATTGTCTTTTGATTGACATGCCAAGCTTATCACGATTTGAGCACAGATATAATGTAACCAGCGCCAACTCATCATGGAAAACCGTCGTTATTGAGTCCAGGTTTAAAACAATTATTCTCTACGTAATAATTTGTAAATCCCTGCTTTAGTACTGCCAACCAATTCTGATCGATCTCCATACCAATTCATTAGCTTTTCTACCCTGCTACTATAGATGATGATAATTCTCTCTGACATCCATCAGCAATGTGCTCTGTTTGATTAATTATAATTGAGTTGTGTCAAATTTGTTCATTACTAAGAATCTTCCATGTTCATCAAGTTGAATTATCTTTAGCTCTATGTTGATGCTAGTACCTCCTTTTAGATGTAGTCTACCTCCATGGTATTGGAAGTTGTTATATTTGACGGCTACTAAATTCTTCTCTATATAACCCGAGGGGAACTGTGGCAACACCGCGTTTTGATAATAAAGCGAAAAAAAGACACAAGAATATTATATTTGCTCAGAATATCCCGAAGATAAATATGCGACATGCGTATACTCGCATATATTCCATTCCCAGATCGGTGGAATTCCTGACAGAACAATTTTACATCTAACCCGAAATTAACCGCCCAAACCGAGCCTGAAACACGATTGTGGATTGTGGCAAGTGATGAGTTCTAGGTAGTTGAATTCCAATTATGTCCAATAGTCGTAGCTGACGATGGAAATGATGTAATCTGCGATACACAGGAGAGGAAAGGCGTATTGTTCCTGTATGTCCAAATTTGAAATTGAAACACATCTATTCCATAGAAATGAGAAATTTCTCAAAGTAGTAAATTAATATCTTCGTTCCTAAAAATAGTTTGATATTCAATGCTAAATATCTCAGCATGGTGATAAATTTGTAATTAACAATTTCATTATTGCCAAAATAATTAAATTAAACTCCTGGCTAAACATAGCACAAAGTTTGGACCTATTATATCACAAAATAATGTAACAAATCTAGAATAATAATAATAATAATGTTATATTTTTAAAGAGGTAAAGTAAAAAAGTAGTAAAAAATTTTATAATCAAATTCCATACATGTTTCGAAGGCATAAACCTTTATCTTCAGTTGAAAAAATACAGGAGAAACATTATGACATTGCCAAATAATAATATAAACTGTACAATGAAAAATATTTTTGTCCTTCTTATTTCCTTTTTCTTCTTTCCGCTACGAAGGTAAGAACATCTAACTAATTAGAATTACGTTTCTACTCAAACATTTCTTTTTCTTCAAACTTTCATAAGTATTGAAGGTTTCTTCTTAAAAATTAAAAAAATTTAAATACATAAGTGGTATATTACGTACCGAGGTGGAAAGTGTTTCATTTCTGTCGAAAGAGTCGTAGTTAACAGAGGCGCGAAGCAGCGAGGTTAACTAAATCTCGAGACAGTAATAAAACTTTTCATCTAGGTTTGTATTTTATTTACAACTACATCTAACATCCACTTCTTATTATTTTGAATTAAGATGGCAAATATCATTTTTTGAATATGGTTTCCATTTCACTAAACAATATATTATTTTAACAACAGAAAAATGCTATCAGAAGAGGCATTTGATTTTGCTGCTACTCCACCAGAAATTCGAGAAGCAGCAAAAATAGTAGAAGAAGCCCTTCTCCCAACTAAAAGCCGCCCGAGATATGACAAGGCATATAACTGTTTCCAAGAATGGTGTACGGGAAACAAAGTTCAAAATCCTGGTTCTGAGTCGGCGCTACTAGCTTATTTCAGTGAAAATGCCAAGACAAAGAAGATATCAACAATTTGGTCCTAATATTCAATACTGTGGACCATTCTGTCAATAAGGGAAAAAGTAGACATATCTAAACACGCAAAGCTATTAGCATTTTTAAAAAAGTGTTTTCGTATATTATTTTGAGATATCAATTTTTTTTAAAATTACAAAAAAATAACTTACTTTCCACCCGGGTGGAAAGTCATAATTTCACTCCACTGAGCGATGGACTACTTCAAACAAATATTTAATTTTTTCCGATTTACAAACAAGGTTCCCATATTTCAGATTTCCAATGTTGGTATTCTCAGTTCCTAACTGAAGTATGAAATTCTTCAGTATTAATTCTATTTGGTGAATACATAATATGTCTGTTAAAATTTAATACGGGTTTTGTAATAATTGAAATATAAATTCTAGCTACTCTTTGATTATTTCATAATAGAATAACACACAAGCACATAAACAAAACAAAAATACAACAAAGATAAGAAATTTATTAAACATAAATATTTGCTAAAATATAATATGTATATCGGCATAACATTTTTAAATTTAATTCGGCCTAAAATAATATAATATTTTATATAAAATCAAATAATTTTTATGATTAAATTTTACAGTAATGTTGTGTTTGCATGCTAAAACAAGGGCTGTACATTAATATTTAAAAATATCCAAACATAATAAATCAGTAATGTAATGCCCAACTTAATTATTGAAAACATTGTAATTTAATAGCGAATTTCAGTACACACGAAATTATTACATCGAGGTATTATTTGTTACCATATATATCATTATTTTAGATATACAGTGTATCTATAAAGTTTTGCAGAAGTTGATTTAAAATTCAGGGATTTATTTTTTTAACGATCGGACAGGTATTTTTAGTTGTGCATTTTTTAAGATACCACTTTGGTATACAGGGTGTAATAAATTCGTCCTTCACCATTGGGATTTCGGAAACGGTAAGAGATACGAAGTCGGTTCAATTGGGGTAAAGTTGAGTGATTATGGGTCCTATAATATGCCGTAAAAAAATCAAAAATAAATACAGGGGCTTTTAAAATATTTGGAGGAACTAAAATTTTACATTTCGGTTTCTATTTTTTCCTGACATTGTTCGAGGGATATCCAATTTCACTTTCTCATTGCTACCTTTATATTCTCCACAAGATGGCATCATCATAATCTTTAATGCAACGTTTCGTCTTTGGGTCACCATCATAAACTTATTTTTTTTAAATACGGGCCTGTATTTTTTTATTTAAATTAAGGAGGAGCTAAATCTATGTTCAGCAGTATACCTTACTGGCTTTCCGATGTTTTGTTCCTAAAATTGACCGTCTTCATTAAAATGTCCCTAGTACGCCCCTTAACTTTCTTAAAATCTCGCACATGTACGAGATTTTCGATAAATTTACCATATAAAAAAAGAATACTAATAATAATAATAATAAATGATATTTATTAAATAAGTGAAATACAACTAAATACATGGTAGTAAATAATGGTAGTTCTCTCTTGAAGCATTTTCATATTTTCCTAATTTATTAACACCCTGTACATCATATCTAAAAAATTTTTATCTTCAATTAATTTTCTCAACAAGCAGAACTTTTTATAAAGAATGACTTTTGGTCGTAAAATGACTAATAAAGATTTTTTCCCTATTGGGTACCCTCATCCGCGGACACACTGTATAAATAATATGGAGTCAATTCGAGGCGCAGTCTAGCCAAAGGCTACTCTACTGAACCCCAAACAACCCAAACGTTAAAGAATAAAGGAGACAAAAACAGTTGAATACAATAAAAAAAATATAGGAATAGTCAAAGTTCAAGTTAAGATCAAAGTTTTATACCCAAACAAATTAAAACTGACCCACATAGAGGCAAATACTGAACTAACGCAAATATCGCATAACGATAAAAAAAAGAAAAACAATAATAAAAAAAGTAATAATACAATAAATCAATTAGGAATTTTGGAGATTGAGCAAATATTTCTTATACAAAATTTTAAATTTGTTAGAGTTGAGAGAAAGAAGATAATCCGGTAAATTGTTACATAATTTAATACAATTATAAGTGTAATTTTACTAGAAAATCTTATGTTATGTGAATGTACATGATCGCGAAATTGGAACTTATTTTTTATAGACAGAGGTAAAACAGTTACTCAATATCCCATGAAAGGAATTTCCCAAATGAAGAGATCGGCGATTGTGCATTTTGAGCCATCCAAGATCTTTAAATGTATGTGAAACATGGATAAATTTTCTTAGACCAAAACTAAGACGAGAACAAGTATTTTGAACTTTCTGTATCCTATTCCTATCAAAAATACATAAACACGTCACTGGCACAACATGGAACCTATAATTTGTCCGCAATGAATAAAGCCATACTTGCTGCTGAATCGGAATCGTCTAACTTTTTCAGACCGCATATTCGCAATGAATTCTGCCTAAAGCGCTGTTCTAGATTGTCCATGCGAACCTGAAAATCCTCGATAGAGTTTTCGTGTTTGTCTATCCTTCTTAAGAGAGGAGACAAAAGAAGTTTCTTATCAAGTTCATCAATGCTCTCAAATAAGTCTGAAGCCTATGCACTTGTTCACCAAATAACACAAATGACTTATGCGCACAAGAAAAACGAACATAAGAAATGGAAAAAAAATAATTATCTGTTACAAAATACCACTGAAAGCAACACTTAATTGGAGACCATTGGAAATGCGCACTACTCAGTCGCCATTGACGCGTAGTTGTAATCAAAATCCAAGGTGACTGTTACCATATCAGGAGTAATTAAACTGTGTAATAACAGATTCTGGAAAAGTATATATAGTATGATACGGTACAATATAGTACAATATGGTACAATGTAGATATGCAGATTCAAATAAATGATAAAATATATAAATGGGTGTACCTTATTATTTATATTCTTGTTATAAGTCAATATCTCGTGGGTGGTATACAGAATACATTAATTTATAAAACATCGGCTTCTTTTATCAATTATAAAAAATCTACAACCATAAGCAAGATAGCATCTTTTAATGAGTATTCTTAATCAAACCGTAAAAAAACTTAATGACTCTCCTATCCAAATATTGACCCACCCCCTAAATAACTCTTTGAAAAACAGTATCCAGTATTAAATCTATTTCTAAATGAGATCAATTAGTAAAATTTATGTTCCTACCCAAAGGCTTGTAATAAATTCTATTGAAAAAAGGAATAATGTACATCGTTTAGGAGTTTTTTTGGGAATAAAATTAACATTAATACTAGAAATTTTATTTAATCTTGTGTAGGTGATCAGGAAGGTATTCTGCTATGTCATTAGCAGTGTCGTACGAAAACTTTTGACGTTGACAAGAATGTGAACACATCATTAACTTTACTCTTAATAACAACGCATCCTTCTGATAGAACCAAGAGCTTACCAAGAACCTCGACAGCCTTGAACATTAAAGATAGATTGGTGATTTTACTCTCTTTTACAGATACAGGGTGTTATGGAAATTACTTATTATATTTAAATGGGTGACTCCTAGGGTGTCCTAGAGAAAGTCTATATGCTTTTTTTTTAACCGAATATCTAGATACTAAGGTAAGAACACTATTTACCCACATACTGTCGCGCCGTTCCATCTGGATTCAGATAGCAACAATAGGGGTCACTAGAGTATACTAACAATGTTGTCAGATCACACCGCATGTTTTGCCCTTGATTGGATACCTGCCGCGCACGACTATCGTTGCTTTAGTATGTTTCGAGACTCGGGAATGGGATGACGCTGTCCAGGGTTCCACGTGCTTGATGTAAACGAATTTTAAACGTTTTGTTAGTTGGAGCATTATTCGATTTTTTTTCTGTTGTGAAATAATTCATCATAAGAATTATTGTGATGTGATTTCAAGTTTGTGTGATATTACCTATTGTTGGTTCTGTTGCAAAATATACTTTTTGTGTTTTATTTTTTTATGGAAATTAGTTATTAAACGGATTATACAATCGAACGTATGTAGGAAGAGAGTATGTACCTTAAAATTGTAGTCTTTTTCTTCTAAAAAGTTTAAAAAAGAAGTGATAACGCGGGTCAAAGACGTCTTGTTGTGAAAAACTGAACACGTGCGTTTACAAGTCTGTGTCGCAATATATGACAACACCGCCTCAATAAACTATTGATTGCGAACGTCCTCAGTAGCGACCACGGTAATTTTTCAGATTTCATATAAAGTGCATATTTCGTACAATAATTCAAAGCGTCATTTAAGGTTATTTTTCTTCATCTCAGGATTTGCCGGTTTAAATATAATAAGACATTTCAATAACACCCTGTGTTTCCTTGTTTGATGTTATTTCCAGCTTAATTCCACCTAGAACGACGAATATTATAAATACACGACGAACCGTATGTGATTCAGCTTGCTTAGGATCCCTCGAACGTCATTGTTTAAGAATTCTTTCTCCCCGAGTACTTTAAAAGATGTTTGATATAGGCCATAGGCCGCATAAAGCCATAAAATAAGGTTGGAAAAAGGGTCATCTCTGGCCTTTTTCCAGACATCAAACATTTTCTCTTCTACTACCATCGCTTCTAAAAATTTGAATAATCATTTCTCAAGTCTATGACATGCCTATAAAATACAGAACTACTGATTTAAATAAATACCGTTAAAAATTCAGTAAACGGAAGCCTGTTTATAAGACCAATCTTGATAATATGATAAAAAATATCTCTTAAGCTGGTTTAAGATGGCGTTCCGTTTATTTATGTTCTTTTAACAAGACATGTATTCCAAATGAATAGCCCACACAATATTTCTACCATTATTTCAAATATAAAATATTATAGTACTAAAATATCTTGTCGACACAGAACTTTTTGTCGGAATGTTGTAGCGTATTTTAGTCCAGGTGGCCGGTCGTTTTTCAAATTCCTTGTTAACAAATATTTCAAATGGAGGATTTATTTGTGCTGCTGTTTTCAAATATAGGTACTATCTTTTTTAATGATCTTGTGAATTCAAAATAACCCTTTATCTAACGACTAACGAGCATGCATACGTCGAATTTGGTAAAAATTTCGTAGTAATTCTTAACCATTTACCATTATTATGTTTATTTGCTATACAGGGTGCCAATATGAATGCTTCGCACCCTTAATATTTCGCTTCCCGTAAACAATATGAAATCTCAGAAAGATCAAGAGAGACTCTTTTTTAATAATACTCTAATTTATTTATTTTTTGTGCAGTACTTTCCAAGAAATCACGTTGCAGAGTTAGGGTGTCGCCTGAAGTTTTTTTTTATGATCAGACACAAGAACTATAGGAAAAATTCTTTAGGACACCACTCTGGGAGTGGTGCGTGTGCGCAAAAATCGATTCACGGTGGTTTTGAATCGTTGGAGGTTATATTAGTTGGGAAAACGACCTCGGGAAGGTCGTTCCATAAGGATAAAATCCTCCAGATGAAAGAATTCTTAAATAATGAAGTTCGAGGATTACTAAGCTTAACCACATATGGATAGGCGACAGTTGTTCGTCGTGTATTTCTGCTATTCGCCGCTTTGGGCGAAATTAAGAGGGCAAGGTCAGCCGAGCACTTTCCATGAAAATATCTGTAAAAGAGAGTCAAATCCCCAACCTGTCTTCGATGTTCTAGGCTGTCGAGGTTTTTCGTCAGCTCGTGGTCTCCAATCAGACGAATAGCCCTCCTTTCGATGGAATCCAGTAGCCGAAGAGTATGTTTGGGTGCAGAGCTCCAGACATGAGAGCAGTACTCTAGTGATCGGTTGAATCTGGGCTTTGTATAGTGTCAAAAGTTGTTGAGGTGTTTACAACTTTCTGGTTCGGAAGAGTACACCAAGTTACTGAGAAGCTATCTTGGCGATTGCTACAACGTGGTTATACCAAGACATATTTCCTCCCAGATTGACGCCCAGCAAATTAATAGTCAGTGGGATTGCGTGTCCGTATTTGACTATATCCGGTTCTGTAATGTTAACCTTTTTAGAGAAAACTGCTGCCTGGGGTTTTTAGCGTTAAATTCGACTTGGTTACTGTCATCCCAAGCCAAAATTTCTTCCAGGTCTTTGTTGAGGTGTGATACTTCATGCTGTCTGCGAAGATGTGCGTCGGTAGCCGATGTTGGTGCATTGTGCATTGGAGTGACTACATACGAACCCCTATTCATTCTACTACGAGTCGAGTCAACACAATAATGTTTTTTAAATAAGTTATGGTATTAATGTGAAAGGCATTTAAATGAATTTTAGAAAGATGTATCACTTAACTCCCCTTCCCATTTAAGACTTTAAGGGCAACATCTACCCCCTCCCAGAAGGCTTCTTCTTTATAAGCGTCCCCTTTCATAGTTAATTTGTCATGTCTTTTCGATTCTTAATATTATTTAAAGGAAGCGCGATAATAATGGTGATAAGTTTTCAAATGACACCCTGTATTCTATACTAACTTACCGCAAATACTAAACCAGTCATAAAAATGACGGCATATTTTTATTGATATAATCTAGCTAGTAGGTGTTTGATACATGAAAGACTTATTGGTGACTTCTCTTATTGTTAAGGCATTTAGCTCCAACAATAACAAGAAGCTAAAAAACTTTATTCGGATTTGTTCTTCTTACGCCCGTGAATCTATTTGTAGATTATGTATCAGGACCAAGAAATATAGAAAATAAAGTGCTCACGGACGCTGGGGATATTTTTTCTTAAATGTATTTTTTGAGCTCCAAAGGAAATTTTGAGCCCATCTACCCTAATGGGCTCTCAAGCAGTAGGCTTGTTTCGTACATTTTCTTACTGAAATTATAAACAATGCAAAGAAAGGATTTTTAGTTATTATAGTCCATTCATATAAATGATTTTGTTGTATGTTTAATTTTATTCCTTGCTGAGAATCGAATTCAGGAGCTTTCTCGATTACCCCAACTCTGAAATTCTCTTCACCAACTTCGGCCAGATAAATTATGAAATTTTTATAGATATTGATCCAAGAAATCATCTGTTTTCTCAATGATACGCTTGACAAAGGAACACAACAATAGTCAAAATCTATGGTACAATATAATTAAAAATATTTGTTTCCATCTACAGCGTGATATGGAAATGACTTATTATATTTAAATGTGCGACTCCTTGGGTGTAATAGGGAAAGTATACATACTTTTTTTTTAATAGAATATCTACATACTAAAGTAAAAACCCTTTTCGCCTACATGCTGTCGCACCGCTCCATCTAGTTTCAGTTAGCAACAATGTAGGTCACTAGAGTAAACTACAGTGATGCCAGATCATACCGCGTATCTTGCCCTTGCTTGGATAATCGCCGCCTGCGAATTAATATGTTAAACCTCAGTATCGTTGCCTAAGGATGTTCCGATACTCGGTGTTGGAACGACGTTGCCGAGGGTTCCACGTGCTTGATGTTCACGAATTTTAAACGTTTTGTTAGTTGTAACATTACCCGATTTTATTTCTGTTGTGAAATAATTCATAATAATAAATGTTGTATGTGATTTCAAAATTGTGTGATATTATCAACTGTTGCTTCTGTTGCAAAACATACTTTTTGTGTTTATCTTTTTATGAAATTTAATTATAAAATGGATTAGTTTAAAATAAGATCGAAGGTTAGAGAGTATGTACCTTAAGATTGTAGTTTTTTTTTCCTAAAAAGTTTGAGAAAGAAGTGACACGTCGTGAAGAGATCGTGTTGTTAAAAGCTGAACACGTGCGTTTACAATTCTGTGTTGCAATATGACAGCACCGCTAACAATGTGCTGTCCTCTTTTGAGACTTGAGACGGCCTCAATAAATTATTGATTGCGAACATCGTCAGTAGCGGCCACGTAAATTATCAGATTTCATATAAAGTGTATATTTCGCTTAATAATTCAAAGCGTTATTTATGATTATTTTTCTTCAAATTATTTTCATCTCAGGATTTGCCGGTTTAAATATAATAAATCATTTCCATAACACCCTGTATTTGGACAACATCGGATCATTAGCACACTTTTTGATCATGACTATACATTTTTTTTTAATATTATGCGAAGAAACTTCAAGATTTAGAGTTTTGACGTGTTTATATGTTAACTTTGACACGGTTTTAACTATTTTGTTTAAACTATTATTTGTCTGAACACCCTCTAAAATATATTCATAATTTATTTTATTACTACAAAAATCTTTGTAAAATGGTAAAAAAGTATTTGAACCCCTTAAAGTCCATCCGAATTAATTTGCAAATTATTATCTTCTCTGTCAGCATTTTTGTATTCATCCAACCCCCACAACCCAGAATGGAATGCATAACCTCAGTAACCCATATTTCAATATTTTTCTTTGAAATATATTATGTTATTTCAGCGAAAGTAAATACGCAGCTAATTAAAATCCAGCCCTCAACCACATTTAACCGAAATTTTAAATTATTTGCTCTCATTCTCGACAAGTGCTTCCATATCCCCCGGGAAAGAGGGTTGCAGAATTTTCTGACTAAGCAAAGCTGCATGGCAATATTAATCATATCACAGCAATAATTTAATTACGCACACTCACATCCATCAAACCAAAATATTGCACCATGGCGGTTGAATTTGGGAGAACTAACTAGATTATTGGTAATTATCTTTTTTAAAGTGAGGGAGTAAAATTTATACCATAACCAGGGAAGATAAATAATCTCTAATTACTCTGACATCATACACGGAACAATGATTGTAGTAAAATTATTATAGTAAAGATTTTATTGTAAGTCTCCGATAAAATATAGTTTTTACTGTATTTTCTATTTGTAATCCATACCAAAATAATATATATTTTAAACATAATTTACAAAAAACTGTATTTAGAATTTCTAAAAAATTTAGTAAAATCAACAACTAAACTATATTGTAAATTTTACAATGAATGTATGTGCACAGAACAAACAGTATACAGGGTGTTATGGAAATTACTTATTATGTTTAAATGGGTGTCCTATGGGCGCGCGTATTGATATGTTTAACCTTCAGTATCACTGCTTCACTATGTTTCGATACTCGGTGTTGGAACGACGTTGCCGAGGGTTCCGCGTGCTCATGTATACAAATTTTAAACGTTTTTTTAGTTGTAACATTACCCGATTTTTTTTCAGTTGTGAAATTACTCATAATAATAAATGTTGTGATGTGATTTCAAATTTGTGTGATATTATCTAGTGTTGGTTCTGTTGCAAAACATACTTTTGTCTTTTATTTTTTTATCGAATTTAATTATAAAACGGATTGTTTTAAAATAAGATCGAAGGTAAGAGAGTATGCACCTTAAAAGTGTAGTTTTTTTACTAAAAAGATTCAAAAAGAAGTGATAACGCGGGTTACAGACGGTTTGTTGTCAAAAAATGAAGAGGTGCGATTACAATTCTATATTGCAATATGACAACACCGCCTACAATTTGCTGACCTCTTTTGCGACTTGAGACTGCCTCAATAATTGATTGCGAACGTCGTCAGGAGCGGCCACGAAAATTTTAAGATTTCATATAAAGTGTATATTTCGCTTAATAATTCAGAGCGCCATTTATGGTTATTTTTCTTCAATATATATGCAATACCTTCGAGAATCCTAAGTACGACCACTTCTCCCTTTCGCATTTTTAGTTTAAATTTATATAATAGAAGAAGAAAACTTTAAAACTACCATT
Source organism: Barypeithes pellucidus (assembly GCA_963991005.1). NCBI lineage: Eukaryota > Metazoa > Arthropoda > Insecta > Coleoptera > Curculionidae > Barypeithes > Barypeithes pellucidus. Next base: position 20,231,131 of record OZ022557.1, on the reverse strand, counting down.
GCAGAAAAAATTTCACCTTTCAATGTTATAAAGTCTTAAATTTCGAGGTTTTCCGACTCCAATATTGCTTTTAAACACTTACCAATATTTTTGGTAATATTTGTATCTAAAATACAAGTCAGCAGAACTTAGGAACTCGTTTAGAAATACCTTTGAGAAGTATTACTTTAATACGTCATTTACACCCTTTAGTTAAGGGTAAATTCTCTAATTTGTTAAAGCCCTTCCCGCAACACTTACATTCAATTGACAACGAAACACTTATATGCGTAAACTCATTAATATTCGTCAGAAAACCCTTCCGCTACCCTTATTTATTAACATTCCGACGTTAAGTTAACACGACAGCAATTTTAGGGAATAAGTAATTAAACTAAAGCTCATATAAAAATATGAATATTTATTTTAAGGGCCAGACCCTATGCAGATATGTTCTAGGTATGGTATTGTATGTATACAGGGTGTCCGGGAACATGTGGGAAATCTCCCGGATATGAAGAAAACACGTGAAAAGAATACTATAGGTTCATATAAACTTCTTTCGTATCGGCCTCCTCTTCGGAGATATGGGCTCCCAAAGAGCACCAATGGAATCAAGTTTTTTTACACATAATTATTGAACCACCTGGTATATTTCAATTATTTTTTAATATGACGTATACCAGGTAAGACCCGTCAAATTACTACCCAAGAAACTGTTGTGAATTACTCACAGCTGCAGGGACGGACTAGCTGTAACACTCATGGGCCCATTTTTTTACGCCCTGTATGATGAGAACTTTGGACAATGTTTTTTACATACCTTTAACTATTGGCTAAAAATTAAGTACTCTTCATTCATGTCGCTAATCCTAACCGTTTTCGATAAAACGGCATTTCATATACATCATGTGCTTCGGGTATTTTGAATACATCTTTGTTCCGATCCAATGTTCAACCTTCACGATTCCGCTTTTTCATATTTTGCCCATGAGCAGTTAGGGGACTCATAAATAAAATGACGTTTTCTCGAAAACGGTTAGGATTAGCGACATGAATGAAGAGTACTTAATTTTTAGCCAATAGTTAAAGGTATGTAAAAAACATTGTCCAAAGTTCTCATCATACAGGGCGTAAAAAAAATGGGCCCATGAGTGTTACAGCTAGTTCGTCCCTGCAGCTGTGAGTAATTCACAACAGTTTCTTGGGTAGTAATTTGACGGGTCTTATCTGGTATACATCATATTAAAAAATAATTGAAATATACCAGGTGGTTCAATAATTATGTGTAAAAAACTTGATTCCATTGGTGCTCTTTGGGAGCCCATATCTCCGAAGAGGAGGCCGATACGAAAGAAGTTTATATGAACCTATAGTATTCTTTTCGCGTGTTGTCTTTATATCCGGGAGATTTCCCACATGTTCCCGGACACCCTGTATATAGCCGTTTTTGAACATTGGAAGAAATGTGAGCAAAAAAAATTAGGATCTGCTGTCATTAAATGTGTTGTAAAAATCATGAATAGAAAATAATTATGTAATTTCCAATTAGAAATAGACTAAACTTACCAGTAATAATAATAATACATTTTAATATAATTATGCATAGTGTGATCAAATCCACCTAGACAAACATGAATATGTGTAAAATTAATAATTTTCCCCAAATGAACAAAATAAATCTCTATTCATTCTCTTCAGATATATGGCAACGCTCGCTAGCCGCGGTCAGCTTTTTGCTAAAAGCCGTATTGGAGTAGGCAATAAAAATTTCCGGTGCAATGTCAATTATAATTGAACGAGTTCATGCGCAGAAAACCGTTCTCGATCAGCTGGCGCATTGCTAAGAGTCAGAACAACAGCTGGTAGTGTCGAAATCCCTAAAATACATGGATGGGCAAACCTGTTCGTTTTGATTAGCAGTTAAAGCAGCTACTGCTACGGCAGTTCAAAAAAGTTGCTACGAATTAGCAGTATATATGCTTAATAAGGAATGTGAACTGTTAATTTAAGTACCAGCTAGTTTATATAGTCATTAGCTGTTCATAGGTGCTTCGACTAACTAATAAACATTTAAAAATAACAGAATAATCCATCTCTACTCAGACTTGCACCGACAATGGTAATGAAATAGCAATGCGAGGCAGCTTATCGAGAACGGTGTACTGCGCATGAATCCGTGCAATTTTAATTGCCAGAAGACTAGAATTGCCGACTGTAAAACGGATTCCATTCTCGCATTGGGCCGGAAATGCGAGCAGTATTGGGCCAGCTGATCGATAACGGTTTAGTGCGCTTGAATACGTGCAATTATAATTGCCATTGCCGGCGCAAGAGACAAAAATTGCCGAATCTAATACGGCTTTAAGGGGCGAAACCATGCAAGATTTTTTCATAGCCTTACAATAATCTAACAAGAATTATTCAGGTCAATATTGACTCAAATATAAATAAATTCAAGATAATTTGTATTGTAACGACTAATTATACGTTTCATAAAATATATCATTAAATGTTTCTTATCAAATTTGGTACAACCTACACTAAAACAAAAACTTTATTACTTTAATTTTATTTGTTATGCAGTTCCGCTCTTCGTAGGGGCGTTAAAACACACAAATTTGTCTCTACAGTGGAGTGAAACGCGGGGAGGAAATTTTGTGTTTGTTTATTATACCGTCGTTGTCGTTTTGTTAATATTTTTTTTCGATAAATTAAGTGATGGATCAGAAAATAATTAGAAATAAACATTTAAGCAAAAGAAACGTGATAAATATTTACAACATATTATGTAAAGAAGAGGATACACTCTCCTTTGGGCGGACGCGGACAGGCAGTTTTCAGACAAAGTGCGAGAAAACTCTTCTTTAAACGGACAAACATTTTTTAAAAGTATTTAGGAGACGAATAAGTACGGTGCAAAAACTCTCTAAAGACAGACCGGCAACCGATCGCCTATGCATGGCAGCGCGAAAAGACTTCACCGAATGAAAGTATGTGTGATTCCCCGACAGCAGTCCGCCGTACATTTGTGAGTTGTAAGGTTAAAATCGTAAATAATGGCACAAGGATGTCGCGTTTTGAGTGTGAAAGAGAATATTGATGTTATGGAAGTTTGTAATTTGACAACAATGATTTGGGCGAGTTCATTAACATTGATAGCAATGTGCTATTAGAAGATGATAGTAACCCCATTCCTACCGATTATGTAGTCCAAACTGAAACCACATCACTATCTGATGACTCTGAGAAGTTGAATGTAGTAATCAAACAAATGTCACCAATTATCAACCAGCCATTAGTACGGCAAAGGAATTATAAGAGTATGCAAAGAATAGAGGTGACTCTACAGTAATGGAATTGTTATCAGACTTGGAATTACATTTTCTAGATTGCAAGTATAATACGCAAACACGTCAAACTACGTTATTAGATTATTTTAGTACTAAATCCTAACTAAAACTAGAGTATTTTTGTTATGTTATGTTTATTTGTACATATGCACATATACATAGTAATAATTTTGCATTTATATATTACCTAATAACAAATTTCCCATGGGCGGACACCTCTATTAGGCGGACACATTTAGACGGTCCAATTATTTAGACATATTCTGAAAATATATTTTTCACCTATGACCTTATATTACGAAGAGATTGTTCAAGCTACAGGAAACATTACAACAATTTACATGTCATTAACTACAAGGTATCTACGTACATAACCACGGACCAATTGTAGTTTGCTACACTAAGCGGACACCCTGTATATAGTGTCAGACTACACGAAGGGGTTAAAGTAACCTAAGCAGATTATATTAAATCGCCCTCCGTTAATCCCCTGCGTTCTGTGACCATCGCGGAAACAGAATGCCGTCGGACCGACGGTCGGCCATGATCTATGACAGTCATAAAACACCGCCATAATCACTAGATGTGGCCTCTTGGTGTCTGTGTCCTGCCACTTTATAAGACTAATTGGCCCGGTTACCGAAAGGACCATTTGGTGTAAGGATATTATGGAAACAACAATAGTAATAAAGATTTTACTACCTTGGGCGTTTAGTTATATGTCAGCTTTTTGTGTGTTTATCCCTATATTTCACTTCCAGAACGTTAACCCAAAGAAAGAATAAAAGACATGGATAATTTCAAATAATAAATTTGACACTATGAGAATTTACTAGACTCCTGAGATGCTCTAGACCTGACCACTTCGCCGCCGAACTTTTAACCTTTAAAAAAAGCTTTATTTGATTTCGTTGGAGGAAACCCCATGTCGCCACACGGAAAAAAGGCTATAGTAAAATTATTATAGTACTTAAGGATTTTATTGTAAAATTTCCTAGATAATATAGCATTAATTACATTTTTTATTAGTAATCCGTATCAAAATAATATTGTAAACATAATTTATGAAAAACTATAGTTAGGATTTCCAATAAATTTAGAAAAAACAAGTATAATAGTATATTGCGTACCAAGATGGAAAGTGTTTCATTTCTGTCAAGACAGTAATGAAAAATTTCACCCAGGTTTGTATACTATTTTATTTACAACCACATCTAGCATCCACTTCTTATTAATTTGAATTTAAATTATTAATAAAAGATAAATGTCATTTTGACTTTTCCATTGAAAAATTAGACAGAAATTTCAAATAACCGCAGGTGGTAAAATAACGTAGGTAAATAATACACATGAAGATGGCAAATATCATTTTTCGAATAAGGTTTCCACGTCACTAAACAATATATTATTTTAACAACAGAAAAATCACATGAGGAATTTGATTTTGCTGCTACTCCACCAGAAATTCGAGAAGCAGCAAAATAGTAGAAGAACATCTTCTGTCAACTAAAAGCCGCCCAAGATATGACAAGACATATAACTATTTCAAAGATGGTGTACTGGAAACAAAGTTCAAAATCCTGGTTGTGAGTTGGCGCTACTAGCTTATTTCAGTGAAAATTCGAAGACAAGGAAGATATCAACGATTTGGTCACAGTATTCAATGCTGAGGACCACTCTATCAATTAGGGAAAAAGTAGACATATCTAAACACGCAAAGCAATTAGCATTTTTAAAAATGTGTGTTCGTATATTATTTTGAGATATCGATTTTTTAAAGAACTACAAAAAAATAATTTACTTTCCACCCGGGTGGAAAGTAAAAGTGAAAAAGTCAACTTTCCACCTTTCAAAGATAGATGAAATGTCATTACTACCATGCACGGTTGTAAATAAAATATATTGTAAATTTTACGACGAATGTAAGTGAAAATTATTTATTTATAACTCCAGTAGTTTAATATTTTTAAATGTATGATACAGTCTACTGACGACTATTATTGTACTTTAAGTATATTTTATTGTAAAAATTACAAAGTTTAAATAAGGTGAACAAACCCGAACAAATGATTTTTACAAGAATGAAGAGCTTAAATCAGATCAAATAGAACTCGCTGTTCGTTAGGAGAACAAGTGGGGATAACAATAGGAAGCGTTTTATCGATCATTGGAAGTCAAGCGACATTGGGAACGATTAGTACTTGGATGGTTGACCGCTTGGAAATACCGTGTGTCGCGAAATTTTTACATTACATAATTTGGTAAATTTAACAAAAGATTGTAGTAAATTTTACAAAAAATTTAGTGATTTTACAAAAGATTTTAGTAGATATCATTAGAGAAACAAACAAGATCTTAAAATATATAAAAAATAACAGGAATAATGCTAAAGAAAAAAGAATAGGTGGGATATGCTGGGTGTTCCGCTGACTAAAATGGAAAAGCGAAAAAATAATTGAACATCGCGATTTTGCATTATTTTAAAAACTATACTTAAATGTGCAACAAGTAATACATTTCCACCCTTAATAAAATTGTAACTAATTATTATTCTTGATTTATAGTATAATCAATTTTAACAGGATTCCGAAGTACCTGTAAACGAGTTTTCTTCCCAAGCGTTTATTCCTGTTTTAGGAAAAAATGTCATACAGAATAGAACTAGAACTCGCGAAAAGTCTATATTTTTGGTTTCGGAAGATTTTTAGATTTAATTTTTTTTACTGCTCCATATGGAAAAAAATTATGTACTTTCCTCGAGTTGTTAACAAAATTTAAACATTTTTTTTTAAATGTACCGTTTTCATAGGAAGCGAAAACTCCGTTTTTCAGCGTAGAAAATTGAAGTATAGACCCCGATCACGTGCAGTCTCTTTCTTCCGATTATTATCGTTGTTTCTGTCGGCGTACTGATTACGGGCGGACGCTCGACGTATTCTTCTAACTGCAAGGGAAGATCCAAATCGCCTCGTGCCTTCAAAGCGTGAAACGAACAGGGGTCAAATCGGAGATTTCGACTGACTCCGGCATCCTCTTAAGTGAAATTTAGGTAAAGAGTTTTAGAGCAGGTTCTATATTTAATAAGATCTGTTTTTATTTCTCTCACTTCATTTTTATCATTCAAAGCAGACGATTTATTATAGAAACAATTATTTTCTAGTACAATAAAAATTTAGTAAATATCTCTACACATTGTTGCATTATTTTAATAGTTCTTAAAAAAATTTAACAATTTTATTTCAAATCTTTCCACTTAATAAGGTCAAAAGGATTTATTTAAAATTTGAATAATATAGTGGAACCAATACCCTCAGGTGATTATTTCATAACAGTCTTATATACCCCATTTTTAATGATTTAACGGTATCTTATTCAACAGTTTACCATGACACAGCTTGTTATTTGCATAAATAAATAATACGCCAGAGGACAAAAACGTGTTACGTACTGTAATGACTACCAATAATCAAAATAGCCTTAATCCCATAATATATAAGAAAATAATTATACGAGAATCGGCGAAATTTATCACCTTTAGTTTTTTATCCAGAGCACAAATGAATTAATATTCGATAAAACTACGTTATATTTGTTGCATTGGATGGGATTTTTTTTTTAAAGTAAAACTAGTAAACATCCGCTTTTTAAACAATTTCTTGATGGGCACAAGTATGTTGACGACATATTAACAGTTAAAAATATTTCTAGAATATACAGTATGTCCACGGATGGGGTTTACAAGAGGACAAATGGACTAAAAATTGAAAGATACGAAAAAAAGTCACTCTTAATAAACGTTTTTGATGGTTTAGTGTCTAGACTCTAGACAATAAGACTCATCATAAGAAACTTCAATTTTTTATACAGGGTGGGTAAAAACTGCAAAAATGTTATTTTGCTTGAGAGTAAACATACTTTATTTTGAAAGATACGAAAAAAAGTCACTCACTGAATATTTGATACTTGTTGCCAATGCCTTTATTTAATGAAGTAATTATAATAATAATAATAATACGAACATTTTTATTAACATGAAAAGAATACGATAGCGATTTCATAATTCAAAAACTCCACCCCCATACTCGACACATTTTTCTAATTGCTTTCTCAAATAAGTGAAAGAATTTCTGATTTCTTCCTGAGATATCGATTGGACAGCCTGGATAATTCTGCCCTTCTGCAGTTCAATATCATTTGGTATTGCGGTTGCAAAGACAATTTGTTTTAAGCCGCCCCATAAAAACATATATCGGCCAAGCTTAAGTCGGTACTTCTTGGGAGCCACAAAACTGGGCCATTCCTGCCAATCCACCTTGAAGAAAATTTGCGGTCAAGCCATTCTCTAACCTCACGAGCGAAATGGGCTGGACAACCATCTTGCTGAAAATAAATATTTTGTCGAAAATTTAAAGGTAGATTTTCGAGTTCGATCATTGAAAAATATATCCAGCATTTCTAAATATGATAATCTATTGCACGTGTTATCAAAAAAATATGGCCATATAATGCCATGGATGGATATCGCACACCACATGTTCACTTTTGTGAAATATTGTCTTCTCGTCTAATTCTGAATTCGGGATTTTCTAAAGACCAGTACCTAACGTGCTGGGTTGCAACGGCCCATTTGTTGAAAATGTACTTTCATCAGAAAATATGATACATTTATAAAAATATATATATATAAAAACATTTCCACTTAAAATTTTGTCTCCTATCCACAGGCAAAAATCAAGTCGTTCCGCGTCGTCTCCCTCTTCCAATCTCTGATTAAAGTGCGGTTTATACGGAAAAAATTTATTTGCTTTAAGGATCTTCTAATTTTTTCACAACTTCCAACTGAGTAACACGATTTCTAAGGGACGTCATAGGATTTTCTTCAACAGAATGAAGAACTAAGACTGTAGCAGCATCATCATGGTCGTATTTCTTCTTTTTTTTTGAGGTTCAAAACAGAACCAGTTCTCTTGAACTCTTTTGTTAACTTGCAGATTGCCATCCTAGTTATTGGGATTCCTATAAATTTCTCGGTAAATTGTTCCATGACGTAGCAGTATGAAATTTGACCATCCCCATAACATTGTATTATAAAAACTCTTTGTCCAGTAGATAGCATTTCTACTTAAATAATAACTTCATTAAATAAAGACATTGACGACAAGTACCTATCACTTAAGTGTCATTATTATTTTAACTAGGTTCACCAGTCAGAGGTGTGCCAGAGAATAATTTTTGAGAAATGATTTTTACATAGATAAACCTTTTAATGAATTGTTCTACTTTGGTTTGTTATGTAGAAAACGCATTCATTAATCCCATTCAAAATAAAGTATGTTTACTCTTAAGCAAAATAACATTATTGCAGTTTTTACCCACCCTGTATAAAAAAATTGAAGTTTCTTATGATGAATCATATTTTCTAGAAAAACAAAAATGTTTATTAAGAGTGACTTTTTTTCGTATCTTTTAATTTTTAGTCCATTTGTCCTCTTGTAAACCCCATCTGTGGACATACTGTATATATCAATAGTTCACATAAAAATATCAATTTTACATGAGAAAAGGAAAATCAGAATTCCACTAACTACTTAGAATTTAAGCATAAAAAGAGAGAATATATGAACATATTTTCTCAGCTTTCAATAAACAATCTCATACATAATTCTTCTGGTCACCCACTAGAATACAAGTTAGCAGTTCCAGAGTATGGTTCATAGACTCTTCCATTAAATAAAAATAGCTTTCATACAGAACTAAATATTATAAAATAAATAGCAGGCAATAATGGTTATTCTTCGAATTAATAAATAAAATATTCAAGAGGCATACAAACAAACTATCGATTTAGTTTTCCCAAATATTAAAACTTTAGTAGATAAATTTAAAGTTGTCACCTTTATTGGAAACCCCAAGAAAAGTGTTGGTAAATTTCTTAATAAAATCAACCTAAAGGTAGCAAATAAAACCAACAATACTTTAGGCAAATTCATAAAGAACAATAAAACTTAAAATCATAAAAATACAAAATCAAGTTCGTATAACTTCAAATTTAAAGATTGTCCGAAAACATACAATAGTCAAACTGGGGGATATTTTCCAGAAGAATACAAAAACATTACCATAGCTACACAAATCAAAGATAAAACAGATTTTAATTCCAACCATTTTTAAAAGAAAACCAACATAATTTTGATTCTAATTTTAAAATAGATCTCAACAATTCTCCTTTGTTATATGGATTTCACTAATTCGCAATTAATTATATAAATAATTAATTATATTAACCATTACATTGACAATTATATTGACCATTTGGTAATTCCCATTGTTACCATTAGATCCCCTACACCCCATACCATACACCATTATTATACATGTAATAATCCATTAATATTGTACAGTAGCTCCCGATTGTTTTTCTGTTGTTGATTACAATCCATCTAAAAATGTGAATTGTTTATTTTACAAAGACTTTAAACCAAAGTCCTCCTTTATATAAGATCCTTGGATTTCATAGTAAAAATATTGAGTGAATATTTGTAAAAAAACAAAGATTAATAAAAATAATCTCCAATAATAATCCGCTTTGCAGGCAAAATATACGAAGCAATGGAATCACTCTTACCCCATCGCATCGCAAAGAAAACAATTAATAAAACCACTGAACAGTAACAACTTTTTGCGGTTTCATTGCTTCGTAATTATCAAGGTAAGGTTTAATTTTGGTAAATGAATGGTACAAAATAAAACAATAAAATGAAATATCGTTTAAACGAGTGACCAATTTGTAATAGTCGGATATTGTGACTGAAGAAGTCCGGGATGCGTAACGTTTTTAGATTTTGGTTGAACCATTAAACGGATTTTGTGGGTTTTCGGTAACCAGCAATAAAGCGGCTTTTAAAGTCAGTAGCGTAACATGACGTGGCATCTATAATAAGTGAAGCATAGCAGCAGTTATATGATAAGGTAAATGTACTACAGGCTCTAGCTTCCTAAAATGTATAAGTTTTTTAACGTGTTCTCTTGACAGATATGATAGGAGTATACCACTTTGATGAATGAAAATTTGGCTTGCGCCAGGTATCAGTTATAAAATTTCCATCTAAGAAATAAAAAGTCTATGCTTGTCAGGTGGTACTAATATCAAATACCAATATGGAAAATTATTATTTCCAGACCACCCGATGATCCTAATACAATATGGGCGTATTTTCGTCTACACAGTAGCACTTTAAAATACTATTTCAGATTGAATGGTAGTACCAAGAAAAGGAAGCCCTCTCCATTGATAGGATGCAACCACCTGTAGACCGGTTTCGAACTTATTTGTTCTCGTCAGTACAGGGTAGGTGTACATACCAATCATCAGAGAGGACTTTAACTTAACGCCGTACTATCGACGGAGGTCGACAAAATACAGCGCGCAGCGCCATCTCTTAGTAGTCCCACACAATCTGAACAGACGTTATTTGATTAAATCAAATTTAAAAAAATTCATCTAGATGGATTTTTTAAAAATTTTTAAAGAAAAGTTCACACAGTCTGAACAGACGTTATTTGATTAAATCAAATTTTAAAAAATCCATCTAGATGGATTGATTTCTTGATAGTACCATCCAATCTGAAATAGTATTTTAAAGTGCTACTGTGTAGACGAAAATACGCCCTTATTGGATAAGGATAATCGGGTGGTCTGGAAATAATAATTAGTTAAATATATAGGTTCTCCATCACTTCTAAACTGTTTAAGACACATGGAAATTCATGGTAAATGGTGTATTAAAAATAAATTAATTTGAAAAATTAGTACTCACTATAAAAGATGCCTGTCTAATTTAATGATCATACTTTGACGTATACACTTCCATATCTTGTGACGTGTTTGAGAATTGAAAACCCAGTTCTAGCTAGCTACGCCGCTGTTTAAGATGCATGCTCCTTTAAATGCGGCAAGACATTTTAAAATTTGAAAAGGAATCAGAAGAGAACACAAATAAACTGATTTGTCACTTGCCCTCTACTGAACTGAAACGATAAGTTTATTGGGTTTGAAAAAAAATCTTCTGATGAAGCATCAGTAAATGAATCGAATAGGTTGTTGAATCAATTTTTCGATACACAAATAAAATATTTATCCTCGCTAAGCATCTGTCCGTTTATAATCGTTTTCTTGATCCACCCGTAATGGCTATTCAGAGGAAGTAGAGGAATTACCAGAACTTGAAACTGGTATACAGGTACATATGTAATGATATCCCACCAATAGAAAAAGCCATCTTTATATCTAACTGTGTTAGCTAAAATACAACGAATTATTGCATAGTAATTCAGTGTTCGCCGGCGTTCATAGCTCGGAAAATCGATATTTTAGCATTATTTATCCAGTCGTTATTGTATAATCCACCGGCCAATTTAATTCAACTTTTCTGGAGATAGTACAGTTATAAAATCAAGCCACACAAATTTCTACAGAACCCCATAGATATAACAAGTATATCCTACTTTCTACTGAAACCTAATTATTGTTCAAGATACACATACTTTATGATTGAAATTCGTAGAACTTTATCTAAGGCTTCTTTGCATTCTGACTAAATGAATGGTTACCATTTTTCAAGAGTTGTTTTAATGAGTTATATAATTTACTTCATTTCTCTTCCTAATTATTTTATATATCTACCTTTGCCGGAACATCACTATTTAGATTTCCAACTCCAACTTAAAATATTTCTTTAATTTGCAATTTTGGGTAATGTCCCTTAAGAGTGAAGTAAGTTTCTAGGAATTTAATGGAATCAAGTCCCACCAAGAGCAAGATTATTGTGTTTAGCCCGAAGCAGGACACTAATGCCTTTTGAATTTTAATCAGTGTGGTTCTTTCTCACAATTTTCTTGACGACCTTCGGGCAAATACTACGAAAGGTGTAATCATTCGTTGTAATGTAGCAGCATAAGTACAATGATGTCGGAGTTGTGTTCATGAATGTAAACTTGTAAAACAACCTTAGGAAAATGTCATAAAATTATTTTAAAATTTAAAATATAGGACATCTTAAAATTAGATTTTACAAAAAATGTTGTGCTGTAGCAACTTACACCGATAATAATCAGACAGGATAATTTTGCGCAACTATTTAATTGCTGAAGGATAGAGCAGTTTTTTTCGGGATGGCCGGTCCGACCACCAATAGAGGAAATGCAGCGTGATGCGGTGCAGAACTTTGGAGGAGAGTGCGAAAATGGTGGACGTTCCAAGTTCAGACGAAGAATTGATTTTTTTGGCTACTGTGGTGCAAGCGCGAGAGGTGGATCTGCTCAAAATCTTAGAGGCCCTGAATCCGCCCTCGGGATATCAAAACAGGCAACGAAAGCAACAAACACACGCATACGCCGCAATTGGAAAATCCTCGAAGAAATTATCGAATGATATGATACTCCCAACGCGAACCTAGTTGACTGGCTTGCTAACTGGCACTTAAGAAGGCACAATCAATGTTTAGGAATATACAATGGATCCATTGAATGCAGACTCTTTGGGGTGTAGAGGATGAACTGCCTCCCACATCACATCCAGCTGCTAAGCGCTGATTCGCAGAACACTCAAAATGTTCTGGAACATTCAATGTGGTGATAACCTCCCGCATGACAAACTTGGTAGAAGGCTATTGGACCTCATAGAAGGAACAAATATTTTCTAACAAAATCGTGGTGAGCAATAAGCCAGAAGGCTGCAGTGATATACTTTCGGGTCACACAACCAACCCCCGCCTTTAACCACCAACCACCAGAATGTCTAAAGAGAAATCTTACGAACATTATCTTCTAACGAGTTATCTCGGATGGTGGACGCTCAGCATTAGAGTCTAGTTCAGAAGCTAGATGAGTATAAACTATCTTTGTTATTGTCGATATATGTTAATCTTCCCAAATTCACCATCAGTGTAAAAATGTACTTTCGTAGAAGCAACTTGTATCTGATTAGATCAGCTAAAAGATCAAAAAGAAACTAAAAACAAAAAATATTGGAAGTAGTTAATGACCAACAAATCTTTAGTAAATGACTGGAACTCCTGAAATATGTGCGAGAATATGACTGTTACAAGATTTAACCTTTTAATTTAGACAATTAGATCTTCATTAACCTGCCATAGTGCAACGTTAAGAATCTGTGTTTCTTATGCCGCATCCATACTAAACCAACGAAACAGTAACAGAATGTTTTTCAACAATTTAGAAACAATCGGCAACAGTTTCCAACTTTTATGTTTTGCTTTCGCTTTTAACAACTCATTGTCTCCCGTCGCGGAGCGGTAAACATCAAAAGGTTTCTGTTTTGTTTTTATTTCGGGCAATATCGATCGGGACAACCAAACCGTCGAATTTCAGAAAAGAGTAGGACTTGCATGGGCTGCGTTTGGGAATCTGAAGGATGTATTTAGGTCCGACATCCCGGTATGTTTGAAGAGAAAACTGTTTAATCAATGTGTCCTGCCTGTTATGACATACGAAGCAGAAACACTTACGCTGACTAAAAAATCCATCAATAAACTCCAAGTGATAGAACGAGCTATGGAGAGAGCCATATTGGGTATCTCCTTAAGAGACAGGATTCATAACAATGAAATAAGAAGAAGAACAGGTGTAGCAGATGTGGTCAGAAGAATTACAACATTAAAATGAAATTGGGCAGAATACATTGCAAGAACAACTGACAGCACATGGTCCAAGAAAATCCTTGAATGGAGGCTAAGACATAAAGCCTATCGAAATAGGGGTCGACCACCTACAAGATGGACCGATGACATAAAAGGCATCAAGCAGAACTGGATGCAGGCGGCGCAGTGTAGAAAGGAATGACACGGATTACGGGAAAGCCTATGTCCAGCAGTGGATGCGATAAGGCTGATTGATGATGATGATGAATACTGTCGGTGCGGTGTAAAACAAATACAAAAACGAAACACCGCAGCACTGATAGGTAGAGATTGGGAACTATCTATAGTCGCACCATCGATAGTTTATCGATAGTGATCCACCAACTATCAATATTAAAGCGATAGTTTTTTAGTCCCAAAACCCTAAGACAGGTCATTACTCGCCCCATACCCCCTCTAAATTAAACGAGTATGTAGGTTTGCTTATCAGATGGTATTAATCTCATATAATATAAAAGAAAAATTATTCGTGGCTTTACGGACTAATTAGCTGCTCTTGCATGCGGTGTGAAGTCCAGGGGGGGCGCCTATAGTTTTAAATACACATTTTGTCATATTAAGTATAATTTAAGCAGTTAAAAACCGGCATTTATAAATCGCCCCCCTTCGCCCCCCAGTGGCTACACCACTGTCAACGATCCGGTTTTGGTTTTGTGTCATGAAACATAGAAGTTCATAAAATATTTCCGATTTGTTGCTGAATTGTTGAAAAACATTTTGTTCCTGTTTTGTTTTTGTTTTGTTGGTAAAACACGAAACAAAACTAAAACTACATACATTTTTGTTGACATTTTGTCTCGCTAGTGTGGACGCAAACTTTCGTTTTGTTTTGTTTCCAGAAAGTTGCTAATCTGTTGTCTTTCTGTTTTGTTGGATGATTTTGTTGGTTTGGTGCAGACGCGGCATTAGAGAGAAAAATTATTGGCCGATTACAAATATGATGTCGAGCTACTACATCACACGACAACTTAAATATGGCTAATTGACCATGATCAATGACCACCATAAAGTATAACCATAATCGCCCGTTGTGTGGATGCCGCTTACATTGCATTACATTCGTGTTACGAACGAAACTAATTATCGCAACCAGTTGTGGTAGAGGGTATAATTGAATCGATGTTTATTCGATTTCAAAGTACAAGATAACTATTAATGGCCCGACCGGCTATAAATTTTAGTAATTTATCAAGCTAGGTAAAATGTCCTCACGATATATTAAAGCTGAAGCTAGCTGCCGTGTTACACAAAGCTTTATTGCTGTTATAAAACCTGTTTTAATTGGTTCTTAGGTTTGCCACAGTTTTCTTATTTTACTTGCAGTCTGATCATATTGCTTCATAGCAGTTTCTGATCGTGTAGAAAAATAACAAGTTAATTGTAATACTTGCATTATATGAAACGATTTAGTCTTTAATGAAAATTTATATAGGTGATTCTTCAAAATGACAGGGCCAACTAACGTGAAA
The DNA here is from genome assembly GCA_963991005.1 of Barypeithes pellucidus. Lineage (NCBI taxonomy): Eukaryota > Metazoa > Arthropoda > Insecta > Coleoptera > Curculionidae > Barypeithes > Barypeithes pellucidus. The sequence continues at coordinate 20,215,612 of OZ022557.1, read as the reverse complement.
AAAATGGAAATCGAATAAGGAAATATATGAGCTTTTTAATAACTTACTATGCTTCCTCGATATTACACTGTCACCATTAAAGTTGGAATCATATGAGGAAAGAATGTATTGTTCGATTTAGGTAAAAGTTGTCTTCACCATAAGTTTTTGCTTCCTGCTTTTTCCTGCCTTTTCCTGTACTTCCGGATTACTACTGGAGCGTTACCGTGGGCTTTACTCGGAGTGACCTCTTCCTTACTTTCCTTAAGGTAAGTCTAAGACACATTTTTTTACAATTCTATTTTACGATACTAATGGTAGTTGCACATTAAAAAAAAAGGATAATGAAACAGACAACATTGTTTCATTTGTATGCATTCTAAACTGCTCGAGTAAATATAATTTGCCCCTTACCACCAAAATTTATCGCCATATTATGTGGGATACAGTTCGAACGTTTCAAAAGCCGGGCCTGGTCTTCTACGTCTTTTACAATAGAAAATATAGGGTTACCAGACGTGCGGCTTTAGTCGGTCCTGTCCTCCTTTTTTGGGAATTTGGAACTGGGTGAACCATAAAAATTGTCCATTTGCTTGTTAGTTTTTATGTCCAGCTTCTTCATAAAAATCAGGCTTTTTTATACAATTGTCCTTCCTTTACGAGGGTACAGTGATAAGTACCCATGTTTGCTGAAAGGGGGTGTCATAGTCTGTCAAAATCTGAGCCGAATCCAAAGAGAAATTTCATTTTTACAGTCGTATGAAGCAACGTTTGCTATTTTTCAATTATGGAAAGAATTCAGTATCGATCAGCGATTAGAATTCTGCTTTTGGATGGAAGAACGTGTTAGCAAATCAAACCAAAATGTTAGATGCTGTCTTCGATGACAACAGTTACATATTGGTTTAATGAATTTAAACGTGTTTGTGATGACGAACAAACCAGATCGTCGAAAGGGGGTGACTACTGAAGAATTGATTAAAACAATTCACGATATTGTTTCGATTGACAGTCGAGTGAAGCTGCGGCAGATTGTTAAGAAGGTAGAAATCTCAGATGAATGTGTGCGTAATATTTTACACGAATGTCCAGATATGAGAAAGCAATCGGCGGGGTGCCGCGATTACTCACTGTCGACCAAAAACGGAATCGGGTAACCCCTTCACAGCAGTCTTTGGACATGGTTAACCGCAATCCGAGATTTTTTTTCGCCGTTTCGTAACTGTTGAGGAAGCATGGATTCATCACTATATTCCAGAGACCAAAGAACAGTCGGGCTTCTACCACCGAACGTGCCACAAAAAAAAGCAAAGACGGCTATATCGACCGGAAAGGTCATGGCCACCATTTTTTGAGATTCAAAAGGAATTATCCTCATCGACTATTTGGTGAAGGAAAAATGCAATTACCGGTGCGTACTATGCAGAATTATTGGACATATTTGCTGAAGAGTTAACGAAGAAAGGTCCTCCTTTGGCACACAAAGTTCCACCACGACAATGCACCTGCTAATTCGTCCTCTTTCCAAACATGAAGAACTGGCTGGGAGATTCACATCAAATGAGGAGGTCATCACTGAAGCAGAGGCATATTTTGCAGAGTTCGACACATCCTAGTGGAGGAGACTATGTTGAAGAATACCATGAATTCTGCACAAAGAAAAAAATGTGTTTTGTGACACTGTGACCTCGTACACAAGCAAATAGCATGCGTGATTATTATAATGGAAATGTTAAAAACATTTATTGAATTAAGCTGACGAAAAATATTAAAGAGACTAAAAGATAAGGAAAGGGAACGAGTGGCAATTTATAAAGTCAGACACCTTCGAATGAATATTTATTAAACTCATTTATCATAAGGCAAAAATTAACTTTTTGCTTTAAATCTCGGCTAAAAGAGATTATAATTTGTTTCGTTTTTGTTTTATGCGAGTTTTAATTTGAGTTTTTAATATGCTGGGTAAATATTTTCTAATTAAAATGACGAAGAACATATTTATGAACTTATGTATGAACAGTATCTATTCAAACGGCAAGGAATTTGATTTAATTTAGCAGTATGTTGCTATAAAAAATTTCATAGATTTTTAATGAAAAGATAACAGCAAAGTAAAATGTGTGCGTCATAAATTATTAAATTGTATATTCAAAGAAAGATGTCAATAATAATTTATAAAATTGTATACATAATATAGCCAAGCTAAACTTAAAATATAAACTAATTTAATGTTTTACTTTATTCTCCAAAGGTGTATCTTTATACAGTGTATAACACACCTTCGAAAATTACGCTATGCAGACATTAACGACAATCTAATTCGATGACGGGAGTAGGATTACAAATTCTCATATATACAGGGTATCCCATAACTAATGGTACACAGAAAAACTGCAGATTCATCCAGAATTAGTGAGTGAGTATTATATGAAATCTGAAAATTTACGTGGCCGCTATTAACGACGGTTGCAATTCATAATTTATTGAGGGAGTCTCAAGTCTCAAAAGAGGTGAGCGCATTCTAGGCGTTGTCATATTGCAACACAGAATTGTAAATGCACGTGTTCAGTTTCTGACAACAAAACGTCTTCGGCCCGCGTTATCACTTCTTTTTCAAACTTTTTAGAAAAAAAGAACTACAATTTTAAGGTACATACTCTCTTACCTTCGATCTTATTTTGAAATAATCCGTTTTATAATTAAATTCCATAAAAAAAAACTGCAACAGAACCAACAGTAGATAATATCAGCCAAATTTGAAAAATTATTATGAATTATTTCACAACAGAAAAAAAATCGGGTAATGCTACAACTAACAAAACCTTTCAAATTTGTATACATCAAGCACGTGGAATCCTCGGCAACGGTTTACTCTAGTGACCTACATTGTTGCTAACTGAAACCAGATGGAGCAGCGCGATAGCATGTAGGCAAAAAGGGTTTTTGCCTTAGTATTTAGATTTTTGATTAAAATAAAAGTATGTAGACTTTCTCTAGGACACCCAGGGAGTCACCCATATAAATATAATAATTCAGTTCCATAACACCATGTATATATGAGTTTTTTTTATTATTTTCACGGATACAAGAGTTTGATCCATTCCTCTGGACTTAAACCGCATAATAATTTTATAAGGATACAATTTTCCTTAAAAATTACAATTACAAACAACAAAATTATGAAACTTTTTCTATTTTAAAATCCCTGTACGACTTTAAGCATTTTTAAAAATTTATTCTATTCATGATGACTAAATAGTAGCTTTGTATAAATATGACTTCCATATTATAATTTACTGACGGAAAAACGACTCCCTAAGTAAGTCGAGAATCTAGTTAATGGATCAATTAGATTTCTATTAGCATTTCAGTATATATCCTTTAGAACAAGCCCTCCAGTACTTTTATAAGATTATGCTTGGATGAATAGAAACAGCCTTTGAAAGGAAATGGTGTGGAAATGCCGATAGGAGCCGCTGCTTTGATATACCCTTGAGATATAGTCATTATAATCTCATCAAAGATAATGTACTTTTTGTAAGGTGTAGAGATAATGTCACTAATATTTTGACCTTTACTGTAAATTAATATAATAGTAATGTTTTAAATGAAATTACATTACTTAGTTGGGATAAAAGTAGTATATTATTAACCAAGGTTTAGACGTACATCCAAAAATCCCTCGGTGCTTCGCTTCCTAAATCAATTTAACAAATTTTTCTGTAGCTACAGGGTGTTATGGAAATGACGTATTATATTTAATCCGGCAATTCCTGAGATAAAGACAAATTGAAGAAAAAAACCATAAATGGCGCTTTCAATTCATTCAGCGGTAAAAGTGACCTGACGTCAAACCAGAAAAACACCTGTGTGGCACTGGGATACATGTATGCAATCAAGGAATTCTGGCCGGTGTTGTCATATGTACACCTTAAACTCTTTAGATAAAATAAAATAATTTAAACACTTTTCCATTCTGTAATACCTTCTTGTACAATTAATTGAAGAACATTTACGACGGACTATGTTTTAAACAACCCGAAAAAACATATGGAATAGTCCCTAGGTCAAATGCCAATGATCTCTTGACGCCTTACATCGGCTGAGCGAAGTAGTTTCATATAGCGCCGCACACTTGCGTCTGTAGGTTGAATACCAACGAGCGGCTGGATATATTGTGTCTGGTCGATCACCAACACACTCTCAGCAATCCACTCTGTTTTTCGGTTTACGCGTGTATCTTGCCTGTCCATAAATAATCTTTGAATATTGTTTTTATTGACGCGTTTCTTCTGGACGTCAAATTTCGTCACATGTAATAAAATCTAATAATCTGTAGTATAATCTGTATTATTGTATTTTCAAAAGCTAACTATCGGTTCTGTTTCACTATTACTGTGTGTACATAAAGTGTTTCTAGGAGTGTTCCCATGAAAAAGAAAAAAATATATTGTGTTTGTGCCTGGATTTCAGCGCTATTTAGGTATAAGGAAAAATACAAGTAGGTAGAAAATAATTTATTTTTATAATTATATATGGAATTTCAGTTTTACATTAAGTTTGTCAACATTGCCATTGGCTCTGGGTGAAATGTTACAGTATCGCGGACTGACCTGTGAGAAAGATTGTTAGTTACCCCACTTTTAAAACGGTCGATTTAAAAAAAATATATATGTAGCGCTTCTCTAGGACACCCCAGGAGTCACCCATTTAAATATAATACGTCATTTCCATAACACCCTGTATATTAAGCTCTATTAATCATTTAAGCTAAGTTACCTATGACTTGAAATTCCACAGAATTTTTGCTGTCAGATTATAATAATTTGCAGTAATCGGGTTGCCTGGTTTCAAAAGTTTAATAGTTTGTTTTGCCAGATGTGTCAATAATGGAGGTAAATAAATAATAATGTTTTCTGGCAGGAGATTACGAAAAATGATTTCTCAAGCTGAAAATCGATTATAATACGTTATTAAATTGATAGTAATGGAAAAAATACAATGTGCTATTGAAATCGTTTATTATATTTAAATCTCAAAACTTGGGTCAAGCCACACAAAATCTTACCACATGCTGCATACGCCCTTGTGGCATTCATTTGATAACTGTTAGGATAAGAGAATATCGAAACACATGGTAAGCATAAATATCTATAAATATCAGCTCCATTAAAACTGCAATAATCTCTCAACTGTTGAACCACATATAAAATTATACTAAGTTCTGCAGCTGGAAAACGGTATTAAATCATTTAGTCAAAATTTCGCTTCCTAATTTGAAGATAAACGTAAAATAACATTAGGCCGACCTACGTCGTTACCTTTTGTTTTTTTTTAATTAGTTAATAAATGATTTCATTTTTTCGTGATGAAGCAATTAATTTTGAGTACCAAGTTGCATAATAATGATGCGCTTAAAATGCATGGCCTGGTAATTAAGGGTCGGTATTTCAAAGTTACCTTAAGGTACAGAATAACGTTACGCCATTCTTAACACAAATTTGACCATTTATATCAAAGTTTCCTGTCCAGTGAGAACGCAAATTTTCATTTTGTTTTGTTTTCAGAAAGCTGCTGATTTGTTGTGTTCGTTGGTTTGAAGTGGACGCGACATAAGGTAAAAACCTTACCACTCACCTTAAGGAATAGATCTTTAAGGACTCTTTACGCATCAAGTAACTAGTGTTGGGAAAAACCGATGATTTTAATAATCGAGTACTTGATACTCGAGCGATTTTAATATTCGAGTGAATCGCTTGAAATTCCAATTCACCAAGCGATGACGTCACCGACTGCTCGACGGCAGCCTAGCCGTTTACATGTGATCATAGCATATTTAGCAGGCACGTAACTATGGGTGGGCACAGGTTTAGCTAAAAAATTGTAGTAGCCACCAAAAAAATTTCAGAAATTTATTTATTTGTGAGTAATGAATGAGTTTTTAACCCGAACAAAGAGTATTACCAAGAGTTATTTTTCTTTACATCTTTCTCAATCTACGAGCATAAAATAAGTAGATATTTAAAATGGCTTGTAAAATTCTTCCCCTTTAAATTATCAGGTGCCCACTCTGTGCACTTCAAAAATTTAGGCTTAGTTACGCGACTGGCAAAATAAGAAAATTGGTTATTATTTTTTTAAATTCATGTACTCATGTATTCATAGTTACCTAAAAGTTCCTGTTTAAATGTAAGAATGCTTACTTTTGATTACAAAAAAATTTGTCGATATCTATGTTTTGTTAACTATTTTACCCGTTTTCTTATTTTCCATTAACATTTTCTATAATGTATGTTATTTTTAAGAAGTCTTCTTGAGTTTAATAATAAAAAGTTCCTGTTTAGATTTAAAAATGTTTGCTATAAGATTACCAACGAATTTTTCTATATATTTTATTAACCATTTTGTTCGTTTTGTTATTTTTCATTAACAATTTCTATTATTATGTTATTTTTAAGAAGTTTTCTCGTGTAAGTAATTAAAAATTTTAAATTTAATTTTTTAATATTTACAATAGGAGACCTAAACTACTCCGCTGGCTAGCCAGTTAAAACAAAACTTTACAAAATGCATGTCGCGATGACTCCGCTGAGGGATTTGGCCTACTTTTTTATATGCAACTTCTCGTTTATGTACCTTTAAGAAAGACGTATGTCGTGTACTTTCTCAGTGTCAAACTCGAACGTCGCCAATCGGATGGCGCGGCGCGTAGACGAAAGGTCGTATATCAAGTGACCGGCGATATTTTTCGGTTTTTCGCCTGAATTTATAACTAGAGTATTTCCTATCGAGCGAAAAACTGTTCGAATATACGAACAGCTTTTTAACTCGATCACACTACAGCGGTATATTTCCGCCGGCGTCAAGCAAAGCTCGGGTATCGAGTGAAAGAGAATAAGTGAGCAGGAACGGTTTTCGCCTGAATAGATAACTCGAGTGGTTTTTTTAATAATCGAGCGATGTCGGTTATTTCAATAATCGGGTGATCAAGCGGTTGTTCGCTCGAGCGATCACAACACTACACGTAACCCTCAAATTAATTTAAAATATAATTCACTAAGGAATACCTTAATGTTACGGCTACCTTAGCTAAGGGTTAAATTTAAGGTAACTTTCAAATATCGGCCCTAAGTAATAAAAAATAGGAACCTATTTGGAATTTTTTACGAAAACAAACAGTTTAAATTACAGATTATGATAAGAAATTAATGACAATTAAAGCAAAGAGAAACAATTAAGCTACCTCTATAAACGTCCCGCATAATTCCAAATATTATATTCCTGTTTTAATGCTCCCATCACCTTTAAAATTCTGTTTTCCATTAATTATTCTCGACTCTCTGACCTTCCGCTTTTCGACTTAGCTACAAACGAAGCTGAGTTACTTAATATACTCAAAATTAAGGAAGTTCTTAAATTAAAAATATAATAAGACGCGAAACAAAGCGCGCATCAGCGAAAATTTTTGAAGATTCTCTCATTACTTGATCTCAAAGAGTGCTAGCAATAACCGAGCCTTTTTAATAAAATATTTTTTACTTTGCGCAACGTATGAGGTAGAGCGGAATTGAAAATCATAATTTCGAGAACCTTTGAGAATAAGTAATAATAAATTTAATTTTATCAGCCTGGCTCTAACCGGCGAAGGTATAAAAACACCTAATAATAAATTGAAGTCGAGCGTGATTTTTAAACAAGTCCTTTGTGTATTTTGTCCTTAATTTTATATTCAGGCTATAAAATGGCTATATAAAAGTACCTTCCTTGTCAATGGGTTCCTCAAAGCCCGTAAAATTTAAGTTTTAATAAAAAACAAGCCGACTGTGAAGCTTTATAAGTAAAAAGGCTGTCAACATATTTACTTATATATACACTCACTTTCAAAAATCTTGCAACCCCCCGCCCCACACAAGCGAATTTCAGGTAACAGAGAGCAAAATATATGAAACCAAAGTTATAATTATGTCGCAAAATCATTAGCACTTAATTAAGAAACAACCAGGGTGTCATAAATCACCCTTGTTATATTTATATTATGGCCAACATTAAAATTATTTCAGTTCAAGGTTTGTTTTTCTAGTGTGGTGGTGTGTCAATTAAATTAGTTGGTTGAAAAAAATCAGTTTATTTAGTTCTGTTATTCCGGTTTTGTAAAAATGTTGAAAAACAATCATGGAACCTATTGCTGGTGGTAAGGATAATCCTATAATTTTTTCAAATTAAATATATATTTACACTAGTACTTTTGATTTCATACATTTTGTTAACATAAATTAAACGATTTTTTTAAAAAATATCAGGCAAAATGTAAAAAAGGGTGCGTTGGAATGCGACCAAACTATTTGATTACTATTGTTTGAAGGGTCCTGAATAAAGTCCAACTGAGAGTTGCTGCGACAATTTGCGACCTTGCCGAAAATTGAATTTAAAAAAAAAATTGCTAGGTATATTTTTACAAATATGTGATTAAGACATCGAACCGATTTTGAATAACTTTATTATTACTAAACCGATTCCGATAAAACGGACATAGTTCCATGGAGAATTAAACATACTCTTAAACAGGCGAAAAAAAATTTCCGATATTTTTCAACATATTTACTTTTTATATATAAATTTTTACAAAAAATCATACGGTTTGTCAAATTTTTGTTGTTCTTGCAGGATCCACAGAGATACTGATCTTTCACAAGGATTCAGCGCGTGGAATGGTTAAGATACTGTTCATCCAAAAGCGCTAAAGAACAATATGAATATTTGGAAAAAAATGTCTATTACATGCCTCTGATGACCCGGAACTCGAGTAAATCTGGGGGGAGATTAAAAAAAACACAAAATAATTGTTTCTCCAATGATAATATTATCGTAAAAATAAACCATATTTTTTGTCTCATGTTACCAAGATAATCTTTTTGGCCACGATTCCGTCGAAATTAGCCTGTGTGCGCACCGCGTACTGTATTAACAAATTAGGATTTACCAAAATATATTTATCGATAAGAAGAGCAACTTGTTTATACTAAATACCATGATAAAATTAAGAATTTAAAAAGTGTTTGAGACGTTAAATTCCAATACTGAATATTAATTTGTCGCTGTACTCGTTATTTCGTTTTTTTTTTCAAGAATTTAATATTTCATTTTAACAACATTTTGTATCCTAATTTAAATTTTTGATTTTTACGTCATAATTGATTTCAAAAAAATGTATTCTTCCCATTTTTGTAAAAGCTTTTCCTTATTGTTGTATACTACGACTTCAACGTTTTAAAAAAGTGGATAATATTGCTAAATGCAGACTTTTGAAAGTGAGTGTATAATAAAGAAACAAAAAAATTTATTTAAATTTAAAAAATAAAGCGACTTCGAAAATGCCCTAAAAAGTTGAAAATAATATTATTTTAAAGATATTTAAATTGATTCCCAGTAGAAATACTGGTCTATATATAGATGCCTATATACAGTGTGTCCCAGAATATGTGGCCAATCTCCCGCATTCAGATAGAACACTTAAAAATAATTGGATAATGTTCCTATAAATTTTTCTGCCTACGGCCTCCCCTACGGAGATACCGGACCATAACGGATGTCCCTGGAAATCGTTTTTAAATCATTTTTTAAGTCCTAGGTGTAATTTAATAAGTATTTAGTATAATGGTTACTACATGAGTCTCCTTAAAATTCACCCTTTTAAGCACATTTGGCTTATGTAGTTTGCCAGAAATGGACTAGATGTAACACAAAAAATTTTTTTTACACCCTGTATGAGGAAGGAATGACAATAATATTCTTGGATACTGTAAACCTTAAGCTGAAGAAAAGGCACTCTTGATCAATGTCGATAAAATCAACTGTTCTCGAGAAAAAAATATTCTTGTCCATACATTAATTGAATGTAGGCACATTCAGTATACGTAAATTCCATTATTAAGTTAGTAACTAATAAGACAAAGGACAAAAACCGCAAATTTCAAGACACTACCATAAACTGACACTGGCATAAATATTCTTATTTAAAATGGTACCTGTGAAAAAGACCATAGCAACAATGAACATAAAACAACAACCAATGCAAAAAAACCAATATTGAACAAAAATATATTTTCTTCGAAAACAGTTCATTTTATCGACATTGATCAAGAGTACCTTTTTTCAGCTTAAGGTTTAGAGTATCCAAAAACATTATTGTTTTTCGTTCCTTCATCATGCAGGGTGTAAAAAAAGCATTTTTGTGTTACGTCTAGTCCGTCCCTGGCAAACTAAATAAGCCAAACGCGTTTAAAAGGGCGAATTTTAAGGAGACTCATCTAGTAACCATTATACTAAAAAATTATTAAATTACACCTAGTAGTTATTTGTAAATAATAAATAAATAAACTCTTTATTTTAAAAGTACGCAAGCATACAATAAAATAGTGTCAAAAGAAAAGAAAGTAAATTACATCATAGATGACACTGAATTACTTCTAAATGTTTCTATTTAAATATCTATAGTATTCATCAACTGTATATGGCTCTATGTCTACAATTAACCTAAATATTGATTTTTTCAACTTTTTTAAATTTGTAATTTCCTTTATATAATTTGGTAGAGTATTGTAAAATTTAATGCACTGGTAATAGGCACCCTTTTCATACAAAGCCAATCTATGTTTAGGGTAGGTGTAATTATATGTTCGAGTGGAATATTTTTGTTGCGCTTCACTATCTTTAAAAATGTGTCTATATTTAAAAAAGAACAATATGCATTCCTGTATGTAAATTCCAAAAACGGTCAAGAGTCCTTGCTGTTTAAATTTACCTCTACATGTTTCTTTTGGAGCCATATTAAGAATTATCCTTATTGCTCTCTTTTGACAGACAAAGACCCTCAATACGTCCCTGCAACTCCCATACATCAATATTCCATATCTAATTCTAGATTCAAAATTAGAATAATACATGACTCTTCTAGTTTCCAAATTTACATATCTACTTAAAATTCTTAGGGTATAGGACACTGCATTTAGTTTATTTACAACATATTGAACATGAGTTTCATAGGATAACTTATTATCTAAAAACATGCCCAAAAACTTATTGCTTTCGTTCAGCCTAATATCACAGTTGTTTATATTTACAGTTTCCGGTTCATCTACTATTGATCGGCTAGTCTTGAATAGAGTAATACCTGTCTTCGAGTTATTTAAAATTAATTTATTTTTAACAAACCACCTGTTTACTTCTATCATAAATAATTGGATACTTTCAAGAGAGTCTCTGTATGCTAGGAAAATATTAGTATCATCTGCATAATTTATGATTTTACACATTTGTTGTATTCCATATAATTCATCAATATTATTTACATATAACACAAATAGTAATGGACCTATTACACTTCCTTGTGGTACTCCTATAGTAATACTTTCACTCGTTGAAAACACTTTGTTACTACCTTTACCTATTACAACCCTTTGCTCTCTTCTTGATAAGTATGATTTTATCCATTCTAAGGCTGGTCCTCTTATGCCATAAAGGTCTACTTTCTTGAAGAGTATTTCATAGTTTAGAGTGTCATATGCCTTTGAAAGATCGAGGAATAGGCCCAAAGAGATATCACCATTTTCCAGTGTTTCCAAGATACTTGTCGTAAATTCAAATAGTGCCGTTTGCGTTGATTTTCCTTGAATATACCCATGTTGATTATTGTTTAATATATTATTATCCGTCATAAATTTAATGATTCGATTGCACATTACTCGCTCAAATATCTTGGAAAAGGACGGAAGTAAACTAATTGGACGATAATTTTCGATGCTCGTTTCATCACCCTTCTTAAAAACAGGTACTACCAATGCTTGCTTCAGCCGATCAGGAAATATTCCAAAATATATCGAATTGTTAACTATGTACAAGAGAGGCTTTAATATTTCCGATATTACATATTTTATTATATTATTAGATATCTCATCATATCCACAGCTAAACTTATTTTTTAATTTTTTTACTATTTCAAATATTTCCTGTTCATCAGCCAATTCTACTTCAATATTTACGGGGTTATTTTCGATATTTGCACTGAAGGGTAAGGTTTCTAATTCAGCCAATAATTTTGGGGCGATGTTAACTAGAAATGCATTAAACGCGTTGGCAATAGTTTGTTTATCACCCTCAATGTTAATTTCATTAAAATGTGGTTTCCCTTTAATTTCATTGACTATTGCCCAAGCGGATTTACTTTTATTGTCTGAATTTCTTAACCTATCAGATATTTGTTTTTTCTTACATTCCCTTAATAGATGTTCATAACTTTTCTTTTTTTCTGTGTATAAATACTTACAATTATTATTTACATTTTTCAGTACATACAATATATCTAGTTCTTTTTTACACTCTCTTATCTCTGGATCATTCCGCAAATACTTTGGTTTGTTTACATTTCTAGTGTTCTATCTGAGATTGCCCACATATTCTGGGACATCCTGTATAGAGGATGGTCAGGTCACAGACATATATCTGAAAGAGGGCGATAGGAAATATGATTTTTTTAAAATATAAAATCTTTTTTTTTTAAATTCTACTGAGTCACAAAAATTTTTCATCACATGTATATCCTATTTTTTATGGTCAAACATAACAACCCTTTATGGCACAGAGATAGATGTACGAATAAAGCTATTGGTGTTAGTTTTGAATCGCTGGAGGTTATACTTATTCGACCTCGATAAGGTTGTTCCACAAGGATGACGTCCTCCACATGAAGTAATTCTTAAACAACGAAGTTCGAGGAGTACTAAGCTATACCATATATGGATGGGCGACCGTGGTTTGTCCTGTATTTCTGCTATTCATCGCTCTAGGTGGCATTAAAGATTCAATGTCAGCACTGACATACCAAGTTGTTAAACCTTGTTATGTCAGTCGTCGTCACCGATCAGATGACAGGCTCTTACGATGGCAACACACTTAAAAAGTCTAAAATAAATTAAAACCAACGTTGCTGTACGTTCCTTCGGGAATGGCCTTGCTACAGCTTCGGTTTCCTCCAAAATGGTAACGTAAAATAGCGGGCGTACTTTGACGGTAATTCTTCCCAGCGTAAAAGTACGACCGCTTTGAGGTAAAAATAGTGTAATGTAACGAAGCGGTCGGTGCAGTAAATACGGTCGCTGTGACAGTAAACATGTCAAAATTGTGGTATTTATATATTATTTATTTTAATATTTATCAAAGTGGAATTTTCCAAATTGTGTAGGAGCGATAGACGGTAAACATATCCGATACAATCACCCAAAAACAGTGGATTCCTGGTCTTCAATTACAAGGAATTTTATTCTTCCATTTTGCTTGCGATTGTCGATGCGGATTTAAAATTTGTCGCTATTGACATTTTAATTATGCGGTCGGGAAGGAGATGCAGGAATATATCTGAAAAGCAATTTTGGAAGAAAAAATTTAAAAAACGAATTTAACATCCCACCTCCACAAACACTTCCTCGAACAAACACTGTTCTTCCATATGTCATTCTTCGAGACGAAGCATTTGCTTTACATGAAAATCTAATGAAACCTTTTCCAAGGAGACAATCTGTGACTGATCAGACTAAAGCTGTGTACAATTATCGCCCATCTCGCGCAAGGCGTACAACCGAAAATGCGTTCGGAATATTATGTGCATATTTTCGCATTTTCTTCCAACCTATAGCTGTAGCTCCCGAAACCACAGACAAATTAATTATATGTGTTATATATAATATTTTACGTCAAGCAAAAATGCTCGCTCCAAATCAAGTTACTTTGGATGATCTTATGCCGTTACCAACGCCAAATTTAATTGATCGATCTTGCAGAAAATAATGCACGTGCCCGAAACACACCGCTTGATATACGTGACAAATTTCAGCTTTATTTCAGCGGACCCGGTGCTATTGAATGGCAAAATCGTTACTGCAGGGAACATTGAAATAGATTGCAGTTTAGTTTAGTTTTATATACCCAATAAAAAAATATTTCCTTTTTATCTATATATTCTAACACCCTGTATAACTTATTTTCTTTACATTATCTGTACTTTATGGGTACGGAAGTAATAAATAATATCCACCTGTTCTACACAGAATTGTACCAATTTCATGTCATAAACTTTGCTTCAGTTGCATCTTTCTATAATCTGAAGACTTTATATTGTATAGAGCTTCATGACTACTAACAAAATCGATTAGTATTTCGTCCTGTTCACTGGACCAATTAATTTGTTGCTCAAATTCATGCACATATGTTTAGGACTCACAGCTTTGCTAATAGGAATATATTCTTTTAAATAATAAAGCATATTTGACTTTAACTTTGACATACACAACCCCAGAATCTATTGGACGAACTGCGAGAAAAAAACGTGTTGGCAATATCCCATCGTACAGAGCGGCCGCTTCCGAAAATACGGTGACGTATTTCTATGAAGCGGTAGAGCCTTAACGCTCTGTCAGAAAACACTGTGTATTGCAAGCATGTACACATTTTAAATGACGTCACTCACCATCAAAGTACGCCCGCCATTTTACGGTACCGCTTTGTAGGAAACCGAAGCTTAAACGAACAAAGAGGAAAAAATGAAGGAAACAAAATGTCCATCAAAAAGTGTTTTATTGAAGAATTATGATATACGAATTATCTCTCTTCCATTGCTTCACAGCCTAGTAAATTGTTTTGCATCTACTTTAACAGGAAATATGATAATAGGGTATTATTCGACGACACATTTTCTATTCTGCGAATTTTGAATTCGAAGGAGAATTTGTTTCCGTTAATTACGTAAATTCAGTTGTCGACAACATCTTTTTATCTTGTGCATTCACTCTTGAAGATAAACACGCACAGTGACGTGACAATATTTAAAATACTTGCGAAACAAAGCTCGACAACAAGAACTGAACGTCAACCATGGCGACCAAAAAGACTACATAAGATACAATTGACAACTACTGGAGATAAATTACATTCAATCTTATCTTTAAACTTGAATAGCTTCGGTTTTGCCTTTGCTCGCATACACTGCGGGACTCCTATATTTTACAACACGGCGTTGTGTTTAAAATACCCAATGCCTGCTAAAGACGTTAATATTTCACCGGCTTTTCGCTTTGTTGGTTTTCTTTTTGTATTTCCTTTAAAAAATATATTTCCTGTCCCGTATTGCCTCGGGACCAATTCCTGAAGTACATTTTCCAAATTTCGCGCATTAAGACCCGCTTGAACGGTAATTGTAAGATGTTATCTTGTTTCTAAATAAAACAAGAGATTATCGAAAAGCTTTTAAGAGTCATTAGATTCTTCGGAAATATATAAGTCCGGTAAATTACTTAATAAAAATCGTTAACAATACTTACTAGTTTTAAGAATACTGCTGTGCTGTGCTTATTAATGAGAACCACAACAATCCGAGTGGTACTACTTCAAATGAATAATAAGTAGCTATAAATAAAGATTACGAATACATTGTAATCGCTGAGTTACGTAAGAACTGAACGTGAACAAAGTCAGTCGTGTGAATGCAGAATATAGTTAATCATTATTTATAGAGCGAGAATAGTGAATAGTGATTGTGCCCCGTGGTAGTATACAGGGTGTTATGAAAATGACGTATTATATCTAAACCGGCAATTCCTGAGATGGAAACAAATTGAAGAAAAATATCCCAAAATGGCGCTTTAATTTAATACGCCCTGTACACGACCTGATGTCAAACCAAAAATAAGCACGTGGTGTTACTGGGGAAAGGTAAACAAAGCAACATATGGCAAAAAACGTCAGTGAATTTTGAGCAGTGTTGTCACATTTTCATGGTAAACTCTTTAGAAAGTCAATAACCGTTTGACAGATTTGAAGTTGTTTATTTTGCAGGGTACATCATTATAAACTTTTACTTTCAGTTCAGTTCGCTGGGAAACAATCTCTGATTTATAAACTGACTCGAACGAACCGCCGCGGAGTTTATAAATGGTCAGGTATGTTCTCATTTGTTCAATTCGAACGACACCGTCGAATCTGAACAACTTAAATGCAATTTTACCCTTTAGAAGAAAAAAACCTTTTCGGCCTTATTTAAAACCAACTTAATTTATAAAAAAAAAACACCAATTAAATAACCCGAACAAAAACCGACACAATAACCTCACAAAACACCAAAACAAAGCCACATAAATTCACATTAGTTTTCACGTAGGTATGCATCTCATGAACACATCTAAGTTTTTAGTATTTTAAAGTGCTACTGTGTAGACAAAAATACGCCCTTATTGTTCTGGGAAATAATATAAATTTCTAAAAATTTTGAAACTAAATAAACACGTTAGACATTTAATAGGTCGATCGATATTTAGCAATTTGGGCTGAAAATACAGCGTTGTCACTTTCAATGTTTTATAAGATTGTATTAAAAAATTGCGGAATTTCCATCTGTAATACTTTCCTGTATAAAGATAGTCTCGGAAATGGCAACCGCGCTAGTTAGACGAGACTATTTATTTTAAAGGGGATGTCCTATCTACCAACATAATTATTTCATCATTCTTCTTCAGTAAAGGATTAATAAATTTGATTAGCCCATTAGAAATTAGCGTTTTTATTATTTCTAAATTTCTATTGCGAAATAATTTGTATCCTATAGTGCTGTTGTTCTATGTGTCGGGTAGTGTTATTACTTATGCGTTAGTATTTAGGACTATTATGTAATCTAATAATAGGTGCATATCTTCAAAAAAACTGATTTGAAACTCGTGGGTGTCTGTGTGTTTCTTTAAGTGATCTAATGTAATTTGTTCTGTTTCACTATGTGTATTCTGCTCTAGACGATATGCCGGCCACAGGGTGCTGTGATTCATTACCGCGAAGTCACCTGTGAGTAAGAGGATTTGTTACCCCACTTTTAAAATGGTGGATTTGAAAAAATTATATGTATCGCTTCTCTAGGACACCCAACAAGGAGTCACCCATTTAAATATAATAAGTCATTTCCATAATACCCTGTATAAAGGATACTACATTTATAATGGTATTAACTGCTAGGAATGTTTAAGTAACATGTATAACTGCTCTCATGTTTAAATAACCACATAAGAAAATACTATACACAAAATTAATCATCGATTGAGAATCGATCGAATTCGAAATTTATTTATAAAATGTATGTTTTCGTGTAAAAAAATACAAAAAACTAAAAAATAGAACCATGTGCATTCTAGGTTTGATGACCCTGTATATCGATGATACATCGTTTAACCAACCGCACACGCAAGGATTCAAACCTAGTTTTACTAAAGTTAATAAACACTACAGGCAACAGAAAATACTTATACTCAATTTATCACAAAAAGGAAAAATATACGATTAATTTAATAACAATAATTGTAAATAAATCTCAAAAAATATTCACTTGCTGAAAATTTAAATTAAAATTTATTCGTAGGAAACTTTTACCTTTTAATTTCATGAATAATCCTCTTTGGCTACTTAGTCCGGAAAATTATTCGAGCTCTGGGATATGTAAATTTCTTCCACAATCAAATTTATGTTTATAACATAGTCTCATGTGGCTTGTACACATCCAGTTGCGTCAAGCTTTTTAATAAAATATATACGTACATAGTAATATTATTAACTACTTTTGTAACTATTAACACAATTTATGTTTTAACTTTAAGTCTGAGTAATTGGTGAAACTCTGACACTATTGAGGTGTCATACAAACGTAATTCTTGTTAGTCTTGTCACTGACGCTATCAGTTGTAATTTTGCATAGATACCAATAAACTTAATATACATTTTGCATGTGTACAATTTTTGTTATTACGTACTGCTTGATTTCTATAGTGGCGTCTGTGAGTCAGACGAACATCGAAATATGTTCAGCCGGAACAAGAGTACCTCTCCCCCCCGTTTTCGAGGATGCTGAATACGATGGCGGCGTCAAAATTTCTCCTTTGGGTTGCGCAACCCCTCAAAACGGCTAAAAACCACCCCCCAGAGGGGTTAAACACGCTTCAAGAGGTTTCCCTGCAGAGAAACACACTTTTCCCTCGTTTTCGAGGATGCGTTGTGGTGGTGTTGGATATCGCGTCCGACCCCTTCCAACCCCTCCACCTGCCAATACTTGCCCCTGAAAAGGGTGAATTTTTATTTCAAATATCAACGGCAAATATGTAACCCCCCCCCCCCCCCCCAATTTTCGAGGATGCTGAGCACGTTGGTGGTGTTGGATATCGCGTCCGACCCCCACCCCCTCGTTTCCGAGGATGTTAAGAACAGGGAAAATAGTTGTACTTCCCTTTTTGGTTGTAATGGTCTCTCATTCCGGTCCAACTGAAAAAATATAATCAAATAGTTTGCGCGAAAAAACGCCAAGGCGTGGTCAGTTTATTTTTAATTTTCTAGAAAAAAAGTTAAATTTTTTTTTTTTTTGTTTTTTTTTTTTTTTATTTCAATTAAATAATAAAAGTCAGCATTTTAATGTGGCATCCGTTATGTAATTAAGTCTGAATTAAAAACCCTGGATTTTAGTGCTGTCGGGTGTTCTTAAGCCTGTATTTAAAGATGGAAATTCTCTGCGGCGTAACTACTTCACTTAAAAACATTTAAGATATAAAAATACTTTATTCTAAATTTGATAAATTCCAGAGTTGACTAAAGACATATTATGAGATTTTTTTGGAGCCAAACTGTTTTAAGAGGGATTATATGATTTGAGTTGTATCTTTTAAATAGCAAGATTTTATTACATTTATGATTGTTTTATTGTGAGCAAAGCAACTTACGAGATGTATCAAATGAAATATAATCTTAACCAGATGTTATTTTTAAAAGACTTATAAGAGTGACAAGTGATTAAAATTCTGACGGTTAATACCCAATTTCCTAGTACTAAAACCTATAGGAAGATAAGCCAAACAATACCTTCTTATATTTACATATCTCCATCATCCATTTTAGAACTCTGTACTCCACTATCGGCAGTTTGGGGAAAAAATATATTTTCTTATGACTTATTATATTTCAATGGGTGACGACTTCTTGGGTGTCATAGAGAAACACCAAATATCCACCATTTAAAAAATGGGATTTCAAACCCCCATGACAAGTCATTCAATCCTCAAAACATATGGTAGCATGCATACAGTGTTGTGAAATACAACTTTCAGATTACAAGTTAATGAAAAATAAAATAATTACTCCAAATGTTATAATCTTACATGGGTTTCGCGAACACTTGATTCGTCCTGTATCAATGTGTCCATAATACCTGTGGCAACATCAGAAGACCTATAAAATTTCTGCGATTGGTATCATCACTTGCCGTTCGGCAACTAACGCAATGCGTGGTGTAACACATCTATACCACTACTAAATCCAATCTGTAACAAAGACCAGACAGTGCTTCTACCCGCGTCAAGCCAGGTGAGTCGTCGCAAGTTCTGGTGGCTCGTTGCTGGTGGCCTTAACGACTAACGTCTCATGACTCATCATGTGAACTTGTTTACTATTTTTCAGTAGCATGCGCGACATGACATAAGGTGATTTTCTCACTTATTACCTCAAAGCACCATTTATGGTTTAAAACTAATAAAGCAATCCCATAGCACCCAGTATAGGAAAACAACCATTATCGTACCATTCTAAAATAATTATTATTTGCTGCTAGTTAGTGCCCGTGATTAATTACACATGTGCTATAACTAATGATATTAGAGTATTTTTATTACTTCTTTCCAACGTTCACAGCCATTCGTGGTTATACGCCTCTTTAAGTTCGCGTCTGTAAGTCTATGCTGATTACATCCAGTTTAAACCATCGACGCGTTTCAGATCATCAACCCATCTCATTGGTGTTGTATTTCTTAGTCCCCTGTTGTATGATCTCCAGGTTAAGGTTTTCTCCACTACTTCTGCGTAGCATAAAATAAACGTAGATGTTCGACAAAGACGAGAAAGCATTTGATGGCAGAGATTGGAAAATTCTGAAAACATCGCTTCCCTCTCTTGACCCGAATGATGGTCATGTTGATTAATTAATTTTATAATGGTATGTTAATACGTATACACGTTTCATAAGACATTATCTTAGAGCACGTGTGTAATTTAGAAAACGACCCGCGAAGTACAAGTGCACTAAATTGTCTTATGAACCGTGTATTTTATAATACTTTTTCTAATTGGGTCTTTAAAGTCTAAAATACTTTAAAAAATATAGTAGATTTTTTCCATTTGAATTAATATTTTCTTTTTGGTATTACAAGTATCAAATATGCCATGATAGAAACAACACAAAAAGCTTCTTCCCATCTGTCATAATTAAAAATAAATATATTATTAAAGTTAATAAAAATGAGTCAGGAAGAAAGTTGTACTCCGTCGGAATTACGAGAAATTGCAGAAAATAATCTAGAAAAACTTTTAAAAAGAATATGCAAATCTTTGAGTTATGGTGCGAGCAGAACAAAGTTCAAATATTGAACAAAATAATACATAATACTATTTAACAAAATACTGTGTCGACACTGAATCTGACAGGAATAACAATTAATGCCCAGGAAATGTCTACAGTAACTATAAACATGTATAATATATAAAGTAATATGTATAATAATATATTGAATTAAAAATAAAAATAGTACTTTATTGGGTTTGTTCAGAAATAGAGCATAAACTGGAAGATATTTCTATTATTTTTAGGTTGTGTCGTTTTATAGTTGTGACTAGAAATTAGTTGACGGACACCGTCAGCATGTTATATATTTCCGAGTATAGGTATTTCAGATAAATATCTAGTAAAAATGATCTATTTGCAAGGTTAAAGGTTAGTATTTCAAAGTTTTCTATAAAAAAATTTAGAGAATTAAACAGTTTTTTTAATTAATTTAAAATATATTATATTAAATGAATGATGATGAAAAATGTGATATATTCCTTAGTTCAAAAGAACTGGTAAAAAATGGATGCATCCATCATTTCCATTGTATTTTAGGGTATGAAAATTTGCCAAAAATCAGGTATTTTATAAGAACAGGTGCTGTGGTGTGGTGTTCATAAACATGTAAATATGCCTAAATCACTAAAGAAATAAAAAATAAACCCACAATACCATACTTTAAAGTCAGTTTTATTGAAAATAAGTACACCTTTTACACCTCCAAGCAATAATCTCCGTCAATGACCCGAATAAAGCCGAATACATATGCTGCATAAAAATTTAAATTATTTCAGATAATTTTAATGTTGGGCTCTGCTTCTCCCAAAGTAATTTCATTTAATTACATAATGACACGGTGAAAAAGTTTAAGAGATATCACCGCGGGCCAACAGCATATGGCAGCAAACTCACAAGTCCTCGGAAGGGAATACAATACGCCTGTGTTTCTTAGGGTATCAAGATATACAGTCGATATATTTTCCACTGAGGTGATTAAAATAAATGCTGTCATATTTATTTTTATGTGAGTGCCCAACCCGACATTGACACAAACAGAATATGTCTGAGCATATTTTTTTAAGAATCCTTTGGCACTTTGGGAGGGGAAACACGACCCTCAACAAGGTTGTTCCACGAGGATGACGTCCTCCAGATGCAGGAATTTAAACAATAAAGTTCGAGCATTACTTGCGTATTTCTGCTATTCATCGCTCTAGATAGAATGAAGCGAGCAGTGTCAGAACATTTGCCATGGAAATATATGTAAAAGATTATCAACTCGCCAACTTCTCTTCGATGTTCTAGGATGTCGAAGGTTCTGCCGAGGATAATAGAATGATTAAAGGTAAGAATTACTAAAAATATGCATTATATTTTTAATTGTTTTAGAGCCCTAATAACACCCCTCTGCACAGGACTACGTCCTTTTAAGATGTTTTACGTATAGCTAAGCAAATCTGTGAATTCTAGCCCAAACATCTTAAAGTCGATATAGCCCAAAAGATCATCACCATATTTTTGATTACTATTCTAAAAAGTAAAAAATGTAGAGAATTAATTAAAAAAATTAATTCTATATCAAAAAGGAATGTATTCAATATCAAAGAGATTATTTTCTTATTTTCCAGTGAGTTTTCAATATATCCATCTGTTACTATTGAAGATTTCTATTCACCGTGTCTTCTGATAGTTCTCAGGTTTGTTCGGTAAACTCATTTAATAGATAATTGCGTAGCACCCTGTATTATAGACTTTATTCATTGAAATGATTTTTATTTTTAATTTGGCACGAGCATATGATAAAATGTCACATTGATTAGAACGTTTTTTACATACCTTTAACTATTTACTAAAAATTAAGTACCGTGCATTAATTTCGCTAATCCTAACCTTTTTCGAAAAAATGTAATTTTATTAACACATCCTCACGGGTTAATAGTGGCGTCTGTGAGTCGGACGAACATCGAAATATTTTCAGCCGGAACAAGAGTACCTCCCCCCCTCCCATTTTCTAGGATGCTGGACACGATGGCGGCGTCAGAATTTCTCATTTGGCCAAAAATCACCCCCCAGAGGGGTTAAACGCGCTTCAAGAGGTTTCCCTGCAGAGAAACACACTTTCCCCCCGTTTTCGAGGATGCTGAGCACGGTGGTGGTGTTGGATATCGCGTTCGACCCCTTCCAATCCCTTCACCGGCTTATACTCGCCCCGAAAGGGGTAAATTTTTATTTATTAAGTATTAGCGACAAATATATATTTCCCCCCGTTTTCGAGGATGCTTAACACGATGGCGGCATCAGAATTTCTCTTTGGGGTTGCGCAACCCCCCAAAACGGCTAAAAACCAGCCCCCAGAGGGGTTAAACGCGCTTTAAGAGGTTTACCTGCAGAGAAATACCCGAGTATAGGCCGGTGGAGGGGTTGGAACGGGTCTCTGTTTCTCTGCAGGGAAACCCCTTGATACGCGTTTAACCCCTCTAGGGGGAGGGGGGTTTAGCCGTTTTGAGGGGTTGCGCAACCCCAAAGGGTATTTCTGACGCCGCCATCGTGTTCAGCATCCTCCAAAACGGGGGGAAAGTGTGGTTCACTGCAGGGAAACCTCTTGAAGCGCGTTTAGACTCTCTGGGGGGTGGTTTTTGGCCGCTTTGAGGGGTTGCGAGATTCTGACGCCGCCATCGTGTTCAGCATCCGGGGGGGGAGGTACTCTTGTTCCGGCTGAAAATATTTCGATTTTTCGGGTCAGTATTTAAAGGTATGTAAAAAAGGTTGTCCAAAGTTCTACAGGGCGTTAAAAGAAATGGGACATGAGTGTCACAGTGAGTAATTCAGTTTCGATACTAATTTGAAGGATCTTACCTGCTATACATCATATTAAAACAAAATTTCATTAGTGGTTCAATAATTATGTGTAAAAAGTTTGATTCCATTGGAGCTCTTTGGGAACCGATATCTCCGAAGAAGAGGCCTATTCGAGAAAAGTTTATATATCCCTTTTCACTTGTTTTCTTCATATGCGGGAGATTTCCTACATTTCCCCGGACACCCTGTATATTAAAAATGTTTTCGGCACCCAATAAAAAATATAAGTAAAGGGACGGCGTTGTATAAGCCCGCTCCTCGAATAAAGCCTTTTTTCTGAAAACTACTTAGAGAATAGGTGTAACTGTGGCACGTCATGCATTTATTCCCGAGGGGATAATCATTTATGGAGTCGGTCCCTCCGGTCTCATCTACGGTCGATAACTCTAACCGACTTTAAGTTTGCATCTGTGTAGCCAGT
Source organism: Barypeithes pellucidus (assembly GCA_963991005.1). Lineage (NCBI taxonomy): Eukaryota > Metazoa > Arthropoda > Insecta > Coleoptera > Curculionidae > Barypeithes > Barypeithes pellucidus. Next base: position 20,191,910 of record OZ022557.1, on the reverse strand, counting down.
TTACTTTGGCTGATGTTTTAAAGTGATTGAACGTCGACGAGATTATGGAGTTAAGGTTGCGGGGTATAAGTTAAGCTTTATTAGACAAAGCTTTAAACAGCCGAAAGCTAGAGCCGCCTTTTAAAGTTTTTAATTAAAAGTTGTTCCCTGTCTTTGGGACTAATTAAATTTTACGGTCGGCAGAGTATTAAGAAAACTGCAATTCTTGAATTTGGGAAGCAGATATTTGTTTATCATTCTATGGGGTAGCGGTTGAAACTAAGGCTTTAATATAGTATATCAAAGTACAAGTTTTATAAGGCATCATATTCCATAATAAATACTATAATAGTATATTAAGATACAAGTTTCATAAGTCATTATCTTAGAGCACGCGTTTAATTTAGAAAATGGTAACATATTATAGTGCTGAGTTCAGTTTTAAAAAGAAAGTAAACTTAACAGATGTGAGGTTACTTTAATAATTGTTTTTCTACTGAACCAACCTTTAAAAAAGAAAAAATAGCGTCATAAAAAGATTACTAAATCGCTTAAGGTATGGGCGCAGGTATATATTTGGGGAAGGACCCTGGATGGACATAAGCATTCCTCTGGGGAACTACGCCGCAGTATACAAAGTTCATGCCATAGCATGTGTACTATAAAATCTTGAAAAGGGCTACCACAACCAAAAGATTTACATCCTGTCGGACAGCCAAGCTGCTCTTAAGGCTCTGAACTCCAATCGATTAACTTACACTGGAGTGCCATACCAACCTAAAAGAACTGGTGGCCAGGGGGAACAAGGTAGAGCTCTTGTGGGTTCCTGGTCACTCTGGGATATTAGGAAATGAAAAAGCGGATGAACTAGCGATGTCGGATCCGCTCAAAGTCTCAGGGGCCCCGAACCGGCCTTTGGAATATCAAAACAGATAACAAAAACAACATTAGATAGATGGTCGAAAAAACAACAACTATCTCGATGGCAAGGGTTGCCTGGTCAAATACACGAATAGGCCGTAATTGAAATCTATCGAAAATACTATCGAATGGGATGCTAACCCTGACGCGGCCCCAGTTGAAACAAGTGACAGGTCTGCTAACAGGCTACGGCCACTTGCGAAAACACCTTCAACGGATAGGTATAAACAACTGATCCATTGAATGCAGACTCTGCGGCGAAGAGGATGAAACCGCCTCACACATAATATACCGCTGCGTAGCACTGTCTCGTAGAAGACAAAATATCGTCGGGAACATACAACGTGGTGACAACCTCCCACATGACAAGCTTGGTAGAAGGTTGCTGGACCTCATAGAAGGAACAAACATCTTCTAACAAGATCGGGGTACAAAATAAGCCGGAAGGCTGCAGTGATATAAGTTCGTGCCTTTGAACCGACCCCCGCCTTTAACCAACCAACCAACCAACCAACCAATCGTTATCGAAATAGCTGTGGTATGAAAACAAACTAGAAGAAAGAAGGTATATTTTCAAATTGTCAACGATACTAATTTAATTAGCAGAATTATTTTCTTCTGAGGTAAGTAAATTTCCATCTTTTGACATACAACGACACAGAAATAAATGATACTTGATATTTAAAATATATTATTAGCATTACTTTTCCTAAAATATTTAAAACAATAAAGTGGTTTCCATAATTATCATAAAAGCATAATGCACCCTGCAGCCCTAATGTATTATTAAGTGAAATTATATTTACTTTTGTCTTGAAGCCAACAAACAAAGCGCTAGAAAAAAAATACTGAAAACTAAATTACTTTAGATTTTATATTTATCGACTTTTATTGTTCCATCAACAATTCACATCCTCTACTGCTGATCATTATTTTCACTGAATTTAGTAGAGGGTATAGCCACAGTTGTATTATACAGGGTAACTCCGATTAAGTCGGCACTATTGCCAACTCGGTTATTATTAGAGCTACGATGTTGGCTAAATTAATTAACTAGTAGTATTTTTCCCATGATTACAACGGCAGAAACGAAAAACAATTGGTTTTTCGCTGGAGCGGCAGCTACTAGCTTAACTAATTTAACAAAATCGTAGCTCTAATAAAAACGGACTTATACAGGGTGTTATGGAAATGACGTATTATATTTAAACCGGCAATTCCTGAGATGAAAACAAATTGAAGAAAAATATCCAAAAATGGCGCATTAATTTAATATGCCCTGTACATAACCTGCTGTCAAACCAAAAATAAGCACGTGGTGTCACTGGGAGAAAGGTAAACAAAGCAGCATATGGCGAAAAAGGTCAGTGAATTTTGAGCAGTGTTGTCACATTTTCATGGTAAACTCTTTAGAAAGTCAATAACCGTTTGACAGATTTGACGTTTTTTATTTTTCAGGGTACATTATTATAAACTTTTACTTTCAGTTCAGTTCGCTGGGAAACAATCTCTGATTTATAAACTTGAGCTGACTCGAACGAACCGCCGCGGAGTTTATAAATGGTCAGGTATGTTCTCATTTGTTCAATTCGAACGAAACCGTCGAATCTGAACAACTTAAATGCCACTTTACCCTTTGGGAAAAAAATGCAATTTTATTTACGTTTTCGGCCTTATTTAAAACCAACTTAAATTATAAAAAAACACCAAGTAAGTAACCCGAACAAAAACCGGCAAATTCACATTAGTTTTCGCGGAGGTACGCGTCTCATGAACACATTATAAGTTTTTAGTATTTTAAAGTGCTACTGTATAGACAAAAATACGCCTTTATTGTTCTGCGAAATAATATAAATTTCCATATTTCATGCATTTGCCAAATAATTACAAAAAGTCCAGATATCTCAAAAACTAACATAGTCTGACAAAAACATGTTCTATAAAATATGCTTAGTATTTAACGCTTAATCGAAAAATGTAATAAAAATTACCATGTTATATTTAACAAACGAAAGTTGGCAGCTACTTCCGGTATAACCGGAAATGACAGAAACGTGTGAATATTTTAGTTCAAGAGAACATATCAATAAACCTAAATTCCCAAAGTTTCAGAAACATATATTCAGTAGTTCTCCATAAAGTTCTAATGCAAGCTCGTCGTGAATCACCCTGTATATATGGAGCTACTAGTAAAGAAATCATATAACCGCAAATGTTGCACCTCTTGCCGTATCTGCAGTCCTAGAAGTTATATTAGGAAGCCACTACTTCGGTTCCTATCGCAACGTTCCAATTAGTCGAAAACGATCTCCCCTCAAATATAATTTCCAAAGCACTCTCGCTGCACTGCATCATCATTCTTTCCATTTCCAGTGCAACAATACATCAGTTGTCATGTTTTTATATTGGGGTGCATAAACTAGCCGATTTCAACACACAGGAATTACTTAACTTATTGCACACTTTATAGGCTGAAACATATTTCAAAGAGTATGACAGGAAGTGGATTAAAAAATGTTGACCCACGCCCCCTTTAAACCACAGTGTGTGGTAAGTAAAAAAATAGGGGGTGAAGTATTGTGTACAGTGGCGTGCTAAATATGTATTCTAGATATCGATACATGCATCGTGTAACATTGTATGTGACATTTTGATCAATCTCAGAGTTCAAAATAAATTTCAATGTTTAAAAAATAAAATTTGGTTTTTGAGCTTAATTTTTTTTTAAATCCTATTTAATGTATCTGATTATTTTGGTATTTTGCCTGTAGTATCATGGAAAAATAATATACCGAAACTTTTATGTCTTCTCCCCTAAGAATACGACTTGTCACATACAATGTGATTCGATGTATCGATATTATTGTTACTCAGTTTTTTCGACGACCATCTACGAAATGAGGAGGTAACTTGGCTAGAAAGTTAGTTAGAATAAACATTTATTTAATTGAATAGAAAATGGTTCCTTTTTTCTTTTGTTATAGACTTATCCCTAAACGCGTTTCGCCATTTACGGATAATCAATAATGCTGAAATCTGACCAAGGCAAAAAAGGATCTCGCAGCACGATATCTCGCGATGTATTTGCCTAACCCAAAGCAGCATCTTATAGAAGACCAATGAAGAGGGTATATTCTGAAAAAATGGATAAAAATAGCAAATGCGTCTCTCAACGCTGAAATGTCCCGTGATAGAGAAGGAATAGAAAATTTTTCCTTTGCCAGACTCATGCCCAGACGCGTTTTGCCGTTATTTAATTCACAAACATTATACCTTTGAGAACCCATGTGGGTTTTTCTAATTTAAAGTGCGCAAATTATTGTTCCAGTATATATACTCTCAGTACTCTCAGTACTTACTTACCTTTACCCGTTCCAGTACCCTTTCTACCTTAAACCTTTTCTCTTCGGAAAGAGCCTAACAAGCTGTTAATTTTTTACAAAATCTATTTAAGAAATACGGAGGCTATGCTTTTCAGGTGGTATTAATATCAAATACCAATATGGAAAATTATTATTTCCCAGACCACCCGATGATCCTTATACAATAAAGGCGTATTTTTATCTCCACAGTAGCACATTAAAATACTATTTCAGATTGAATGGTACAACCAAAAAACGGAATCCATTGATCATTGATAGGATGCAACCACCTGCAGACCGGTTTCGAACTCATTTGTTCTCGTCAGTACAGGGTAGGTGTACATATCTATCATCAGAGAGGACTTTAACTTAACGCTGTATTATCATCGCTAATCGAGAAAATACAGCTCGCAGCGCCATCTCCTAGTAGTCCCACACTAGTTCGAAACCGGTCTGCAGGTGGTTGCATCCAATCAATGAAGAGGGCTTTTCTTGGTAGTACCATTCAATCTGAAATAGTATTTTAAAGTGCTACTGTGTAGGATCATCGGGTGGTCTGGGAAATACTAATTTTCGCTATCGGTATTTGATGTTAATTTTATGTTTTACATCCAAAACACTTAGGTTTAAATTAGTAGCTATGGTATTCCACGCATCTGCCTTCTTTTGTCTGTTAAAATGCGAGAGATATTTTGGATCATATAACACGCTACATTTTTCGTACTCATCTATTAATTTAAGTGACAATTCGTTATTCCATTCCATTTTAGTTTACGACGCACAACAATAACTGAGCGCAACTATGTCCACACTGAGCATTTTATGCACACGAAAACCCTTTGATCTTTGCAGAAGACCGACAGACGCCGGAACCTGTTTGCCGTATCCATCTGATCATTTTTATGCGCAAACCGTTCGTGTGAGTAAATTTGCTCAAGTCAGTACCCAGTCTAATACCATGGGTTGAGGTAGAAACAGAAAGCAGCGAGGTATATGATTTCTCATTTACTACAACACGTGGATGATCAACAATGGTTTATGTTTAAAATATATGAGACATCAAACCCGAACAAACTACAATTCGATTTTTCCATGTACAGTGACATACCGACATTTATTGTTCGTTATAAAAGATGAATAAGCTGTTTTTATATAATTAAGATAATCACCTAATATGTTCATTTAAAAAATCCTGCAGCCGAAGTACAAGCAACAAAACAAGCGATACTATCTATATTATTTACTACTACCGAAGGCCCATATATCCCCATAAAACCATCAAGATTACCCATATTTTTAATAAACATTTCCATCCAAATCTAAAAATAAAGTGAAAAGAGCAATAAAATCCGATATACGACTTTCGAACTGTCTGATTTATCTCCTAATCAATTAGCTTAAAATGAGTCCATTAAACATAATAGGTGTAAAGATAGTGCCCTAGTAAACACATAAACATAAATAAATCCGATTGTAATATAAAAGCTCAAACCAAGAAAAAATAAACCGTTTCCCATTGACTATTTGTTAACTATTAAAAAGATTTTAATCTAGATAGTGCCTTTGGCTTAATTCCAAAATCTCCCGTAATTTAAATTCGTTTTTCGTGTTTATATACAAGTTGGCTTTGGTGATTTTCATTTGTTAAAACACTGTTTGGATGGAGTTTCTAAATTTTATTATGTTGTTTTAAGTAATTTATTAGAACAGAACTATGATTTCTTGTTCTGTGCCAACAGCAAATTTTGAGAGTTTTATCACTTTCACGTTTTTAGAGTAACTAGTTTAATTTATATTTCTGATAACAGAATATTTATTACTAGAGTTATCTAAAGAGGAATGTAACTCATAGTTTCCGGCTTAATTTTTTAATTAAATTTCGGCTGTATCATAACGCATCATAATACGTTAGATAGGTACTGCCTATTCTAATATTTACAAAATAATCTAATAGCAGAGTAATAGTATACGTAGAATGGAAGATATATATACAAAACATTGCGATAACTAAGCCTAACAACTAAACAATATATTTTTACAGTAGATACATAAAGAGCTACGGATTCGTCTTGACATCGGAAGTTGGATGCAAATAATCGGGATTTATAATAATCCCGGTTGCCAATGATGTCACTTTGAACGCGTTAAATAATACAGGTTTAAATTGAGACTATACAGGGTATAATTAATGTCCCCCTTCTCATAACTTTTTAATTTTTCATACTTGAGAAAATTTTAAAATAGTATTTGCAAAGTCCAAGGGGATCAAATATAATTTTACGTCTGTTGATTTACAGGGTGATCAAGAAGGTTTTTTTAATTGGACATCCTGTATATTAACTGATTTACCAATATACCGTTTTCGATATATTGACAATTGAAAATTGGTTAAGTTAGTTCCTATATGTGGTAAAACGACGACAAATAATTCCAATACTTTCAATACCAATATTTACCAATACCAAAATTTATCTAAATAAATAAATTATGTCTTTATTGTAACGTATTCATCTGCAATGCTCTTGAAACAGGCCGAAAAAGCCGAAACATATAGAGTTATCCTCTAAATATATTGAAACATTTAGAAGCAAATTTCTTCCTTTTTTACATTAAATTATTTAAAAGCTACAAAGGGCAAAGTTGAAGACTACGCTTCCTCACTTAACCTACACAATACCCAACATTATATAAACAAATATAATTTACATTAGTTAGTCAATTTAATAATTTTCATTTAGAATCAGTACAATTTCATTAAAGCAGTAAGTCAGGTAATATATGTTGAATTGATAATTTAAATTGCAAACCAGAAAGGTATCTGATATCGAAGGGAACAATATTGTATAGTTTAGCTATATTAAAACTAAACGATCTTTCAAAGTAAGGAGATGTATGTGCTGGGGTCGTTAAAATACATTTATGGCGGAGATCTAAATTGTGCTCATCACTGAGGAATTTAATACTCTTATATAGATAGTCCGGACATTTTTTACTAATAATTTTTTTAAAAAGAACTAAGGAATGGAGCACCCTACGTTCATTCATTCTTAACCATTCTATTTCTCTCAGCTTTGCAGACACTCCCCTTTCACGATTCTTTATACCCCCTATCAAACGTACACAACAATTTTGAATTAACTGAATTCTTCAGGCATCAGCATCCAATAGACATGGGCAGAGCATTTTTTAAGTTTCTCATTTAAAATATTCCGTTGAGTGTATATTAATTTAAGATTCGCAAGAGCCCTTTTAATACACATACTGACATGCTCAGAGAATCTGAGGCTGGTATTAATGACCAGACCCAGGTTTCTTGCCGCACTAACCAGTTTAAGTTGCTCATAATTTATTAATACTCTAACTCTAACCCAATCTTGATAAAATGATTGATCCTTTTTCCTACCAAAAAGAAGTCCCTGCCATTTGCTTGGATTTATACCAAGACAGTGGAAGTTAGACACCTGCAGAAGAATCCTCAGATCCGCATTGATCTTCTCAACTGCATTATCAATATCACTAGGTCTAAAACATATGTAGATCTGAGTATCATCCGCATAAAAGTGTGCCTTGCAATGTCTAAGGTATGTCACAAGTTAAAAAGTGTATATAGTAAAAAATAGATGCCCCAGAATTGACCCTTCGATTCGTTTTTCGTCTCTCCTGAACAATAGTTTTGCAGTTGCCTCATTGTTTTACAGGGGCAATGATTTCGAAAACGTTCGAATTCGGGTATAGGGTATATAACATAAATTACGTTCAGAACCTGATGTAGAATTGAAAATTCAATTAATATACAGGATGTCCCATTAAAAAAACTGTAAATCAGCAGACATAAAATGATATTTGATCCCCTTGCAATTACTACTTGACCAACCCTGTCTAGCAATCCTTTTAATTTTTCTCAAGTATGAAAAATAAAAAGTTAAGAGGGATGACATTATACGTGATTACCCTGTACATATTCCGCAGGTAAAAACATCCATCTTTAGCAATCAAAAGTTTCTAAGGGTTTACCTTACTACCTTAATGATGTATGATGCTCTGATGCTCTGAGCTCTATAATAAGGAGAAGGAAATTAATAAGAAAGGACATTGGCCACGTTGCGAAATCATTGAGAATCATCTTTACATATGTAAAAAAAAAGTAGCCGTAATAGTTATCGCGCCTCGTCCGTTCTTTTGATTCTTTGACTCAGAGTGATGTTTTTGAGGAGTTGAAAATAGTAACTGACATTTTTCGTGCAGTGAATAGTATTTGTTTGAGCAAAATCGAAATTTGTTTACAGCGGAGAATTCAACTTATCACGCCTCGTCCGTTTTACTTGTCGGATGTTATTTTTCGTTATTCGTGACCGGAAAAAAATGAGAACGGACATTTTCATCGACGCGCAACCACAGGGTTGGATCTTAGATATGACATTTTTTAACGCTGTTCGAGTTATCGCGCCTCGTCCGTTTTCAAGCAGTAATCGTGTATTGTGGCTCGGAAAATGGGGTAAAATATGAACTGACATATTTGCATACGCATTTTTTAACAAACCCGTTTTCAGTCAACACAGCACGTGTATCAATAATAATGCAATATTTGGACATAGCTGATGCTGAGTTGTTATAGACAACCAAGCCACACAGCAAGCCGTCCACACGTCCGCGCCGTGTACCGCGATCCTGAATTATACAGATACGAGATCCGACTCCGCTGCCCTCCCTGCAGCTGCGCAACACGGAAAAAGCCCGTTCGACTCGATTTACTATTTTTTAGAGTGTTATCAACAATTTAAAAAAAAATTGACCCGTACGCTTTAACTTTTTGATACCATCTGTTATTTAAACTATGGAATTTTTGCAACACTCAAAACGTCCGTTGTCGATGAATTCACGTTTTTTTTATATTTTTAATATGATTTCATCAAGAACGAACAATGTGTAGTAACAAAAAGGCGATCTGCTTTCTTACGGACTGAAATCACTCTGACAGGTAAGTGCAGCGTTGCCGAACTTTTTCGCTCCAGTAAAACTTTCGTATTTTTGATGAAGGCGTGATAACAGGACATTTTGGTAACGGGCTGCCGTACTATTAGGTTTGTTCGGTATTGTCGGGTCAAGGTGTGATTTTAATTAATTAAGATTTTCACAATGATTAGGTTCTTACGTTGTTAACAGCATTGTTTTTCATTCTGCTGATGCATGGAGGATTCTACCTTGCAACATGTTTCAATTTACACCTGCATTAGGTCCCTACAAGTAATAATTTCTTTAATATAATAAGTTACGTTCCAAAGCTTAGACAACAAAATAGGCACATACAGCTTGACAAGCGAGTCTATTGGTAAAGGGGAAGCAATATCTTTTAAAACATGGCCGAGTCATGGGCGTGCTATTATTATCTTAATAATGTAATAATATATATTTTTTCATGGCATGAATATATTTGTATCACCAGTGCAATATATTAGGCCTTCCCATTAATATTTTTGGCTTATTTTGGCATTTTGCCAATAAAATCCATTTGATTTCAACAGGCACTTCAAAGTTTCACGGGAAAACGGAGAGTTTATGTCACTTCTACGCTGTTGTAGCAACTTTTTTTAAGGTTGGGACCACCTTTAGTTCCAAATAAAACTTTTGTATTGTTCTCCTAAGAAGCCTTCGATTTTTCCGACAGCAGAGAGACGGGCCCTTTTTTTGACAGGAGATGACAATAATTGATCTGGGTTATTTTCTTTCCTTTCAGTATCTTCTTTGTGAATGCTTTTTACTGTACCGACGCTTACTCCCGTATACATTGTGACCCTTTCTAGCTTTAGCTTAAGTGGCAATTTAAATGTATTAATTTGTAATTACTCTTCACACACCCTGTACACACTGGCAATCACTTCACGGGTTTGACTATGAAGGGTTTAACCAACGCAACTGGATGAAGCATATTGGACATCGCCGAACAAGCACGCTGGCACAATAGGCGTGTCACCAGACGCGTGTCACATCCTTTGTCTGCGATATAACCAATCAAATTAGCTCTAGCCACCGGTTACCCATGGCTACCGTTGATATTGCACAATGTTGCCCTATTTTTAAGTAATTAGTACTTTAATAAAAAAATATTTTATTTTGCATTTAAATATTAAAATAAATAGTATGAAAAGAACGTTCTAAGAACATGAAACAATAATAGAATATTAGTTTCTTATTTACTTAGGGTTCATCGCATTCCTTTTGTTGCTACAGATAAAGTTGTCGACCTGTAGTTGTTCTAATACTTACATAAATGCTCAAAATTTCTAAATCCATGAACCCTTTTAAAATAGTAAATAAAGTACAATTCCCTAAATATCTTTTTCCATCTATTTCTATCACATTCTACTTTTAGGAACCTGGCTCGTTTACGGGGCACTTGCTTACTGTTAATTGTTTTACGGCTCCCAAGCAGTAAAGTATTGGTTTACAAACACATATCGGAGATAATTAATGACTCGGGAAGTTATTTTTAGGAGTCTAAAGTTGGGGCTATATATTACCGGAAAACGTCTTTATCTCCGGTTTTGAATTATCTTCTTCCGATCCAATAAAATATAACTACTTTTTCATTGTATTCTGTTACATTTAGGTTTTATTAGAATTTATAAATAATATTGGGATTGTTTAACTTGATATAAACTCAATGGAAAAACATTCCCTAGATTTAATGTTAGTAAAACTTCATCCATGCGGAGACTTATCTATCGTATATTTTCACTGAAAGAAAAACTTAGTTAAATATACTAAGTATAAACATGGTAAAACTAACCATAATGTGACTTGAATATCTTTTTTTAAGAACTGACATTAAACTATAGCAAAATTTTAACCTAAATTTTTAGTAAAAATTGCAGCAAAAACAGTTAGTAAAATTTATTTATGAAAAGTTTTTGTAAAATTTACTAAAATGTTTTGTAAAATTTACAGAAATCTTTTGTAAAATTTAATAAAATACTTTGTAAAATTTACTAAAATCTTTTGTAAAATTTACTAAAATATTTTTCTTTTTATTTTGAAACGTGGTATTCCCAAGCGGTCACCCATCCAAGTACTAACCGTGCCCTACGTCGCTTGACTTCATCGATGGATTGTATGTTTCCGTCCTATTATTTGTTACGAAAAACTAAATCCCAAGAATCCGTTGCATCTCATTTATGACTTTTATATTTGTATAAATATTTTTAAAAAACTTTATTTTTACAATAAAAAATACTTAAATAATTGCCAGTCAAATGTACCACACATTTTAAAATATTTAACTACTGGAGTTATAAATAAATCATTTACTATACATTCGTTGTAGAATTTACAATATATTTACTTTTTTAGAAATTATGTGTATCTAAAATATTATTTCGGTACGAACTAATAATGAAAATTGTAATTAATACAATATTTTATAGGAAATCGTACAAGAAAATCTATAATATAATATATACGGTGTTGAAAAAAGGCCGGTACCCCGGAATAACTCCGGTGCATCGCATTGCAGCGGAAAATGTCTAAGGAAAAAGTTGTTTGGTTTTGAAGGAGGAATAGTTTGCTATTTAAACCACCCCCACTACCTCAACCCTCGGGCGCCGGTGGGGGTAAGTTGAGATTTTCAAATGGAACCCCATATTTTTTATTGGCGTATCGTTCTGACCAAAAATAAACATCTTTTGTCCGAAATTTTTTTTTATTTGCGCCCATCCTGACAATTGACAAAATCAAAATACTCTTTTCTCTGTATTGTACTAATAAATGCCCGTGATTATTGGTGAAGGATGGGCTCAAATAAAAAAAAAATTCGGACAAAAGATAAATTTAAATTTTTGGTCGGAGAACACAATACGCCAATAAAAAATATGGGGTTCCATTTGAAAATCTTAACTTTTTTTTTTTTTATGATCAAACACAAGCACTATAGGAAAAATCCTTTAGGGCACTCTGGGAGTGGTGCGTGTGCGCAGAAAGCGATTCACGTTGGATTTGAATCGTTGGAGGTTATATTCGTTGGGAAAAACGACCTCGGGAAGGTCGTTCCACAAGGATGAAGTCCTCCAGATGAAAGAATTTTTAAATAATGAAGTTCGAGGAGTACTAAGCTTAACCACATACGGATGGGCGGCAGTGGTTCGTCGTGTATTTCTGCTATTCGTCGCTCTGGGCGGAATTAAGAGGGCAAGGTCAGCCGAGCACCTTCCATGAAAATATCTGTAAAAGAGAGTCAAATCCCCAACCTGTCTTCGATGTTCTAGGCTGTCGAGGTTCTTCGTCAGCTCGTGGTCTCCGATCAGACGAATAGCCCTCCTTTCGATGGAATCCAGTAGCCGAAGAGAATGTTTGGGTGCAGAGCTCCAGACATGAGAGCAGTATTCTAGTGATGGTCGAATCTGGGCTTTATATAGTGTCAAAAGTTGTTGAGGTGTATACAACTTTCTGGTTCGGAAGAGTACGCCAAGCTTCTGAGAAGCTATCTTGGCGATTGCCACAACGTGGTTATGCCAAGACATATTTCCTCCCAGATTGACACCCAGCAAATTAATAGATGAAGCCAGTGGGATTGCGTGTCCGGCCATGACTATTTCCGGTTCTGTAATGTTAACCTTTTTAGAGAAAACTGCTGCCTGGGTTTTTTTAGCGTTAAATTCGACTTGGTTACTGTCACCCCAAGCCAAAATTTCTTCCAGGTCTTTGTTGAGGCGTGATACTTCATGCTGTCTGCGAAGATGTGCGTCGGCAGCCGATGTTTGCGCATTCAAAAAGAAAGATGAGAAAAGTGTGCTATCATCAGCAAAACTAAATATCGGATTTTTAGTTTTCACTAGAAGGTCGTTAATGTAGAGTAAGAAGAGAGTGGGAGACAATATAGACCCTTGAGGAACACCGGCATTGATGGTGAAGGTGTCTGAGAGAAATCCGTCAATCCCCACTTGCAGAGAGCGGTCCTTAAGAAAGCTAGATAACCATGCACAGAATCGACTGGGCATACCATAGCATCGCAGTTTACTTAGAAGCCCCTCATGCCAAACACGATCAAAAGCTTTAGAAATATCCAGCGCAACAACCCGAGACTCCCCATGATGTTCGATTGCGTTGTTCCAAATATGGGTGACATAGGCTAGAAGATCTCCAGTTGATCTGGACAAACCCGAACAAACCCGAAAACCATATTGATGATCGCTGATGATGCTGAAGTCTTCCAGGTACTTTAGAAGATGTTGGTTAATAGCTTTCTCCATTACTTTTGATATAACTGAAAGCAATGCGACTGGTCGATAGTTGTTAGGCAGGGTTCTCTTACCTTTCTTTGGAATAGGCTGGACTCGCGCCGTCTTCCAGCAAGATGGAAATATTCCTTTTTTGTAGGATAAGTTGAAAAGTCTACAAAATACTGGTGTTAGTTCATCGGCGCATGTCTTGAGAACTATAATAGGAATTTCGTCTGGACCAGTAGCTTTTTTGACGTCGAGTCCTTTCAGGATTCGTTTGACGGGACGCTGACGGAACACGATTTCGGTCATTTCGGATTCAACTGCAGGAATGTCGGGTGGTGTTCTTCCCTGGAAATCTACAGTGGAATGCGAAGAAAATAGTTCAGCAAGTAAGTTTGCTTTGTCTCCGGCTGTGGATGCTATTGTACCATCGGGACGTATTAGAGGTGGAATAGTTGATTTGGTAAAATTTTGGCTGACGGCCTTAGCGACTGACCAAAAGGACCTTGATCCGTTTGGACAGTCAAGAAGTTTGTTTTTGATCCTCACGTTATGGGCTTCTTTGCTTTGATCTATTGTTAGCTTACATTGGTTTCGAGCGGTAATAAAGATGGTACGATTCTCAGTGGTAGGGTTTTTACGCCACTGTCGGTAAGCCAGATTTTTTGATTTGACAGCACGCTCACAATCCTTGCTAAACCAGGGATTTCCGTTGGAAGGGCGTTTTTGGGAGGAGGGGATAAATGCTTCCATGCTCGTTAGAATGACGTCGGAGACCTCCCCAGCACAGACGGATGGATCATCAGAAGAGAAGCATACGCTCATCCAAGGAAAAGTCCGAAAATGGTCTTTCAGGTCTTCCCACTTGGCCGATCTGTAATGCCATATCTTGCGAGGTTTAGGAGGTTGTTCAGAATTAATTGGTAGTTCGCTTAGAGTTGAAATAAGTTTGTGATCGGAAGATCCTAACGGAGGCTGTACGGTGACTGTATATAGATCGGGATTTGACGTTAAGAAAAGATCCAAAAGACTAGCAAAATCTCCAGCTCGGTCTGGAATCCGCGTTGGTTCTTCTACGAGTTGAGTTAGACCAGAACTGATCGCGAAGGATTCGGCCTCGCGGCCTTGCTCATCGTCTGTATTTGAATATTTAAGCCAGTTAACATTGTGGACGTTAAAGTCACCAAAGATAGCAATCTCGGCATCTGGATAGTTGGTTGTATTGGCTAGTGATGAGAAAAGGTCTCTGTAATGGGTATCACTTGGAGGACGGCAGCAGATAAACTTGGTGATTTTCGGTGTTGATATTTTAAACCACATTACATCAAAGTCTTTCGGTTCCAGTGTAGGTTCTCGTTGGCAGCAGAGATCATCTCGAATAAAAAGACACACGCCGAAGTTTCGTCGGAATCGGAAATGAAAATCGTATCCAGGGTATAAATAGCTGACGGTGTTTGTTGACGATCTGACCTTTGTCTCGGTCAGTGCGAGTACGTGAGGCTTGGTAGATTGTAAGTGCTGGTGGACTGAATTGATGTTCGTGTTAAGCCCTCTAATATTGCAGAAATCAATTTTGAAGTTGCTAGTTCTGGGTTGGTTAGCAACTGCAAGTGCCACACCATTTCTTCGTTGAGTGTTGTTAGATCCCAGTAAATTGTCGGAAATGGTTGTTTTTTGATGAACTTCGCTTGATGGGGCCCCAAGTCCAGCCCCCGCCCGGAGATCCGAATGGGGGGCGAGTTTACCTCCGGAGTATTTTGGGCCCGGAGCTTCCATCATGCTATTTTTGGGGGGTCCCACCCTGGTAACCGGAAACATCGGCACAGCAACGAAACGTCAACTCAATGAGCAAAAGTTAGCTCAAGGAGCAAACTTCACGCCACCTAAACCGATGCAATGGTATCTCACCGGGCGATGCCGGGTGGGCCAACATCTTCCATTTACAACTTACCCCAACTATTCCTCCTTTAAAACCAAACAACTTTTTCCCTAGACATTTTCCGCTCCAATGCGATGGAGTTATTCCGGGGTATCGACCTTTTTTCAACACCGTGTATAATCTAGTTATTTTCCTGTAGTGCTTGTTCCGTGCACATACATTCCTTGTAAGATTTACGATATATTTTAGTGATTATTTGATTTTGCTATATTTATTAAGAATTTTAACTATAGTTTTTTATAAATTATGTTTACAATATTATTTAGGTACTAATTACTAATAAAAAATGTAATTTAGATTTAGAATTACAAAAAATGTAAAATAGATCATTTTTACTAGATAATTATCTGAAATACCTATACTCGGAAATATATAACATGCTGACGGTGTAGGTCAACTAATTTCTAGTCACAACTATAAAACAACATAATCTAAAAATAATAGAAATATCTTCCAGTTTATGCTCTATTTCTAAAGTTTTATTCAATAGGGTACTATTTTTATTTTTAATTCAATATACATAGTATTATACATATTACTTCCTTTGCATTAATTATTATTCCTGTCAGATTCTGTGTCGACACAATATTTTGTTTAATAGTACTATTATTTATTATTTTGTTCAATATTTTGAACTTTGTTCTGCTCGCACCATAACTCAAAGTTTACATATTCTCTAGATTATTTTCTGAAATTTCTCGTAGTTCTGACAGAGTACAACTTTCTTCCGGACTCATTTTTATTAACTTTAATAATATATTTATTTTTAAATATGACGGATGGGAAGAAGCTTTGTTGTGTTCAGTTGTTTCTATCATGGCATATTTGATACTTGTAACATTTTATTAAATTGTAAAAGTATTGCCAACCCAAGAAGAAAATATTAATCCAAATGGAAAAAATCTATTATATTTTTTAAAGTCTTTCAGACTTTAAAGACCCAAATAGAAAAAGTATTATAAAATACGCGGTTCATAAGATAATTAGAGCGCTTGTACTTTAAAAAACTCCCCGCTTCGCGGGTCGTTTTCTAAATTGAACGCGTACTCTAAGGTAATGTCTTATGAAACTTGTATCTTAATATACTATTTTAAACATAGAGAAAGTGACGTAATTAATATTACTACATCTGCATCAGTAAACCTGCTGTTCTAGTTAATAATAATTCACTTTAATATATCACCTGATGTTATTGCATGCTAAATTGATATCCTGCTTAACGGTTCTCACTTTTTTGCTTCGCTTTTCCATTTTTTGAATCACAATTTTAAAATGCTTTCTATGTATCATGACGTGATAAAAACACTGTGAAAACACGCCATATTGCGTTATATTTATTTTATGCAGCTAGAGTGCCTGCCTTTATGGAACATTACAAGTCTTTTTTCTTAATATTCTGTTCTCAAATTTTATTTTTATTAGATTCATCTTTGAGGTCCATTTTCTGTTTATCAATCAATATAAAGGAACTTCTGTATAAAATTTTTTTTTTCTATTTTTTCTCTTTTAACTAAGAAAATATAGGCTAACTTTGAAATTGCCAATTTTCTGATTTTCTCCCGTATCTCATAAGCGAGCGAAAATTTTCAAATTTTGATTTTAACATTTTAAGTTTGACCCAAAAAGAGCACATGATACCTACATTACTTTTTGATAGCATTAACAATTACGGAGATACCTTATACAAGTGTCGAAAATAGGACATCCTGTACATACACCATTATAGGTGTTAAATTGGACCCATATGGGGTTCGATTTAGGGAAAATTCGACTTCACCATATGTTTTTGCTTCGATAAAGAGTAAACATGGCATAATTAAATCGGGCATGCGGCTTTTGTGAACTGTAAAATTTGGCATTTTCTCCACAAAATATCGAATAAATGGCATATTTACTAATCGAATTTCAAAAAATTTATTTGGAAAAGTTGTTTGTATTGTAATTTTGTTCCCAAATACCTAATTTGAATCACTTATGATAATTTTTGTTTCCTATCTATTGTTGGCCAATATCTATTTTCACTGTAAGCGGAAGTTAGCACCGTCATTATTAGCATTAATAAATAGATTTACTCTGGTAGGATCGACTTCAGTTTTCAATGAAAATAGATATTGGCCAAAAATAGATAGAAAAGAAAAATTATCATATGTTATTCAAATTTGGTGTATGCATAAAATTACGATACAAACAACTTTCCCAAAAAATTTTTTTTTAGATAACATATAAATAATAAATGAAATTTTTGATATTTTGTGGCGAAAGTGTCAAATTTGACAGTAAGGAAATGCCGCATGTCCTATTTATTTTTGGTCTTTATTGACTAAAACTATGGTAAAGTCAAATTATTAATAAATTACGAATTTTCAACCAGCAAATACGGAGTGTCAAAAAAGTAAAAAACTTAAATGTTCAAGATAGAAAACTATATTTAATTTTAATTGCACAGTCCACTAATGCAATAAAAGGGAGCTTAGCCTATGAAATTTGACAAAATAATTTGTGTCTAGGAAATGGTGGAAAATTAATGCAACAAGTTTCGATTTGTTTAGAATGCATTAAACAATAAAATATTTTATTCTAATTACATTCGAAAACAGATTATTTAGAGAATTATCAAAGAAGTTTCGAAGAAATCAACCCTCCCCCACCCGAACGATCCCCCCCCTCCCTTTTTGAGACCTGTAGTCGCAAAATTCTTACGATGTACAAAGTACAATTGTTTGTATAAGAGAAGAAGAAGATATAGAATAGTGGTCATTTTGAAAATTAGTGTAGTATGTCATGAAATGTATTGTTGTTGCCATAAAAGATCATTGTTGTTTCTTTTTTAGTAATATGCGATTTAAATATATTTATTTCAAACCACTTTTTATGTTATTATACGTTGCAATAAAAATAAACTATTTCCCATCTACGACATTTTTGCTTTTTTGTATGTGCTGGCTTGAAATTCTTGATTTGAGTGTTATTTTCTATTTATAAAGAAAAACTATTTTTGTGAAGTAAAAAATAAAGAATATTCCCATATGTTAAGGTGGTTTCAGGACACGCTGTATATTTTAAGATAATTTGAAACTCTACAGAGGCTATTTAAACTTGTTTTTCCTTTTTTCCTCTTAAATGAGATAATTTGGTATAGGAATCTAAGACGTAAGTTATATTACCGTAATATTTTCAGGATCTATTTTTAAATAATAATATGCTCTCTCACATCTCTATTTCAGCATACTCTAAATCACACTTTGCCACATTATTACTTTAAAGAACGCGGATAATTAATTTTGCTTGCTTTTTAAAATTCCCTATTTACAGTGGCGGGGCTAAAGTTAAGCTTAAAATTAAAATAACTGCTAAATTTAAAACTAAGGAAATCTTACATGCTTACATGAACCTATCATTAAAAAGAAAGAAATCAACTCCAGAAACCCTTAATTCATTTGAATCAGATAATGAAACAAAGATTAGAAAAGTTTCAGCAATCACCTGTCACTAGTGTCAGTAATGTTATAGTGTTTCCAGCGAATCCTCTCGCCAGATAACGCTAGTCTGACGTGATATTAATGAACTGCCTGCTTAGTTCTGGTTATTTAATTTGTATAGGTTGGTATGAATTCCAGGAACGCACTGAGAAATACTGCATTTATTTTGCAAAGTTTGTTTTAAAACGAAATTGATTTATCTTTCAGTTCTTCTTCTTCAGGTGCCTTGTCCGCCTCGGACGTAGGCAATCATCATTGCTATCTGAACCTTACCTACAGCTCGACGGAACAATGTGGTGGTGCTCACTTCGTACCATCGCCTTAGGGTTTTCAGCCAGGATATTCTTCTTTTACCCGGGCCTCTCCGTCTTTCGATTTTCCCTTCTATAATGAGTTTTAAGAGTCGATACTTGTCATTCCTTAAAGTGTGACCAAATTACTCCAGTTTGCGCTTTTTCAATGTGAATAGAACCTCCAGTTGTTCACCGATACGTTGAAGTATCTCTGTGTTACGCACTCTCATGATCCTCCTATATGTCCACATTTCAAAGGTCTCCAATTTTTTACACATCGCGTCCGTCATAGTCCAAGCTTCCATTCCATAGAATATTATGCTGATCACGTAACAGCAAAGCATTCGGATGCGCAGAGGCATGCTTAAGTCTCTACTGTAAAGTACATTATGCATCCTCTAATCTCCTGCATACCGTCCCATTTCTCGTTCAGCTGACACCCAAGATATTTAAAAGTTTCCACTCGTTCAATACGTTTCCGATTGATTTCCAGCAGTCCATCCACGTTGTTTGACTTGCAAACTGCTAGCCACTTTGTCTTCTTCACGTTCAGGCCTAGACCGGCCACCGAACTCGCAGCCGTCACTCGGCTAACCGGCTCTTGCAGCCCCTCCAGTGAATCGGCAACCAGAACAGTGTCATCCGCGTACCTCAGATTGCTGATTTTTATCCCATTCACAGTGATTCCCTCGTCACACTCGTCCAAAGAATCCTGAAATGTCCTATTGGAATACAAATTGAATAACAATGGCGACCAAATGCATCCCTGGCGGACGCCTCTCAGGTTTGGTTCACTTACTATGGCTACTATGGGCATGCGACCCCCTCCCAACCCCAAAATGGCCTCAATAAATCGCTGCACAGTTCCAAGTTCTAAAAATAGTAATATACTAGTACATATTACATAATCAATTGCACTTGGATTCTCACTAAGAACATATCTCTTAGGATCATTTGGTAAGAGCGATTTTACACCAAAACTATTAAAAATATCATGCAGACATTCTGATTTTCCAGTCAACCAAACTGTCCACATTCAAGTCGCCACACAAAAGTACTAGCTACCATTCAGGGACCACGAACCGGCCTTTGGGATATCAAAACAGGCAACAAAATCAACATTAGATAGATGGTCGGAAAAACAACACCTATCTCGATGGCAAGGGTTACCTATTCAAATACACGCACTGGCCGTAATTGGAGAACCATCGAAAATACCATCGAATGGGATGCTAACCCTGACGCGGCACCAGTTGAAATCTGTGATGGATCTGCTAACAGGCCACTGCCACCTGCGAAAACACCATCAACGGATGGGTATAAACAACGGTTCCATTGAATGCAGACTCTGCGTCGAAGAGGATGAAACCGCTTCACACATAATATACCGCTGCGTAGCGCTGGTTCGTAGAAGACAAAATGTCTTCGGTAACATACAACGTGGTGACAACCTCCCACATGACAAGCTTGGTAGAAGGTTACTGGACCTCATAGAAGGAACAAACATATTCTAACAAGATCGGGGCACACAATAAGCCGATAGGCTGCAGTGATAGAAGTTCGGGCCTTTAAACCGACCAACCTGATATTTAACTGAAATAAATCCTCAGCATTAAAAAGAAATAAAACATATACAATTTTTTTAATTAATATTAAAAATCGGTAGCATCAGCTGAGGTAGAAGCCGTAGAAGGCAGACAATAATTATGTAAGAAAAACTGAATGTGGAATATGTTTTATATTATTTTTAAATAAAAATTAGATTACAACGAGTTGCCACTGCATATTTTTAATAGCCGCCATTTGTGGGAGGCTTTTATATGCCTATTTAAGCTGACAAAAATGATAAATGTGCAAAGGAAGCGGTTAATACTCCGAAATGGCACATTTATCTCAAGTAATCAAAAATATGTTGAGTTTTGCTTACAGAGGTTTCCATAATGAGCAGAATTTAGCGTTAATTCCCGTTGCATTAAATGCAGAAGAGAATACAGTGTAGGAGAATGGGAATTATTTATTTAAGAAACTAGGTGTTTATACCATTTAATAACCTCAGTTAATAAAGCATAATTTCATTATTTCATTTCATATTTAAATTGTGAATTACGTCTTTATTAGTTAGGCACTAAAAAAATAATTTCAAATTATAGAATTTAAGTAACATAGAAACTAGCAATCTGACATACTTTTCAAAGTCATAATTGACGATCAGAAAGTGTGGAACAACGAAACAACAGAACCAATCCCTGGGGCCATAATCTGGTACAATAACTGCTCAAAATCCAGGAGAGGTACAGTGTCTGGAATAAACGAAGTAAGATCGGAGGGATTTTACCACTTTTTCCTGGGTATATCAAGCGGAACTCGACGCCATGTTGTAATGCACGCAGGACGGAAACGGAAGGGTTTACTCCAACAAGCATATCCAAATATTCCCAGACAGTTAAGTAGCTCCGCGAACCGAAAGAGGTTGAGAACATTATAAACAATCATGGTGCATTCATGTGTAGTTTGTAAAAGAATGGATCATTTAATTTTTTATCAGTAAGTATTGTTTATGTTTTAATATTTTTTTTAATCATCTGATATAACAAGACTTCAACATTATTGCCAGTCAGTCTTCCACCCATTACTATTTCTATAACATTTCACACAATCACAGCTTCACTTTCCAAGAGTTTTATGCATGGATTATGGGATGTGTAGTTTACAATAACTTTGGTCAATCCTGTCCAATGTGCATCTAGCCAGGACGGACCTCGGGAAGAAAGAAGAACATTTTTAACAATTATCTTATTTTGTTTATAAATTCGGATTTTGTTCCTTAATTTCTACTTCTTTAGTTTTTTTATTAGTTTTTTTTATATATTTTACTGAAAAAGTGTTGTTTAGAAATGTTTATGATAGTAACTATTTTAATTTTAATAAATAGATAAGGAATAGACCATGTAAAAGTTTTTCTTCAGACAGCATTACCCAAATTATAAATCTTTAACCTTGGTTTAAGAATCTAAGAGTCAAAAGTAATCTATATTAAATACCACATGCAACCTTCTGGTGTGAAATGTAAAAGCACGGCAACACTTAAGTCTGATTAGGATTAAAAGATTAATATAAAAAACTCCCACAAGAACAGAACGCAGCTGTGAAATTCATATATTCTAACAAGTGCTGCTAGGCTATTAATATAATTTCTTTTGGATGTCATTCCTACCCCCCGTACTGACAGTGGTTAAGCTATTTTTCACTTGATTAAGCAGGCTCAACATATATAGAACGCATATTAATCTTTAATTAGATAGGGAACGCCTTGATGGCGGTAGTCACTGGGAACTCTAGGAGAGAGTTCGAGGTTCAAACCCCACGGATGGTAAACCAATTCGGTGGATTCGGTGGAACCAAAGGTGGATTTTAGTGGTATAAGTCATGGCGTCACTGCCTGGCGTAATGCAAGGGAAGAGTGAAAAATGTACGTACCCAAACCGGATATGATCTCGTGGGGGATGGTACGCACTACACAAACATAATACAATAACTGAAGGTAACCGTCCCAATTTCGTCTGCTTCGCGCAAGGACGTAACAGGGAGAGCGATTTTTAAACCTCTTATAGGAATTTATAGGTCAGTGTTTTTTTGATCAAACACAAGCACTATAGGAAAAATCCTTTAGGGCACTCTGAGAGTGGTGCGTGTGCGCAAAAAGCGATTCACGCTGGTTTTGAATCGCTGGAGGCTATATTCGTTGGGAAAAACGACCTCGGGAAGGTCGTTCCATAAAGATGAAGTCCTCCAGATGAAAGAATTCTTAAAACTTGAAGTTCGAGGAGTACTAAGCTTAACCACATATGGATGGGCGGCAGTTGTTCGTCGTGCATTTCTGCTATTCGCTGCTCTGGGCGGAATAAAAAAGGCAAGGTCAGCCGAGCACTTTCCATGCAAATATCTGTAAAAGAGGGTCAAATCCCCAACCTGTCTTCGATGTTCTAGGCTGTCGAGGTTCCTCGTCAGCTCGTGGTCTCCAATCAGACGAATGGCCCTCCTTTCGATGGAATCCAGCTGCCGAAGAGTATGTTTGGGTGCAGAGCTGCAGACATGAGAGCAGTACTCTAGTGATGGTCGAATCTGGGCTTTGTATAGCGTCAAAAGTTACTGAGGTGTGTACAACTTTCTGATTCGGAAGAGTACACTAAGTTTCTGAGAAGCTATGTTGGCAATTGCTACAACGTGGTTATGCCAAGATATATTTCCTCCCAGATTCCCGCCAAGAAAATTAATAGATGAAGCCAGTGGGATTGCGTGTCCGTCCATTACTATATCCGGTTCTGTAATGTTAATCTTTTTAGAGGAAACTGCTGCCTGGGTTTTTTTGCGTTAAATTCGACTTGGTTACTGTCACCCCAAATCAAAATTTCTTCCAGGTCTTTGTTGAGGCGTGATACTTCATGCTATCTGCGTAGATGTGCGTCGGCAGCAGATGTTTGTGCATTTAAACAGAAAGATGAGATAAGTGTGCTATCGTCAGCAAAACTAAATATAGGATTTTTCGTTTGGTTGCTAATGTAGAGTAAGAAGAGAGTGGGAGACAATATGGACCCTTGAGGAACACCGGCATTGATGGTGAAGGTGTCTGAGAGAAACCCGTCAATCGCCACTTGCATCCCGAGACTCCCCATGATGTTCTATTGCGTTGTTCCAAATATGGGTGACATAGGCTAGAAGATCTCCAGTTGATCTGGACTAATGACAATATATCGTTCTGTGTACTGGGTGTGTACACGTTTATTGTATGTTTAGGTTACCCCGATACTTTTTAAATGTATTGTTTTTACATTGGAGTACTAGATGCTGATATTCAGTGCTCCGTATGTAATTTCGCAGTTGTTGAAATCTCACAGGTTTGCCAACTATAGAATCCAAATAAGGAAAATCAAAACCTCAAATCGGCTACTATTATTACAGACATTAAATCCTCTCAAAATAAATCTTTAACAGCGGTACATTTCGTTGGAAGTAAATCCGGTAGCTCTGAATGTATACGGTACACTTTGAGTTGTTTTTTTAACACAAACAAAAACTCCCAAATTAATACGGGAGATTATACGGTTCATATTTGGGTTAATCCAGAAAGTGGCATTATTCAAAGTGCAGTCCGGCCTCTGTTTGTTGAGTAAACATACAATCTTTGACAGCGAGCGTTTCAGATAAAATATTTTTATTTTTAAACGCTTTAGGTCTGTTACCGAAAAGCGGTGACTTTTTGTTAGTATAAGGGGGTTGAACTGAAGAGAAATTAATGGGAAATGTGTTATTTTATGGTGACTCTATTTTTAAAATAAAGGAAAGGGACCAGTTATTATTTTCTTTAAATTATCTCAAAAAGACAACAACTTTCTACAACTTTTTGACGTAACAAATTTTGTCATCTTCTTAAGCAGAATGTCAATTGTGGTTTATATAGGGTGTTATATAATATACTATTTCCTAATTCGCTACTGTAAACGGTTTATTAGCAGCATCAACAACAGTTTGATGTTTATAAAAGTTCTTTAAGGCATTGTTTTTGGGTGATTTTTGTATTGGAGCGTTGATATTACTGATTAAAATATAGAAAGGTGCCAATAACAAATCATATTTTAATTTTTAAATTAAACACAACAAGTAACGCGAACACAAATAAACAATATTTTTATTTAATCTTTGTTTAATTTTCCATTTTTATCAAAAAAGGTAAAAAGTATTTTTTCGGAGGCCGACGATGTCCACGAAATAAAAGTAAATAAACTCGCAAGCAAAGGAGAAAAATAAATGTTTCTGTCCCATAATCTGCCTATTATTAATTAATGAATATTACTGTGTTACATATTATTTATTAATTATGCCATTTGCCACAGTTTGTATTTTTTTTAAATTTTAAAATCCATTGATAAAGAATTGTGTATCTTACAAAGTTGTCTAAACAATATAGGTGTCGTTCGTATTTTTAATTTAAAAATACAAAAATCATGAAATTTTATAAGTAAAAAGTTCAGATTTGATTTCAAACTTAATAATAAACTTGAAATAAAATTAAAAACGTTCCAGGAAATTAAATTCCGACTCGTAGAATGGCATATTCCAGAATGTCGTTTAATAGATTTCTTTATCGTCGGCAAGTTTTAATAAGGATTAGAAAGGATAAAAAGCTTTTCTGTCGTAAAAAGTTTGGAGAAATTTCTAGTCAAATATTTATAAATGAAAAGTTCCTATTTTTAAAGCGGATTTGTACCTACGATGCCCGGTTAATTTCCAGACAAAAAGAGAGTGACGTTAAAATCAGGATAGAGGAGCAAGACGTTAAAGCCGTATTACAGTCGGCATTTCTTCTCTTGCAGCGGAGATTCTCCTCTTGCGGCAATAAAAATCTCACGGACCCACATGCAGTAAATCATTTGAGATCAGCTGGCGCTGTGAAAAAATCCCACCAGCAGTTGGTAGTGTCGAAATCCCTAAAATACCCCCAGAATTAGAGATGAGCAAACCTGTTCATTTTGAATAACAGTTATAGCAGCTACTGCTCCTTCTTCTTCTTAAGGTGCCATGCAGGTTCCTGCGTAGGTGTCCATCCTTTCATCCTTATCAAATTTGTCTGTTTGTTGCAGCGCTTTGGAGTGTTTGGAATGTGGAGTGTATCCCTGTCCATTGTCGAATGTTTCTCAACAAGGATAATTTCGTTCTCCCTAACCCCCTTTTTCCTCCTTCAATTTTGCCCTGCAGGATAAGACGTTGAAACTCATAACGTTCTCCACGTATAATGTGTCATAGGTACGATATTTTTCTTCTTTTTCTGGCTTCAAAAAGTTCACGATCTGTCAATTCTGCCCTCTGGAGTACTTCTTCATTTCTTACGTGACCAATCCATGATATTCTAATCATTCTACGCAGAGTCCACATTTTGAATGCTTCAAATTTGTTTATTGAAGTAGTTTTTACGGTCCATGCCTCTACTCCGTACAAGAGAACCGACCATTCATAGCACTTAACCATTCTATATCTGATATTGAAACTCAACTTCCTATCTATAATGAACTTCCAAAGCTTTAGGAAGGTTGTTTTTGCTGGTTTTATTCTGCATTTTATTTCTTGCTCTGGGTCCCAGTTTTCGTTTAGTGTACACCCCAAATATTTAAATTTCGCAACTTGCTCAATGTCTTCACCATTTACAAGAATCCTTGAGTTCTGAACGTTGGTCCTACTGACGACCATGAATTTTGTTTCGCTAGTATTAATTTTCAAGCCCATTCTTCTATTAGCTTCACTGACCTGGTCTAATAATGTGTGGAGATCATTTGCATTATCTGCGAGTATTGCCGTATCATCCGCATATCCTTTTGTTAATGGGTAATCCATTAATTTTAATACCTATAGGACTATCTAGAACTGACTCAGTAAAGATTAAATAACATTGGTGACAGGATACAACCGTGTCGAACACCCTTTTTTATTTCAAACTACTCTGTTATCTGTGTTTTGTAATTGAATTTCTGCTTTTCGTTCCAGTACAGGTTAGCTATGAGCCTTACATCTTTATCGTCTAGTCCTATGTCTTTAAGATATGATATTAGCAGACTATGCTTAACCTTGTCTCGTAGTCTATAAAACATATGAAGACATCTTTTCTTTGGTCTTGACAGTTTTGTATTAGTGTCTGTAGACTGAATATGGCCTATCTAGTTCCAAAACCATTTTTAAATCCAAACTAACTACTACTACTAGCTTCTTCGCACTTTTTGTAGAGCCTTGCGTGTAAAATTCGTAGCAAGAGCTTCAAAAAAATTACTCAATAAGCTGATAAGGCGGCAATATTTACAAGTTTTTGCATTGTTTGTTTTTGGTATAGTGATGAAGGTAGAGCGGAGCCAATCCTGTAGAAAATATCCCGTGTCATAGATGCTGTTGAATAGTTTAACTATTGTTGACAAATTGAAACTTCTCAGAATACATATTATCAGGCCCCGAGTTTCATTGCCTATCTTATTTTACTTTCCAGTATACTTGGTCCTGATAATGATTCGTTTGATTGGGCTAGTGGATTTTCTGGTCGGTCATCGTTAAAGAGATTAACTGTATATTCCTTACAGGTATGCAGTAGTTCCTTGGAGTCCACTATTATTTTTTTTTTCATCTCTCATGATATTTCATCGTCCTAATGCTACTACTCTAATATTAGTAAAAAAATATTGCTTAATAAATAATGTGAAATGATAATTTAAGTAGTTATTTCAAATAGCAATTAGCAAGTCATAAAAAGCTGCTTCGACCAAATAAAACAGTAAAAAATAGCATCAATCTAGCACTACCGAGACTTGCAATAGTTATTTTTTGCGGATTTTAAGCGTCGTATTTTGATAGTTTCAGAATTAGCTACACCATTGCTTTACCTAAAAAAAAACATAATCTCATTATTCTCACTTACCGACGAAATAATTAATCCGGGGTGAGAGTAGTCGAATTTCTTACACACCACGCACTGACGAACCATTGTATACAACGTGTCCAAGATAAGGAGGGCCAGTACAGGGATCTCAGAAACCGTAAGCGATACGAAGTCGGTTAAATGGATGTAAAGTTGCGCATTTACGTGCCTAATAATATGCCGTTCAGAAAGTTTTAAAATTCCGAGTAGTTCCGGAGATATCCGGAAAAAACGATATTCTGAAAAATCGTTTTATTGTTTTCCTGGGTTTTTTTGAGATCGAATTCTAAATAAAGTAAATTGCACTTTTTCCGCTCTATCTAACAGCATTAATTGTTTTGTAATCCGACGAGTCGTCTTCGAAGGGCCATTATCACCTTTATTTTTTTATATACGGTCCTGTTTTTCTGATATTGGAATTTGATAGTTTTTTTTCTTCCATGCAACGATGTATGTATGACGCATTGTGGTTTAATGACGTTTCGAGGGTTTTTTGAACAACATCAGGAAATTTTGGGATACGGTCCTGTATTTCTCCTAATTTTATAAATAATATCTCATAAGTAAGCTATAAATTTTTACTTATGTTGGACTAATTCAATAAATAACAAATAATTTAATAATAAACCACAAATAAGTGAACAAAATACAGGAACATTATTTCAAACTTCTGTTATTTCGGGATTTAAAGGAATCGTGATCGTGTGAGAACGTTTTCAGAGGATTTCTATTTTCCTGAAAATATGGAACATAAATTTAAAAATGCTGAAAAGTTTGATATTCTATCCCATGGTTTATTTTATCTCAAAAAAACTGTTATGTGGCAGTTACAAGATGTTATTTGTGCTAGGAGAATAACGAAATGATTTTTGTTCTCTTATTTGTGGTTTATTATTAATGTACTTGTTATTTATTGAACTAGTCCAACATAAGTAAAAATTTAGAGCTTACTTATGAGATATTATTTATAAAATTAGTAGAAATACAGGACCGTATCCCAAAATGTCCTGATGTTGTTCGTCCTCGAAACGTCATTAAACCACAATGTGTCATACATCGTTGCATTCGGAAGAAAAAAAGCTATCAAATTCCAATATCAGAAAAACAGGACCGTATTTAAAAAAAAAGTTGATAATGGCCCTGTTAGATAGAGCGGAAAAAGTGACAATGCAAAGGTGCAATTTACTTTAGAACTCGATCTCAAAAAAAACCCGGAAAACAATAAAACGATTTTTCAGAATTTCGGTTTTTTCCGGATATCTCCGGAACTACTCGGAATTTTAAAACTTTCTAAACGGCATATTATTAGGCACGTAAATGCGCAACTTTACCTCCATTTAACCGACTTCGTATCTCTTACGGTTTCCGAGATCCCTGTACTGGCCCTACTTATCTTGGACACGTTGTATGTCTAATAAATAACTCTAAATAGTTTTAATTAATCCAAAAGCACCGCCGGCGATAATGAATGAAATTAGTAAACTTGAGGGTCTTTTTTACACTAGCAGGTAAAAATGAGCATACAGCATTGCCACTGTGATTTCGTTAAAACATTGCAATTTAATGTTCCAGGAATAATATTATACTTTTCGGTTTCAAACGCAGGCGGTAGATTTAGGACTATCAGTACAGACTTCGCATCATTGATAGGGGCCAATTTTATAAAGTGGGTTTAAATCGCACTGTTCGGTTTAAACCTCAGATTAGTGAAAACGGTGATTTTATAAAATAGGATTGTCAGCGACGCTCGACTTAAGAGCAACCATCCTGGTAATAAGTTAATCGGTAGAAAGAGTACCGCTTAAACTCAATAATACGATTTAAGACACAGGACACAGTATTATAACCCTAATATTTGAGTTTGTTTTTTATTGTTTCTTGCTGCACCAATTATTTTAATAATAATAATGGATAT
Source organism: Barypeithes pellucidus (assembly GCA_963991005.1). Lineage (NCBI taxonomy): Eukaryota > Metazoa > Arthropoda > Insecta > Coleoptera > Curculionidae > Barypeithes > Barypeithes pellucidus. Next base: position 20,162,355 of record OZ022557.1, on the reverse strand, counting down.
TTAAATTTTTATTAATGAGTTATTAACGGACGACGAAGATGATTTTGTAAATATTATTGAGCAAGCATAGGCGGGACAGAATATTTCGGATCCGCCCCAATTACATGAAAACCTTAACTTGTTAAGCCTCCTAATCAAGCATACTTTTGAGTATCCATTTGGATACGCAGGCCTTTTATTTCGATACCCATTAAACATGAAATGGATCCTTACATTTTTTAATTACTTAGTAATTTAAAAACTACTGAACTGATACCAGTGATGACTGATACCTAAAAATGCTTTAAAATGATCAGAGTCGGAAAAAATATTTAAAAAATAGGGCTGCTTAAAGACATGGATACGCAGTAGAAAATCACTAGAAGATGCCTTGCTCCTAAATCATGTTTTAGAGCGTCCAACAAACCGATGAGTATATACAATATACAGGGTGTCCGGGAACATGTGGGAAATCTCCCGGATATGAAGAAAACACGTGGAAAGAATACTATAGGTTCATATAAACTTCTTTCGTATCGGCCTCCTCTTCGGAGATATGGGCTCCCAAAGAGCACCAATGGAATCAAGTTTTTTACACATAATTATTGAACCACCTGGTATATTTCAATTATTTTTTAATATGATGTATACCAGGTAAGACCCGTCAAATTACTGCCCAAGAAAGTGGGCTCATGGGCCCATTTTTTTTACGACCTGTATGATGAGAACTTTGGACAATATTTTTTACATACCTTTAACTATTGACTAAAAATTAAGTACTCTTCATTCATGTCGCTAATCCTAACCATTTTCGAGAAAACGTCATTTTAATTACATCATGTATTTGGCGTATCTCGGTAAGAGATCCTTCTTTGTTCCTATGAAATGATGATCATCAAAATTCCGCTTTTTCATATTTAACCCGTGAGAAGATAGGGGGATCAGTGCAAATAAAATGACGTTTCCTCGAAAACGGTTAGGATTAGCGACAGGAATGAAGAGTACTTAGTATTTAGTCAATAGTTAAAGGTATTTAAAAAACATTGTCCAAGTTCTCATCATACAGGGCGTGGGCCCATGAGTGTTACAGCTAGTCCGTCCCTGCAGCTGTGACTAATTCACAACAGTTTCTTGGGTAGCAATTTGACGGGTCTTACCTGGTATACATCATATTAAAAAAGAATTGAAATATACCAGGTGGTTCAATAATTATGTGTAAAAAACTTGATTCCATTGGTGCTCTTTGGGAGCCCGATACGAAAGAAGTTTATATGAACCTATAGTATTCTTTTCACGTGTTTTCTTCATATCCGGGAGATTTCCCACATGTTCCCGGACACCCTGTATAATACATTTAGTTATAATCCTCCTAGTAATAACCCTCTATTATAAAATAGTCATAATTTGACTGTAATTTAATCCCCTGATTATTGTACCGTTTAAGTATTAATGTAAATCCAAGACTTAAGATCACTTTATAAAATTGGGCCTTACTGTTTAAAACTTTGTATGGTTCTGACAGCCATAAAAACAATTCTGTCTATTTATTAATTAAATGTTTTTGGAAATCCCCATACTGCACGAGTCGCCGCTACTGTATCTATGTATTGTGCGATAAAATAAATACGTAAGTCGTTACATTTCCATAACCAATTTAAATATATGATACGGATTAAAAAATTTCCAGACCCAAAATGACATAATTATGAAAGAGCCTAGCAATTAAAATTTAAAAAGGGTTGAGATAAATACCAGACAAGGAAATTTTAAAATGATACATAAACGGCTAAGCGCTTCCGTACTAAATATTAAACATGTTTTCACAACATAAAAGGTCCCTTAATGAAAGGGACCGACCCTCTTTAAAACCAAAGAAATATTTAATGAAAGATTAAAGCTGAAATGTCTCTTTCAACAAAAATAAAAGCAAAAAAACGACACTGCCTGTTCACACATACTAGGATAAAGAATAAAGTCACATGTGTATCGCTCGGCTGCTTTTCCGACGAGGGAATAAGACAACATCTTTGGATAATTCTTTGAAAATGGGATGGTTTGTTGTAATTAAGGTAACTAGTTTAAGGAGTTATGCTCCTAAATGTCATTTTATCTTTTATGTATATTTCGATCCTATTGTGCCGGACTCGTTACATTATACAGGGTGTGAATTTGACAATTTCCCAACCTTAAAATCTCTCCGCTCCCAGTAAATAATTGACCAATCAAACGACGTGTCAAATAAAATTTTTAGGTTATCTGGTGGGCAAACAAAGGTCATGTCCATAATTATGTTTACTGTTAAGTTCGTAGTGTTTTTGGAGCGTTTTACTGTGTTTGTGTGGTCTTTTGTTAACAAATTTATTATTAGAATAGATTCATTTAAGTGTATATAATAAGTATTTGTGGAAGAAAAATGCCGACAACATGTATTGTGGTTAAATTGTGGAAGCCGTCGTGGTCGCGACCATTTCCCTTAGTTTCTTTTGATTCGCAGTGAAAGAGACTATTCATTACCCACAAATAAACGATTTATCAAAGAAATGGCGGGATATGTGATTAACAGAGCAGCTATCAAGAGGGACGATCTTACAGAATCAATTTTAAGAAACCAGAGAGTGTGTAGTTAGCTATTCAAATGGCCCTACTCGAAGAGAACTTTAAAATATTTTTTCCTATCGCTTTATCTACTTAAGTTTTATAATAATTAAAAATATACTTACATAGTTTTAAAAAATATATTTTGGATCTTGTAGAACCTATAGTACATACAATTTGTAAATAAACCCATTTTGATAATAGGTATTTTTTTAAAAGCCATTCATTGATGATAAATAAGGATATTTAGTATAAGTACTTTTGATACACACTGAATTATATATATATATAAATAAAACAATACATTTAATAAAAATAATATATTTAACAAATGGAAAATATGGAAATAAATTATTATTAAATAAAAATAAATAAGTACAAGGTTTTGAGTTCATATTTGAATAAATTTACCATCCCTCCTTTGGACACTGAAGGTAAAGCCACCTCTGTCTTAACGTACCAGAAACTGTGCCGAAGAACATTTTTGCAATTGGGATAATGGGCAGTTCCGTGGACAATAACGGCAGGTACATCGGTACAAAGAAATCATACCTTTATTTCTGTTGATATATTCCACAGCAAAAATTGGTTTAGCAGTGGCTTTTTGTGAATGATTCACCTGAAAAAGCAATTATATAGAGTAACATAAAGTATTGCATTCCGAAAAATGAGTGACACCCCTTAAATTCTTTTAGTTCAAAAGTGAAAGATCTTATAAAAAAGTTGGTCACTCCTGCACTAGGTATCAAATACTTGAAGTAAACAAAAATAATTACCTTTCCAAGCATGACATAAAACTCATTTACAACCTTCGTTCCCAGATTTATAACAGAACTGGCTGAAAAATTTTAATGAGCTTCAAAGGTTTTGTAGGCTTTCATCTGCTCATGTGTATAAAAACTATGTGTTAAGGGTACAAAAATGGAAATAATAGATGATAGGCCACTGGTAGAATCCCATTAATGGTGTAGTCCAAATCAACAACTGCCATGGTAAAAAGATCCAAATAATTTCTTAATTTCAGCTTAATTAGAAATCTAAAACAAATTATAATTTTATATCATTTGAATATGATATTCAAGCATAGAATTTTACTACTTAAATGAGAAAAATTCTTATGAATCTTAAATTGAAAGTATAATCAAAATGTAAACAAACATACCTCTGGTCTACGTCTGAGCATTTTTGTAATAACTTCCTCAAATATGAACTCTGCATGATAAAACACGTTTTCACAATTAAATGGTCTAAAAAGAACTAGCCAGAACTAACAAATATTTAGAATTTAGATGGTTTAAAACTCCCAAGAAAGGTAATAAACCTATCTGAATCAATGCAAGCAATGGGTTTGTTTGCCCACCTTTTGTAAAGGAGTTTTTAATTTGTGGTGATTCGATTCGCTGTTTGGTAGGTTAGTGACTTGTTTTTAAGATGAAAGGACACAAGTGCATGGTGCTTTTTTGCAAAAGTCGTGGATCAATACCAGGCATAAAGTATTTCAGGTATGTACATATATACGAAAATATTTTGCTTATCACATTATCCAATTTTCGGAACCGAATTTCACTAAAAAGTTTGTAAAAAAAGAAGAGAGTGTCGCTCGTATACAATATAATATATATGTGGTCACTACCTAACCTTAAAATTAATGCATTTTTATTTTGGTGCATTAGTAGCTGATAATAATTCCCAAAATAGTCAATATAGTCATTCATTCTTAATTTTTGGTTTAGAAAAAAGTTAGGTTAAGAAACATACGACGTCTGATGAAAGTTAATAAAGCTCATCGTGTCGATTGCTACTAATATTCGGACGAAATTTGGCACCAAAAGTTTACACCAATCAGGTCACCGTCGGATCATCATATCGTCAGAAATCGTATGCATGGAACGCTGTCTTAAATCGAACTAAACGAAATTTTGATTGCAATATTTTTCCTAGTTAACCAGTGAAATTTACATTAAAAAAGTTGAAATCCGGTCCTGTCGAATGTTTACTTTCACAAGGAAATTTCCGAACTGCGCAAACTCACAACGCCCCCTTCGATTCCCATAGCGGGGACATAATTGCAATATACTGTTTATATATATGTGGCAGGGACCTGGATTACGCCCGAGCGATAGCGAGAGCTAGCATAAAAGTCCGACACTAGTCAAGGGCACTACCTCCCTAGTTGTTTATTATATTTTTTCTACTCCGGTTGTTCTATATTCAAAAAAATGGTTTCTTTAATTAATAATTCAGGTAATTTACACGAGATCTTTATAAGTTCCCGCTACAGTATCGGCAACCGTTCAGGCACCGTTTCTTCACCACCTTGTTACCAAAATGGGGAATAATTTTGTGGTCGTTGGAACTAACATTCTTACTTCTAAAAATAACAACGCGCCCTTAAAATAAAGCCCTGAAGAGGAAAGTAATTATGTAAATACCCTAATGCTTAAAAATAACAAAAAACAACTTTTTTCTTATCAAACAATTAGTAATAAAGCGAATATTTGGTATTTTACAAAAAGGATTTTTTCTGAAAACTGTTACTTAAATTCTACTAATAATTTTAACTTAGTAGTAGTTCAAACTTTATAGTCATTTTACCACATTATTACAAAGACATTGTAGCAGTGTCAATCAGTCGCAGTTAGTTGGTTGAGATCTTCTTTTTTTAAACATATTTGTCAGTGTCAGAGATTTGTCTGAAAACTGATAAAATGGATGTCAATGCATTATTATTTACATATATCTCTAGGGATTAAGTAACTGCTTACCTCTCTAGAGAAGTAACACGCAAATACGTCCCCCAAATCAGTGTCAGAAAGGAGTTCTTTTCAAGCAGGGAGTAGAAAAAATATATATTTTCTTGTTCCATATTTTAAAATTTTAGAATCACCCCTACGCTGGAACACACAATGTGATCTTACCGTTTTCATTACACTTTATCACTTACTATTTATAGCTACGCTATGACGACTCTATTTAAAGGAAGCCGTCTAAGAAGAGTTTAAAAACAGAACCAGAACAAAACACTTAAAATCCATTAGGGCTTTTTTGTGTTGCGGAGCGGGGTAACTCAAGGTATTAAAATTTATCTCGGTTTATTTCAGGTTTACGATTGCTTTGAAAACACTGGTAAAAGTACTGGCATCTATGTAAATAAAATTGATAAACGTATAGCTTTTAATGAAATACGAGGTATATTTTTATCTAACGCATAAAAATATAGAATTTTCAAAATATTAGTAGAAATAAGTAGAGTTTATTATACCAACTGCATCGAGATTTTCATAAGGGAAGCATAAAATCCAGTTATTATAATTATTACAATAGCAAATACTAGAAAATTATTATTTCCCAGACCCCCCGATAATCCTTATAGAATAAGAGCGTATTTTTGTCTACACAGTAGCACTCAGATTGAATGGTACTAGCAAGAAAAGGAAGCCCTCTTCATTGATAGGATGCAACCACCTGCAGACCGGTTTCGAACTCATTTGTTCTCGTCAGTACAGGGTAGGTGTACATACCTATAATTCTAAATAGGTTTCGTAAGTTTGATTTAATCAAATAACGTCTATTCAGATTGTGTGGTACTGCTAAGAGATGGCGCTTCGCGCTGTATTTTCTCGACTACCAATGACAATACAGCGTTAAGTTAAAGTCCTCTCTGATTATAGGCATGATACAATAAACTAAAGGTAGGATATCTAACCGTCCCAATTTCGTCTGCCGTGCGCATGGTGAGTAAGTTTTAAATCTCTTATGGAAGTTTACATTGCTGTCATCGTTTTTAACTCTTTTTTGAATGTATTAAAACGTTTTAAGCATGTAATGATATATGAAATGAAAGAATAATATATGACGAGTATTTACGTATATTAATTTCATAGAAATATAACACACAAATACCACTAAAAAAAGAAAAGATATCAGAGAAATTTTTCGCGGCCATTTGAGCCGGCGACAATAGCCGAAGCATGCCGAAAGCTGCTCGCCGACCACTGCTGGTTTTGAAACAGTGTTGCCAGACTTTTACAATTGTAATAGATCCACTACTATTTAACATTCTTGTTGTGGGGCTCCCCATATGAAATTTATGTTCAATCTGGAGGTGGTCCCCCATCTAATAGGAAAGTAACGACCTTTTTTTCGTACTATTATTACTCTGACGCCGTTTTAATTAAAAGTTTTTACGTTTAGTGGTATGTGAAATGAAAGAATAATATCATGGTATTTAGGAATATTTATTTCATGAACATACAACAAAGATTAAAGCTAAAATACGACCTAATTATCTTTCCGCTTACACAACTGTATCCATTTTAATTGTTTGTTTTTATCTTTAGGAAAGCGGAAAAACCTTATATTTCTATTAAATGTCTTTGCCTGGTTATCCATATCACAACCGAACATAGCGCACCTCATTTTATGAAAATTCAGATATTTTTTTTAATAAACACAAGACTATAAGAAAACGTTCTGGTAAACTTACAAAATGTCCACCAAAAACTACGGCAACCATGCAGCAGTGTTGCCAGACATCCGTTATCGAAAGAAATAGAGTGCCGGTTCGAAACCTAATAGGAATAGTAAAAAACGGGTCAGAGTAAAAAGAGTACGAAAAAAAGGGTCGTTACTTTCCTATTAGATGAAATTTATGTTCAATCTGGAGGTGGTCCCTCCAGATTGAACATAAATTTCATATGGGGAGCCACACAACAAGAATGTTAAAATACTAGTGGATCTATTACAATTGTAAAAGTTTGGCAACACTGTTTCAAAACCAGCAGTGGTCGGCGAGCAGCTTTCGGCATGCTTCGGCTATTGTCGCCGGCTCAAATGGCCGCGAAAAATTTCTCTGATATCTTTTCTTTTTTTAGTGGTATTTGTGTGTTATATTTCTATGAAATTGATATACGTAAATACTCCTCATATATTATTCTTTCATTTCATATACCATTACATGCATAAAACGTTTTAATACATTCAAAAAAGAGTTAAAAACGATGACAGCAATGTAAACCTTCATAAGAGATTTAAAACTTACTCGCCAAGCCACGTGATCATCGGCGTGCAATCATACCTATAGTTACTTATACCATGGATTATAGGTATGTACACCTACCCTGTACGGACGAGAATAAATGAGTTCGAAACCGGTCTGCAGGTGGTTGCATCCTATCAATGGAGAGAGCTTCCTTTTCTTGGTAGTACCATTCAATCTGAAATAGTATTTTAAATTCTACTGTGTAGACAAAAACACGCCCTTATTGTATAAGGATCATCGGGTGGTCTGGGAAATAATAATTTTCCATATTGGTATTTGATATTAATACCACCTGAAAAGCATAGACTTTTTATTTCTTAAATAAATTTTATTTTGCTCTTCAGATATATGGCAACTCTGTAGGCGCGGTGTGTTTTTTTTTCTAAGGGACGGAACCATTCAAAATGTTTCCATGGCCTTTCATTAAGCCAACAAGAAATAATAAGGTCAAAATTGACTCAAATGTAAATAAATTCAAGATAATTTGTTATACTGACTCATTATAGGTTTCATAAAATATATCATTAAATGTATTTTATCAAAGTTGACATTCTAAACTAAACCAGAAACTTCTGTGTTTTAATTTTATTTCTTATGTAGTTCCGCTCTTCGTAGCGCCGTTAAAATGCACAGAAATTTGTCTGTACAGTGATGTGAAACGCGGGAAGGAAACTGCGGTATCAATACAGTGTATTTATTTATTTTCCACTTATAAATAATGAATTATTGTTTAAGCAATGCAAATATTTCAGAGTGTGATTTTTTAGTTCATTTTATGAATATTAACTTCAACATACAATTTTCATTTAAATTTTATATTTTTTTATATCACCGATAGTACTTTGCATCCTATTTTCAATTTTGATATGTGTTAGAAGGAACAAACAACAACGAACAAACCACGTAAGTAAATTAGAAACGTAATTGTTCTATTGAGCCACCAGTAGCGTCGCACCAAATATGTTTACAAAAAAGTTGTACGCCACTGACATTCTCCATATGATTCATCATCATCATCATTCAGCCCATATCTGTCCACTGCTGGACGTAAGCCTCCCTTGTTGGGCTCCACGTTCTTCCATCTTGTGGCACCTGTATCCAATTTGTTTGGACACGACTTATGTTCTCAGACCATCTACTCGGTGGACGACCCCTGTTCCTGTTTGCCTCTAGGCCTCCATTCCATAATTCGCTTGGACCATCTATCGTCCCGTTCTCGCTATGTGTCCCGCCCAGTTCCACTTTAGAGTTGCTATTCTCTCCACTGCATCAGTCAGCCCTGTTCTTCTGCGCAGTTCCCTGTTTGTGATGTGATCTATAAGGGTCAGTCCTAGCATTGATGTTTCCATTGCGTGTTGTGCCACTCTTATCTTCTGTACAGCCTTTTTTGTTAGGGTTAAGGTCTCTGCACCATATGTCAGAACAGGCAGAACGCATTGATTGAATACTTTTCTTGTTAGGCAAATTGATAGGCCTGATTTAAATATGTGCTTTAGATTTCCGAATGCGGCCCCATGTTAGTCCTATTCTTCTAAACAATTCGCACGTTTGATTTGTATGAGGTAGTTTCCTAGATTGGGATGCTCCATATGGTTATTTTTTCTAATTAGACGGTAGATCATACATGAAAACAGTTTACTCCCTTAAAACTAATTATTAACATTGATTTATTATATCTATTAGAAAATAACTGCAGAAAATTTTAATTGATGATTTAGACAGTCTGGAATAATAAATTCAATTTAAAATGTAAATATACTTTATTGGTATACATTTTAAATTTGCAAAAACATTCCGCAAAAAGTTTTATTGTTTATCAGCGAATTTTGTGAACTCCTATTTAATTATTTTCTCGTTCTGCCTTGTTTTAAATTTTTATTTACCTTAGGTCGAAATGTTTTAGTTAAACTTTAGTTAAAAATACATCAGCAGGAACTTTTTGATTACGATGAATTCTATGGATTAACTTTTAACCTCACAACAATCATCCCGAATACGAGAATTTCTGTGAGCACATTTTTTTTTTTAAAGGGCATGCCGAATATATCTTAATAGATATTTATGTTATAAGGATCATAATAACGGTCATTATGGTACTAGCCGTGAGTATTATTGGACGAGGCGTCAGCCGAGTCTAATAACACGGTGTGTACCGTAATGATTGTTTATGATCCGAATTTCAGACAATATTTTATATTCCGACGATTCTTGTGTTTTTTTTTTTGATGAATTTTAAGTTTTCGTCAGTAAACTAATAGCTTGATTTTAATAAAATCAGGTAACTATAGAAGTATTGTCATTGCAGAATTGAATTTTTAATTTTACCGTTTATATAATATAATATGGATAATTTGCCATCAGAAATCGAAGAATTGGCCAACAAAGCAGTTGTTGGTTTGTTGCCCGAAAAGTCTAAAGGCATATATGAAAAAACTTATGCCAATTACAAAACTTGGTGTTCCCAGAAAAAGGTTGTCAATATCGTACACGAAAAGGTACTTTTGGCATATTTCAAGGAAGAATTTTTGCGTCTATTTTTCATTATAGTACTCATTCCTATAATGAAATAATTATAGTACTCAGTCCTATAAAGTATGTCATTTTGACACTGAAAATGAAATCCATAATAATGTCATTATGACACGTCGGAATATAATAGATATTTATGTTATAAGGATCATAATAACGATCATTATGGTACTAGCCGTGAGTATTATTGGACGAGGCGTCAGCCGAGTCTAATAACACGGCGGCATATGGGAAACTTTTTTATTATTAATTTTACGAAAAAAAATTTTCTTCATAAAAAGTTCTGCATGGTTCAAAACCTAAAATGCAACCATCAGATGTTAAATTTTTTCAGTCGTATACGAGATTTGTGAAAAAGCTCCACAGTAAAGTACCTGTATTTTTGACAATATCGAAAATTGTTATAAAGAAAAACGTTTAGAACTAAAAATAGCTTCCAAATATTCAAAATTGATGATTTACATTAAAAAAATATTTTTTTCTACATTTTCTCTGCGACTACGTTGGAAATTTAAGTTTGCACATTAATGCATGCATTACTTTTAATAATTATAAATTTGATAAAACAATTCTAAATAAAATTTAACAATTATCTCTTAATTTTTATTGAACAATGATAACCTTTAAGTTACTTAATCACTAGTTTATAACGTTCTAACGATGCATTTAAATGAATAACAAGTTGTATGTATAATTTACTTTGTTACAATAAATACTAATGAATAATCTCTATCTTCAATTTACTAATTCCTCCACATATCCTCCATTTCGGTTCATACATGTAACAAATTCTCTTAAGACATTGCTAACCATATGGGGAGTTATATTACTAACCTCTTCTGCAATTATTCTCTCTAAATGGTCAACATCTTGAAATGGCCTTTGAAGGTAAACCTTTTGCTTTAAGTAATCCCATAAGAAAAAAATCGAGTGGGGTTAAATCTGGAGACCGCGGAGGCCAAGGAATTCCGAAAAACGATGAAAAACTCTTCCATTGAAAATATTTTATATGTATTGACGTACATATAATCTGCTGTGACATGGGGCACCATCCTGCTGGAACCATATCTGCTGACGTTCAAGTAAGGGAAGGTTATCAAGAAAATCATTTATTTTATTGTTTAAAAAGCACAAATAACGATCCGCATTCAAGGTTTCTCGGAGAAAAAGGTCCAATTATTTGATTTTTATACATTCCGCACCACACGTTTGTTTTGAACGAATATTGGTCCAGAGTTTTCAACGTAAAATATGGATTTGTATCACTCCACCAACGACAGATATTTGACTTGAAACTGTCCCATTTGATGAGAATGTTGCTTCATCCGAAAAAATAATACACCTTGACATAAATGGGTTATCTACTACGATTCCCTGTATGTCACAACAGAATTCTAATCATCTAGCATTATCTCCTGGTCTTAAAGTATGAATTTTTTGACGTTTGTAAGGGTGATATTTGTATTTTTTTAGAATCTTTGAAACTCTATCTTTTTTATATCCTTTGGCAATAAAGATGCCCTTTTTCGCAAAGGATATTTAGGATGCTCAGTTGCAGAGAGCATTACTTGCAACGCAATGTCATTATTTTCTACCATGCTTTGCCGTTTTTGCAAAATTTATTATGTACATCTCCACAAGTCTTAAATTTATTAAATATTTTTCTTACAGTTTTATTGTGAAGATTTTTGTCTGATTGTCGGAAATTAAAAATGTCTGCTTCTTCTCGAAATGTTTTATACTTATCACCCACTATTAGCACAATCTCAATTTTCTCTTCCAGACTTAATGTTGGTGGCATGTCTAACTTTTCATAAACAAATACGTCTGTCAAACAAAAAATTGTACAATACAGATCTCTAAAAACTATGAAAAACACTGTTAGACTGCCTAAAAAAGTGTTTATACCGTGGCACTTTTGAAATACGATTGTTGACGTTTTTTCGAATTTTCGATATTTTGACAGTTCGCAAAGCCTATCTACTTTAAATATCAGTTTTAAAAAATGTCAGTGAATCTTAGCAAGCTTAAATTTCCAACGTAATCGCAGATAAAATGTAGGAAAAAATATTTTTTTAATGCAAATAAACAATGTTGAATATTTGAAAGCTATTTTTAATTCTAAACCTCTTTTTCTTCATAACAATTTTCGATATTGTCAAAAATAAAGGCACTTTACTCTAGAGCAAAAATCACATTTTTGCACAAACCTCGTATTCGACTGAAAAATTTTAACATCTGATGATTACATTTTAGGTTTTGGACCGTGCAGAACTTTTTATGAAGAATAATTTGAATTAATAATAATAATTATAGAAGAATGGCCCATAATATACCTATCTATACCAAAAGTTTTATTGGATAGACGTAATAAAAACAATGAACTGATCAAGAAAAAGTCCCAAACTAAACTTTTTCCACAGCTCTGCGTAATGTAATTAAATTTTTATTCTTAGTTCTCTCTGAAACAGTGAAGTTTGAGCAAGGGGCGGCACAAAGTGCCAAAGTTATATTTACTGTGTAAGCGATTGATTCAGTTTATATCTGTTGGTATTTTTAGTGTTGGACGGTATTTAAAAGATTTATCGGTCAATAGTAATATTGGATGTTATTTTTTGTCATGTCCGAAAAACTTTTAGCAATTCAAAGATATTTTATTTACCTTGACATCTCACGAAGATTGATACTGTGTATCAATTCGTGGGTGGTATATTTTCTGATGGAACTATATATTTATCCAATTAAATTCATTTCATAAAAACGATCGGCGACGACTTTAGTTATTGTAAAAAAGTTTCGCTTATCCCCAAACTAAAATATCTATTAAACTCAAAGATATTACAAACTACAGATGAAAAAATGTACATTTCTAGCCTACGCAACGACTGCAAATAGTCTTTCCCACTTCTTTAGGTCATTTTTGCATCATAGACAGATTGACATATGTCTCGCAAAATTATCTGCAAAATCCCAATTAAAAATTTGTTCAAATTGGTTTAAGATTAATCCGCAATTGCTCTTAAAATACATTTATTTCTCAATAATTTTACTATAAACTGTGAAAAGGCCTCTTTAAAAAAATATTATTATACTTAAAAGTATCAAACGAATCTTGAACTGATCCAACTACACTCTGGCAACATCTATTTCTATTGTACTACGATTCGGACCCAAAAGATAAGCAAGATGAATGAACACTAATCTCGTCAACATTGCGATGTTTGTCCTTTGATCTAACGGATTGTTATATATTTTGGTTGATTTGTATTTTTTTGTGATTATTGGTGAAAAATCGTCATTATTATAAACAATCATGATGTATTCATGTGTAGTTTGTAGAAGAGCGGATCAGTTAAATAAGGATTTATCTTTTCATCGGTAAGTATGGTTATGTTTAAATATTTAACCATCTGATATAACCAGACTTCAACATTGTTGCCATTCAGCCAACAAACATGTAGTTCTCTCTTCCATTACTGATTTTCAATAATATTTCAAACAATCACAGGTTCACTTTCCAAGAGTTTTATGAATGGATTATGGGTTCTGTGGTTTACAATACCTTTGATTAAACTACAAAAAGATTCTATTATTTATGACATCAAGTTACAAATTACAGATAATTTTTAGGAAATTACTATATTTATCCTTTGAAAAAATATTAAGAGCTGCGTTTACTCACATGTTGAGAAGCAGGCACTATTTTATGTAGAGGTTTTTTTTTTTAATTTTATGATCAAACACATGCACTATAGGAAAAATTATTTAGGACACTCTGGGAGTGGTGCATGTGCGCAAAAAGCGATTCACGTTGGTTTTGAATCGTTAGAGGTTATATTCATTGGGAAAAACGACCTCGGGAAGGTCGTTCCACAAGGATGAAGTCCTTCAGATGAAAGAATTGTTAAATAATGAAGTTCGAGGAGTACTAAGCTTAACCACATATGGATGGGCGGCAGTGGTTCGTCGTGTATTTCTGCTATTCGTCGCTCTGGGCGGAATTAAGAGGGTAAGGTCAGCCGAGCACCTTCCATGAAAATATCTGTAAAAGAGAGTCAAATCACCAACCTGCCTTCGATGTTCTAGGCTGTCGAGGTTCTCCGTCAGCTCGTGGTCTCCGATCAGACCCTCCTTTCGATGGAATCCAGTAGCCGAAGAGTATGTTTGGGTGCAGAGCTCCAGATATGAGAGCAGTACTCTAGTGATGGTCGAATCTGGGCTTTGTATAGTTGTTGCGGTGTGCACAACTTTCTGGTTCGGAAGAGTACCCCAAGCTTCTGAGAAGCTATCTTGGCAATTCCCACAATGTGTCTGTTTGAAGGTTGTAGACAATGGTGTTTCTTGTGTGGTTATGCCAAGACATATTTCCACCCAGATTGACGCCGAGCAAATTAATAGATGAAGCCAGTGGGATTGCGTATCCGGCCATGACTATATCCGGTTCTGTAATGTTAACCTTTTTAGAGAAAACTGCTGCCTGGGTTTTTTAGCGTTAAATTCGACTTGATTACTGTCACCCCAAGCCAAAATTTCTTCGAGGTCTTTGTTCAGGAGTGATACTTCATGCTGTCTGCGAAGATGTGCGTCGGCAGCCGATGTTTGCGCATTCAAAGAGAAAGATGAGATAAGTGTGCTATCGTCAGCAAAACTAAATATCGGATCTTTAGTTTTTACTAGAAGGTCGTTAATGTAGAGTAAGAAGAGAGTGGGAGACAATATGGATCCTTGAGGAACACCGGCATTGATGGTGAAGGTGTCTGAGAGAAATCCGTCAATCGCCACTTGCAGAGAGCGGTCCTTAAGAAAGCTATATCGACTGGGCATACCATAGGATCGCAGTTTACTTAGAAGCCCCTCATGCCAAACACGATCAAAAGCTTTAGAAATATCCAGTGCAACAGCCCGAGACTCCCCATGATGTTCGATTGCGTTGTTCCAAATATGGGTGACGTAGGCTAGAAGATCTCCAGTTGATCTGGACTTCCGAAAACCATATTGATGATCGCTGATAATGTTGAAGCCTTCCAGGTACTTTAGAAGATGTTGGTTAATAGCTTCCTCCGTTACTTTTGATATAACTGAAAGCAATGCGACTGGTCGATAGTTGTAAGGCAGGGTTCTCTTACCTTCCTTTGGAATAGGCTGGACTCGCGCCGTCTTCCAACAAGATGGAAATATTCCTTTTTTTGTAGGATAAGTTGAAAAGTCTACAAAATACTGGTGCTAGTTCATCAGCGCATCTCTTGAGAACTATAATAGGAATTTCGTTTGGACCAGTAGCTTTTTGGACGTCGAGTCCTTTCAGGAATCGTTTGACGGGACGCTGACGGAACACGATTTCGGTCATTTCGGATTGAATTGCAGGAATGTCGGGTGGTGTTCTTCCCTGGAAATCTACAGTGGAATGCGAAGAAAATAGTTCAGCAAGTAAATTTGCTTTGTCTCCAGCTGTGGATGCTATTGTACCATCGGGATGTGTTAGAGGTGGAATAGTTGATTTGGTAAAATTTTGGCTGACGGCCTTAGCGGCTAACCAAAAGGACCTTGTGAGACGAATAAGTAAGGTGCAAAAACTCTCTGAAGACAGACCGGCAACCAATCGCGTATACGTGGCAGCGCGAAAGGGCTTCGCCGAATAAAAGTATGTGTGATTCCCCGACAGCAGTCCGCCGTTTATTTGTGACTTGTAAGGTTAAAACCGTAAACAATGGCACAAAAATGTCGCATTTTGAGTCTGAAAGAATATGATTATGTAGTCCAATCTGAAACCACATCACTATCTGACGACTCTAATGAAGAAGTTGAATGCAGTAATCAAACAAATGTCACCAATTATCAACAAGCCATTCGTATGATAAAGGAATTATAAGAGTATTCAAAGAATGAGGTGACTATAGTACAGACTTGGAATTACATTTTCTAAATTACATGTATCAAACGCAAACACGTCAAACTACGTTATTAGATTTTTTTAGTACTACATCCTAACTACATATACATAGTAATAATTTTGCATTTACATATTACCTAATAACAAATTTCCCATGGGCGGACACCTCTAATAGGCGGACACATTTAGACGGTCCGCCTAAGAGAAATTTCACTGTATATATCAGCCCGGTGAGACTGCTTATGCGGGGGGTCGAAACACGTAAGAAGGCCTTGGAAGTGATGCTAAGCCTACTCTGCTCCATGCGCTCACAAGTAACCTACTTTTATCTATCTGTTTCACTCTATCATTTAAGCGTCAATATCAGACTTACGTAGAGTTAATATGAAATGCCAAAAAGTGAGTGTTTATGCAGGCGACTTGATCCTGGTCATATTTGTCTCACTTTACTGAATTAGGGAAGGTTGCTGCAGACAGAGACAGGCATTGCAGAATTGTTAAACAAGCTAACTTCCTTCGTCTGGCGGGAATGGAAATCAAGAAACATCTGATGTGATTTAAAATGGTGGAGAAGACGCAGCATCTTCATATTTTAAAATAATTTTTAATTTTCTGATCTTTTCACGAGAAACGTCGTTTCCTTTTTGGTGCAAGTGAGTAATTTGTAATTCAAATATTCATTTAGTCATCTTTACTGAGAGTAAGCATCAATAATAATTTCTTTTCCTAAATCATATGGGGCCCAAAAATATGCTCGGACTTGAAGCTTGAAATATTTGCTAGGACCTAGAGCCCAGTTGAAGATGGTAAAATATTTTATGTAAATTATGATTTACTTCCTATTTTTTAATAAAACTACTTACAAGCTTATTTCTGAAGTTTAATTTTTCATTTGTAGTTACGTTAATAGTTCAATAAATGATATAAGAGTGTGTAAGGATTATTTTAAAGTGATATTTACAGCTTAAAACATGTCAGAATCGTAATGTTGATTTTCACCACTTAGTAAATCAAATAAAAGGGTTTTGAATATTTTTTCTTGGTTAAATGTAATTTTAAAATATTGACAGTAATTAAAATTTGGACAAAAGTGACATTTGAAAAGCACGCGCGTGTGTGAGCTGATGCCAGATGCAATGGATGCCGGGTTTGTTCGTTAGTTCATACCTGCTTCGATTTGTTAACACGGCTGTTTGTCTTCTTCCTGTTTATAAGTATTCGTTGGTACATATTTTTTAATTTCGAAAAAGAAAACTGATATCGATTGCGTCATTCGCCTTTAGCTCCTGGGTTCAAATTTCCTATTCGTGAAAAAAAATTCAAAATTTGTTACGTAAATATATATTACTTATTTTATTAAGGTTCAGGTGTATTTTTTATCGCTGTTTTATCGAAGTTTGCAAGGTAACTCGTTAACAAATGGTATTTTATAACAATTTTATTATTGTTGTCCACTTACAGTTAGTTCTAGTTTCTGTTTGATTAATTCCTCTTTAACGAGGTACCTGAAACTGAAAAGAATTCCTAATAAAACTGAAAAGTGCCTGTTTTACGGGCCTAAAACTATTAAATTTAAATAATTACACCTTGTCAGTTAAATTCCTATAAAATAAATGCTAAAACGACGGCTACAAAGGGTATAAGTTTTAGCAGTAAACCGTGATATTTTATAATCTTACATCAAATTATTTCCGGTTTGAACAAATTGCTAACATACCTAGGCTTAACAATAGACGGTAATTTTTACTCAAAGGGTTTTATTGCATTTGCAAATTTTACTATAAATATTTATCACGCCCTTGTCAGGGTCTGACTGGGAGTCATTTGGTTGGTGATGATTAAAAAACGCCCAGCATCTAAAATATGAGAAAAAATAAAGAAAAATGCCAGGAACTTATTAGGTATCGACATCAGAATAGGAACTTATTGAAAGAAGGTGCAAAGAAGCAAAAAGCGCCTCATGCGGAAATTTTGCAAAGATGTATGTAATAGGAGCATAAATTTGGTAGTAGGCATGAGAGAATTATTTTTACCAACTGGTATTTTTTGTAAATTTAAAGTAATTGCTTATTCCTTTCCCCGCTTTAGTTAGAACTTGACGGCAGTTTGAAACTCAAAACCCCAGGTAAGGAGGTAAGAAAATTAAAAACACGCAATAGGTCGTCAAATTTTGTAGTGTTGGGAAAAACCACATATATATTAACAGTATATTGCCAATACGAACGTTCCAAAATACAAAAAGTGTCCCCGCTATGGGAGATGGCTCGGGCCTATTGAGCTTGTACTGTGCAAACTAGGTCGAATTGTTATCGATCGCGTCAGAGCCGGCCCGACATTATTTGTTTGTTGTTATTCGTCGCCATCTTTGGTTCTGGATGTTTTTTCAGATTACAGAATAAAAAGTGGTTCATCCACATTGTTTTCTGTATATTAGTGCTTATAAACTTTCATCGCCTAACAACAATTTTTTTAAAAGGAGTTTTTAATTTGTGGTAATTCGTTTCGCTGTTTGGTAGGTTATAGTGGAAAGTGCATGGTGCTTTTTTGCAAAAGTCGTGGATCAATACCAGGTATAAAGTATTTCAGGTATGTAAATATATACGAAAATATTTTGCTTATCACATTATCAGAACCGACTTTCACCAAAAAGCTTGTAAAAAAGAAGAGAGTGTCACTCGTATACAATATAATATATATGTGGTCACTACCTATCCTTACAATTAATGTATTTTTAATTTGGTGCGTTAGTAGCTGATAATAATTCCCAAAATTGTCAATATAGTCATTCATTCTTAATTTTTAGTTTATAAAAAAAGTGAGGTTAAGAAACATACCACGTCTAATGAAAGTTAAAATAAAGCTCATCGTGTCGATTGTTACAAATTATACCAGTTTACACCAATCAGGGCACCGTCGGATCATCATATCGTCAGAAATCGTATGTATGGAACCCTGTCTTAATCGAACTAATCGAAATTTTGATTGAAATAGTTTTCCTAACTAACCAGTAAAATTTACATTGAAAAAGTTCAAATCCGGTCCTGTCGAATGTTTACTTTCACAAGGAAATTTCCGAACTGCGCACTTCGATGCTGATAGCTGGGATATAATGGCAGATGGTATTAACAATACACTGTTTATATATATGTGTGTGGGATCGAATATCTAAATACTAAGGTAAAAACCCTTTTTACCCACATTCTGTCACGCCGTTCCATCTGGATTCAGTTAGTGATTTCAAATTTGTGTGATATTACCTATTGTTGGTTCTGTTGCAAAACATACTTTTTGTGTTTTATTTTTTTATGGAATTTAATTATAAAACGGATTAGAAGATCGAAGGTAACAGAGTATGTACCTTAAAATTGTAGTATTTTCTTCCTAAAAAGTTTGAAAAAGAAGTGATAACGCGGATCAAAGACGTATTGTTGTCAAAAACTGAACATGTGCGTTTACAATTCTGTGTTGCAATATATGACAACACCCCCTTAATAAACTAGTGATTGCGAACATCCTCAGTAGCAGCCATGTAAATTTTCTGATTTCATATAACGTATATATTTCGTACAATAATTCAAAGCGCCATTTACGGTTATTTTTCTTCAATTTATTTTCATCTCAGCATTTGCCGGTTTAAATATAATAAGTCATCTCCATAACACCCTGTATTAATACATATTATTAATTAATTTTATCTAAAGAAGCCACTCCGCTGGCGAATTTCGATTCCCTTTTCGACACAATGAGAAACTTTCAAATGACAAGACAGCCTCAAGTAAATATCCCTTTCTCAGGACTGCGAACGAAACACGGATTCGGAAATTGAAATTTTGACAGCCATATTTATTTGTTCTTGGTGACCGGTCCTCAGACCCCCATTCATCATTTATATCGGCGAGTACTGTCATGAATAGGACCGCATAAAAATTGATGCTGGACAGCGAAGCCACAGCTACAACGAAGTTGGATTTTGGGCGATGGTAAATTGCCCTGGTAGGAAACGGGGTGCAACTAATTAATTATATTTATTGGTTAACAAATTAATTGACGAATAACTTCTTAGGTATTTGCCTGCATGGAAAAAAATTATAGGAAATTTATTATAGCAAAGACTTTATTGTAAAATTTCCTATAAAATATAGTATCTATTAAATACATTTTAGAGTAGTAATCCGTACCAAAATAATATTCTAAACTTAATTTACAAAAAAAAAACTTTAGAATTTCTAATAAATTTAGTAAAATCAAGTAGCTATTAAAATATATTGTAAATTTTACAACGAATGTACGTGCACAGAACAAACACTATAGTAAAATTATTATAGTAAAGATTTTATTGTATAATTTCCTATAAAATATTATATCGAGTACAATTCTTATTATTAATCAATCAATACCAATTATACTATTATTGAAACACATAATTTCTAAAAAAGTTAGAATTTGTAATAGATTTAATAAAATCAAGCAATTACAAAAATATATTGTAAATTTTACATCGAATGTAAGTGAAAATAATTTATTTATAACTACTTTAATTAAATATTTGAAAATGTATGGTACATTTCACTGGTTATTATTTAAGCAATTTTTATTGTAAAAATGACTTTTTGAATTTTAAGTGAAGTGTTGTAAAAATATGTTTACAAGAATAAAAGGCATAAGTGAGCTGCAACGAATTCCTGGGATTGCGTTTTTCGTAAAAAATAATAGGAGAACTTAACAGGGAACATACATCGATCGATGAAGTCAACCGACGTTAGGCACGGTTAGTACTTGGATGGGTGACCGCTTGGGAATACCATGTGTCATAATCAAAGATATTACAAACTACGGATAGCGAAATGTACATTTCTAGCCTACGCAATGAATACAAACAGTTTTTCCCACCTCTTTCGGTCATTATTGCAGCATAGCCAGATTGACATATTTATCGCAATCTTGCAAAATCCCAATTAAAAATTTGTTAATTTGCAATTACAACGGGTTTACGGTTAATACGCAATTGCTCTGAAAATAAATTTATTTCCCAATAATTTTACTATAAACTGTGAAAAGGCGATGAGAGATTCTTTAAAAAAATATTATTATACTTAAAAGTATCAAGCCAATCTTGAGCTAATCCAACTGAACTCTGGCAACATCTATTTCTACTTTATTACCGCGCTGCGATCCAGGAGCCAAAGTATGAATGAATACTAATCTCGTAAAATTACAACGTTGGCGATGTGATCTAACGGATTGTTTTTATATTCTGGTTGTTTGTGTTTTTTTTGTGATTATTGGTGAAAAATCGATTATATTATATTATAAACAATCATGGTAGTTTGTAAAAGAGTGAATCATTTAAATAAGGATTTATCTTTACTCCGTAAGTATCGCTATGTTTTAATATTTAACCATCTGATATATCCAGACTTCAGCATTGTTGCCATTCAGCCAACAAACATGTAGTTCTCTCTTCCACCCATTACTGATTTTCAGTAACATTTCACACAATCACTTTTCAAGAGTTTTTTGCATGGATTATGGTATCTGTAGTTTACTATACCTTTGGTCATATTAAATTTTACAAAAACTTTTCGTATACATAAGTGGTATTTACTAAATATTCTTGTAATTTTTACTAAAAATGTAAATTAAAATGTTGGTATAGGTACTATAATGGCAGTTCCTAATAAAAGTCACATATACAGGGTGTTATGGAAATGACGTATTATATTTAACCGGCAATTCCTGAGATAAGGGCAAATTTTTTTTTTTTTAACATTCCTTTATTCAGACAAAAATGTACATTTTGTTTACATAATAACAATAGTACTAATAACACTACATCATCTAAATTAAGGTAACCTTCAAAACAATGCAAGTAGCATTGGAACCGAAGGTACTGCTTATAGTATATAGCAACATACCACCATTTATATATGTAAAAATATTCAAAAACAAATAAATAAATATTCATAGATAATAAGTAACTTATGTAACAAGAATATATCTCTTTAGTTTGTTCACAAATACACCCTGCCGTTCTTCATTCTTTATTTCTAAAAGTAAACTATTAAACATATTGCAAGCCGCACTTATCGGGCTGCATAATGCTTTATTCGTCCTTGCACTGGCCAAACGAATATCATCACTGTTTCTTATGTTATATTCATGAATTTGATTCACAAATTGAATTTGACTATTGCACTTGGACTTGTTATTTAAGATTTTAAATATTAGTTTTGACTGCTCAAGCATCAGAATATGGTGAGCAGGTTGAAGACTAAGCAATTGATATACAGTTTCAGTATGAGTGTAATAATTTAAATTAAATAAAATCTTTAGAACTCTATTTTGCAGGATTTTAATTTTATTAAAGTTGGTTTGATTACAAGTTCCCCAAACCGGTATCAGGTATCTTATGATTGATAGGAAATAAGCATTATATATATTATACTTGGCATTTATAGTAAGAAAATGTCTACATCTATAGAGTGATCCAATTAAGGGAATAATTTTTTCTTTTATGTGGTTAATATGTGCGCTCCAACTTAGCTGGTCATCAAGCATCAATCCTAAATATTTTATTCTATTAGTTTTCTCAACAGTGATGTTATTAATTTGTATGTGAATATTGTCTATTACTTTGTTTTTCTGCTTAAACACCATATACTTTGTCTTGTCTATATTTATTTTTAATTTATTTTGTAGAAGCCAAATGTAGTATTGGACCAAATCACCATTAACTCTACCTTCAATATCTGTAGAGCTTTTAGATTTATAGATAAGCACTGTGTCATCAGCAAAAGTATAATATTCTCCCAGCAATCCCGACAGTCGCAAGCTCAAAACAAACAAGGTATACAATAGAGGTCCCAATACAGAACCCTGAGGCACTCCACAATTAGTTATTCTAATTTCACTAATATAATCTCCCAGGGCTATATATTGTTTTCGATCATTTAAATACGATTTTATTAAATTATATGCTACACCCCTAAATCCCATATCCTGAAGCTTACCCAAGAGAAGGCTATGATCAACAACATCGAAGGCCTTCCTCAAGTCAACAAAGACCGCCACGACAACATTACCCCTGTCCAGGTCACATGATATTGAACTAATTAAGTCAGCGGTGGCACCCAACGTGCTACTATTTGTGAAACCATATTGATAAGGGTCTGGTGTAATATGTTTATTCAGAAAAGACACAAATTTTTTTTTAACAACAGTCTCAATAATCTTGGAAAAAACACTAATGAGAGATATTGGTCTATAGTTATTCCTAGATGTTCTTAATCCGGACTTAAATATTGGGCAGATCTTTACAATCTTTAACTCATCGGGGAATATACCTGTAGTAAGTATATCATTTATTAATACTGTAAGTATTGTTACAACATTATCATTGAGATCAACTAGATTTTAAACTGTTATACCATCTCTACCAGGAGCAGCACTCCGTTTAAGATTTCTTATAATATCATATATTTCCATTTCATTAGTTTGTCCCAAATAAATACTATTGTCACACATAATCTCATCCAATATCACATCAGAAACAGTACTACTTTTTTCAGTTTCAATTTCCTTAACTATTTCTAGGCCTATCTGCGAAAAATGTGTATTCAATGTATCAGCAATTATCTGCTTTTCTGTAACCATTATACCATCAATTTCCAATTCATTTACACTGTCTCTACAGGGACTGTCTTTAATATACGAATTAATAATATTCCATTGTTTCTTTCTGTCTTCGCCAGCTTGTTGCCATTTATTTCGAAAGAACTTATTTTTTAATACTTTTATTTCGTTATTCACACTGTTTTTTAATGATCTAAAATTTGCCTTTAATTGGGTATTATTAGGATTCTTTTTATGATATTTATAGGCATTATCTCTAGATTTAATTAATTTAAGTAGATTGGGCGTTACCCAATCATTATTTACATGGTACTTAATGAGTTTAGTTTTTTGTGACACCTGCTTAGCCTTGTTGATTATTTCTATTAATTCCTGAAATGATTTTATTTCCAAATCATTAACTTTTTGTGCAAATTTTTGTTTAAATTTTTCAATATTAAGATACTGCTTTTGAACACACACCTTTCGCTTAGAGAATATCAGTTTTTCCCTTACCTTTAATATTATCTTCTTATGGTCAGAAAGAGGATTATCCTCTACCTTTACCTTACATCTAGACTCCAATGACCCATTACACAAAACATGATCTATTATTGAGGATGTAGACTCCGTTACTCTAGTAGCTTCAGCTTCATCTAATTTATTTACAATCCTAAATCTATTTATTGATAACAACTCTGTGTACTCTTTGGTTAACAGTGAACTATCGTTTAGTAAATTAATATTCATATCCCCAAGAATTATATGATTTATTTTATACTTATTTAATATTGCCTCAAAATCATTCAAAAATATATTACCATTATATGATGGTGGTCTATAAATAATACTGAGTTTTAAATTGTTTTTTCCAAAGGAGATACATACCCAGTTGTAGGGTTTGTTAGAGTCACTGCAGTCCAATTTACTGTACTTAATAGCATTTTTTATATAGATCGCAGCTCCTCCACCTCTTGTATCTCTACAGGAATGAACCGCAGAGTAACCTTCTATATTATAATATGGAGTCTCCGACTCATACAGCCATGTTTCGACAAGCACTAAAATGTCACCTTTAAAGCCACACTGAAATTCATCTATTTTACTACGTAAACTCTGTATATTCAGGTATTCAATAGTAACTAAGTCATTAACTTCCTCACTCAGTTTTTTAGAACTTCACTGCTCCGTACCAGAACTGTCTTGCTAATATCTGTTTTACGCAATAAGATTTTGCCATTACTAACCCACAAATATTTATAATTATTATCCTTTTTGAATTGCTTGGCCTCCTTAAAGAGCTGAAAGTTTTGTTTTGTTAAATCATGATTGATATATATTGGTTCAGGTGTATCGACTTGCCCCAATATTTCCGTTGAGAGATCACATTTCTTCTTAGCCATCATCCATTTTTTTTTGTCTTCTTGATTTTCAAATGTTACCTTTATTGCCGGGCAGGTCTTATTCACATTGAAACCTCCCATTCTGTAGGCTAGTTGTACCTTGCTTACTACTTTTAGAGATTTAGCAATTTTTTCCACTATTCCCTGTATATTTTCATTTTCCTTGGTTGGGATACCTTGTATAATTATATTATTATTTAATGCTTTCTGCTCCTTATCATTTAACACCTGCTTTATTTCTTGTAGCTCCTTTTTTAGCTCATTGTTAATGCCTACTTGCTCTTCATACTTTTGAAAGAGCTTATTGTAGTTATTTTCCATTTCTAGTAGTTTTGTCATGACATCTCCTATGGTATAATTTTTATCTTTCTTGATATCTAATTTGGTGATATTTTCAACCTTTTCCTTGCATAAATCACAATTCCAAGGGTTTTTTGATTTTTCCAACCTCTTGTATTCAGTTTTGCTAATATCCTGACACACTCTGTGAAACCATTTATCACACTCATCACAGCAGAGGGACTGTTCGTCGTCTCGTACTATTTTACGACAGATACCGCAATATTCGTTAGTCATTTCTTCCAAGAAAGATGTTGACGCAAATCTGGCAACGTCGGCCAGCCGAGCTCACTAATCAGCACCACAAACACCTGTTTTATTACCACAAACACCTGTTTTATTACCGCTACTGAACAGGTAAACAGGATGCGCGTATTCCCAGACGAGCGAGAGGGACTATTTGTTAATTTAACAATACTTTCCACAATTTTTCTTCATTAACTTTCGAAAATTAAGCAAAATACACAACCGAATGTAAACAAATGTACTACAACGTTGCCATGAAGAGTTACAAAAATTGAAGAAAAATACCCATAAATGGCGCTTTCAGTTCATTCAGCGGTAAAAGTGACCTGACGTCAAACCAGACACACCTGTGTGGCACTGCGATGCATGTAAACAATCAAGGAATTCTGGCCGGTGTTGTCATATGAACACCTTAAAGTCTTTAGAAAAAATAAAATAATTTAAACACTTTTCCATTCTGTAATACCTTTTTGTACAATTAATTGAATAACATTTACGACCGACTATGTTTTAAACAACCCGAAAAAACATGGAATAGTATTAAATAACCTCTTGACTCCTTACATCGGCTGTTTTCATATAGCGCCGCACGTTTGCGGGCTGTTAGTTGAAGACCAACCAACGGCCGGATACATTGAGTCTCGTCGATCACCAACACACTCTCAGCAATCCGCTTTGTTTTTTCGGTTTACGCGTGTATCTGTCAGTCCATAAATAATCTTTGAATATTATTTTTATTGCCGCGTTTCTTCTGGACGTCAAATTTTGTCCCGTGTAATAAAATCTAATAATCTATAATCTGTATTATTGTATTTTCAAAAGGTTCTGTTTCACTATTACTGTGTGTACATAAAGTGTTTCCACGAAAAAGAAAAAAAAACTGATTGTGTTTATGCCTGGATTTCCTCGCTCTTTAGGTATAAAGATAAATACAACTAGGTAGAAAATAATTTATTTTTATAATTTTATATGGAATTTCAGTTTTACATTAAGTTTGGCAACATTGTCATTGGGTCTGGATGAAAAATATTGTACAGTAGCGCGGACTGACCTGTGAGTAAGAGTGTTTGTTACCCCACTTTTAAAGCGATCGATTTAAAAAACAAAAAATATGTAGCGCTTCTGTAGGACACCCAATGAGTCACCGGTTTAAATATAATACGTAATTTCCATAACACCCTGTAGAGTCATATGGTTAGTTTTACTATTTTTAGAGTAAATTTAATGGAACTTTTATTTCTTTGTGGCAAATATTGGCGAACAAGTATACCTTTCACAGGAAAGAAAAATATTTTCTTAAAAATCACTGGCATTGCCGTCAATACGGCTTATCAACGTCGAAACAAGGTTAATGACGGTTAAACAATCTAACAACTTGCCGCTTTACTTGACCTTTTCATTAAAACCATCTAAACTCGGCGTAATTTTCTCGTGCCCCTTTGTTTCATTTTTTCGTCGAGTACGGGCTTCAAGGTAAATCAAGCTTATATAGCGCTTCTTTCGTATAACCACAGCCGTAAAAACTGGCCGAATGGAACAATTTTTCATTTGCGATACAAATTTATTCATATAGTAGTTGTTCGGAAAACCGCCGGAATTTGCAAATTAAAATTTATTGATATTGGATGCCAGCTTAAAAAGAATAAACAAAGAAAAATAGTTTTGGATTAGTTAGGAAAAGTTTAGGAAATCGTTTCAAATACTAAATACAGCTCGACAAGCGAGTATATGCCTACGACGTATCGGTAAGGGGAAAGCAATATCTTTTAAAACATGGCCGAGTCTTGGGCGCGCTATGGTTATTTTAATAATGTAATAAAAATAAGAAATTCTTCAATAATTGCATTTTATTTGAAGGTAAGTAATTATTTTAATCAAGATTTAAAAATTACGTTTTACAAGATTCCATTCTTTCAGAATGGAAAAAGCAGCTACCTGGTTAATCCATTAATGACGTTATTTCAGATTTGTTCGTATTTGTGTCTAAGACACATGAAATATAATTTTGCGACAAATCAGCAAAATATACAATAAAAATCAGTACATACTTTATTCATCATCTTCATCTTCACTGTCACTATTCAGTATCAATATCATCAGTATCAGTCCCAACTTGTATTATAATGGGTTCAATATCCTCCATCATATAACCAGTTTCCCAAAACTTATTTTCTATATCGGTGACATGTCGACAAAACTTTTCCCAATCGACTGCTCTCACTGAGGCAGTTGCTTCGCCTAGAAGCTCCCTTAGTTTAGAGATACTAAATTCCTTTGATGTATTGCGATCCACCACACCATTTTTGTCATTATTGAGAGGTTTATGACGCTGGACAAGTTCAAACAATTCAAAGTTCCTAGATGCTAGATCATGATTTATCCCCTTCTTTCGCTGAAGTGGCAATTTAAATGCATTAATTTGCGATTCCTCTTCACACACCCTGTGCACATTGGCAATCACTTCACGGGTTTGACTATGAAGGGTTATCACAGTTTTAAAACAACGAACACTTTTAAAAAACACAATTTAACACAATATAATAATTCTTGCCCTTCTTATCACTACGCAACTGGATGAAGCATATTGGACATCGCCGAACAACCAAGCCGGCACAATGAGCGTGTCACCAGACGCGTGTCATCATCCTCTGTCTGATGGGATTTAACCTATCAAATTAGTCCTAGCCATATTTTACCCATGGTTACCGTTGATATTGCACAATGTTGCCATTTTTTTAAAATTAGAAGTACTTTACCAAAAAAATATTTTATTTTGCATTTAAATATTAAAATAAATAGTATGAAAAGAAAGTTTCTTATATACTTATGACAATTTATTTTAAACGGGTTTTAATTTTAGGGTTTACTTGGTCACATATTGTTAAATTAAAATTTAATATATGTGACAACATTGTTAACCCAAAAAATTTTCTTGACCGCATTCCTTTTGTAGCTATTGATAAACTTGTCGACCTGTACAGGGTGTCCGGGAAAATGTGAGAATTGTGAAACGAGTACCTACTACAAGTTCATATAAACTGTTTTCGTATAGGCCTGCTCTTCGGAGATATGGGCCCCCAAAGACCTCTAATGGAATGGAAAGTTTTTTGCACATACATACTGGAGACAAAGCAAACTTACTTGCTGAACTATTTTCTTCGCATTCCACTGTAGATTTCCAGGGAAGAACACCACCCAACATTCCTGCAGTTTAATCCGAAATCGAATCCTGAAAGGGCTCGACGT
This sequence comes from Barypeithes pellucidus, assembly GCA_963991005.1. Classification (NCBI taxonomy): domain Eukaryota; kingdom Metazoa; phylum Arthropoda; class Insecta; order Coleoptera; family Curculionidae; genus Barypeithes; species Barypeithes pellucidus. The sequence goes on along the minus strand of OZ022557.1, from coordinate 20,133,476 downwards.
CAAGAAGGCTTCTGGTCCAGACGAAATTCCTGTTATAGATATCAATGCGCCGATGAACTAACAATAGTATTTTATAGACTTTTCAACTTATCCTACAAAAAAGGAATATTTTCATCCAGCTGGAAGACGGCACGAGTCCAGCCAGTTCCAAAGATAGGTAAGAGAACCCTGCCCAACGACTATCGACCAGTCGCAGTCTCCAAAGTAATGGAGAAAGCTATTTACCAACAACTTCTAAAGTACCTAGAAGGCTTCAACATTATTAGCGATCATCAATATGGTTTTCGGAAGTCCAGATCAACTGGAGATCTTCTAGCCTATGTTACCCATCTTTGGAAAAAAGCAATCGAACATCACCGGGAGTCTCGGGCTGTTGCACTGGATATTTCTAAATCTTTTGATCGTGTTTGGCATGAGAGGCTTCTAAGTAAACTGCTATCCTATGGTATGCCCAGTCGATTCTGTGCATGGTTGCCTAGCTTTCTTAAGGACCGCTCTCTGCTAGCGATTGACGGATTTCTCTCAGACACCTTCACCATCAATGCCGGTGTTCCTCAAGGGTAATTTCTACTAATGTCATTATGTCACAGTTTCTTCATGCAACATTATTCTTATAGGGCTTGCTTCTACTAAACATTCCTAATCATTGCCAGGATCTTAATTTTAGTTTTCCTTATGCATTTTCTTTAGAATATAAGGCCACACTATAAAATAATGATTGTAAATATACATATTGTATATTGAGCCGCATGCATGATGAAAGTTAGGAATTTGTGTAGTAGTTCTCTTATCGATGGTAAGCTGTATTATTTCCTAGTATAGACAGAACATTAACTAGCATAATCTATGATTTAAAGAGCTTATGGATAAAATAATAACTTTCTTGAGTGGTCACGCAATGTTAAGGAGCATATTTTCCGAAGGAAACATTTTATAGGCTACTTTAAATATTTTCCTACAGCCTATACAATATTAAATTTAACTTTAATTCATAGCAGAAGAATGTTTATTTACAAATATTTCCATAAAACAATTGTATTTTTAAAATTAGTATATACAAGAAAATTTTTTATTTGCTCTTATACAGGGTGATGAATCGTTAAGTTGAACATTAGAAACTCCCATGTAATTTGTGAGGGTGCTGAATATTGGCTTACCGGTACATTTTATAGAACTATATTATTATTCTTGAAGAGGCCTACATGATAGACCCATATGCCGGGTTTGTACGGCTGCCAGGGTGACATAGGTCTAATTACTGTTCTTTTTGCTCGCAACTACGTATATTCACCTCAGCTATAGTTATTATAGGTCCAACTTGAATTTATTTGGAAGGAAACAACACATTTTCTAAACAAGTTCCTTTATGCATTTGCAAATCTAGTTACAAACATTTTATTAATGATTTTGTCAAAACTAACTACGCAAATGAAAAAAAAAAACTATACTATTATCTATTCGCCGGCACAAAATTCCGCCACCCTGAAATTTTGGTAAAGTTTGATATTTTACAACTTTTTTTATTCTTTATGCGATTTTCATGATTTTATTATCAGTTTGTAGATCAATTTATTGTGTTTTTCCTTAATTATTTTATAAAGTAATATTTTTCGAATAGGCTATCAAGCTGTTGTTTATTATCGTAATTTCAAAACACCCTGTAGGGAAATTGAGGTGCATAATTTTATTTACATACTGTTTCTCGTTATCTTTGATATATTCTAAACAGTTCGCTTCTTGATTCAATCCATTATCTCATTTCTGCTGCGAGCTGAAAAATTTTAAATGAAAAGATGTTATTTTTAGAAAAAGTATGTCATGGGTATTTCTACCGAAGGACGCCCCATCAAGAAGTTGTTCTTCCATTTGCTCCTTTCATTGGGAACCAATTTACATTAATGCATGATAATGCCAGACCTCACGTTGCACATGTAGTGAGCGAATATCTGGATGGATTGGAATGGCCCGCATGTAGCCCGGATCTCAACCCAATCGAACATCTTTGGGATCAACTTAAAAGGATCGCTCGTCGTCGTCCTATACAATCATAAACCTTGCAAGACTTAGGACTGGCGCTTACCAAGGAATATCACGCTATCCCTCAAGAAAGGATAACTTATCTTATTTATTCGATGCCGCGAAGATTGCAAGCTGACATTGCTGCGAGAGAAGGAAATACACGATATTAAAATTGTTTTTGTTAACTAACTTTATGATATACCTAGTGTTTGTTTTTCTTAATAAAAATTGGCTTCAAATCAGTGTTTCATTTCAAATTTTGCAGCTCGCAGCAGAAATGAGATAATGGAATGAATCAAAAATCGAAATGTTTAGAATACATCAAAGATTACAAGAAACAGTATGTAATTAAAATTATCCACTTCAATTTTCCTACAGGGTGTTTTGAAATTACAATAAAAAACAACAGTTTGATTTACTCCTGTATAATATAGCTTAATCGAAAAATGTTACTTTATAAAATAATTAAGGAAAAACACAGATCTACAAACTGATAACAAAATCATGAAAATCGCATAAAAAATAAAAAAGTTGTAAAATATCAAACTTTACCAAAATTTCAGGGTGGCGGAATTTTGTGCCGCCGAGTGTATTATAGTATATAGAGCTTAGCAAGCCTTCCAATATGCCAACTTTTCAAAATCCCCTAGAAATAAAACCATTTTGGTAGCGCTGTGCATGTTGTAAGCTCTGGGATATTATATCCACGATTTAATTTGGAATGGCTTATATTTTACATTAAATTCGCATTTTGATTTAATACCTTCGAAAACAGATTGATAAAACTAGTATGTAATTAGGCTAACTACGTCGTAACTAAAGTTTGGATAGCGTGTATGATAATTTTTTTATTTTTGTTGAAATTTAGAAGGTTCGAGAGACATTAAAAAGTAATTTGCATAAAAGAAAACAATTCCTTTAAAAAGTGCACATTTATGGCAATGTATAGAAAGGGCTGTATGGGGTACAAATTGTAGCCTACACGGAGAAAACGCTATGGTAAAATTATTATAGTAATAATTTTATTGTTCGATTTCCAATAAAATATAGTGTTAATTACATTTTTCATTAATGGTCCATGCTAAAATAATATTCTACAAGTAATTTATAAAAAAGTGTGGTTAGTATTTTAATGAATTCAGTATAGTTGTTGCAGAATTATACCATTGACTCTTACTACCATAAATAAACTACCTGATTAAACCCTATTGTATACGCCTCAACCCCTTCAAAGCTCAATAAATGGGATCAGGGCCGGCTTGAAAATGTATACCACACACATGATTTATTTTTATAATTTAAAATAAATAGATAGGTATTTTTAGTTTTAGGTACCTATAATAAATGTAAAATAATGATAACAATTAATGATAATTGAAAATAATATAATTTAAAAGTATAACTGTTAGGATAACAAGTACAAGAAAAATTAATTAAATTCTAAGAAACTATTGATAATTTATTCAAAATTTAACTCTGTATCACTATCACTATCTTCATCTAAGCCTAGACTTATAATTAAGGGTTGAACATTTGTAATCATACAATTGTAAGAATTTTCAACCTTAAGTACATGCTGTACACAGTTTTTCCAGCTGTCTGCAGAAATTTTTCTTACTTCGTTTTTAATTAATTCTACTACATATGCGTTTAATGTAGGAGAAATATTATTTCTCCTAATATTGGATTTTAATTGGTGCCATATTAGCTCAATAGGATTGAATATACAATAGTACGGAGGAAGACGCAACACTGTATGTCCATTTTCTGCTGCAAGTTCGTCACACTCGTATTCCTTATTTATTTTAAAAGCTTTTAATACTTCTAGCAGTTCTCGTTTTTTGTAAGTTTCTTCAAAATATAAATAATTTTCAATCATAAAATTTTGAATTTCTGGTTTTATAGTATTAGAATTGGGAATGATTTTTGTTTGCCGACTATGATCACTAGCATTGTCCATTACAATGACGCTATTTTCAGGTATATTTTTAAGGAGTTTATGTTTAAACCAATCTTCAAAAAGTTTTGCGTCGGTATCTTGATGGCAATCTAAAGAATAATCTGCTATGTTTTTAGCTGAAAGCAACAGACAGTTTGTGCCTCATACATTTGGTAAATCTTTCTTCTTGATATATCCATGTCATTTTCGTCAATGGTTCTAAATGTGCCAGAATCATTCAGATTTTTTCTAGGATTAACAGGTTTAAGTACTATGTCTCTTACCGAAGATAAAGGAGTTTTTGTCTAAGTAGACGTCTCTGCTAAAGCATCCATCGAATTAAAATTTCTACTCAACAACGATTGATACACATTTTTAATTATTAGTTTGGCATCGGTAGATAAATGCATTCTTTTAAAAATGACACTTGAAGATGCACCCCTATCAGCACAATTCCAAGGACCACATTCTACCACTAATAAGCCTAACTAAAAATTAATCGCCGGAAAACCACTAAAGATTAAAATTATTAAAAATCCCTTTGTATTTATATTTACATCAGGCATAGGTATAAATTGAATTTGTATACCTGTTCCGGCTCTGCTCGAAAAGGTTTTAAAATTTGGGATTTCTTTATTTATTTTATGGTCCAAGGGATAATGAGGTTTTATTGCAGTCAAAAGATCAACGGTATCATTCTGCAAATACTATAAGTCGATGTTTACACTTGCTAATTTTATTTACTGGCGCGCCAGTTTTTATTGGCGCCACTAAATTCATGCATGTGTAAATGAACTTTCAGATTATTTTTTCTGTATGGCACACCCACATAAATACCAAATTTCGATCTGTCTAAAAGTACGAAATATTTTACGTAGTTTTTTTGTCATTTGGGTCAAGAAAACGTTAAAAAAGGGCCTATTTTTTGCGCGATCAGATCCTCTTACACCCTTATTAGTCAAAATTAACTGTACGAACATTCTACCCCGTTTTTATTTGGCCTGGCTTCTCTAAATAAACATGAAAAATTTCCTGAAAAAAAATCTAAAATTAACCTGTTAAAAATATTCTTTGGTAAATTATTAAAATGGTAAACACACTTTTCATGTTGTCTTTAAATCTTGTAGTTTATATATTTTTACTTTAAGATATTTACTAATTCATTACAAATTTCTGTGTTCCTTGATGACTTTATCCTAAATATAACCCCGATTTTATAAATTTATGGGGTTATAAATATATCGTACAAGGAGCAATTACGTTGTAAGAACTTTGAAAAGGAGTTGTAAAATTTATCTAATTATAGTAGGAGCATATTTAAGTGGTTTCGGTCTGGAATTTGTATAATTTATAGCATATTTTATTGCCTTCATGTACTTGCGATCCCTACTTTGGGATAGATATTCAGCTTCAAGAGTTTCAAAATTTTGGTAATTATAAAATAAATTTTAAACTATAATCATTATGTAGTTTACATGAACGGTATGGGAAAAGAAACCGAGATATTAACCGACCAAAGAAGATAAACCATGCCTTCTTACTAGTGTTGTGATCGCTCGAGCGAAAAACCGCTTGATCACTCGATTATTGAAATAACTGACATCGCACGATTATTAAAAAAACCGCTCGAGTTATCTATTCAGGCGAAAACCGTTGCTCGTCACTTATTATCATTCACTCGATACCCGAGCTGCGCTTGACGCCGACGGAAATGTGCCGCTGTAGTGTGATCGAGTTAAAAAACTGCAGGTATATTCGAACAGTTTTTCGGTCGATAGGAAATACTCTAGTTATAAATTCAGGCGAAAAACCGAAAAATATCGCCTGTAACTTGATGCACGACCTTCGGTATACGCTCCGCTCCATCCGATTGGCGACGTTCGAGTTTGACGCTGAGCAGGTACACGACATACGTCTTTCTTAAAGGCACATAAACGAGAAGGTGCATATAAAAAAGTATGCCAAATCCCTTAGCAGAGTCATCGCGACATGGGTTTTGTAAAGTTTTGTTTTAACTGGCTAGCCAGCTGCGTAGTTTAGGTCTCCGATTGTAAATATTAAAAAATTAAAGGATATAATTTTTCAATTTTTATTCACTATAAACTCGAGAAAACTTCTCAAAAATAACATAATAACAGAAATTGTAAATAAAAATAACAAAACGAACAAAATGGTTAACAAAATATATAGAAAAATTCGTTGGTAATCTTATAGTAAACATTTTTAAATCTAAACAGGAACTTTTTATTATTAAACTCAAGAAGACTTCTTAAAAATAACATACATTATAGAAAATGTTAATGGTAAATAAGAAAACGAGCAAAATAGTTAACAAAACATAGGTATCGACAAATTGTTTGGAACCAAAAGTAAACATTCTTAAATTTAAACAGGAACTTTTAGGTAACTATAAACATGAATTTTAATGTTTGAAAACTTGAAAAATTGTTTTCATTGTACCTAGTTTGTTAATTTAATCGTCAATAATTACAATAATAAGACAAATAAATGATGGAGCTAACCCTCGTATAAACACTGCATTTGCGGATTTTAAAATGCATTTAAATAGCATAAAATAACTAGAAGCAAAATTGCAAATTTTATTTTAACGATAAATTGTAGCTATTTATATGCACAACCTAATTTAGGCTCGATATTTACAAATTTATTTGTAAATTTTAGCGTTGAACATTAATAATATGAAACAAAAGAGAATGATTTATGGGATAAAAAACAAAAAGAATGAAAGAAAACGTTAGAATTATTAAATAACTTAATTTATTGTATTTTTAATAGATAAAACAGTTATATGAAAAACCTTATATGAAGATTCCGCAAGATCAAAATTAACACGATTTCAAGAGTTTCGAGTCGAGAATTAAAGTTGAGATGCCAATGAATGTATAAGGGACTTAGTTCTTTGAGTATGTATGTATACAAGATGCTATGTAATTAATTGCCTTATAGGTAATATTTAAACCTGCAAATCCTGAGATGACAATAAATTGCAGAAAAATAACGATAAAAAACGAATCGAGTTAATAAGCGAGAACAATCACATCTCATTCTTATAAAAATCCACGCCACTATTGAAAATTGATAACCAAATCCATATGATTAATCAAGAGTCGTCAGCAACGTTGTCAATTTTACCTTGTTATTTTTTTTTTATTTAGTGTAAACTATAGAAAATATCCTATATATTATAATCTGTATCTCAACAATTCTTACTACCATTTCCATAAAAATTACGGTGAAGAATGTGTTTTTTACAAACGATATGAACAGAGGTGCATTCATCCACTCAAGACCACTAGCACGACCACAATCGGCCTGACGCGCGTTGGCACACTGTATTTGTTTGAATCTAGTAGCGGTATAGACCACATATATATAAACAGTATATTACGAATACGAACGTTCCAAAATACAAAAAGTGTCCCCGCCATGGGAGATGGCGCGGGCCTATTGAATTTGCTCAGTAGTTTATTGTTATTCGTCGCCATTTTTGGTTGTGGATGCATTTTATTGATATTTTGTTTATCACATTATCCGATCTTCGGAACCGAATTTCACTAAAAAGCTAGTAAGAAAAGTAGAGTGTCGCTCGTATACAATATAATATATATGTGGTCACTATCTAACCTTAAAATTAACGTATTTTTAATTTGGTGCATTAGTAGCTGATAATAATTCCCAAAATAGTCAATTCATTCTTAATTTTTGGTTTAAAAAAAAGATAGGTTAAGAAACATAAGACGTCGGATGAAAGTAAAGAAAATAAAGCTCATCGTGTCGATAGTTACAAATATTCGGACGGAATTTGGCACCAAAAGTTTACACCAATCAGGGCACCGTCGGGTCATCATATCGTCAGAAATCGTATGCATGGAACGCTGTCTTAAATCGAACTAATCGAAATTTTGATTACAATATTTTTCTTAACTAACCAGTGAAATTTATATTAAAAAAGTTGAAATCCGGTCCTGTCGAATGCTTACTTTCACAAGGAAATTTCCGAACTGCGCAAACTCACAACGCCCCCTTCGATGCACATAGCTGAGACATAATTGCAGATGGATAGTATTAGTAATATACTATATATATATGGTTACACTATGCATCGGCAGTTGCTAGATGGTAAGCAATGGTGCCAAACTTAGTAAAATTTTATAAGTTATTTAACTGTTGATACTTTTACAGTTTTAACAGATACATTGATACAGAATGATTTCATTAACATAACTTTGAAATTCATTTGACAACACTGTATGATACAAATCCAGTTAAATATAAAAATGTATTTCCATAACACTCTGTATTTTGTTCGGGTTTGTTCGGGTTTGTGCTTTATTGCAGGAACGAATACTCATTTTTTCTGATTTAAAAAAAAATTGTTATCGTAAAATTTCGGATTTCGGTTAATTTGTTTCAATTATAACTCCTTTAAAGCGTTACAACTAATTATTTCCCAATAAAATTAGGTCAGGGCTGTGCAATAAAACACGGGTAGACTTAATTTCATGTAAATTCAAAGTGGCATAATGTTTTATGACGTGCGTGTTCATAATAATTTTAATACATGTGTGAAAAACATATTCCCTGATGAAATATATTTACGTGATGACTTATCTGGATTTTATATATTTTATATGTATTAGAAAAACTATTGACTGTGTATCAGTTCATGACTACACGTAATGCAGTTAGTTTTATGTAAAGTTTTCCTGGAAAACTATTTATAATTTAGTGATTTACTACCTTAAAATATTTTTTCTTTACATATCATACGAGCTGTTACAAAATTAACGCTTAAATTGAAAATTACAACAACTCATTATTTTAGGTAAAACACGGAATATTTTTAGTTATTTCTGGTAATTGTTATGGCGCCGAGAAGGTGAATCCTTAGAGGTAAATTAATTTAACTTATTTTCCGTAAAAATGGGAAATTTAATAATTTAAATTAATTTGAGAGGATGTTTCTTTCAAATTAAAAAAAGAGATGGAAAATGTGAATTTAATATTTTAAATTCGCCCGGTAAAATCATGGGGAGTCTCGGGCTGTTGCACTGGATATTTCTAAAGCCTTTGATCGTATTTGGCATGAGGGACTTCTAAGTAAACTGCGATAATATGGTATGCCCAGTCGATTCTGTGCATGGTTGTCTAGCTTTCTTAACGACCACTCTCTGTAAGTGGCGATTGACGAATTTCTCTCAGACACCTTCACCATCAATACCGGTGTTCCTCAAGGGTCCATATTGTCTCCCACTCTCTTCTTACTCTACATTAACGACCTTCTAGTGAAAACGAAAAATCCGATATTTAGTTTTGCTGATGATAGCACACTTACCTCATCTTTCTCTTTGAATGCACGCACATCGGCTGCCGACGCACATCTTCGCAGACAGCATGAGGTATCACGCCTCAACAAAGACCTGGAAGAAATTTTGGCTTTTGGTGATAGTAACCAAGTCGAATTTAACGCTAAAAACCCCAGGCAATAGTTTTCTCTAAAAAGGTTAACATTACAGAACCGGATATAGTCATGGACGGAGATGCAATCCCACTGGCCTCATCTATTATTTTGCTGGTGTACTCTTCCGAGCCAGAAAGTTGTACACACCTCAACAACTTTTGACACTATACAAAGCCCAAATTCGACCATCACTAGAGTACTGCTCTCATGTCTGGAGCTCTGCACCCAAACATACTGTTCGGCTACTGACGAAGAACCTCGACAGCCTAGAAGATCGAAGACAGGTCGGGGATTTGACTCTCTTCTACAGATATTTTCATGGAAAGTGCTCGGCTGACCTTGCCCTCTTAATTCCGCCCAGAGCTGCAAATATCAGAAATACACGACGAATCACTGCCGCCCATCCATATGTGGTTAAGCTTAGTATTCGTCGAACTTCATTATTTAAGAATTCTTTCATCTGGAGGACTTCATCCTTATGCAACGACCTACCCGAGGTCGTTTTTCCCAACGAATTTAACCTCGAACGATTCAAAGCCAATGTGAATCACTTTATTCGCACACGCACCACTCCCAGAGTGCCCTAAAAGATTTTTCCTATAGTGCTTGATCATAAAAAAAAATTAAAAAAAAATATAATAATAAAAAATCGATTTGTTGTCGTATTCAAATAAGTTCTACAATAAAAGCAACAATGGTTTGTCGTCCTGGATAAATTTACTATAAAAATAATAAAACTAACCATAATTTATGGCTCTACAGGGTATTATGGAAATGACGTATTATATTTAAACCGGCAATTCCTGAGATGAAAACAAATTGAAGAAAAATATCCAAAATTGGCGCTTTAATTTAATATGCCCTGTACATGACCTGATGTCAAACCAAAAATAAGCACGTGGTGTCACTGGGAGAAAGATATACAAAGCAATATATGGCGAAAAACGTCAGTGAATTTTGAGCAGTGTTGTCAGATTTTCAAGTCAATAACCCTTTGACAGATTCGAAGTTGTTTATTTTTCATGGTACATTATTATAAACTTTTACGTTCAGTTCAGTTCGCTGGGAAACAATCTCTTATTTATAAACTTGAACTGCCTCGAACGAACCACCGCGGAGTTTATAAATGGTCAGGTATGTTCTCTTTTGTTCCATTCGAACGACACCCGTCGGATCTGGACAACTTAAATGCCACTTTACCCTTTAGAAAAAAAAATGCAATTTTATTTACCTTTTCGGCCTTATTTAAAACCAACTTAATTTACAAAAAAACACCAAGTAGGTAACCCAAACAAAAACCGGCACAATAACCTCACAAAATACAAAAACAAAAGCAGATAAATTCACATTAGTTTTCGTGTAGATTTGTATGCGTCTCATGAACACATCTAAGTACCATTCAATCTGAATTAGTGTAGACAAAAATACGCCCTTATTGTATAAAGTTTCATCGGGTGGTCTGAGAAATAATATAATTTTTCCATACATTGGTAATGTAATATTACTTTCCTCTATAATTATAGTCTCGGAAATGGCAACCGCGCTAGTTCGGGTTATTTTTCCGAATAACTCGAAGTTGGACGCGTCTATGTGAAGGGGTGGTCCTGTCTGTTGTCAACATAATTATTTCATCATTCTTCAGTATAGGAATAAAATCTTGATGTTTTGCCCATTAGAAATTACCGATTTTATTATTTCTGAATTTCTATTGCGAAATAATTTGTATCCTATCTTCTAAGTGCTGTTGTTCTATGTCTACGGTAGTGTTGGTGTAAAGTATAATTATGCGTTAGTGTTTAGTGTTTGGGTGTAATCTAATAATAGGTGCATATCTTCAAAAAAACTAATTTAAAACGGTCGATTTGAAAAAAAAATATGTAGCGCTTCTCTAGGACACCCTAGGAGTCACCCATTTAAATATAATACGTCATTTCCATAACACCCTGTATATGTGGCTGAAATAACTTTTATTTTATAATTTCATTAAATTATATCAATATTATAACCTAATTTAGTAAAAATTACAACAAGTTTTTGCAAATTTACTAAAACCTTTTGTAAAATTTATGAAATCTTCTGTGAAACTTACTAAAATATTATGTAAAATTTATTAAAATCTTTTGTAATATTAACCAAAATTTTTTGTAAAAATTTCACGTTGGATTCTCAAGCGGTTACCCATCCAAGTGGTAACCTCTTCTTGCCTCGCTTGACTTCTTCGAACGATCGATGGTATATTCACTATATAAATTCTCTACCAAACATCTATTACCAAGATTAAAATTCCAGGTACACTTTCAACTTGATCATTTTTACAATAAAAACACAAATAAATAATATTTTTTGACAAATATCGTATATAACTGAAAAAATAACATCTGATGATTGCATTTTAGGTTTTGGACCATGCAGAACTTGCTTTTAAAGAATAACTCTTTTTTAAAATAAATAATAAAAAAGTTTCCGATATTGCGAAAAACTTAAGTAAACACACTGTATATTGCTGTCATTCTATAAAAAAAATCTCCCTGCCGCGAAGCTTTTAAAGTTTTAACAGTTTTTTAACCTAAGCTCTTAATAAAAGCTTATACGTGATTTTCAAGCACATTTTCAACTGAAGCTTTTAGCATTTAAAGATTCGTGTTGACTTTAATCTTTATGGACTAATCCGATAAACGTCATATGTAGATGTTTTCTCCGGGCTCACAACATCCTTCGTCGGGGAAGTCGAATGATACAATTTATTATTATACGGGCTAGGAAATACGTTATTAAAATTAGTTTTTTTTAATTTAAATCTCTCTAGTAAAAGATCTTGCTTTGTTTTAAATTAAAATTCGCTTCCATATATTGAGCGATAAACTGAGAATTAATCATCTAAAACGTTCAATTGACTTAAATAAAATAGATCATTAACAAACATCGGCTGCCGACGCACATCATCGCAGACACCATGAAGTATCACGCCTCAACAAAGACCTGGAAGAAATTTTGGCTGGGGGTGACAGTAACCAAGTCGAATTTAACGCTAAAAAAACCAGACATCAGCTTTCTCTAAAACTGTTAACATTACAAAACCGGATATAGTCATGGAGGGACACGTAATCCCACTGGCTTGATCTATTACTTTGCTTTGCTGGGCATCAATCTGGGCGGAAATATGTCTTGGCCTAACCACGTTATGGCAATCGCCCAGATAGCTTTTCAGAAACTTGGTATACTCTTCCGAACCAGAAAGTTGTACACACCTCAACAACTTTTGACACTATACAAAGCCCAGATTCGACCATCACTAGAGTACTGCTCTCATGTCTGGAGCTCTGCACCCAAACATACATTTCGGCTATTGCCGCCCATCCATATGTGGTTAAGCTCAGTACTACTCGAACTTCATTATTTAAGAACTCCTTCATCTGGAGGACTTCATCCTTGTGGAATGATCTTCCCGAGGTCGTTTTTCCCAACGAATATAACCTCCAACTATTCAAAACCAACGTGAATCGCTTTTTGCGCACACGCACCACTCCCAGAGTGCCCTAAATGATTTTTCCTATAGTGCTTGTGTTTGATCAAAAAAAAAAAAAAAAAGATATATTGCTCAAAATTATTTTTTTTTTATTTAAATCAAAATCTAATTAACAATTCCGTAGTTGTAGTTGCCTGCACCAATCAAAATAGAGACAGATCGTAAATCTATTTCCACTAGTAACCATCATCAAAATCATTTTTCTTAATCTTCTGCCAGAAATTATTATTATTTACATTCATATTTTACCCATGGTCAATAATGGAGGCATCTGGCAAAACAAACTATCAAACTTTTGGAAGCAGCCACCCGATTACTGGAAATTATAATAATGTGACTTGATACGCAATTTTAATAATCGAGTGAAGCGCTCGAGCGATTAATCACTTGAAATTTTATGACTAAGAGTTAATAAAACACCAGGGGTTGTTTATGTAAGTTTTAGAAGTTTAGTTTAGAGTTTTTATTAAGGAAGAACAGTTGATTCTGATTTTTTTTAAAATTATATCCTTTAATTTTTTAAAAATTTACAATCGCCGCTGGCTAGCCAGTTCCAGTCAAAACAAACCCATATGGGGATTTGGCATACTTTTTATATGCTCCTTCTCGTTTATGTTCCTTTCAGAAAGACGTATGTCGTGTCAGCATTCTGAGCGTCAAGATTGGGTATCAAGTGAAAGGCAATGATTCGATTTTTCGCCTGAATTTATGACTAGAGTATTTCCCAGCCCGGTGAGACTGCTTATGGGGGGGATCGAAACACGTAAGAAGGCCATGGAAGTGATGCTAAGCCTACTCTGTTCCATGCGCTCACAAGTAGCCTACTTTTATCTATCTGTTTCACTCTATCATTTAAGCGTCAATATCAACTTACGTAGAGTTAATATGAAATTCCTAAAAGTGAGAGGGAGTGTTTATGCAGGCGACTTGATCCTGGTCATATTTGTCTCACTTTACTGAATTAGGGAAGGTTGCTGCAGACAGAGACAGGCATCAAATGCGAACAGCACGAATTGTTAAATAATTTTACAAGTCAATTTTCTTCGTCTGGCATGGAATATAATCAATCAATATGAATGATATGTACAGGGAATGAAGATGGCTACAGCGAAGCGTCCTTAAATTCTAAAATAATTTTAAATTTTCTAATCTTTTCACGAGAAACGTCGTTACCTTTTTGGTGCAAGTGAGTAATTTGTAATTGAAATATTCATTTAGTCATCTTTACTGAGAGTAAGCATTCTTTTCATAAATCATATGGGGCCAAAAAATATGCTCGGACTTGAAGCCTGAAATATTTGCTAGCACCTAGAGCCAAGTTGAAGATGGTAAAATATTTTATGTAAATTATCATTTACTTCCTATTTTTTAATAAGACTACTTACAAGCTTATTTCTGAAGGTTAATTTTTCATTTGTAGTTACGTTACTAGTTCAATAAATGATATAAGAATGTGTAAGGTTATTTTAAAGTGATATTTACAGCTTAAAACATGTCAGAATCCTAATATTTGATTTTCACTACTTAGTAAATCAAATAAAAGGGTTTGAATGTTTTTTGTTGGCTAAATATCACTTTAAAATATTGACAGTAATAAAAATTTGAACAAAAGTGACATTTGAAAAGCACGTGCGTTTGTCAGCTGATGCCAGACGTAATGGATGCCGGGTTTGTTCGTTTGTTCATACTTGCTTCGATTTGTTAACACGGCTGTTTGTCTTCTTCCTGTTTATAAGTATTCGTTGGTATTTCCTATCGAGCGAAAAACTGCTCGAATATACGCCGGCGTCAAGCGAAGCTCGAGTATCAATCAAAGGTAATAGGGTAACAAGCGACGATTTTTGGTTGAATTTACAACTCGAGCGGTTTGTTTAATAATTGAGCAATGTCGGTTATTTCAATAATCGAGTACTCAAACGGTTTTTCGCTCGAGCAATCACAACACTAGTAAAAATTCTGTGAAATAGGTAATCTGACTGAAATGATTAACCAATTTTAATATTATTAGTGTACAAAATTAAGGTGAAAGTAACAATTTTAATCAAAATTTTAAAGAAAATTTCAGTTGAATGAGTAATCTTCACAACCGTCCTTAACATTTGCTAATAGAGGCGGTGACAAAATACGTTAGATCAACATTGAATTAAAAATTATGTGTATATTCTTAATTTAAAGATTTCAACGCTCTAATAAACTAACTTTTACTAAGATAAAGCATGTGTTGTAGAGTACACATCTTAGCTTTAGAGAAGTAGCACTTAAGTGCAAGTAGTTAAGAAACTTTGGTAATTATCCTACCTGCTTGGATTTAACTGCATATCAAACTAAAATTATTGCGGAGTTCAGGAAACAAACAGTTTCTCAGGTAATGGATGCGCCTTTTGTTTGAAACAAGAGATATTACTTATATAGTACCAAACTATTACCTCTAAAGAATGGCAGAATAATTTATGTCTCAGAGCTTTATAGGATGCTGTTCCTAACATAGCGTCTGTCTTTATCCGAATTTCCTTAAAATATCTAAATATTATTAATTCTTAATTATTAAAAATATTATGGTAGATATTAATTCCCATTTAAAAGTGATGTATGAGTTTCCGTGCTTATTAAAGTTTGGCTTTTACTCAAAAACTGTTTATTAGGGTATTAGAATTAAATGTATTCTTATTATATGTAGTTCTTACTCTACATTGACCTTCTAGTCAGAAAAAATCCGATATTTAGCTTGCTGGCGATAGCACACTTATATCATCTTTCTCTTTGAATGCACAAACGTCGGCTGCCGACGCTTTAACAAAGACCTGGAAGAAATTTTTGCTTGGGGTGACAGTAACCAAGTCGAATTTAATGCTAAAAACCCAAGCAGCAGTTTTCTCTAAGAAAGTTAACATTATAGAAACAGAAATAGTCATGGCAGGATAAGCAATCCCACTGGCTTCATCTATTAATTTGCTGGGCGTCAGTCTGGGAGGAAATATGTCTTGGCATAACCACGTTGTGGCAATTGCCCAAATAGCTTCTCAGAAACTTGGTGTACCTACTCTTCCGAACCAAAAAGTTATACCCACCTCAACAACTTTTGACACTATACAAAGCCCAGATTCGATCATCACGTCTGGAGCTCTGCACCCAAATATACTCTTCGGCTACTGGATTCCATCGAATAGAGGGCCATTCGTCTGATCGGAGACCACGAGTTGACGAAGAACCTCGACAGCCTAGAACATCGAAGACAGGTTGGGGATTTAACTCTCTTTTACAGATATTTTCATGGAAAGTGCTCTGCTGACCTTGCCCTCTTAATTTCGCCCAGAGCGGCAAATAGCAGATACACATGACGAACCACTGCCCCCATCCATATGTGGTTAAACATCCTCGAACTTCATTATTTAAGAATTCCTTCACCTGGAGGACCTTATGCAACGACCTTCCCGAGGTCGTTTATCCTAACGAATATAACCTCCAACGATTCAAAACCAACGCGAATCACTTTATACGCACACGTATCACTCTCAGATTGCCCTAAAGGATTTTTCCTATAGCGCTTCTGTTTGATCATAAAAAAATGTAGAATAAGTGCCCACGTATCATTTTTAAAGAACCACCCCCAAAGGTACATTGTTTTAGATTTTTTTCATGATGATTAGTATTCTTGATTTCATTAAATTTTTCATTAAAATTTAAAATGAAGTGACGTTTTCACTTTCCGACGAAGGCCTTTATATTGTCAAAAGTATTGTTAGAAACCAAATTTCGTTCGCTATATTATATTGTAGTATTATTTAGTAAAATAAACTTGGAATTGGTCAACTTGGATTTAGTAAAATAAACTTGGAAACCCTCCTCTCGTGTCTTATGATTTCTTTGTGGCAATAACTTTCGAATAATATTTTAATATTAATAACTTAATTAACACTTACGAAAATATTGTATAATATTTCCCACAATGTGAATTCCGCCCATTATGCTTAACCAAACCTGCCCTTATCAGGTTAGGTTCTTCGCATGGTTCGGAACTACTACTACTTCTCCATATGACTACGTCTCGTCAAGAATCTTAAAATTTGGTGAAATTGGCTCTATAGCTGAACAGCGGATATACGCTTCTTAGCTCCTGCTAATAATATACAGGGTGTTTCGGAAATGACATATTATATTTAAATGGGTGACTCTTTGGGTGTCCTAGGGAAGCGCTACATATTTTATTTTTTTTTAATCGACCGTTTTACAAGTGAGGTAACAAACACTCTTACTCGGTCAGTCCGCGCTACTGTACAACATTTCACCCAGAGCCAATGAAAATGTTGCCAAACTTAATGTAAAACTGAAATTCCATATAAAATTATAAAAATAAATTATTTTCTACCTACTTGTATTAGTATACCTAAAGAGTGAGGAATTCCAGGCACAAACACAATCAGTTTGTTTTTCTTTTTCATGGGAACACTCCTGGAAACACTTTATGTACACACAGTAATAGTGCAACAGAACCGATAGTTGGCTTTTGAAAGTACAATAATACAGATTATACTACAGATTATTAGATTTAATCACACGCGACGAAATTTGACGTCCAGAAGAAACGCGTCAATAAAAACAATATTCAAAGATTATTTATGGACGAGCAAGATACACGCGTAAACCGAAAAAACAGAGCGGATTGTTGAGAGTGTGTTGGTGATCGACGAGACACAACGTATCCGGCCGCTGTTTGGTCTTCAACTAACAGACCGCAAGCGTACGGCGCTATATGAAACTACTTCGCCCAGCCGATGTAGGGCATCAAGAAGTCATTGGCATTTGACCTAGTGACGTACGTGGCTATTACTATTTCATATGTTTTTTCGGGTTGTTTAAAACATAGTCCGTCGTAAATGTTCTTCAATTAATTGTACAAAAAGTTATTACAGAATGGAAAAGTGTTTAAATTATTTTATTTTGTCTAAAGAGTTTAAGGTATACATATGACAATACCGGCCAGAATTCCTTGATTGCTTACATGTATCGCAGTGCCACACAGGTGTTTTTCTGGTTTGGCGTCAGGTCACTTTTACCGCTGAATGAATTGAAAGCGCCATTTATGGTTATTTTTCTTCAATTTGTCTTTATCTCAGGAATTGCCGGTTTAAATATAATACGTCATTTCCATAACACCCTGTATTATCTCATACTAACTATCGAATTACACAACATCATATGCGTCAACATATCGTGATAGAATTTTTAATCATTATTTTACTTATTCTATCTAACTGTAGTATTGTTGGGATAAATTGTACAAGTAACTTATTAAAGATATTAAGGGTGACAGAGGTTTCCCATAACTGCTGATAGCCACTCATTGAGACAATTGAATTATGGAACACCCCGTAATATATTCCAGTCTCCACATTGACTTTGTAAGAGAAGGGTAATAAAAATAATTTGAAACGTAGGTGTACGTCCATTAAGTCAGAATGTACGTAGCTAATGTTTTACCCTAAATACCTTCCTAACAATGTGTCCAAAACTTTTAGAAACATGTAGCAGAGTTTGTGGCCAGTTTAACTGCAAACATACACCTAATTTAGAAATGGCATAGCTAACATGGAATTAGAGGCAGAAACTTTCGCGATTATTCAAAGTGTTTAGCTGTAACTGCATATTAAGCTGGATTTGTTGTAAATATACTCAAGACAAGTTCATTCCTTTGTCGATGAAACTTTTGGTAATTTTAATACGTATGTAGATTAGTTAACATACTTATACGTTTATCTATTGTATTTATGGACATACAGGATGAGTCAACGATAGAGTTAAGTTTATTTTCTCTTTTACGTTAAGAATTAGACAAAAGTTGTAGAGATCATCAAGGTACATTTTCTAAAATTATATTGGAGTATAACAGGGTGGTTTTTTATAAATGTATGTATTTATATCAATATTTGGATTGTCATAAAATTCTGAATTTTTTTTTGTATATAATATTATACACGGTGTTGAAAAAAGGTAGGTACCTACCCCGGAATAACTCCGGTGCATCGCATTGCAGTGGAAAATATCTGGAGAAAAAGTTGTTTGAATTTGAAGGAGGAATAATTTGCAATTTAAACCACCCCCCACGCCCTTAACCCCCGGGCGCGGATGGGGGTAAGTTCATATTTTCAAATTGAACCCCATATTTTTTATTGGCGTATCGTGTTCTGCGACCAAATATAAACATCTTTTGTTCGAAATTTCTTTTTATTCGGGCCCATCATTCACCAATAATCACCATGAGAAAGACAAAATCAGAACCGTGCGAAAATCAAGTTTTATCCCGGAAATACTCTTTTTGTACTAAAAAATGCCAGTGGAAAAAGTTGTTTTTATTCCACAGGCATTTTTAGTACAAACCAGAGAAAAAGATCCGGGATAAAATTTGATTTTAGCACTGTTCTGATTTTTTTTTTTTTTTTTTTTTTTTTTTTATGATCAAACACAAGCACTATAGGAAAAATCCTTTAGGGCACTCTGGGAGTGGTGCGTGTGCGCAAAAAGCGATTCACGTTGGTTTTGAATCGTTGGAGGTTATATTCGTTGGGAAAAACGACCTCGGGAAGGTCGTTCCACAAAGATGCAGTCCTCCAGATAAAAGAATTCTTAAATAATGAAGTTCGAGGAGTACTAAGCTTAACCACATATGGATGGGCGGCAGTGGTTCGTCGAGTATTTCTGCTAATCGTCGCTCTGGGCGGAATTAAGAGGGCAAGGTCAGCCGAGCACCTTCCATGAAAACATCTGTAAAAGAGAGTCAAATCCCCAACCCGTCTTCGATGTTCCAGGCTGTCGAGGTTCTTCGTCAGCTCGTGGTCTCCGATCAGACGAATAGCCCTCCTTTCGATGGAATCCAGCAGCCGAAGAGCATGTTTGGGTGCAGAGCTCCAGACATGAGAGCAGTATTCTAGTGATGGTCGAATCTGGGCTTTGTATAGTGTCAAAAGTTGTTGAGGTGTGTACAACTTTCTGGTTCGGAAGAGTACCCCAAGCTTCTGAGAAGCTACCTTGGCGATCGCCACAACGTGGTTATGCCAAGACATATTTCCTCCGAGATTGACGCCCAGCAAATTAATAGATGAAGCCAGTGGGATTGCGTGTCCGTCCATGACTATTTCCGGTTCTGTAATGTTAACCTTTTTAGAGAAAACTGCTGCCTGGGTCTTTTTAGCGTTAAATTCGACTTGGTTACTGTCACCCCAAGCCAAAATTTCTTCCAGGTCTTTGTTAAGGCGTGATACTTCATGCTGTCTGCGAAGATGTGCGTCGGCAGTCGATGTTTGTGCATTCAAAGAGAAAGATGAGATAAGTGTGCTATCGTCAGCAAAACTAAATATCGGATTTTTAGTTTTCACTAGAAGGTCGTTAATGTAGAGCAAGAAGAGAGTTGGAGACAATATGGACCCTTGAGGAACACCGGCATTGATGGTGAAGGTGTCTGAGAGAAATCCGTCAATCGCCACTTGCAGAGAGCGGTCCTTAAGAAAGCTAGACAACCATGCACAGAATCGACTGGGCATACCATAGGATCGCAGTTTACTTAGAAGCCCCTCATGCCAAACACGATCAAAAGCTTTAGAAATATCCAGTGCAACAACCCGAGACTCCCCATGATGTTCGATTGCGTTGTTCCAAATATGGGTGACATAGGCTAGAAGATCTCCAGTTGATCTGGACTTCCGAAAACCATATTGATGATCGCTGATAATGTTGAAGCCTTCCAGGTACTTTAGAAGATGTTGGTTAATAGCTTTCTCCATTACTTTTGATATAACTGAAAGCAATGCTACTGGTCGATAGTTGTTAGGCAGGGTTCTCTTACCTTTCTTTGGAATAGGCTGGACTCGAGCCGTCTTCCAGCAAGATGGAAATATTCCTTTTTTGTAGGATAAGTTGAAAAGTCTACAAAATACTGGTGTTAGTTCATCGGCGCATCTCTTGAGAACTATAATAGGAATTTCGTCTGGACCAGTAGCTTTTTTGACGTCGAGTCCTTTCAGGATTCGTTTGACGGGACGCTGACGGAATACGATTTCGGTCATTTCGGATTCAACTGCAGGAATGTCGGGTGGTGTTCTTCCCTGGAAATCTACAGTGGAATGCGAAGAAAATAGTTCAGCAAGTAAGTTTGCTTTGTCTCCGGCTGTGGATGCTATTGTACCATCGGGACGTGTTAGAGGTGGGATAGTTGATTTGGTAAAATTTTGGCTGACGGCCTTAGCGACTGACCAAAAGGACCTTGATCCGTTTGGACAGTCAAGAAGTTTGTTTTTGATCCTCACGTTATGGGCTTCTTTGCTTTTATCTATTGTTAGCTTACATTGGTTTCGAGCGGTAATAAAGATGGTACGATTCTCAGTGGTAGGGTTTTTACGCCACTGTCGGTAAGCCAGATTTTTTGATTTGACAGCACGCTCACAATCCTTGCTAAACCAGGGCTTGCCGTTGGAAGGGCGTTTTTGGGAGGAGGGGATAAATGCTTCCATGCTCGTTAGAATGACGTCGGAGACCTCACCAGCATTTTGTCTTACTCATGGTGATTATTAGTGAAGGATGGGCCCGAATAAAAAATTTTTTCGGACAAAAGATGTTTATTTCTAATCGGATAATACGATACGCCAATAAAAAATATGGGGTTCCATTTGAAAATCTTAACTTATAAATTACCCCCACCCGCGCCCGGGGGTTAAGGGGATGGGGCTGGTTTAAATTGCAAACTATTCCTCCTTCAAAACCAAACAACTTTTTTCTTAGATATTTTCCGCTGCAATGCGATGCACCGGAGTTATTCCGGGGTACCGACCATTTTTTCAACACCCTATATTTCTAAATTATATAGTTTTCCCAATATTTAATTTTTTTTGATAAATGTCAGTTTTCAGCGTTGGATTTAATTGTTAATACTTACACTACCTTTACAAACTATAGATTCATATTTGGTATGGAGATTACATGGACCTGAGGCAAATAAATTATGGAAACAAATTTACTTCAGTTTTTACACGGTGTTCGAAATAAATTTTCGATTCAATAAGTTTAAACTAAAAAATTTCGATTTTTTTAAATAGCACATCCTGTATATTTTAATTTTTTCTGATAGAATATGTACCTAATTCTCTTTA
Organism: Barypeithes pellucidus; assembly: GCA_963991005.1. Taxonomy (NCBI): domain Eukaryota; kingdom Metazoa; phylum Arthropoda; class Insecta; order Coleoptera; family Curculionidae; genus Barypeithes; species Barypeithes pellucidus. The sequence goes on along the minus strand of OZ022557.1, from coordinate 20,111,373 downwards.
ACTTTTATTTAGTACCTATATCATATTCTTATTTTTAATACTTTTCGACATATTTTAATTTTGCATTTCTTTCATTATAGGATATTCGATTTTACTCTTGAATTAATTGTTGAAACGATAAATTAATGTGATTGTAATACTTTTTTCACTCAAAAGCACATTTGACGTGGCAGTAATTACATTTGTCAGGAATTTTATTCAGATGAACTGGATAACAGGCATGTCCCAACTTAAGTCGAATAATGGTTATAATACAATGTCTAATATGCTAATTAATACCAACATCGCGTTTAAGTGGGAAACCTATAAAAAATAATGTAATATGGCTGGTTTGAAAATTGAACAACTTAACCCCGGAATTGCCTTTACAAAAATTAATCATCTATAATTTTAAAAATAAACCTCTGTTAAGTTTCCGCAGCATTTAAACAGAATTTTAAGGAAATGACGCTTGGCATACCTGCTGTGAAGAGAATTTTCTATTTCGATATTAATTGAAAATTTCCCATACGCTTGGGTAAAGGATCAAATATATTGTTGTGGATATTGTTCAGATCCCTCTATCTTATTATAAACTTCTAAAACAATTTTAGGCCTAAACCCAAACAATATCTTATGCTCGCGTGAAAATCTAATCCGCACTAATTGGCAGGAACACATTGGAATTATGTAACTTTTCATTTTAAATCAACTTGTCTGTTGATTTTGTAAAGAGAATCTAATTCACTTATTTATGTAGAAACTATGAATATTAAACATATTTTAAGCTTTTTTAATAGTTTTTGTAACGTAATTCCCCTTACGATACGGTGTTGGTACTTTCAGCTAATGATGGTGGAGAACTTGAACGGTATGCTAACTCCGACTTGAATTTATATTATAAATGGTTGTGCCATAACAAGTAAACTATAAATACAAATGAAACTGTGTATATGATTATAAAACAAAAAAAAATTGTACTATTCAAGTGTACCTAAACAATGTGAAACTAAAAGAGGTCTCCGAATATAAATACTTAGGACTGGTGCTGAAAAACAAATTCAGCTGGAATTCACACGTCGACAACGTTGTCAAAAGATAGTTCCAATAGTGGCTGCTGTAAGAAGGTGTGCAGAACTGTTAAATAAAAAATCTAAAATATTAGTTTATAACTGTTTTATCGTGCCACATATTAGATACCTAATTCCATGCTGGGGAAATATCCCCGACTATTTATTAAATAAAATGCAAAGGGCACAAAATAAGACTATAAAAACTATATTCCAAATGGACTATTATAAACTGCTTCAGAACAGATTTATCAGTGCACAAAATTATGGGACATAAAAATATTAAGAATGTTTGAACAAATTAAACTTCTATATTCCATAATCAACAAAAAATTTAAATCTAATTCAACAATAAAACAAGTCAAAACCTATCACCACTATAATGTACGAGATGCCACAAATTTCAGAAATGAATACTCTCGGACACTAAAAGCTCAGGCTTCGCCCTTATTCAGGAGTATACAAACATATAACTCGATTCCTATACAAATTCTTGATGTAAAGACAATGAAGAGACTTTGCCATAACCTAAAGGCTTATTTGCAATCAATTTAAATTTGTAATTTTCTAGAATAATAGTATGTTATAATGTATGATTGTGATAGCTATGTAATATTTGAAAAGTAGGCCCCGATACCAGTGATCCATATTCAATGTTTTTGGATCACGAATAAATAAATTTATTATTATTATTATTATTAACTTTAACGCATTTGCACACCTCTGATGCAACGACTTCATTCCACCAGAAAGAAATGATCCCACTTGGATACCTATAGGCTCATTTCTATTCTATTTTACTAACTTATGGGTTAAATTCTTATAGATAGTGATGCCGCCGGAACCAGAACCGGATCTGGAACGGGTATCCGATGAATCCAGCGTTCTTTTTTAATATCCGATTCGGCCGGATTTTGTACCGGATCCGGTATATTTCACTGGGCAGATTATAATGCAGAAAAATGATTTTTTCCCGTTGCTTGCAGAGAGTCTATTTATTTTCGTAGACATCGTCGGCTTCCGAAAAAATATTTCACTATAAACACTTGATACAGGCGCAGATAAATAATTTTGTACCTTTTTGGATAAAAATGCAAAATTTTCTTCATCTTTTTTCCACTAGTCAAATGGCTTTTGATTTCTTTTTAGAATGTTGTTTTAAAAATACAAGATCCGGGTAAAAATGTTGGCGTTGGTTCCGGCATTTTCAACAAAACCGATCCGGTGGCATCATTAGGTACAACTGCGTCATTAAGGGCCGATATTAACTCTCATCTAAAGGAATAGACATTTAAGAACATATAATCTTAGACTTAATGCATCAAGTGACCCTCAAATTAATTTAAAACCTATTTTTTAAAGGTTTATCTTAACGTTAAGGCTCCCTAAGTTATAAGGTCTAACTTAAAGTAACATTAAAATATCGGCCTTAACAGGATTCCGGAGTACCTGTAAACGAGTTTTTTTTTTCAAGCGTTTATTCCTGTTTTAGGAAAAAAATGGCAAAGGAAAAAAACTTTGTAACAGAACTAGAACTCGCGGAAAGTCTATATTTTTTTTGTTCCGGAGGATTTTTAGATTTAATTTTTTTTACTGTTTCATATAGAAAAAAATGACGGACTTTCCACGAGTTGTTAACAAGATTTAGACAATTTTCATTAAATTTTTTTTTTTAAATGTACCGTTTTCATAAGAAGCAAAAACTCCGTTTTTCAGCGTAGAAAATTGAAATATAGACCCCGATCACGTTTAGTCTCTTCCTTCCGATTATCGTTGTTTCTGTCGGCGTACCGATTACGGGCGGACGCTCGACGTATTCTTCTAACTGCAAGGGAAGATCCAATTCGCCTCGTGCCTTCAAAGCGTAAAACGAACAGGGATCAAATCGGAGATTTATTCTCTTAAGAGAAATAAGTTAACCTTAGAAATTTTAAGTAGTCACTGAACATTTACTTAGATAATTACATTGTTCTCATTCTTCAGTTGATGTCTCTAAACGTTATTGGCAGTTGGCTAATGTTCACAATCGGCTGGACACACAATACAGGGTGCTGAATTCTTTTTTCATTCGTATTTTTTTTTGTCCTCTCCAAAAGTACTTGGGTTTAAATTTGAATTTCATTTTTGTAATCAATAAGAAAACGTCAAAAGATCCGTTTTCATGTTTAAGCCACTCTAATCAGAAAAATATCAGTGGCGTAACACTTTTTTATTAAATAACTTATTTGCGGGGACGCCACTGGTGGGTCGTTATAATTCGGTGATATTAAAAGATTAACATCCTTAATAAAAAAAATTAACCATTGCGGACATATATCTATGAACTTTTCTTCTCGAAATGACCTATGGAAATACACTCTGAAATATTAAAATGTCGTTAAGGAACAAAGGAGTTAGCTCACTTTTACAACAAACATATTGCTTTTTTGCTTTAAACACAAAAACCTACTTAACGCTACATGTTCCCGTATACGCTGCTAAATCCCTCATGTCGTTTATAATTCTCTGCATCTTGTCAACACAACTCTTTTACACTGCAAGAGGATTGTTGGCAACCAAATACCCGACTTTAAAATAAAGTTAATTAAAAATTTTAAAACTAAGTACTTAACACTTTAATTCCGGTTACACACAGGCTGGATATAAGGTTAAAGCTAGAGTCGTAACGGGATTTAGTAGAAGTAAATTAATAAACGGGGTGTAGTTAAAAGTTTTGCTCGTTTCGTACTTTAAGACAAAAAGGATTGATTTAATACAGGTATAAATGGATTATTTCTTATAGATTCATCCTAAAGCCATTTCTTTGATGGTTTAGAACCCTCTGTTTTGTTAAAGAAACAACATGTGAAACTGAAGATTCTTTGGGTAAAAATATTGCGATTTGGAATACCTTGCTTAGTTGAAAAGTTGGTAATTACCAAGATCCCCAACCACCAAATCACTAATCCTCAACATTCCTGCAGTTCAATCCGAAATGACCGATATCGTGTTCGGTCAGAGTCCCGTCAAAGAAAGATAAGAGAACCCTGTCTAGCAACTATCGACCAGTCGCATTGCTTTCAGTTATATCAAAAGTAATGGAGGAAGCTTTAACCAACATCTTCTAAAGTACCTGGAAGGCTTCAATATTATCAGCGATCATCAATATGGTTTTCGGAAGTCCAGATCAACTGGAGATCTTCTAGCCTATGTCACCCATCTTTGGAACAAAGCAATCGAACATCATGGGGAGTCTCGGGCTGTTGCACTGGATATTTCTAAAGCCTTTGATCGTGTTTGGTATGAGAGACTTCTAAGTAAACTGCGATCCTATGGTATGCCCAGTCGATTCTGTGCATGGTTGTCTAACTCTCTGAAAGTGGCGATTGACGGATTTTTCTCAGACACCTTCAGACGCATTGATGCCGGTGTTCCTCAAGGGTCCATATTGTCTCACTATCTTCTTACTCTACATTAACGACCTTCTAGTGAAAACGAAAAATCCGATATTTAGTTTTGCTGATGATAGCACACTTATCTCATCTTTCTCTTTGAATGCACAAACATTCGGCTGCCGATGCACATCTTCGCAGAAGTATCACGCCTCAACAAAGACCTGGAAGAAATTCTGGCTTGGGGTTACAGTAACCAAGTCGAATTTAACGCAAAAAAACCCAGGCAGCAGTTTTCTTTAAAAAAGGTTAAAATTACAGAATCGGATATAGTCATGGACGGACACACAATCCCACTGGCTTCATCTATTAATTCGCTGGGCGTCAATCTGGGAGGAAATATGTCTTGGCATAACCACGTTGTGGCAATCGCCAAGATAGCCTCTCAGAAACTTAGTGCACTCTTCCGAACCAGAAAGTCGTACACACCTCAACAACTTTTGACACTATACAAAGCCCAGATTCGACCATCACTAGAGTACTGCTCTCATGTCTGATTTTTCCTATAGTGCTTGTGTTTGATCATAAAAAAAAAAGATACAAGTGAAAATTATATTTTCTAATTTCCTAATTACTTACCTACTTCTGAACCAATATTTTTGCATACAATTTTATAAATTGGGTGTTTCTTGAGCGAGAAGTATGAATTTGAATGCATATTGCAGGGGACGCTCGCTGCGGCACTCAGGGTGCATAGTAACAAGTGCAACTTTTTACGGTTTAGTATATTTAGGTTTTTTATTAAATATCAATTTTACCCAAAATTGGCGTACCTTATCAATGTCGCTACGATCAACTGTTTCCGTTTATTGAAATAACACATTATATTATGTTAGATATTAATTATTACAGTATAGGTAATAGAATTTAACCACAAATATTTCAGATTATAGCAGGAGTATAACTTAATAGTAGGGCAGCCCGTTACCAGAATTTCAGACTGACCACGATCTAAAGTTTTTTTCGTTTTTTGGTGGACTTGAGTAGGAAATTAACAAGAACGGACATTGACAACGTTGCAAAATCATTGAGAATCATCTTTACATATGTATGTAAAAAAAAGAGGTCGTAATAGTTACCGCGCCTCGTCCGTTCTTTTTATTCTTTGACTCAGAGTGATGTTTTTGAAGAGATGAAAATAGTAACAGACATTTTCCGTGCGGTGAATAGTTTTGGTTTGAGAAAAATCGAAATTTGTTTACAGCGGAGAATTCAATTTATCACGCCTCGTCCGTTTTACTTGTCATTATTCGTGACCGGAAAAAAATGAGAACGGACATTTTCATCGACGCGCAGGGGTCATTTATGTCATTTTTTTAACGCTGTTCGAGTTATCGCGCCTCGTCCGTTTTCAAGCAGAAATCGTGTATTGTGGCTCGGAAAATGGGGGAAAAATATGAACTGACATTTTTACACACGCATTTTTTAGCAAAACCGATTTCAGTCAACACGGCACGTGTATCAATAAAAATTCAATATGAGGACATAGTTGATGGTGGGTTTTTATAGACAACCAAGCCACACAGCAAACCGTCCCATGCACGTGCCGTGTACCACGATCATGAATTATACAGATACGAGATCCGACTCCGCTCCCCTCCCTGTAGCTGCGCAACACGGAAAATGTCCGCTCGACTCGATTTATTATTTTTTAGATTGTTATCAACAATTTTAAAAAAAATTACCCGGGTGCTGTCACTTTTTAATACCACTTTTCTTTACATCTTTTATTTAAACCATGGAATTTTTGCAACACTCAAAACGTCCGCTGTCAATGAATTCACGTTTCTTTTTATATTTTTAATATGATTTCATCAAGAACGGACAAGGTGTAGTAACAAAAAGACGATCTGCTTTCTTACGGACTGAAATCACTCTGACGGGTAAGCGCAGCGTTGCCGAACTTTCTCGCTGGAGTAAAACTTTCTTATTTGTTATTAATCTATTAGTCATTTACTAGATGAGGGCGTGATAACAGGACATTTTAGTAACGGGCTGCCGTACTATAACCTTTATTAACCTTAATTTTGTAGTCGTCTTGAATTTTAAAAAAGTCTAGACTGCTAAAAATTTAAATGAGCAGTAATGAAAATATTAATAAAATGTTATTTTTACATAAATAAATACAAGAACTATCAATAAAAAGAAAGATTTTGACAATAATTGCTCAAAATGAATGATGTTAACTTCAATACATTTGGCTACCCGCTTATTGAATGACAACTTGATTTTAAATCTGCCATGTTTATAGTTCATCGCATTCCACCAACGGGCATTTTCACACTTTCGTATATTTCGATATGTTTAACAGTTGAAACATTGTGTTATAAATAAATAAAGACAACGGAAGTCCAAAATACTTCTATCGCTCATGATACATCATTGCCTTCAACCTTCAAACAAACACATACATCGTTGTAAATAAATATTGTTGATTGTTGAAAGTTTCGTGAGTAAAGCATTGAAGCACTCTTCACACAATCTTCTAGAGAAATTGGATGTCTGAATCTGAATCTGAACACACCCGGTATTCTTCTTATGAAATGTCATGCGAAGTATTGGCAATAATTTATCCTGCATCTTTTCCCAATAATACATTATATTTCTTACTTCAACTTTGGCTCCGTAGACTTTATTAGGTTTAATGACAACGTTTCATTTTCTGGTAAATACTGTAGGATGTGCACTAAGCCGTGATTTTGGATCTGGAAGCCTGCAGAACTGTAGAACTGTTGGCCAAAGATTAATAACAATTAGCTTCGTATTTTTACGTTAAGGTATATCGCTCTTACATTCAGTAGTCATAATAAATATAAATATTTTATTGATTAAATTCATTACGTATCATATTACAACACTAATTACAAAATTTAAATTTAACAACGACTCTCCCTCCATTTAACCCTCAATCTTTCGGTCTATTCTAGCAGGGGTTTAGTTAAATCTTGTCTAGTCAGTTCAAAATCAGCAATTTAAGCAATTTCTTTTCTTTCAGACCCCAAATCTCTAAAATTAGTGCAACTCTGTACAACACAAGGGAGAGTATATGCTGCTGTTAATTCTGATAGACAGGAGAAGGCAGTTAGAATCTCCCCAATATACTAGTGACGAAGCTGTCAGGGACTGTTCCCTTTATTCCTAATCCTTTAATGGGAAGAGAAATAGAGGGACCTGATAGTTCACGTAAGAAATATTTTGTTACTAATTTGGCGGGATTTAGGTTAATAATAAGCAATTCTACATAGTGTTTCCTACAAATAAGAAAAATTTAATTGTTAATTAAAAGTTTCTGCATGTAAAAATCCGAACTGGAGCAACTGGTCAAGGTCGATTTATCGATCGAATAAAGTTTGTTGTAGTAAGGGAGATAGATTATGTTAAAAAATATAATTTATCAATGAAAATTTTTTTTTTTATTTTATTGTTAAGAAGGAAGCCACTTATAGTCCAATAAACGAAGCCCTTAAATAGAAATTTTAGTTGAACGAAAAATAATATGGAAAAAAGTTTTTTACAAATGTTATAGATGTCCGAAACAATTTTTCGACCAGATCTTTAATAAATGGAGGTTAATCACAATATGGCGCCACTGTCTCCCTGCGACTAAAATTGAAGCGTCAAGGTGTGACATATTACAAATAGAAGAATATGATCGGGTTTTAAATGCTGAATAATCCCGTAAATGATTTTTTGCGGAAACAGGATGCGCAAATAATATATTTATATCTATACGTCGGTTTAGATGAAATTTGGTGGGTAGATTTAATACCTCGGCATCACACATAGGGTAGTTTTCATTTCGAAAAATGTTCAAGTGCGTGTGTGTCGGACATCGCGCAAAGCCGAATATTATATATGTTGATATATGTATATTAAACATAATATTTCTCCTACATTAAATGCATCAGTAGTAGAATTAATTAAAAACGAAGTAAGAAAAATTTCTGCAGACAGCTGGAAAAACTATGTAGAGCATGTACTTAAGGTGGAAAATTCTTACAATTGTATGATTACAAATGTTCAACCCTTAATTATAAGTTTAGGCTTAGATGAAGAGTGAAGAGTGATAGTGATACAGAGTTAAATTTTGAATAAATTATCAATAGTTTCTTAGAATTTAATTAATTTTTATTGTACTTGTTATCCTAATAATTATACTTTTTAATTATATTGTTTTCAATTATTATTAATTGTTATCATTATCTTACATTTATTCTATACCTAAAACTAAAAATACCGATATATTTATTTTAAATTATAAAAATAAATCGTGTGGTGTGATATACATTTTCAAGCCGGCCCTGATCCCATTTATTGAGCTTTGAAGAAGTTCAGGCGTATACAATAGGGTTTAATCAGGTAGTTTATTTATGACAGTAAGAGTCAACGGTATAATTCTGCAACAACTATACTTCCTATCTTTTTGTAGTTTACATGTACATACATACATGTAGATATGTAATTCCTATCTTTTGTGAATATAGAGAGAGGTACCTACTAGACATGTAATTATAGATAATCATTTTATTTTATATATTTGAATAAATAAATAACAAAAAAATACAATGTGTTTGTGTGTTTTATTCCCTATAATAAATAATAAAAAATGCATTTAAAAATATAAATAGACTCATTTCATTTTAAAAATTAACGTACGTATTATTGTAGTACGGTCCTGGAATGTCATACAAACTTAGGCAAAATAAATAACCAGAAATAAGCAGGCAAGTCATTAATGTCACGTGACACTTGACATATCTGGCGCCGAGGGTTCGCTGCAACGACTATAGTAGCAGAAAAGTATGCTTGAGGGCAGAGCTTCAGACATAAGACAGTGTTCTAGTGATTCCAATGACTTAAGATAATTTTCGATTTCATAAAAATTACTTATTTAACTAACTAACCCACTTTGACCCTAACATTGGCAAAAATTATATATCTTGGTTCTCTTATTCATTTACTAAACATTTATCTTTGAGTGAGAGTGAATCAATTCTCTCAATACCATTCATGTCAATTCGTGATTAAAATTGTTTAGTTAGTTATATATTTCTGCAACCCATAAGTATTTTATTGAGTTCACTGATAAACATATTTACATCGATATTGTGCCACACTGTATCAAATATAGCCGAACAAATACACTGTCTTAGCATGTAAAATTTAACTTTACTATACAGGGTGTTATGCAAATGACATTATATTTAAACCGGCAAATCCTGAGATGAAAATAAATTGAAGAAAAATAACCATAAATGGCGCTTTCAATTATTAAGCGAAATATACACTTTATATGAAATCTCAAAAGTTACGTGGCCGCTCCTGAGGACCTTCACAATCAATAGTTTAGGTTCAAAAGGGGTTAGCTCATTATAGGCGGTGTTGTCATATTGCTACACAGAACACGTGTTCAGTTTTTGACAACAAGGCGTCTTTGACTCCCGTTATCACTTCTATTTCAAACTTTTTAGAAAAAAAAATACTACAATTTTAAGGTGCATGCTCTCTTACCTTCAATCTTATTTTAAAATAATCCGTTTTATAATTAAATTCAATAAAAAAAATAAAGCACAAAAAGTATGTTTGTCAATAGCTCAGATAATAGATAATATCACACAAATTTGAAATCACATCAACACATTTATTATTATGAATTATTACACAACAGAAAAAAAATCGGGTAATGCTACAACTAACAAAACGTTTAAAATTCGTATACGTCAAGCACGTGGAACTCTCGACAGCGTCACTCCACCACCGAGTCTCGAAACATACTGAAGCAACGATAGTGGCGCGCGGCCGGTATCCAAGCAAGGGCGAGACATGCGGTGTGATGTGACAACACGGTTAGTATACTCTACTGACCCACATTGTTGCTAAGTGAATCCAGATGGAACGGCGAGACAGTATGTAGGTAAAAAGGGGTTTTACCTCAGTATTTAGATATTCGATTTAAAAAAAAAGTATGTAGACTTTCTCTAGCGCACCCAAAGAGTCACCCATTTAAATATAATAAGTCATTTCCATAACACCCTGTAGAATAACAGAAACTTCGTGAGTTTTTGGCGTATTATTTTATCGAAATAGAAACAAAATCAGAATAGATTAGCGAGATAAAACAGCGATATCCATTTAATTTATTACGAAAAGTTGCCTCTATAATGCGCCCTCGAAGTTTTGGCTGCATGAGTTTAACCCGCACTTTATTTCCTTAATTAAACTATTTCTCTTAGTTAAGTTAACTTACCTTAAATGAACGTCACCTGTAGAAAATCAAACCCAAAAACCGTTTGTAATTAACCTTATTTATAGGTTTGGTGGTTGTTTGGGGTAATGAACCATTGTTTGAGAAAATACTATGCTTGTGTTAAAATCTATTTGCATGTTGGTTTGTTTTTAACAAAGAATTAAATTAATGTTCAAAACCAAAGAGAAATATTGTTTTGGCTCAAATACATTGAACACTTAATAAAATTGCATTGATAAACCATAATATGTAATATACTTCTTACCTACTTCGTACTTTTTTAAATTCAGGTCCAAATAATTACTTTAAATATCGTAATCATGAACAAACAATGGTATCTCATATGTCGCCTAATTGTAGAAAAAAGACACGATGAATTTTTTTTTTCAAGAACGTACGTACATTATACCATGATATGAGTGGAGTACGTAGCCCGAAACGTCCGTCCGTTTTGCGCTTAATAAATGATTGGTAACTCTAAACGTTCTCCTTGTCTGCGCGTTTCACGTAAGACTTTTTTGATAACCCCCGTATAACCAAGTTTCCCCTTTTGTCCACATTTTTGAATTCTATCCAGAGGTGAATTCCCCACCCAGGAATTATTTATTTAGAGCCAATCTAACTATTTGAATCATTTTAAATTTTGAAAATGTATAATTGCTGGTCGACACTCTCAGTTATGTCGCCAGTCTTGATATTGGAATGAAAAATTCATCATAATTTAAAGACGCTCCTACTTAATTAGTCTTACGGACGCTTATCTTGGTTGATTACGATTTTTCGTTGTTTATGGTCAGGGATGCCAGGCATAATGCCATTGCCGACTTGACACGCACGTGTCAGTCGGTCTTGGATGGGCCCACCATCCTTTCCCCGCTAACTGGAAGCTGTCAGCAGTCCACCAGAGCGCATGAAGAAATGAGGGCAAATTTTATGTCTCAGAAAGTAAAATGACTGATTTTATTTTAAAAGTATAGTTATTTGAACGTAGGACGAGACCTAACTTTTGTTTAGACTATACTTTTGATTGTATTGGCTCGGGCGCGTCCAATGTAATATAACACAATGCAAGTTGTTATATTAGAACACGGAGGGCTTTTTTATTTATTTAATTTTATGTCCTTGTCTTTGGGGGTGAATTTAAGGGGCTGTCCTTGCGTATGTCGAGTCACGCGACCCGAAGTACTCGTAGTTAATTATGTACAATTTATATACAATCAGAATTAACCTGAACTATCATTCAATTGTTCCAACCAACCTATCATTCATCTGTCACGTACTCTGTTTAAATTTAGATTTATTTTCATTATTTACAATATAAAATAAACCTAAGCTAGCATTTTGTTCCCAACTAAAGGGATCTCAACTGCCATAATAATTTCCACTTCATAATAAATTAAGAAAATTATAACTCGCGGTAGTGACTGCTAACTTAAGATATTTTAGCACTTACTTTTGATGTCACGATCGGTTAATTTTTTATTTCGAAAATTATTCTAGGCTTTTGACACAAAGTCTTTAAAGAATAATAAATATTCCTTGCACTTAAGATTTATTTATACTCGTGCCAAAAACGAGTGTTCGAAGATCAATTTTAGGTGTTATTTATACTCGCACCAAATACACGAGTGTTTGAAGACGAGTCAGCGTTATTTATACTCGCACTGAAACATACGAGTGTTTGAAAATAAAATTTACGGAGGGAAAGATCCGCGGTTTGACATTTCTCGGAATTTTCGGTGATAAACACTCTAAAACCTGTAGCCGAAAATATGGACCCCCATCTTACGTAAAAATTAATAAAAAAACTAAATCGCGTTTGAGTACGACTCTGGGAATCCCCAATCGACGGTATACCGCGTAGTTGAAGAATCCAAAATCGACTAAAATTACTGCCTCCTGCAAAATTTCTCTATCCGTCTGTTTTAACGTTACATTGCGTCATCCTGACCGATTTAATCTACCGGTGATGCCATGCCCGTTGCGGCAAGAGAGATAAGGAACCAAATACTGCCGACACCGCAAAACTATAAAAGCCCGTCTAATTTTGCATGTGGAATTATTTAGAATAATTTGACGGAAAAAATAAATTCATTAACTTTCTGAAACTGGAAAAAAAGTATTTTTACAAGACATAATTTGTTAAATTGTGCATGTAAAATTAATATCTGCCTATCATATAATGTCCAGTTGAGCAAAAAGATATTAGAACTGTATTCCATCACAAAAGGTGATTGTGATGGACTATTGAAAGTTGGTTAGTTATATAAGAACATAATTCGACAATAGATCTCTACTAATTAATTATTGAATAGCTAATAGTAAGTGAACATATTATAAACGTAGTATTTGCATAAATATTAAACAGTTAAGCCAACACCTGTCATCTTATAACTAATCTAACTCATCAAGAATTCATCCCACGGCGTCTAATTTGCCACACAAATCCCGCGCGGTCTATATTGTTACGAAACAAAGGGTTCCAAGGGAACAAAAGTACGGTAATACAACGGACTAGCACGAATATAAATACTTTACTTTATATATTGGAAATACCATTTGAGTTTAGGAGAAAGAGACTGTTTGGTATTCCTGGCTGTGGTGAATTTTTTTTTAGGAAGTTAATTATCTTTTACTGTTATAATTCTACTTTCCTAATTAGTTCGGGTTTGGTTATAAGATTAAATGTAATTCTCGTGAATTTTTACTTTTAGAGTTCCGTAAAAATGGAAAGAGAGGCGATGTATTTGGTCCGTCCGTCAACCTGTCCGGAGAAAAACTCGAAAACAAAGTCCTATCAATAAATGAAGATTAATTTATCATCCACGCATATAGTGTAAATAAAATGTAAGTATGAGGAAGCCATAATCTCACAAACTAATAACTTATGATATTTTTCAATTTAGAGAGTGTATGTAATTAATAAATTTCACAGTTATCTGCCACCTAACTCTAGAACCGCATATTAACTTTTGACGAAATTTGGGCCGTGGAATTTGAAAATTAATTAATTAATTTATTAAAATCGAGAGAACGGGCGACACGTAATCCAAATAAATCTTAAAAAGTGATATATGGAGTTAAATTAAATTTGGAAGGATGGTGGCAGTAATGGGAATGAAACCTAGTTTGGACTTGGGTGGATTTATAGAATGGAAGTGTTCGTAGATTTGGATACCTTGGTTTTATTTCTATATTTAACTCAATTTACAAGAATTTCACTTGGTAGCTTCTGATTTTCTCATCTTAGGAATAAGTTTTGTTTATTTGTAGCTGGAGAATTATTCTTAAATAATGAAGTCCCCATAACCACATATGGATGGGCGGCAGTGGTTCGTCGTGTATTTCTGCTATTCGCCGCTCTGGGCGGGATTAAGAAGCAAGGTCAGCCGAGCACTTTCCATGAAAATATCTATAAAAGAGAATCAAATTCTTAACCTGTCTTCGATGTTCTAGGCTGTCGAGGTTCTTCGTCAGCTCGTGGTCTCCAATCAGATGAATGGCTCTCCTTTCGATGGAATCCAGTAGCCGAAGAGTATGTTTGGGTGCAGAGCTCCAGCCACGAGAGCAGTACTCTAGTGATGATCGAATCTGGGCTTTGTATAGTGTCAAAAGTTGTCGAAGTGTGTACAACTTTCTGGCTCGGACGAGTACACCAAGTTTCTGAGAAGCTATCTCGGCGATTGCAACAACGTGATTATGCCAAGACATATTTCCTCCCAGATTGACGCCCAGCAAGTTAATAGATGAAGCCATTGGGATTGCGTGTCCGTCCAAGACTATATCCGGTTCTGTAATGTTAACCTTTTTAGAGAAAACTGCTGCCTGAGTTTTTTAGCGTTAAATTAGACTTGGTTACTGTCACCTCAAGCCAAAATTTCTGCCAGGTCTTTGTTGTGGCGTGATACTTCATGCTGTCTGCGAAGATGTGCGTCGGCAGCCGATGTTTGTGCATTCAAAGAGAAAGATGAGATAAGTGTGCTATGCAGCAAAACTAAATATCGGATTTCTCATTTTCACTAGAAGGTCGTTAATGTAGAGTAAGAAGGGAGTGGGAGACAATATGGACTCTTGAGGAACACCGGCATTGATGGTGAAGGTATCTGAGAGAAATCCATCAGTCGCCAGTTGCAGAGAGCGTTCCTTAAGAAAGCTAGACAACCATGCACAGAATCGTCTGGATATACCATAGGATCGCACTACTTAGAAGTCTCTCATGCCAAGAACGATCGAAGGCTTTAGACATATCCAGTGCAACAGCCCGAGACTTTCCATGATGTTCGATTGCGTTGTTCCAAAGATGGGTGACATAGGCTAGAAGATCTCCAGTTGATCTGGACTTCCGAAAACCATATTGAAGATCGCTGATAATGTAAGCCTTCCAGATGTAGAAAGGATAAGGTCAATATTTAAAACTGGTTTAATTTTATAACTCTTTATAATAATAAAGGCAAGGATGGAGCAACCAAGAGTAATTTTAAATACATTTTTGTTCATCTCTTCATGAAAATATGAGTATTGTGTAAATATAATAAAACTAACCATTTTTCAGTTTCTGGTACAAAAATTGTTATTAATTTTTTGTTCCTAAAGACTCGTACATAATTAACATGAAGAATAGTTAAATGTTAGCAATGTTAACATTCCACATTCTAATTCGGTATTGTAATTACCTGCATTCCAAATAAATACCTCATAAGCATAAACGAACTAATATGCACATAATTAGTAATTAATTCGAATTTGGTTCTATTAATGTAATTATTGAATAATGAAATTATGATTAATTTTCCTGGCAACCGTAAGGCCCTCTAACAAAATCAAAGACATAATATGTTAAGCGATATGAAAGTTATTAGTGTAGCCATTGTTCTCGCTAAATGCTTAAAGTGGAAGGAGAATCAATTGTAGATAAAAGGCTTAGAAGCAACTATCTTCCGATAATAGTTATTATAAGCTTCTAGCGATTTATAACTGTGACAACTAGCTGATGTATATGTCACATTCGCGTTCATTCTAAGAGCGGCAAAAGCTTATAGGTATGTAAGTTTTTCTTTTTTTTTTAAGTCTTCTTATCACCCACGAACTAAACACTCTGATTCTCGAATAAGTAATTACGTCATCGCGAAAATAGACTAAATATTAGTTCATTGATAAGTTTAAAATAAAAATAAATAAGTTTGAAAAAATTTTATTTTACCACAACATTTTAAACCTTCCAAAAAAAAAACTTAACAGAAGTGAAATTTATTTATATTGTATAATTTGTGAAATTTAAAAAAATATAGCTTCTAATAAAGTGTATTTCCTCCTCTGGCCTCAATTCAAGCTTGAAGACGACGCCGCATGCTGTGCGTAAGGTTAGCAATCCGTTCTTGTAGAATAGCCTGCCATTCCTCGGTAGCAGCGACGACAAGCTCCTGGAGAGTTCTAGTGGGATTTCTTCTAACGCGAACTGCCCTAGAGAACATATCCCAAGCATGTTCTATCGGGTTCATGTCAGGGCTACTCCAAGCGATTGATTTCCTCACTTTCTAGGTATTCATCCTCAGCTCTAGTACGATGGGGTCGCGCATTGTCGTCCATAAACACATAACTGTTACCAACAGCCCCTCTCCACGTCCTAACATAAGGATGTAGAATATCCCTAATGTACCTGTCGCCAGCCATTGTGCCTTGAACGTGGACTAACTCAGTACGCCCGTCAGACATAATACCTTCCTAAAACATGGCGTTTCCTCCCGCGCATTGAGGCAAGGGGCGAGCATGGGCAAGTTGGGCTGCTCTTGTTGGTTCTCTCCAAACACGAATCCGGCGTCTATCGTTTCCCAGACAAATCCTGGTCTCGTCGGAAAATAGGACAGAGTTCCAAAATTCTTCGGGTAAGCGAACGTGCGTTTCAGCCCACTACAGTCGACCACTGAGTGTCTTATAGTAGTTGGCCGCCGACATCTTAAACCGGATTCAAGAATGCGTCTTCCTAGTGTAGAGACGAGTACGCAAACTCCAATTGAATGCGTAACATCTCTCTGAAGTTCTGGGACTGTGGGAGATTTCATCGAATTGTTAACGTAATATAGCGGTTCTGCTATTCGTTAGTAACACGCCTTCAACCACTTCGTGGTCTGTCTCACACAAAATTGGTCTCTAGGTAGCGATTCCATATGCAAGATACATCACTTTGAAAAAACCCTATTCTTTCAGCAACAAATCTTTGGGAATGACCTTCCTCAACTAAAGCTACTATTCTTGCACGATCAATTTCAGATATTACTCAGCCATTCATTTTTACACACTGAACTGAAAAATTTAACTGACCAGCGCCAACAAAATACAACACTGAAAATGTGATCTTAAACAAATGTCTTGATAATATATTTTTTGCTACAAAAAATGATATTGTTTTAACTGATAAACATAAATAAACATTTAGAAAAAAAATTCATTCCTGAAATTATCTTAACATGCCAAAATCAGAGTGATGCAAAACTTTTCAATCTATGTGTATTATGTCTATAAGTAGCTATTTCTGTATGCCTTTAGGACAATTTCCAACACGATTTTAATTTGGATTGAAACTAAAAGATTCCTAGTTTAATTAGTGAGGTTTATTGATTGTATGAAGGGCTCTAAAAATTCAATTTCTACGTTTCAAACCAGCACAAACTTCCGTGTCATGTGTCAGTGAGTAAATTATTTCGTTTCGGCTAAACAAAAATTTATTGCCAGCGGTCGAACGTAGTGCCACAATAAACAAAAACCCTAATGCCATGTTTTACCGCGAGAACAAACTGTGTCAGAATAATGACCATATGAAACAATCGAATGGAAAATAAATGAATTTGGTTGGTTAACGTAGTTTGCTATGGCGAACCGCGGACTCACAAATACTAAACGAGCGATCGGAATAAAATACTGC
This sequence comes from Barypeithes pellucidus, assembly GCA_963991005.1. Lineage (NCBI taxonomy): Eukaryota > Metazoa > Arthropoda > Insecta > Coleoptera > Curculionidae > Barypeithes > Barypeithes pellucidus. Next base: position 20,093,727 of record OZ022557.1, on the reverse strand, counting down.
AGAGTTATCGGAGCGATTAGGACATAAAATTTATTAAAATCAAGTTTGGGTGATATAAATGTTTGTTATACAACGTGTCCAAGATAAGGAGGGCCAGTACAGGTATCTCGGAAACTGTAAGAGATACGAAGTCGGTTAAATGGAGGTAAAGTTGCGCATTTGCGTGCCTAATAATATGCCGTTTAGAAAGTTTTAACATTCCGAGTAGTTCCGGAGATATCCGGAAATGAACCGAAATTCTGAAAAATCGTTCTATTGTTTTCCTTGGTTTTTTTGAGATCGAATTCTCAAGTAAATTACACTTTTGCTTTGCCACTTTTTCCGCTCTATCTAAGAGCGTTAATTGTTTTGTAATCGAAGGGCCATTATCAACTTTAATTTTTTTAATACTGTCCTGTTTTCCTGATATTGGATTTTGAGAGCTTTTTTTCTCCCGAATGCAACGATGTTCCTGATGTTGTTCAAAAAAACCCTGGAAACGTCATTAAACTACAATGTGTCATACATCGTTGCATTCGGAAGAAAAAAAGCTCTCACATTCCAATATATATAATAATTTTTGCTAAAATTAGTTAGCTGATTCTTTAGAATCACAAAATGATGTTTTATCTATTTGCAATTAAGATCCCTCTTAAAATACTTATATAATATGACCTAATTGAAAATTCACTTCAACTGAACGATATAAAATCTTACATGGACCTGATTCCCGCTGCGGATCAAGATTTTTATACTAACCTTATCAGCGATAAACCCTACAGGAAGATACTGAGAGCTTCAATTGTGATATTGATTTTGAATTCGAAGACCAAATTTAATAGAAGACTAATAACACATCTGTTGTGTTTTTATATCGTGCTTTTCATTGTGTTTCCGTTATGCGTTTTTCTTTTCCAATAAATTGCATTTTTCAAAGAAAAACCAAGTGATTTTTTATAAGAATATACAACAAAAATATATTTTTGTGGATGAGAAACTACATTTTAATATTTTTGATAATAAATACCAGTAAGAAACAACTTACAGCTTTCCATATTCACTAAAAATTTTTTTTAAAGGAAGGTCTTTTAATACCGTTTTTCTCCCTTTTTTGGTTTTGTCAGTTGGTCCAGATACAATTCGCAAACATCAAGCCTAGCGTTCCTATATACATACGTATTTCGAAAAATAATTTATAATTTCGAAAGAAAAAATTGAAATGTTATCAGCGGCAAAAACTGGCGTTCCAGAAGTATAATTCGGACTTGCGTTTATTTCAAAATATCGAAAAATTGTTTCATTATCTTTAAAGTCATGAATACATGCATGTATCGGAATTTAGCCACCCCATAAAGTTTCGACATGTTATAACAAGTCTTTACTAAATAAGGTTATATTAGTAATAAATGTCCACAAATACTTACTGAAACAAAAAAGTACGATGAAATAGCTCTGAAAAGAACTGTTTTGAGGATTAAATTGAACTTTAAGGCACAATAACTTATAAAATCCAAGGATCGATTTCAGTATAAGCGATTTCAGTATAAATTTAAAAAAGTAAGATATATCGCATTAATTCTCTCTATTTTTTTATATATATTTTTTTACATTCTATTTAGATATAGGTGTAATGAACATAAATACTCAACACCGAAATTAATTCTGATATTTTCGAAAACTGGATAAAGATTTTCCCTTAAGCTGATTCTAATTAAATTTTAATGTCTACTCCTTGATGAAAGTTTCTTGTACTAATTAGGGCACAAGCCAAGTTTTTGTAAATAAACAAATTTTAAAAAATTATCTGGAGCTTTGAAATATTGTACATTGACAAGATACAGCATGTCCACGGATGCGGTTTACAAGAGGACAAATGGACTAAAAATTGGAAGATACGAAAAAAGTCACTCTTAATAAACATTTTTGCTTGTCTAGAAAATACGATTCATCATAAGAAACTCCATTTTTTTTATACAGGGTGGGTAAAAACTGCAAAAATGTTATTTTGCTTAAGAGTAAACATACTTTATTTTGAAAGATATGAAAAAAAGTCACTCTTAATGAATGTGTTTTCTACACAACAAACCGAAGTAGAACAATTCATTAAAAGGTTTGCCTATGTAAAAATTCTTTCCCAAAAAGTATTTTCTGGCACACCTCTGACCGGTGAACCTAGTTAAAATAATAATGACACTTAAGGTGATAGGTACTTGTTGTCAATGTCTTTATTTAATGAAGTTATTATTTAAGTAGAAATGCTATCTACTGAACAAAGAGTTTTTATAATACAATGTTATGGAGATGGTCAAGTTTCATACCGCTACGTCATGGAACAAACCCGAACAAACCAAATTTGTAGGAATCCCAATAACTAGGATGGCAATCTGCAAGTTAATAAAAAAGTTCAAGAGAACTGGTTCGGTTTTGGACCTCAAAAAAAAAGAAGAAATACGACCATGATGATGCTGCTACAGTCTTAGTTCTTCATTGTGTTAAAAAAAATCCTATGACGTCCCTTAGAAATCGTGTTACTCAGTTGGAAGTTGTGAAAAAATGTCAAATTCAGAAGATCTTTAAAGCAAATAAATTGTATCCGTATAAACCGCACTTTAATCAAAGATTGGAAGAAGGAGACGACGCGAAACGACTTGATAGCTGCCTGTGGATAGGAGACAAAATTTTAAATGGAAATGTTGATTTTTATAAATGTATCATGTCTTCTGATGAAAGTACATTTTCAACAAATTTAACCATTGCAATCCAGCACGTTAGGTACTGGTCTTTAGAAAATCTCGAATTCAGAATTTTTATTTCTTTTTTTTATGATCCAACACAAGCACTTTAGGAAAAATGACGAGAATACCATATTTCACAAAAGTGAAAGTGTGGTGTGCGATATCCATCCATGGCATTATAGGGCCATATTTTTTTGATAACACGTGCAATAGATTATCATATTTAGAAATGCTGGATACATTTTTCAATGATGAACTCGAAAATCTACCATTAAATTTTCGACAAAATATGTATTTTGAGCAAGATGGTTGTCCAGCCCATTTCGCTCGTGAGGTTAGAGAATGGCTTGAACGCAGATTTGGTCCAAGGTGGATGGCACGAATGGCCCAGTTTTGTGGCCCCCAAGAAGTCTCGACTTAACCTTGGCCGATATGTTGCTGAAGGGCAGAATTATCCGGGCTATCCAATCGATATCTCAGGAAGAAATCAGAAGTTCTTTCACTTATTTGAGGAATCAATTAGAAAAATGTGTCGAGTATGGGGGTGGACTTTTTGAATTATGAAATCGTTATCGTATTATTTTCATGTTAATAAAAATGTTCGTATTATTATTATAATTACTTCATTAAATAAAGACATTGACAACAAGTATCACCTATTCATTATTCAAGTAAAAAGGTTTATTAAGAGTGACATTTTTTCGTATCGTTCAAAATAAAGTATGTTTACTCTTAAGAAAAATAAAATTTTTGCAGTTTTTACCCACCCTGTATAAAAAAATTGGAGTTTCTTATGATGAATCGTATTTTCTAGACAAGCAAAAACGTTTATTAAGAGTGACTTTTTTTCGTATCTTTCAAAATAAAGTATGTTTACTCTTAAGCAAAATAACATTTTTGCAGTTTTTACCCACCCTGTATAAAAAAATTGGAGTTTCTTATGATGAATCGTATTTTCTAGACAAGCAAAAACGTTTATTAAGAGTGACTTTTTTTCGTATCTTTCAAAATAAAGTATGTTTACTCTTAAGCAAAATAAAATTTTTGCAGTTTTTACCCACCCTGCATAAAAAATTGGAGTTTCTTATGATTAATCGTATTTTCTGGACAAGCAAAAACGTTTATTAAGAGTGACTTTTTTTCGTATCTTTCAATTTTTAGTCCATTTGTCCTCTTGTAAATCCCGTCCGTGGACATACTGTATATGTACCTACGTATTTTGAAAATATTTGCTGCTTTCTAACTACTAATTTAAGTTTGGTTTCGCAGATATAGAATAAGTTTCAAACTAAATTTTATTCTGTTCTAATATGGTGTATAACATTCTTCAGCCAAGGGCTTCAATAAATTAACTTTCTTTAACTAAAAAATATAAAATATATACAGATACCTACTATAAAGAATATTTCTTAAATATACTAAACTTCACTTATTACTAAAAAACAGCTTGTATCTTTTAATAATCAGTAAAATAACAACTTGCAAAGTAACGTCCTGAAGCTAGAAAATAACTACGAAACCGCAGTTACTAATAACTTTATAGTAAGAAATTAATTTAACGATAAAATAGTTAAGAACTTCGTGGTAATTACACTTTAAAAACTATAATGCTTTGAAACAATAACAAAATAATAAAAAGCAAGCTGTAAGTTTCCCGGTCCTATATAAAATTCAGCCCCGTTGAGTTAATCAGTTATTTTCACTGAAGTTTATCTAGGAGGATTTTAAGACAATAATTTGCTGTTTTACAATAAAACAAAATTTGGATCGAAATTCTTTTAATTTGGTTATAACCGTAATTTTAATAACAACAGTAGCAAATAATATTCCACTGGTAAATTCCAATAAATACCATATCTCTTAACTTAACTGATGAGGCCTCGATAGGTTGAAAGCTCGAAGTTTCACAAATCTGAAGGCAAATTTATTTATCAAAATTAATTATTACAGATAATAATCACAAATCAATTCGTAAAGTCTTAAGGATACTTAACCAAGTTATCGCATACAATGCGATATACAAATAATTTTTTTTACTTTCTACAAAATTATTAAAAACTCGAAAAAAAAACCAAAAAATATCAAATATTTTGCTAAATAAATGGTCAGTCAAAAACTGTTCGAGATCGGTACATCAATATTAAACATAGGAAGATGAACAATTTGAAGAGATTTTAGGACCACAAATAAAATACAGAGTGTTTCATATAAAAAACCTATTTTTATCATTATTCCAAACAATCAAAATATTTGTATTTTGAAATACCCTGTACTATAATTTGGAACAAATTTGATTGCAATAATTTGTAGTAGTTTAATAATACCAGCCTTCTTTGAAAAATATGTTTTCCAAAAAAAAAGTTAAATTGATTATTATCTCGAGAGCGATAACAGATAGATATAGGAAAATTCCATGAACAGTTGTTAAGAAATTAATAGGGATTATAAAAAAACAATACGCAGGGTGTTCGATTTCAATTATCAAACTTGCTAGTAGAAGCGGCAGCACTGCACGGATGAAAATATTTTTAAAAGCGGTTGCAAGTTTTTAAAGTGATCCGTTGACTAGTTCTTCATTCCAGTAAGCCATCCACCATCGATCACCATATACAGGGTGTTATGGAAATGACGTATTATATTTAAACCGGCAATTCCTGAGATGAAAACAAATTGAAGAAAAATATCCAAAAATGGTGCTTTAATTTAATATGCACTTTACATGACCTTATGTCAAACCAAAAATTACCACGCAGTGCCCCTATCCGGAAGGTAAACACAGCAACATATGGCAGTGAATCTTGAACAGTGTTGTCATATATTCAGGGTAAACTCTTTAGAAAGTTAATAACCGCTTGACAGATTTCAAGTTTTTTTCAGGGTACATTATTATAAACTTTTACGTTCAGCTAGCTGGGAAACAATCTCTGATTTATAAACTTGAACTGACTCGAACGAACTGCCGCGGAGTTTATAAATGGTCAGGTATATTCTCATTTGTTCAATTCGAATGACACCCGTCAGACCTGGACAACTTAAAAGTTTATACCTTACCCTTTAGAAAAAAAAATCAATTTTATTTATCTTTTCGGACTTATTTAAAACCAACTTAATTTATAAAAAACACCAAGTACTCACATCACAAAATCACATTAGTTCTCGCGTCAGGATACATCTAAGAACCGTTCAATCTGAATTAGTATTTTAAAGTGCTACTGTGTAGACAAAAATACGCCCTTATTGTCTGGGAAATAATGTATTTAACAACAAAAAATTTAAAAATAAATAATACGTCGGTTCTATCGATCGATATCGGCTGGCTTCTTTAAACAGCTGATTTTGGACAATCAGGCTAATATTTAAAAATACAGAGTTGCCACTTTCGACGTTTTATAAGCGACTATCATAAATTGCCGAATTTCCTTCTATAATATTACTTTCCTGTATAATTATAGTCTCGGGAATGGCATCCGCGCTACTACCAGTTTTCGGAGGAAGGAAGCATCTTGAAGTTTGGACTGGCCCATTATTATTTGAAAGGGTAGTTCCTTTGTGAACATATAGTAAAGGGTTAAGGGCGCATAGAAATTAGCGTTTTTATTATTTCTATTGCGACATGATTAAGTGCTCTTGTTCTATGTGTATTAATGTAAAGTGTAATTATGCGTTAGTGTTGGGGTTTAGTGATAAGCTTATTATGCACTCCCACCCTATCATCAGGACACGTGATGAGCATAAAGTTTTTCCTATAGAAAAGAGAACTGAAAGCGTCTCTGCCTTGGATTCCTTAATCGCGTCCTGGATTTACTTTCTAAGTAAGCTAAATATTTATTTTTATAAGAAACTAAAGTTTTACACCTTTAAACAGTTTGGCAACATTGTGCCTAAATATTTATTGATAACCCAGCTGGACAATTTAATATGTTCATATATGAATGTGCCGAGGAGTTGTGTGTGGGTTTAGGGGTGAATTACTCCACTTTTTAAACGTTCGATTTAAAAAAAAAATATGTAGCGCATCTCTAGGACATCCCAGGAGTCACCAATTTAAATATAATACGTCATTTCCATAACACCCCGTATAAGGTATGAATTAATGCAAAACAAACTCAAATACTGTTATAACTCGAGAACCAAAATAGATACAAAGTTCATTCTACTCGGTTTATAACTTATTCCTTAACTCCAGTTGTTTCTAAAACCGTATTTCCTAAAATGTTTTCAAATAAGCGGAAAGTGCTTTCCCCAAATAAATAACCGCCATACACCTTCGATGGATAGACTTTTATATCAATAAGTAAATGGAAGCGTTACCGTGCGTCCAGCCTCGGTGAACCAACCCAGTAATATTTCAGAAGATTTCCGGCTACTGGAATATTGCAACGACCTAAATCATGTTCGCTCGCCGGCGCAGTATTGTTACAGATCTCGTAAATTATAAAAGCGCGCCCAGTTCGTATATGCAGAAGTTGATTTTGGTGGCAGAAACAACTCGATTTATGGCCACGATGCCGCGATAGTTGGCCGGCGCGATCGTATGTAAAAGACGAGTTGATCGCCCTGAACGGCGATTTATCTGGAAAGTTTAATCAAAAAATAAATGGCCAGGCTCAATAAAGAATAATAGCTCTAGTGATAATACAAATAACATAAAGAAACTTATATTATCGGCATATCGTCGGCCTAATAAAAATTGCACAAGTCCGAAGCGAACAATTTTACAGGAGGAAAAATATAGTTTAATAAAAAAAACAATTTACTTTAACAACTAAGTGAATTGTTTCATATAGTCATATAAATTTATGGGACTTCTGCAGATATCATATTAATATTTTTGGCGACATCTAGTGGTAATTTTCATAAACTAAGAATATTTGCTTCGGCCACTGTTTACCAGGTTCCGCTTGTCAGAAGAAAAACTTGCAACTGGTACAATTTGCAAGACGAATTCTTTAAATTGAACCATCCGGTTTGATAAATTGTACCTGACACTATACAGGGTGTTATGGAAATGACGTATTATATTTAAATGGGAGACTCCTTGGGTGTCCTAGAGAAGCGCTACATATTAATATTTTTTTTTAATCGACCGTTTTAAAAGTGGGGTAATAAACACTCTTATTCACAGGTCAGTCCGCGCTACTGTACAACATTTCACCCAGAGCCAATGGCAATGTTGCCAAACTTAATGTAAAACTGAAATTCCATATAAAATTATAAAAATAAATTATTTTCTACCTGTGTATTTATACTTATACCAAAAGAGCGAGGAAATCCAGGCACAAACACAATCATTTTTTTTTCTTTTTCATGTGAACACTCCTGGAAATACTTTATGTACACACAGGAATAGTGAAACAGGACCGACATTTAGCTTTTGAAAATACAATAATACAGATTATACTACAGATTATTAGATTTTATTACACACGAGAAATTTGACGTCCAGAAGAAACGCGTCAATAAAAACAATATTCAAAAATTATTTATGGACGGGCAAGATATACGGGTAATCCGAAAAAACAGAGCGGAGTGTGACGAGAAACGGCGTATCCGGCCGCTGGTTGGTCTTCTACTAACAGACGCAAGCGTGGGGCGCTATATGAAACTACTTCGCTCAGCCGGTGTGAGGCGTCAAGAGGTCATTGGCATTTGACCTAGTGACGTACGTGGCTATTACCATTCCATATGTTTTTTCGGGTTGTTTAAAACATAGTTCGTCGTAAATGTTCTTCAATTAATTGTACAAAAAGGTATTACGGAATGGAAAAGTGTTTAAATTATTTTACAGGCCAGAATTCCTTGATTACTTACATGTATCGCAGTGCCACACAGGTTTTTTCTGGTTTGACGTCAGGTCACTTTTACCGCTGAATGAATTGACTATTTTTCTTCAATTTGTCTTTATTTCAGGAATTGCCGGTTTAAATATAATACGTCATTTCCATAACGCCCTGTAGATTGTACCACCCAGAATGCTGGTGATTTTTGAATGAAATTACGATGTAAAGTAACAAATTTTACAAAATACAGAAAATGTGAAGAACGAGGTTTTAAATAAAAAAGCAACCTTTATATCTGTAAGAGTAAGGCCATAGAAGGGTGCCTCCATTTTCAAAATTTGTTCCTCTAATTGTTTTCCTATATCACGACTATACACAGTTAAACGTCCAAATGATTTGATTCCGTCCGTATCCATTTGATTTGAGCCGAGTCTTTTAAATATCGATTTGGGAAAGTTATAACGTTTGCAAAGTTTGTTTACACCATGTTTTCCTGTTTTATATTTTTGTATAGGCTGTTTTCATGTCTGCTTCGAGATACTGGCCGTATTTTACTCCTTTCCGGGGCGAAATTATAAAAATTGTTTAGTAAATTGTACCGGTACAAATTAACAATATTGGTGGTATAAATTAGCAAATTGGCAATATTGACTGATTTAACGTATTATTTTCGTTAAAAGTGAGGTTAGATTAAAATTTACCTGTGTCAATTTTAGCAAAATAAAGCTTATTTTAGGAAAATATAACCTCAATATCTAACTAGCGTTTACTTGGGCAAAAAAGCTTAAGTTACTGTGGGTAAAACTTACTGCGTTTATAGATTTTATCACTACACCACGACTTTGAATAAATGCGTGGACCTGCATCGATAACTTTTAACCACCTAATCAACGAATACTTATAAACAGGAAGAAGACAAACAGCCGTGTTAAAAAATCGAAGCAGGCATGAACAAACGAACAAATCCGGCATCCATTAGGTAGGTCATCAGCTGACAAACACACGTGCTTGTCAATGTCACTTTTGTTAATATTTTTATTACTATCAATATTTTAAAGTGACATTTAACCAACAAAAAACATTCAATACCCTTTTATTTGATTTACTAAGTGGGGAAGATCAAATATTAGGATTCTGACATGTTTTAAGCTGTAAATATCACTTACACACTCTTATATCATTTATTGAACTAGTAACGTAACTACAAATGAAAAATTAAACTTCAGAAATAAGCTTGTAAGTAGTTTTATTAAAAAATAGGAAGTAAATCATAATTTACATCAAATATTTTACCATCCTCAACTGGGCTCTAGGTCCTAGCAAATATTTCAGGCTTCACGTCCGAGCATATTTTTGGGCCCCATATGATTTATGAAAATAAATTATTATTGATGCTTACTCTTAGTAAAGATGACTAAATGAATATTTCAATTACAAATTACTCACTTGCCCCAAAAACGAAACAACGTTTCTCGTGAAAAGATTAGCAAATTAAAAATTATTTTAGAATTTATGGACGCTTCGCTTTCGCCATTTTCATTCACTGTACCATAGAATAATATTTAGGTTTGTTAATAGAATGGACACTTCCATGTTAACAAACCTGTTAATATTGGTAAGCCATCTAGCGGCGACGGCAGTTATATTACACCATTTCCATATTAGAAACCTGTAGTTCAAATTCAATTTAAGAAACTCTCGACGAGATGGCGCTGCCCTTGATTTTATTCAAAAATCAGGCAAATAGCTTATTTATGAACCTATTTTAAAAGCAAGAAAAAAAAAGGAGAAATCAGGAAACAAAATCGAAATCTTGGATTTCCTAGTTCACCTGTTAATTACAAATATATTATATCTCTTGCTTTCAAAATATGGATAGAAATATGCTTTGCTTGATTTTAAAAAGAAAAAGCATCCAATGGTTCATAAATTTGCCAATATGGCATTAATATATTTGTATGGCCGAGTCACAAACTGATCCCTCAGATTAAGTTAAAATATCTTTAAAGCTAAGTGGTATAAATAAATCAGAACCTTCCACAGTTCCTTCTTTTATATTGAGTTGAACCTGTGGTTGAATATTAATCTCGTCAAACATTAAAATACAATGTTTATCGAGAACATTTGAAAAATTTTTGACTTCCGCTTTCCAAATAGTATGTAGTCCTGCGCGTATCGGGATTCTGTTCAGCAGTTTCATTACCGTTAACCAATAACCTTGTCCTCAAGGGTATATCGTCGTCCTTTCGGCTTCTTTTCGATATTGTCTAACTGATTCTGAAAAAACCTGGCTTTAATTCTATCCATGCTTGAGAGAACTTTCTGAAGCACTGCCGGACTGGTTAGTTTTTCAGTCATTCGAAGTTTTCTTCTTGTCAATACACCACCTTTCTTTAATCTTTCTGCCTGCCTCTTAAACTGGCTAGCCCTTTGATAGAGTTTTCGTGCCTTAGGACTTAAGTCTTTAATTTGACCCACATTCACTTCTTCTAAGAGTGAAGAACGTTCTAAAAAAATATATATTCTAAAATGCAAATAACAAAAATGATTTCAGTCTGTTCTGTCTTCAACAATATTCTCATATTTTATTGTTAAACGCTCTTTAATTTATATTAGCGACGTACATATACTTACTCTATAATCTATAATATTTTTTTTAGCAGCAGTTGCTTTTAGTATTAAACACAGAGAGGGATACCCACCGTATAAATTAAAATTATTTTATGCAACTTAACTTACTTTTGGGGGTTGCCATAATATGTACTTTCGAGGATGTACCGATATGTTCACGTTCTTCAGTATCTAATGGGACAATATCCATCTCTATTGAGATCCCCTGCTTAGTAGTACAGGGATCCACCTCCTGTTTTGTATATTCAATTAACGTTTGATCAGGTAGAACAGGTAATACCTCTTCAGCATTAGCAGAAGTAGGTACGAAGGTCACGTTAGCTATTGGATAACCAGTAATATTTTCGAAAATTGGGTGTATAGAAGCTGAAAGAGTCAATAATTGTGGCTATGCTATGGTATCAAAATAGGGGGATTGAGGGGACTAATTAATAAGCTCCATGAAATATTTAAATTTAAGTTACTTAAAAAAATATATAACAGATTTTCATGAATGAACGGATTATTTATTATGTGTATTATTTTTATGTGTACAATACACAGAATCGGCTCATTTCTACTGTCTCATCCTACTTAATAAGTAGGTCTAGTTATTTTAAAATAAAAGATTTAATATACCTGGTAGATTTATTGATGGTACTACTCCTTTCTTAAGTCTATGATTTGGTCCAAAATCTTCAGGCAGAAAATGAAGGGAACAAACTCTGCAACTATTATAAATTTTTGGTGGAGTTATTTCGAGAACTAAACGACGGTTTCCACACAACGACACCCACTTGTCTAAAAGAAGTCTGTTTTTGCTGGGTCAGGAAAACAATGTTTCGATTCATAACTTTTATAACAGCTACTGCACAACAGTAAGGCATATTTTTAACCAGTTTACACCCTAAAATATAAAAAAAATAACTATAGAACACGTACAATACACTAACAGTAACAAGAAAAAAGTGCGGAATGTTACTTTTTAGCATGATACTAGCTGATGATAGAGCGTCACGTAGCGTCAAGCACAACATAATGCTAGAACTATTCACACGCAAATTAGTGTGAAAATGTGAACTTTTTCGCAACCAAAACACTCCCAAGGGAGAAAATAATATAGTATTCTTCCAATTTATTAAAAATGTTATAATATAATTTCCAACTTACCTTTTAAAATAAAATAAAAGTACTCACGAAAGTTTTTGGTCAAAATGAAGTGAGTCAAGGCTCAGTGTACAACGATTTCAAATCGGATACAAATCTAAATTACACTAATATACACAAACACAAGTTAAAATGACTATGTGCGACTGTAAACCGTGGAATATTTTAGCAAAAAATACGAATTTAATGCGCGTCTCAAACTGACATAAGTAGCGACAGCGGTAAAATTCGAATGTCCGCCCGGATGGTGGATCAACAATGAAAAAAGTGATGCTCCATCTATTGACCAATAGTGAAGCGCAGTCAGGCGAAGATGACATGATGATAATAGATTCCTGCTATAAAAAGACAAATGAGCGATCGGAGCGCCAATTACGAAAACGGCAGAACTAATGTTGAGCAAAAATACCGGTCAACAACCCCATTTGAAGTTCGCAGACCATGCACTGTACATATCATTCATATGTTGCTTGATTATATTCCATGCCAGACGAAGAAAATTGAATTGTAAAATTATTTAACAACTCGGCCTGTTCGCATTTTATGTCTGTCTCTGTCTGCATCGACCTTTCCCGATTCGGTTAAGTGAGACAAATATGGTCAAGATCAAATTGCCTTCATTAAACACGCCCACTCTATGGCTTCCAGATATAACTACGTAAGTCTTATATTGACACTTAATGCATACTAATATATAAAGATTAACGTAGTTTACTTGTGAGCGTATGGAGCAGAGTAGGCTTAGCATCAATTCCATGGCCTTCTTACGTATTTCGGCGCTATAGATGTCAAACGATACGAATGGGGTGCGTTCGAAATGAATAGTTTTTTACATATAAGTGTAATAAGTACAATTTAACAAACGGTACAATTAACCCGAGATTACCCTATTAGGCCGACGATATAGAGAATTTGAATTATTTCATAATACTTGAGGAATCATTGTGCAAAATTGGTAGATTTTAATATATTACAACGTAATAGAGAACAGAGATAACTGTGTAATTATGTAACGAGTGTTAAAAGTGGTAGTTTCGAGGCGTTATTTAGCACGAGGCACCAGCCAAGTGCAGAAATCCGGTGAGTTTGAGAAAATCTCTTTCAGTAATGTACACAATTTTTCCTATTACCATAAATCACTGCCCAATTATTTCAACATTTAAACTTACTTACCCGGTTATAAATAAAAGTAATACCTTTTCTCCTATTTGCTTATACTAATTATTATGTACAGGGTGGCCCATTTTCGACACTTTTATAGGGTATCTCCGTAATTGTTAGTGCTATCAAAAAAGTAATGTAGGTGTCATGGGCTCCTTTTGGGTCAAACTTAAAATGATAATTCAAAATTTGAAAATTTTCACTTGCTTAATAGATACGGGGGAAAATCAGAAAATTGACAACTTCTACATTACCCTACCCTATATTTTCTTAGTTAAAAGAGACACAGAAAAATATTTTTAAAGAAGTTTCTTTATAATCTAATCTCATTTTTTTAAATAGAATAACCTGTATATCTTAATTTAAAAAGATAGCATTGTAAATTCTCTTTTCAAATTTATATTGGTTTCCTAGGCGATTTATTTAAACTTTATTACTTTGAAACGAAATAAAAGATTCAGATTAAGATAAAAAAATAACGGGAATCGTCGCAAATGTTCGAAATATGTCCTTAAATGGTTACCGCCTTTCCGGATAGCGAACAAAATATATATTTTGCGCCTTTTCCACTCAATATAAATTAATATCAATCAAATTTTTCAAATCGTTGATAGGTCATTTTCGAAAATTAATATGTAAAAATGAAATTTACTTTAAATATTATTAGTTGTTTCTAGGATATTAGCTTTTGTTTCATGGTCTACTGTGGTTTAAAGTAATAAAGTTTATTAAATCGCCTAGGAAACCAATATCATTCATGGTGTGTTATATATTTGAAAGGAGAATTTAAAAGGGTATCGTTTAGATTAAAATATACAGGGTGTCCCATTTAAAAAAATTAGGGTAGGTCCGATAACTTTTTTGCCTGACCTGTATACTTATTCTGAAAAATCAATGTAAAGAAACATCTGCATAAAATATATTTCTTTTCCTTTTTTTTCTGTATCTCTTTTAACTAAGAGAATATAGGGTAATTTTGAAATTGTCAGTTGTCAATTTTCCCCCGTATCTCTTAAGCGAGCGAAAATTTTCAAATTTTGATTTTTCTATTTTAAGTTTGACCCAAGAAGAGCACATGACACTTACATTACTTTTTTGATAGCACTACCGGTTACGGAGATATACTACCCAATATAGAAGTGTCGAAAATGGGACACACTGTACCTACATGGTCCCATCACGTTAGTTTTAAAAAGCTGAGGTTGACTAAATATCACAAAAGCAATGATTCGTTGAACTTTCGAGTCATTTTACTCAAAGTTAGAGACTATACCGATCCGCTCAGATAAAATCATCGATAATTACAAAAACCAAATTTTAAAGCAATAACGAAGCCAATTCCCGTTCAAATTAACGAACTAAAATTGGTCTGACACTACGTCATTTCAGTCGCGCTTTATTAACTAAAATCATCCAACCACATTTTGCTAATTTCTAGGGGATCTCTTGGCAACGTTAGTTTGTCATACCAGGAACACTAATAACCTTTTTTAATCAACCATTTCCGGTTTATTCGTATTCCATTTTTGAATCCAGCAAAACGAAAAAGAGAAATAAATGGATTAGAGGAATATCGGCAAAAATATGTTTAAGATGAAAAGTTTTTTTTTACGATCAAACACAAGCACTATAGGAAAAATCCTTTAGGATACTCTGGGAGTGGTGCGTGTGCGCAAAAAGCGATTCACGTTGGTTTTGAATCGTTGGAGGTTATATTCGTTGGGAAAACGACCTCGGGAAGGTCGTTCCATATGGATGAAGTCCTTCAGATGAAAAAACCACATATGGATGGGCGGTAGTGGTTCGTCGTGTATTTCTGCTATTCGCCGCTCTTCCCATGAAAATATCTGTAAAAGAGAGTCAAATCCCCAAACTGTCTTCGATGTTCTAGACTGTCGAGGTTCTTCGTCAGCTCGTGGTCTCCGATCAGACGAATGGCTCTCCTTTCGATAGAATCCAGTAGCCGAAGAGTATGTTTGGGTGCAGAGCTCCAGACATGAGAGCAGCACTCTAGTGAAGGTCGAATCTGGGCTTTGTATAGAGTCCAAAGTTGTTGAGGTGTGTACAACATTTTGGTTCGGAAGAGTACACCAAGTTTCTGAGAAGCTATCTTGGCGATTGCCACAACGTGGTTATGCCAAGACATATTTCCTCCCAGATTGACGCCCAGCAAATTAATAGATGAAGCTAGTGGGATTGCGTGTCCTGCCTGTGGAACTGTTACGGAATATACACACACTTATTTGGCAACATCGCGTTATGATTATACATTACACATTTTAAGTGATCTCAATGGCTATAGCGTCGCCCCACATGGGATGATTTTTGGGATATTCACCTCAGTTCCTGGATGATCAATTTAAAAAAAAAGTATGTAGTATGTAAGTATGTAGGCTTTCCGTCGAACACACAAGAAGTCACCCATGTAAATATAATAAAGAATTTCCATAACACCCAATATTTAATATTTCTTGCAATGAAAAATTGAATATAAATCCACTTCGTCTGCTGTCCGGCACCGTCGGTATACAGGCAGCACCTGATGCGGCGGCAGGCGTGAGAACCTCGGGTGCGCGGGCGGCGGCGAGCCGTGACCCTTGATGGCCCGCGGCTAGCGCGTCCGCACCTTCCTTGTCTGCTATGGCTAGGTTCTTCGTGCGATTCTTAATGTGGTTTGCCCCAATGGTAGATTGGAAAAATCGATTGAAAGGTTCTTCAGATCTTTCATCATTTCGATCAAGAATGAATTTTCTTGTCCTTCAGCGCTATAACTCGCTGCCGCTCTGATTTCATTTTTCTGATGATGTCTATTAAGTCATTTCTTCCATCCATTCTTGCTCGAAAGCACCAAGAGCTACAATGTTTAATTTTCTTCAACTTCCCTTTGCTATGTCCGAAACTTTATTACAACTAATCATCGCCACCTGAGTTAACTAGTACCTCTATTCTTCCTCAATTGGCCGCTCTTGTAATAACACAAGGGTTCAACAACAAAATTAAAGTACCTTCGTGCCGATAAAAAACTAGGGCATCAAAATTTCTTATTTTCTCCTTGACTATTAGGAATTGTTTACTCTCGAGTCTGGTACAGTACGTTTCACGAAATTTGGATACGAATTAGTGATTTCCTGAGTCGGTCCCATGGTGTCGACAAGAGCTTGGCAATAAACAAGTGACGTATGAAGGGGCGGACTAATTAAAACAAGTAATGATATGATTATATTAATGTAATCAAATGAAATAACATTTTTTTTTAAATATTACTAGTCATATTTATTTACATTTATAATGTCATTCTATAGATAGTTCTGTTTCGCTATCGCTATCATCATCAAATTAATTATAATTGTATTAATTATACGATCCAGACTAATATACGAATTTTCTACAGTTATTACGCGACGGACTGAATTTTTCCAACTACCTGGGGGAATATCATTAAAGCATTTTCGTATTAATTCTGCAGCACTAGAACTTAAAGTCGGAGAAATATTTTCAGACCTAACAAGTGATTTTAACTGGTGCCACATATGCTCTATGGGGTTAAAAATGCAATAATAGTGTGGGTCCCGTAACACTGTATGTCCAATTTCTTCTGCCAATGCGTCACAAACATATACTTTTTTTATACAAAATGTCTTTAAAACTTCTAAAAGATAGCTTTTTTATAACTTTCTTCAAAATATATATCATTCGCCGCCATGTAGTTCTGAATCTCCAATTTTGTATTATTTGAGCTTGGAGCTTTATGTAATTGGCGGCTGTGATAGCTCGCATTATCCATTACTATCACGCTATTCTGAGGAATGTGTGGTAAAAGATAATTCTTGAACCATTCCTCAAAAACTAACAAATTTTACCACAAAAAGATATTTAAATATAAATTAGGCAACCTAACCTACCTGATGTGCCTATATTTAATTATAATTATTACAATCCGGTCCTTTCTACATAATAATAACAAACGGTCATAAATAATGGGATGGCTTTTACTGCAGTCATTAAGTTATATCCATTTTTCGTGAAACAATCTTTACCAGTAAAATGTCATATACAAATCATACATTACATGTCAACATAGATTGTCACTTTACCATTAACTTGTCAAGCACATTTTTTTTTTAAATATGCCACAATTAACCCCCCAGTAAAAGGCTATTATCTACAGTCGGTTGCGAGATGGTGCTTTTATTAATGATATTGCAGACGAACTGAGAGTAAACAGAATTACCGTGGTGTTAGCAAAACAAGAAATAGCAAGGCATCGAACTATTATTAGGAAAGCAGTTTCAGGTTCCCCTAGAATATTTGCTAAAGATGAAAATAGAAGAATACTAATTATCAAGAAGTAATAAACAGGAATGTTCTATGACTACATACTTTAAATAAAGCATTTGACTTTTTCTTAATAAAAAATGCCCAAATACATTTAGCATTGTGAAATGAAATAATAATATCATGGTATTTAATTATATTTATTTCATACATAGAACAAAGATTAAGATGAGAATCCCAAACAATCCCAAATTAGCAATCAGAGCCATCTATGTTGCATTAATTTAATTGAAAAATATGCCGCTTTTGGCAGGTTAGAAAGAGGCGAGAGTCATCAGCTGTAAATAATAAAGTTTTCAGTTAATTTAGTGATATTTAGATTGTCTAACATGTCGATTCGGGTATCAACAAGTTTCAGGAAGATCTGTGACAAGAATTTGAGAATTGCTCATATTTGAAATTGTTATTATTATTATTCTTATAACATTATATTTTTTAACGCAACTTCTTCAATCCGTTTTCCAATCCTTTAACTTTACGAATCCAGTTTTAGATTAGAAAAAAATTAAGTATATTTGGCTAAACGCTCGCATAAAATAGTATATATATAGTTTTTGCAAAATTATACCGTTGATCTTTTGACTGCAATAAAACCTCATTATCCCTTGGACCATAAAATAAATAAGGAAATCCCAAATTTTAAAACCTTTTCGAGCAGAGCCGGACCAGGTAGACAAATTCAATTTATACCTAGGCCTGATGCATATATAAATACAAAGTGATTTTTAATAATTTTAATCTTTAGTGGTTTTCCGGCGAGTAATTTTTAGTTAGGCTTATTAGTGGTAGAATGTGGCGTCCTTGGAATTGTGCTGATAGGGGGGCATCTTCAAGTGTCATTTTTAAAAGAAAGCATTTATCTACCGATGCCAAACTAATAATTAAAAATGTGTATCAATCGTTGTTGAGTAGAAATTTTAATTCGATGGATGCTTTAGCAGAGACGTCTACTTTGACAAAAACTCCTTTATCTTCGGTAAGAGACATAGTACTTAAACCTGTTAATCCTAGAAAAAAATCGGAGTGATTCTGGCACATTTAGAAGCATCAGCTAAAAACATAGCAGATTCTTCTTTAGATTACCATCAAAATACCGACGCACAACTTTTTGAAGATTGGTTTAAACATAAACTCCTTAAAAATATACCTGAAAATAGCGTCATTATAATGGACAATGCAAGTTATCATAGTCGGCAAGCAAAAATCATTCCCAATTCTAATAATACAAAAGCAGAAATTCAAAATTTTATGATAGAAAATGATTTATATTTTGAAGAAACTTACAAAAAACGAGAACTGCTAGAAGTATTTAAAGCTTTTAAAATAAATAAGGAATACGAGTGCGACAAACTTGCAGTAGAAAATGGACATACAGTGTTGCGTCTTCCTCCGTACTATTGTATATTGAGCTAATATGGCCCAATATGAGGAGAAATAATATTTCTCCTACATTAAATGCATCTGTAGTAGAATTAATTAAAAACGAAGTAAGAAAAATTTCTGCAGACAGCTGGAAAAACTGTGTACAGCATGTACTTAAGGTGGAAAATTCTTACAATTGTATGATTACAAATGTTCAACCCTTAATTAGAAGTTTTGGCTTAGATGAAGATAGTGATAGTGATACAGAGTTAAATTTTGAATAAATTATCAATAGTTTCTTAGAATTTAATTAATTTTTATTGTAGTTGTTATCCTAATAGTTATACTTTTAAATTATATTATTTTCAATTATCATTAATTGTTATCATTATTTTACATTTATTATAGGTACCTAAAACTAACAATACATATCTATTTATTTTAAATTATAAAAATAAATCATGTGGTGTGGTATACATTTTCAAGCCGGCCCTGATCCAATTTATTGAGCTTTGAAGAAGTTGAGATGTATTCAATAGGGTTTAATCAGGTAGTTTATTTATGGCAGTAAGAGTCAACGGTATAATTCTGCAACAATTTATACCTGCTTGGCAACCTGTGAACACAGCTCTTAAAGCTAAAGTACAACCTAGTAATAAACAAATTAAACTATTTTTTTTAATAGTCCATCTCTCAGTGGAGTGAGTTTATGAAGAGGTAAAGAAACTAATAGTCTGCTTCAGTAGTTAAATAAACAATATTTTAATTTCCATACATGTTTCGAAGGCATATACTCTCATCAGCTTCAGTGGAAAATACTTAAGAAGTAAATGTTAACAAAATATATAAAACCGTATCCATTCTAATTTTTTGTTATTATCCTTAGGAAAGCCGAAACACCTTATATTTCTACCAAATTTCTTTTCTTGGTTAGCCATATCACAACCGAACACAGCGCACCTCATTTTATGAAAATTCTGAAATTTTTTTAATAAGCACACACGACTAAATAAGAAAAAATTCTGGTGAACTTTCGAAATTTCCATGGAAAGCTACGGCAAACGGCATAATGTGGCGACCAGTGTTGCTAGAAATCTTTTATCAAATGTAATAGGTTAACGGTTCGAAACCCAATAAAATAGTAAAAAACGGTGTCAGAGTAAAAAGAGTACGAAAAAAAGGTCGTCACTTTCCTATGATATGGGGGCCACCTCCAGATTGAACATAAATTTCATATGGGTAGCCCCACAACAAGAATGAACGTCATAAAAATTGTTAAAATAGTAATGGATATATTACAATTGTAAAAGACTGACAACGCTGGTGGCAACGAGCAGGTGTCGCCGAGCAGCTTCGGCTATCGCCGACCGGTTCCGGTGGCGCGGCCGTTGTTTTAAAAGTTTGTCGGAATCTTTTCTTATTTTAGTGGTATTTTAGCTGTAATGTGTGCCAGGGCGGATCTAGAACTGCAGTTTGGAAGGGAGGGGTCAAATTTTTTTTTTGGAGGGGGGGTCATGCATGGAAAAGTTACGAAAAGTAATACCCTGTCGCGTTAGTCAAACCGGTATATATAGTATTTTTCGTGTTAACCTGATGGTTTTGATGACTGATGACCCCCCACGACCCCCCCCCCCCCCCCCCTGGATCCGCGCTTGAATGTGTGTTATATTTCTATGAAATTAATATACGTAAATACTTGTAATATATTATTCTTTCATTTTACATTAAATGCGTAAAACCTTTTAATACCTTTAAAATATAATTTAAAACGATAACACCGTATAAATCTCCATAAGAAATTTAAAAATCACTCTCCCTGTGACGTCATTACGCGCGGCAGTCGAAATTGAAACGGTTCGATATCTTACCTTTAGTCTTGTATTGTTGGTGAGACCGTGACTTTTGAGTTCACTTCTTAATGTCTACCATTGGTGCAACATGATTAATATTGAAACCCAGTAACCTTGCAAGAGTGTGCCTGACTGGCCGATGGGCAGTAAATCATTGAGTTACTCTACCATCGGCGACGTGGGTGCGTGCGGCAGGGTGATTGTGCATCTGTCCATTTTTTACCCTTGCCGTGGCACTTATATGGATATGGTATACTAGCCCACGGCAGATTTATATGGGCCGTTATATAAGACCTTAATGGTTTAGGTTAGCTGCATGTGGGTGTCAAAGGTAAAATTTATTTTCAGCAATAACAACCTGAAGCTATACCGCTTCTTCCCTATAAATGCATATGCTTTTAGGAGTCAAATAAATTTTAATTACTAACCCAGTCAATAAAAGGGCAAGTTCTATTATCTTCTGTTTCGATTTCTAATATAATAAGTTAATATAGGTCTAGGTCATGTCTACCTTCATGGTCCAATCAGTTGCTTCTTTCTTATTCCTCTTAAGAGCACTTATCAGTGATCTCCATTAAGGTAAAAAGGTGTGACAAACTACAAGAAAACTATTGGATAGATTTTGTTCAAATTTTGAATTTAGCTTCGAAATGTGGTACTACATGACTAAAGAACCTTGAATTTTTGAAAAAAATTTTTTAGTATTTCCAAAATGGTAAATAACGTTCCGATTAAAAAAACATGGTTATACGGTCATTTTTGAAAGGATTGCATGCACTATCAATAATCTCAATTAATATTATTTTTTTATTTTAATGCGAAAAAACGTCACACCGAATTTTTCAGGAAAAATATCCAAAATCCCAACTATCTAAAGTGATTTGGCAACACCTTGGTTGATCAAAGGCTGTCTCCCACCCGTTCGGCTTTGACTAACGTCTAGCTCGGTAATCTCCGGTTTAGTACGTAAAGTGTCATCCAGGCCGGAATGCGCTAGCCTATTATAGTAATAACAAACCAGCACAAAATAGAAAACATCTTTTGATATAGTTTTAAGTAATCTTATGATACTTTAAAAATCTCGTAAACCAATGCTTTTAAGTTATAACGTGAACGTCAGTGCGTATGTAGGTAATTGTAAACCCGAGTGCGATATTTATGATGAAAAAATCTGAAAAAAAAAATTCTTAATTTTTTCCTAACTTTAAGAAGATAATTCATATACATGGTGTCCATTTTTGGCACTTTTGTAGAGTATTTCGCTTATACTTAAAGATAGAGGGTTGCGGTTTTCGCGGCACTTTGCTACTTTTTTGTAAAACTAAACATGCCGTTAACAGAAATTTCATAGCCCTCTTGGTTTTTGAGATACAGGGTGAAAATGAAAATTATCACTTTTGGGACACCCCCCATATCTCAGTTGTCTTTTAACTTATTAGATAGTTGAAAAGGTATTCTAATAGAACTTTTTCCGTAGAATCCAGTGGAGTAGTTTGTTTTCTTATTGCGTCATCCGTTTTTTAGGTATGAACCAAACATATATGTTTTTAAATGGGACACCCTATATATTTTTAAGTAATTAACTTAGGCATTTTCTGGGCTTTTCAAAAATAGGAAATAGTATATATTTATTTTTAAAAATAGCTGAATAAACTACACTTTTCTCTAAATTAATACGTTATTTAACAGTAGGCCATGGCGCAAATGAAACAAAAGAAAAATATATGCATAATATTTATTCTGAAAATGTTTTAAAGCAATTTTTATTATTAAACAATTTACCTAAATATTTAATAGTATAAATAATAATTATAGGTTTTTATATAACAAACATTAACTCCAACAACATAAATACATTTTTAATGGGTAACTACAGAAATTGCTGAAAATGATTACCATTTTTTCTAATGCGGGGGTGGCTACTGCCCTTGTTTTTTCAAATGGGAATGGGTATGTTGTGATACGTCTTTTTAAAAAGCCGTTTTGTAAATTTGAGCTACGCGCCGCCGAGCAACGGAATTTGAAACATTTCACTGCACCTCTTATCAAGTACACAGGTTTGTGCTTAAATATTTTTTTTTTAAACTAATGAATGTCAACAAATTACACCAGATGTTCTTCACAATGTCCGAGAACACTTTGAACAGTTGTTATACTATTGTATGGAGGTGAATGGCGGACATTTTCAACATTTAATAAGATAACATGTAGCGTAGCTCAAATTTACAAAACAAAGCGCCATTTTAAAGAGAATTTAATGCCCTTTAAAAAGATTTATCACAACATACCCATTCCCATTTGAAAAAACAAGGGCAGTATCCGCCCCCGCTAGAGGGGTTGAGGTTACAGGGATGAAATTAATAGTGAAACGTGTCCCCCTGAAAATACAAGTTTACGGGTCCGAGGTTTTTTTTTAATTTTCACGTACACAGCCGGAAACCTTGATGGACTGTTTTCGATGGGCCGCCCTGTATGAGTGAATTTATTTTACTGACTTCTCCACGTGCTTGAATTAATAACATGAAATTTTTCCGGTTCTCCAGTAATAATCCAAGCACCAAATTCAATATATTAAATAACACAGAAATAGGAAAAGGTGTGGTCATTTTTGAAACTAAGGGAAAAACTTTTTGGACTTCGGGTACTTCAGCAATCGTCACGAACGAGCCCCTCTTGACATAACAGTTTTGGTAAACATTATATTGAACCGTTTTCTTCACCAAATGAAACTGAGTTATTATTTTCCAACAAGTTACATAAAATAAATATATATTTTGTGAAACAAAATACAAGCCCCGTTAATCTTACTAAGTTTCCTTCCTGCTATCCAAACAAATAAGTAATTTTAATCGAATAAAAAAAAACTCAACTAACGCCAATAAATACTTACCCTATTTTCTTATTAAACTTTGTAAGACACCTCACTACAAGGAGTCTTAAGAGAACACACCGAAAGAAAGTGCTGGTCTCCCGAAAGTTTTGATGACAGTTCAAACATTATTCGTAGAAGTTCGATTAGTTTCTAAGTGGATATTACATTTCCAGACAAACAGGGCAACTTCGAATTTCCTTAGCCAATAGGGTTTGTTGTTGAGATTCTTGAGGTATTTATTTTAAAAATATAGTACCTACTCTTTTATGGTTTTCTACAGTTAATTAGCAAAACGAATAAACAATTATGGGAATAAAATTATCAACTTTTACGGGGAGGGGAGGACCAAAAAGACAAGTTTTGTAGACATAATGAACCCGTGCAAATCATTATGTTAAGTAATGTAAATCTGAGCTCACTGGCTGCAGCAAAACGTGTTTTACTACTTGTCTAATAACCATGGAAATATAATTTTTTGTCAGTGAAGTGTGTTTTGTTCAAGTTATTGTTCTTCAAACGCATTTAAGCAATATTCTAAAAATACATTCAAGGAACAACATGCATCTGCACGGAAAAGACTATAGTAAGATTATTATAGTAAAGATTTTACTGTAAAACTTCCTATAAAATATAGTGTTAATTACATTTTTTATTAGTAATCCTTACAGTGGCGTAGCGCTACTACCGCGAACCCCCGCAGTCGCGGGGGGGGGGGGGGGTCGAAAGTTTGGGGGGCCCGAAAGCTTCGAGTGCCGATAGAGCCTATTGCTAATTAGCAAATCTTTCAAATAAATACCAATATTACCAATGTCCACCTGATCTAGATTTTGTCACACTGTGCTCGTAATTATATAAATTTGAAGAATGAAGCAATTGGTATATCAAGATCATGGAATATAAACCCGGAATTTGAAGATAAAAGACAATTAAAACCAAAAAAACACTTTGATGAAGCCAATACAAATTATCTATTTTCTAGTCGAGAAAACTATTTTAGGATAAATATATATTACAAAGTATTTGATATTGTAATTAACCAAATAGGTAATCGTTTTGAGGGAATGGAGTTATTTGTTAATGAATTTAGATTTCTATGTCCCCAAGTTCTAGTATAGTAACTTTGCCAGAAAAAGAATTATTTATGTCTGCAGAAACACTACAGCAAACATATTCCAGCGATTTGTCTGCGACTTTTCCTTTAGTTGAAAAAATTGCTTCTCTTCAAAGTATTAAAGACTTTGCTGTATTTTTAATTGTGGAAAATAACACTTTATCATCAAATTTTCCAGAGGTAACAACAGCCTTATTATTATTTTTAACTGTTCCAGTAAGTGTTGCTACAGCTGAGAGATCCTTTTCCAAATTAAAAATCATTAAAAATTATTTACGAAATAGTTCCTCTCAGACAAGGTTAACCAACTTAGCTATCCTGTCTATAGAGGCACAAGAGGCGGCCAAAATGGATAATAACCATTTAATAAAAAATTTTGCGGAGGCAAAAGCTAGAAAAAAACAATTTACTTCCTGAAAGCAACGATATAAGAATAATTTTACAATATAATACTTAAAATAGGCAATTGGCCAATTGCCTCGCAATAACTATTGAGATACCTATATAATATTATATTCAAGATTTTGTTGCTTAATTTTAAATACTTTTGGTTTTATCTCACTGTAACTTTCAAGTATTAGCTCGGTACCTAAAGAATTTTTTCGTGTTTGTTCCTTTGAGTTTTAACGAATGTTTTTTTGTTTTCTTCTTGTTGTTCAATAATTTTATTTTTTGTAACGTTCTCCACATATAGGTTTGTAGTTTATATAATAAATAGTATTATCTAATTTTGTTTGTTTATATGTTTATATATGTATATTCTTAATATAGGGTCGGGGGCCCTAACTCAATTTTCGCGGGGGGGGGGGGGGGGGGGGGGCTATAATTTGTCGCTACGCCACTGAATCCTTACCAAAATAATATTGTAAACATAATTTCTAAAGAAGTATAGTTAGAATTTCTAATAAGTTTAGTAAAATGAAGTAAAATGTATTGTAAATTTTACAACGAATTTAAGTGAAAATAGTTTATTTATCACTCCAGTAGGTACCTAAATATTTTTAACTGTATGGTACATTTTACTTACGACTATTATTGTACATTAAGTATTTTTTATTGTAAAAATGACCAAGCTCAAATAAAGTGTTGTAAAAATGCTTTTTTACAATAATGAAAAACTCAAAATCAGATGCAACGGATCAATCAAGACTCGATCATCTTAAGGATAATAGGTGGGGACAACAAGAGGAAGCGTTTCATCGATCAGTGAAGTAAAGCGACGTAGGGCACGGTTAGTACTTGGGAATACCATGTGTCGAAATTTTTAAAAATATTTTAATAAATTTTATTAAAGATTTGAGTAAATTTTACTAAAATATAAATGATTATATTTTGGCTTATTCTGCCTTAAATTTAATTATTTTGTATAAATACTGGTGTATATAGTCAACCTAAAGCATTTTCTATTAAACAATCAGATTTGTTCAAAAAAATACTTATAACTCGCACAAAATATATAATATTTTCGTCGCATTTCTCACCTCTTGATTAAGAAATGTACTACTTCATTTTGCCCAGAAATATTTTTCTTTTCTTCCTTATATTGCAATTTACCACACATTTTTTGTCTTGTAACAAGTTGCTCAAGTGCTATTTTCGACTCAATTTATGTTTGTGAGGGAAACACAATTTTTAACTAAAAATACCTAGGAAATAAAAGAGAAATCCCCAGCGTATTCCCAATTTAAAAACATTCTTCTATGTGTAGAGCAGGTGACACCAGGAAAGAAGGAAAAAGAACATTTGAAGTAAAAGAAATGCAATGTTGCCAACAATATTAGTTTCCGCTTGGAGCAGTATTATTAATGTGAGTTAAGTTATTATTGAATAGAATATTTCTTTTGAATATGTTGTGTAGAAGATGATCGTCGTAATAATTTATATAGAATTTAAATGTATCTTATAAATTAGATGTGGATTCCGCAAAATGAAAACATATCGCAAAATGGAAACGAAGCCTTTACCTTATCGTTATATTTCAAAGATCATATACAATACAATCGGTTTACTTCAAAACTTATACTGGAGTGCCATACCAACCTAAAAGCACTGGCGGCCAGGGGGAACAAGGTAGAGCTATTGTTGGTCCCTGGTCACTCTGGGATATTAAGAAATGAAAAAGCGGATGAACTAGGGAGAGCCGGATCCGGTCAAAGTCTCAGGGGCCCCGAACCGGCATTTGGAATATCAAAACAGGCAACAAAAACAACATTAGATAGATGGTCGAAAAAACAACACCTTTCTCGATGTCAATGGTTACCTGGTGAAACACACCCACGGGCCACAAGGGGAAAACCATCGAAAATACTATCGAATGGGATGCTAGCACTGACGCAGCCCCAGTTGAAACTGGTGATGGGTCTGCTAACAGGCACTTGCGAAAACACCTGCAACGGATAGGTATAAACAACGGATCCATTGAATGTAGACTCTGCGGCGAAGAGGATGAAACCGCCTCACACATAATATACCGCTGCGTAGCACTGTCTCGTAGATCTATTTAAGAAATAAAAAGTCGAACTTGTCAGGTGGTATTAATATCAAATACCAATGGGGAAAATTATTATTTCCAGACCACCCGATGATCCTAATAAAATAATGGCGTATTTTTGTCTACACAGTAGCACTTTAAAATACTCTTTCAGATTGAATGGTACTACCACGAAAAGGAAGCACTTCTCCATTGATAGGAAGCAACCATCTTAACAAGTTAGACTTTTTATTTCTTAAATAGATTTAGAAATTGGATTTAATCAAATAACGTCTGTTCAGATTGTGTGGGACTACTAAGAGATGGCGCTGCTGCGCGCTGTATTTTGTCGACTACCGTCGAAGTCCGATGAGTATGTACACCTACCATGTACTGACGGGAACAAATAAGTTCAAAACCGGTCTGCAGGTGGTTGCATCCTATCAATGAAGAGGGCTTCCTTTTCTTGGTAGTACCATTCAATCTGAAATAGTATTTTAAAGTGCTACTGTGTAGACAAAAATACGCCCTTATTGTATAAGGATCATCGGGTGGTCTAAATAATAATTTTCCATATTGGTCTCGTAGAAAACAAAATATCTTTGGGAGCATATAACGTGGTGACAACCTCCCACATGACAAGCTTGGTAGAAGATTACTGGACTTCATAGAAGGAACAAACATCTTCTAACAAGATCGGGGTACACAATAAGCCGACAGGCTGCAGTGATAGAAGTTCGAGCCTTTA
The DNA here is from genome assembly GCA_963991005.1 of Barypeithes pellucidus. Taxonomy (NCBI): domain Eukaryota; kingdom Metazoa; phylum Arthropoda; class Insecta; order Coleoptera; family Curculionidae; genus Barypeithes; species Barypeithes pellucidus. Next base: position 20,065,547 of record OZ022557.1, on the reverse strand, counting down.
AACCGATCCCAGCCTTTAACCAACCAACCAATCCACCATCATATACCGGGTGCCTCCGATTATGTCGATACTATTCCGGCTTAGTATTGATTTTTTCAGAAAAATGCTTTATTACTATTAAAGTCATAAATTTGAAAAAAAAGTCCGGCCTTGACCAAAGTTTAAATTGTGACACAAACACCAGATAGTTACAAGAAATGACGTGAGTCGAGGGTCACCGTTAAAATCTAAGCTTAAATAAACTATAGTCTCCTCAAAAACCACTTAAGGTAAATCTTGAGATTTAACAAACTCCATTAAGTCAAAGTTCTTAATATATTAGATACCTGTTTTTATCTTTTCTATAGTAAAAAAAACGTTGTAGAAATATTACCAGTGTAATTTTTACGGCACTTCTGTTTCTAGTTATGATTTTAAAATACAATTAGAATTACAATACCTATTTTTATCTTTTCTATAGTAAAAAAAAATTTGTAGAAATATGACCAGGGTAATTTTTACGACACTTCTGTTTCTAGTTATGATTTTAAAATACAATTTAACATTTTTACCGACATACACGGATGTCTTTATTCAACTATGAAATGCAGGCTGCATCAAGAGACCGTAAACGTGTAAATTCGTTGGTTTGCGTCTACGTTAACCGTTACGCTTGGCGATCACTTAACGTTCATAATAATGAATTAACTACGTTAACAATAAAATATCTAAAAGCAATGTCTAAACCACAAATATAGAATTTTTATATCTTTTCCTTTGTCAAACTCATCCTTCCGCGTTTCGCCGTATCACGACTCATAAGGCTAGAGTCTGGCAAAAGGAGAAGGGTCCTTTCAACTTTCAACGCTATCAAGTGCCTAGAATGAATGTCGACGGCAGTATAATACTCGCCGGGACATCTCGCACTTGTCTTACCAATTCAAAGCATAATCTTAGAAAATATCAGATGCAGTGGGAGGTTGTCACTAATTCGATAAAATATGCCCGACTGGCTAATTAAAGGTTCATGAAGGGGTCCATTTTCACAGTGGTTTAAGGTAAAATAAAGGAACTAAAGGTCTGTCTAAACCAGTGGTGCGTAAACTATTTTCATTTGCGACCCCTTATTTTGTGTGAAATTTGTCTCACGACCCCTGACTAGACAGTAGGCGTTTTGGCGACCCACAAAAATTTTTTCGCGACCCCTCCGAGGGTCGCGACCCACAGTTTGCGCACCACTGGTCTAAACCACAAGGAGACGAGTAAAAATTTTATAGTTGTGATTTAGACAGACCCTTATTTCTTTTAATCTACTTTAAGCACTTCTTGAATGTTATAAGTTCTCACCAATACTTTTCCAGCCTCTAGCAGGAAAAATTTCCTTTCAGCAAAATAAATCCACAATTTCTATTTAGTATGTTTAAAAAAAATCCTGTAGAATTAAAACGAATTGGCAACAATGTCTAACATTTATACCCAAAAGAAAATTATTGAAGCAAAGAAAATAACAACGAACACCGGAAAAGGTAAAAAACGCCAGTTGGTCGATGACTTTTCTTATTAAACCTGCGAAAGTTAAAAGTACTTTATTATTCGGCGAGAGCAAAAAGGCGAAAAATATATTTGCAAATTTTGCATAATTCTTTGTACCTATATGAACGAAAATTTCAATCTGCAAGTAAATGGAAGAATAAATTTAATGAAGTTTATTAAACAAAGGAGGAAAGTTGAAAGTTGGAACACGTTTTAGGGTCTTGTTTTCTTCGTAAAACTTATAATCTTAAAATAATTGAATTTTAAATATCGGTCGTCACAATATAGTATACCAAAGACGGACCTAATTTTAAATTTTTCGACAAAAAATTGCTTTTTTAAAGTTCTGCCTATAAACGGTAACGGTAAGAACGGTAAGAGATATAAATCGGTTAAATTGGGTTAATTGGCCCAATACTATCCCGTAACAGAAATAAAAAATATATACAGGTGTTTTCAAAATATGTGGAAAAATCTAAAATTTTGCGTTTCGGTTTTTATTTTTTCCTGATTTTGTTCGAAGATATGTCCAAAAATAAATTTCACTTTCGTTTTGCTACTTTTTATTATCCACAAGAAGGCATCATCAGATCTTTAATGTGACGTTCTGTTTTTCGGTCATCATCATCAAATTATTTTTTTTAAATATGGGCCTGGTTTTTTCGTTCAAATTATGAAAGAGGAACTAAATCTACGTTCAACGGTATACGATAACTGATTTTCCGACGTTTTGTTCCTTAAATTGACCATCTTCATTCAAATACCACTAGTGGAGTGGGACAACCTGTTCCCATTTTCGACACTTTTATTGGGTATCTCCGTAATTGTTAGTGCTATCAAAAAAGTAATGTATGTGTCATGTACTCTATTTGGGTCAAACTTAAAATGGTAAAATCAAAATTTGAAAATTTTAGCTCATTTAAGTGATACGGGGGACAATCAAAAAATTGACAATTTCAAAATTACCCTATATTTTCTTAGTTAAAAGGGAACAGAAAAATGTTTTATACAGAAGTTTCTTTATATTGATTGTTGCATAATCTGTCGTTTTCAGAATAAATATACGGGGTCAGATAAAATAGTTATCGGATCTAACATCATTTTTTTAAATGGAACACCCTGTATATTTTAATCTAAAATGATACTATTTTAAATTCTCCTTTCAAATATATAACACACCATGGATGTAACACGCAATGCCTTTTCTAAAAGTCTTAAGACAGTTCTGGCTTTAAGAGTTAAGTTTTATTTGTATTAATAAGGTAATTTACTTATATCTCTTACCGTTCCAGAAATCCCAATGGCGAAGGAGAATTTTTTACACCCTGTATAAATGGCAGTAACATTATATGCTAATTCCTCGCTCACTGCACCTACTGTGCACCTACCTAAATTCAGAAGCAATATAAGCAAATAAAATTATTTTTGTTAAAAATATGTAAAATTATTTTTAAGTTAAATAAAATTAACTAGCTCACAGCCCTTAATTTCTATAGAATTCAAATCACAATACGATAATTTAGTACCTATTTCACCTGTATACGTTCACCTTATAAAATAATTACGAAAATTATAATTTCGATAAATATACTAATGCACCTTGTTTTCTGTCACCTGAGCCTGGCTTTAAATGTATTAAGCACGCAGCTGTTTTAACTTAAAAGGCACTTGTTTTTGTTTTATAACGAAAATACCCTAGTTATTAAGAGCCTATAATAATTTTCTTTCCACACACTGTTCCATTATTTTCTACAAAAACATGTACATAATTTACGGCGTATGTGTTTGCTTTGATCAAAATTATTAGAATAGTATATTAGGATACAAGTTTCATAAGACATTATCTTAGAGCGAGCGGGGAGTTTTCTAAAGTGCAAGTGCTCTAATTGTCTTATGAACCGTGTATTTTATAATATTTTTTCAATTTGTGTCTTTAAGTCTGAAAAACTTTTAAAAAAATATGGTAAATATTTTCCATTTGAATTAATATTTTCTTCAAATACCAATATGGAAAATTATTATTTCCAGACCACCCGATGATCCTTATACAGTAAGGGCGTATTTTCGTCTACACAGTAGCACTTTAAAATACTATTTCAGATTGAATGGTACTACCAAGAAAAGAAAGCCCTCTCCATTGATACGATGCAACCACCTGTAGACCGGTTTCGAACTTATTTGTTCTCGTCAGTACAGGGTAGGTGTACATACCAATCATCAGAGAGGACTTTGACTTAACGCCGTACTATCGACGGCAGTCGACAAAAACCAGCGCGCAGCGTAGTCCCACACAATCTGAACAGACGTTATTTTATTAAATCAAATTTTAACCTGACAAGCATAGACTTTTTATTTCTTAGATGGATTTTTAATATTTTCTTTTTGGGTTGGCATTACTTTTACAATTTAATAAAATGTTACAAGTATCAAATATGCCATGATTGAAACAATTGAACACTACAAATATTCTTACCATCCGTCATAATTAAAAATAAATATATTATTAAAGTTAATAAAAATGAGTCAGGAAGAAAGTTGTGCTCCGTCAGAAATACGAGAACTTGCAGAAAATAATCTAGAAAAACTTTTAAAAAGAATATGCAGTTATGGTGCGAGCAGAACAAAGTTCAAAATATTGAACCAAATAATAAATAATACTATTGAACAAAATACTGTGTCGACACAGAATCTGACAGGAATAACAATTAATGCCAAGGAAATGTCTACAGTAACTATAAATATGTATATATAAAGTAATATATAGGAAGGGTAGTCGTTGCTGACTAGTTAGGGATAACTATTTCGGAAATATTGGGCTTTGCAGCAAATGAAAGTGTACTCTTTAAAGTTGGTCCAAGCTTTCGGAAATCTTTATTTCCATCATCAGGGATACTACAATACAAAAAATTTTTGAATGAAATCAGAGTTAAGCTCTTAATTCAACAAAACAACTTAAGTTACTTACAACTTTGTTGAGGATGTTCATAAATATGTAGTTAATTACTAATAGTAACACAGTAAAATTAGACAGCACTGAAGCATCGAAAAGTCAAAATCTCTTGTGGCTGGTAAATCCATACAAAAACAACACTATACTTCATTAATTAAAAAAGACAGCACAGATTAAAACAATTTAAAATTTTTTTCAAATAAAATTACTGGTCTTTATCAACCATGCCTACGGAAACGGCCATTTTGTACCGGTATTGTTTGATGAAATCGGCGTAGAGAATTTATAGGAACAATAATGAACAATTATTACTCTGTGATATGACACCATTCCACAAAGGACTTTTTTTAAGTGTATCTTTCGATGCTGGACAACAAAAGAGGAAAACCTTATCACACTTAATTCTATTGGTTGAGGTGTTGATTCAAATGTGTGTATGCACCGCTTGAAACATATCTGGCACCAATCATCTTTAGCCAATTTCATTTTTATTTTGCTCCATGATTTGAGTTCTTTTACTGCGTTAGCTCCATAGGTAGCCATGATGGTCTGGTAATAGCCCATACCTGAGATATATATAGGAAGGGTAGTCGTTGCTGACTAGTTAGGGATAACTATTTCGGAAATATTGGGCTTTGCAGCAAATGAAAGTGTACTCTTTAAAGTTGGTCCAAGCTTTCGGAAATCTTTATTTCCATCATCAGGGATACTACAATACAAAAAATTTTTGAATGAAATCAGAGTTAAGCTCTTAATTCAACAAAACAACTTAAGTTACTTACAACTTTGTTGAGGATGTTCATAAATATGTAGTTAATTACTAATAGTAACCCAGTAAAATTAGACAGCACTGAAGCATCGAAAAGTCAAAATCTCTTGTGGCTGGTAAATCCATACAAAAACAACACTATACTTCATTAATTAAAAAAGACAGCACAGATTAAAACAATTTAAAATTTTTTTCAAATAAAATTACTGGTCTTTATCAACCATGCCTACGGAAACGGCCATTTTGTACCGGTATTGTTTGATGAAATCGGCGTAGAGAATTTATAGGAACAATAATGAACAATTATTACTCTGTGATATGACACCATTCCACAAAGGACTTTTTTTAAGTGTATCTTTCGATGCTGGACAACAAAAGAGGAAAACCTTATCACACTTAATTCTATTGGTTGAGGTGTTGATTCAAATGTGTGTATGCACCGCTTGAAACATATCTGGCACCAATCATCTTTAGCCAATTTCATTTTTATTTTGCTCCATGATTTGAGTTCTTTTACTGCGTTAGCTCCATAGGTAGCCATGATGGTCTGGTAATAGCCCATACCTGAGATATATATAGGAAGGGTAGTCGTTGCTGACTAGTTAGGGATAACTATTTCGGAAATATTGGGCTTTGCAGCAAATGAAAGTGTACTCTTTAAAGTTGGTCCAAGCTTTCGGAAATCTTTATTTCCATCATCAGGGATACTACAATACAAAAAATTTTTGAATGAAATCAGAGTTAAGCTCTTAATTCAACAAAACAACTTAAGTTACTTACAACTTTGTTGAGGATGTTCATAAATATGTAGTTAATTACTAATAGTAACACAGTAAAATTAGACAGCACTGAAGCATCGAAAAGTCAAAATCTCTTGTGGCTGGTAAATCCATACAAAAACAACACTATACTTCATTAATTAAAAAAGACAGCACAGATTAAAACAATTTAAAATTTTTTTCAAATAAAATTACTGGTCTTTATCAACCATGCCTACGGAAACGGCCATTTTGTACCGGTATTGTTTGATGAAATCGGCGTAGAGAATTTATAGGAACAATAATGAACAATTATTACTCTGTGATATGACACCATTCCACAAAGGACTTTTTTTAAGTGTATCTTTCGATGCTGGACAACAAAAGAGGAAAACCTTATCACACTTAATTCTATTGGTTGAGGTGTTGATTCAAATGTGTGTATGCACCGCTTGAAACATATCTGGCACCAATCATCTTTAGCCAATTTCATTTTTATTTTGCTCCATGATTTGAGTTCTTTTACTGCGTTAGCTCCATAGGTAGCCATGATGGTCTGGTAATAGCCCATACCTGAGATATATATAGGAAGGGTAGTCGTTGCTGACTAGTTAGGGATAACTATTTCGGAAATATTGGGCTTTGCAGCAAATGAAAGTGTACTCTTTAAAGTTGGTCCAAGCTTTCGGAAATCTTTATTTCCATCATCAGGGATACTACAATACAAAAAATTTTTGAATGAAATCAGAGTTAAGCTCTTAATTCAACAAAACAACTTAAGTTACTTACAACTTTGTTGAGGATGTTCATAAATATGTAGTTAATTACTAATAGTAACACAGTAAAATTAGACAGCACTGAAGCATCGAAAAGTCAAAATCTCTTGTGGCTGGTAAATCCATACAAAAACAACACTATACTTCATTAATTAAAAAAGACAGCACAGATTAAAACAATTTAAAATTTTTTTCAAATAAAATTACTGGTCTTTATCAACCATGCCTACGGAAACGGCCATTTTGTACCGGTATTGTTTGATGAAATCGGCGTAGAGAATTTATAGGAACAATAATGAACAATTATTACTCTGTGATATGACACCATTCCACAAAGGACTTTTTTTAAGTGTATCTTTCGATGCTGGACAACAAAAGAGGAAAACCTTATCACACTTAATTCTATTGGTTGAGGTGTTGATTCAAATGTGTGTATGCACCGCTTGAAACATATCTGGCACCAATCATCTTTAGCCAATTTCATTTTTATTTTGCTCCATGATTTGAGTTCTTTTACTGCGTTAGCTCCATAGGTAGCCATGATGGTCTGGTAATAGCCCATACCTGAGATATATATAGGAAGGGTAGTCGTTGCTGACTAGTTAGGGATAACTATTTCGGAAATATTGGGCTTTGCAGCAAATGAAAGTGTACTCTTTAAAGTTGGTCCAAGCTTTCGGAAATCTTTATTTCCATCATCAGGGATACTACAATACAAAAAATTTTTGAATGAAATCAGAGTTAAGCTCTTAATTCAACAAAACAACTTAAGTTACTTACAACTTTGTTGAGGATGTTCATAAATATGTAGTTAATTACTAATAGTAACACAGTAAAATTAGACAGCACTGAAGCATCGAAAAGTCAAAATCTCTTGTGGCTGGTAAATCCATACAAAAACAACACTATACTTCATTAATTAAAAAAGACAGCACAGATTAAAACAATTTAAAATTTTTTTCAAATAAAATTACTGGTCTTTATCAACCATGCCTACGGAAACGGCCATTTTGTACCGGTATTGTTTGATGAAATCGGCGTAGAGAATTTATAGGAACAATAATGAACAATTATTACTCTGTGATATGACACCATTCCACAAAGGACTTTTTTTAAGTGTATCTTTCGATGCTGGACAACAAAAGAGGAAAACCTTATCACACTTAATTCTATTGGTTGAGGTGTTGATTCAAATGTGTGTATGCACCGCTTGAAACATATCTGGCACCAATCATCTTTAGCCAATTTCATTTTTATTTTGCTCCATGATTTGAGTTCTTTTACTGCGTTAGCTCCATAGGTAGCCATGATGGTCTGGTAATAGCCCATACCTGAGATATATATAGGAAGGGTAGTCGTTGCTGACTAGTTAGGGATAACTATTTCGGAAATATTGGGCTTTGCAGCAAATGAAAGTGTACTCTTTAAAGTTGGTCCAAGCTTTCGGAAATCTTTATTTCCATCATCAGGGATACTACAATACAAAAAATTTTTGAATGAAATCAGAGTTAAGCTCTTAATTCAACAAAACAACTTAAGTTACTTACAACTTTGTTGAGGATGTTCATAAATATGTAGTTAATTACTAATAGTAACACAGTAAAATTAGACAGCACTGAAGCATCGAAAAGTCAAAATCTCTTGTGGCTGGTAAATCCATACAAAAACAACACACATTTGAATCAACACCTCAACCAATAGAATTAAGTGTGATAAGGTTTTCCTCTTTTGTTGTCCAGCATCGAAAGATACACTTAAAAAAAGTCCTTTGTGGAATGGTGTCATATCACAGAGTAATAATTGTTCATTATTGTTCCTATAAATTCTCTACGCCGATTTCATCAAACAATACCGGTACAAAATGGCCGTTTCCGTAGGCATGGTTGATAAAGACCAGTAATTTTATTTGAAAAAAATTTTAAATTGTTTTAATCTGTGCTGTCTTTTTTAATTAATGAAGTATAGTGTTGTTTTTGTATGGATTTACCAGCCACAAGAGATTTTGACTTTTCGATGCTTCAGTGCTGTCTAATTTTACTGTGTTACTATTAGTAATTAACTACATATTTATGAACATCCTCAACAAAGTTGTAAGTAACTTAAGTTGTTTTGTTGAATTAAGAGCTTAACTCTGATTTCATTCAAAAATTTTTTGTATTGTAGTATCCCTGATGATGGAAATAAAGATTTCCGAAAGCTTGGACCAACTTTAAAGAGTACACTTTCATTTGCTGCAAAGCCCAATATTTCCGAAATAGTTATCCCTAACTAGTCAGCAACGACTACCCTTCCTATATATATCTCAGGTATGGGCTATTACCAGACCATCATGGCTACCTATGGAGCTAACGCAGTAAAAGAACTCAAATCATGGAGCAAAATAAAAATGAAATTGGCTAAAGATGATTGGTGCCAGATATGTTTCAAGCGGTGCATACACACATTTGAATCAACACCTCAACCAATAGAATTAAGTGTGATAAGGTTTTCCTCTTTTGTTGTCCAGCATCGAAAGATACACTTAAAAAAAGTCCTTTGTGGAATGGTGTCATATCACAGAGTAATAATTGTTCATTATTGTTCCTATAAATTCTCTACGCCGATTTCATCAAACAATACCGGTACAAAATGGCCGTTTCCGTAGGCATGGTTGATAAAGACCAGTAATTTTATTTGAAAAAAATTTTAAATTGTTTTAATCTGTGCTGTCTTTTTTAATTAATGAAGTATAGTGTTGTTTTTGTATGGATTTACCAGCCACAAGAGATTTTGACTTTTCGATGCTTCAGTGCTGTCTAATTTTACTGTGTTACTATTAGTAATTAACTACATATTTATGAACATCCTCAACAAAGTTGTAAGTAACTTAAGTTGTTTTGTTGAATTAAGAGCTTAACTCTGATTTCATTCAAAAATTTTTTGTATTGTAGTATCCCTGATGATGGAAATAAAGATTTCCGAAAGCTTGGACCAACTTTAAAGAGTACACTTTCATTTGCTGCAAAGCCCAATATTTCCGAAATAGTTATCCCTAACTAGTCAGCAACGACTACCCTTCCTATATATATCTCAGGTATGGGCTATTACCAGACCATCATGGCTACCTATGGAGCTAACGCAGTAAAAGAACTCAAATCATGGAGCAAAATAAAAATGAAATTGGCTAAAGATGATTGGTGCCAGATATGTTTCAAGCGGTGCATACACACATTTGAATCAACACCTCAACCAATAGAATTAAGTGTGATAAGGTTTTCCTCTTTTGTTGTCCAGCATCGAAAGATACACTTAAAAAAAGTCCTTTGTGGAATGGTGTCATATCACAGAGTAATAATTGTTCATTATTGTTCCTATAAATTCTCTACGCCGATTTCATCAAACAATACCGGTACAAAATGGCCGTTTCCGTAGGCATGGTTGATAAAGACCAGTAATTTTATTTGAAAAAAATTTTAAATTGTTTTAATCTGTGCTGTCTTTTTTAATTAATGAAGTATAGTGTTGTTTTTGTATGGATTTACCAGCCACAAGAGATTTTGACTTTTCGATGCTTCAGTGCTGTCTAATTTTACTGTGTTACTATTAGTAATTAACTACATATTTATGAACATCCTCAACAAAGTTGTAAGTAACTTAAGTTGTTTTGTTGAATTAAGAGCTTAACTCTGATTTCATTCAAAAATTTTTTGTATTGTAGTATCCCTGATGATGGAAATAAAGATTTCCGAAAGCTTGGACCAACTTTAAAGAGTACACTTTCATTTGCTGCAAAGCCCAATATTTCCGAAATAGTTATCCCTAACTAGTCAGCAACGACTACCCTTCCTATATATATCTCAGGTATGGGCTATTACCAGACCATCATGGCTACCTATGGAGCTAACGCAGTAAAAGAACTCAAATCATGGAGCAAAATAAAAATGAAATTGGCTAAAGATGATTGGTGCCAGATATGTTTCAAGCGGTGCATACACACATTTGAATCAACACCTCAACCAATAGAATTAAGTGTGATAAGGTTTTCCTCTTTTGTTGTCCAGCATCGAAAGATACACTTAAAAAAAGTCCTTTGTGGAATGGTGTCATATCACAGAGTAATAATTGTTCATTATTGTTCCTATAAATTCTCTACGCCGATTTCATCAAACAATACCGGTACAAAATGGCCGTTTCCGTAGGCATGGTTGATAAAGACCAGTAATTTTATTTGAAAAAAATTTTAAATTGTTTTAATCTGTGCTGTCTTTTTTAATTAATGAAGTATAGTGTTGTTTTTGTATGGATTTACCAGCCACAAGAGATTTTGACTTTTCGATGCTTCAGTGCTGTCTAATTTTACTGTGTTACTATTAGTAATTAACTACATATTTATGAACATCCTCAACAAAGTTGTAAGTAACTTAAGTTGTTTTGTTGAATTAAGAGCTTAACTCTGATTTCATTCAAAAATTTTTTGTATTGTAGTATCCCTGATGATGGAAATAAAGATTTCCGAAAGCTTGGACCAACTTTAAAGAGTACACTTTCATTTGCTGCAAAGCCCAATATTTCCGAAATAGTTATCCCTAACTAGTCAGCAACTACTACCCTTCCTATATATATCTCAGGTATGGGCTATTACCAGACCATCATGGCTACCTATGGAGCTAACGCAGTAAAAGAACTCAAATCATGGAGCAAAATAAAAATGAAATTGGCTAAAGATGATTGGTGCCAGATATGTTTCAAGCGGTGCATACACACATTTGAATCAACACCTCAACCAATAGAATTAAGTGTGATAAGGTTTTCCTCTTTTGTTGTCCAGCATCGAAAGATACACTTAAAAAAAGTCCTTTGTGGAATGGTGTCATATCACAGAGTAATAATTGTTCATTATTGTTCCTATAAATTCTCTACGCCGATTTCATCAAACAATACCGGTACAAAATGGCCGTTTCCGTAGGCATGGTTGATAAAGACCAGTAATTTTATTTGAAAAAAATTTTAAATTGTTTTAATCTGTGCTGTCTTTTTTAATTAATGAAGTATAGTGTTGTTTTTGTATGGATTTACCAGCCACAAGAGATTTTGACTTTTCGATGCTTCAGTGCTGTCTAATTTTACTGTGTTACTATTAGTAATTAACTACATATTTATGAACATCCTCAACAAAGTTGTAAGTAACTTAAGTTGTTTTGTTGAATTAAGAGCTTAACTCTGATTTCATTCAAAAATTTTTTGTATTGTAGTATCCCTGATGATGGAAATAAAGATTTCCGAAAGCTTGGACCAACTTTAAAGAGTACACTTTCATTTGCTGCAAAGCCCAATATTTCCGAAATAGTTATCCCTAACTAGTCAGCAACGACTACCCTTCCTATATATATCTCAGGTATGGGCTATTACCAGACCATCATGGCTACCTATGGAGCTAACGCAGTAAAAGAACTCAAATCATGGAGCAAAATAAAAATGAAATTGGCTAAAGATGATTGGTGCCAGATATGTTTCAAGCGGTGCATACACACATTTGAATCAACACCTCAACCAATAGAATTAAGTGTGATAAGGTTTTCCTCTTTTGTTGTCCAGCATCGAAAGATACACTTAAAAAAAGTCCTTTGTGGAATGGTGTCATATCACAGAGTAATAATTGTTCATTATTGTTCCTATAAATTCTCTACGCCGATTTCATCAAACAATACCGGTACAAAATGGCCGTTTCCGTAGGCATGGTTGATAAAGACCAGTAATTTTATTTGAAAAAAATTTTAAATTGTTTTAATCTGTGCTGTCTTTTTTAATTAATGAAGTATAGTGTTGTTTTTGTATGGATTTACCAGCCACAAGAGATTTTGACTTTTCGATGCTTCAGTGCTGTCTAATTTTACTGTGTTACTATTAGTAATTAACTACATATTTATGAACATCCTCAACAAAGTTGTAAGTAACTTAAGTTGTTTTGTTGAATTAAGAGCTTAACTCTGATTTCATTCAAAAATTTTTTGTATTGTAGTATCCCTGATGATGGAAATAAAGATTTCCGAAAGCTTGGACCAACTTTAAAGAGTACACTTTCATTTGCTGCAAAGCCCAATATTTCCGAAATAGTTATCCCTAACTAGTCAGCAACGACTACCCTTCCTATATATATCTCAGGTATGGGCTATTACCAGACCATCATGGCTACCTATGGAGCTAACGCAGTAAAAGAACTCAAATCATGGAGCAAAATAAAAATGAAATTGGCTAAAGATGATTGGTGCCAGATATGTTTCAAGCGGTGCATACACACATTTGAATCAACACCTCAACCAATAGAATTAAGTGTGATAAGGTTTTCCTCTTTTGTTGTCCAGCATCGAAAGATACACTTAAAAAAAGTCCTTTGTGGAATGGTGTCATATCACAGAGTAATAATTGTTCATTATTGTTCCTATAAATTCTCTACGCCGATTTCATCAAACAATACCGGTACAAAATGGCCGTTTCCGTAGGCATGGTTGATAAAGACCAGTAATTTTATTTGAAAAAAATTTTAAATTGTTTTAATCTGTGCTGTCTTTTTTAATTAATGAAGTATAGTGTTGTTTTTGTATGGATTTACCAGCCACAAGAGATTTTGACTTTTCGATGCTTCAGTGCTGTCTAATTTTACTGTGTTACTATTAGTAATTAACTACATATTTATGAACATCCTCAACAAAGTTGTAAGTAACTTAAGTTGTTTTGTTGAATTAAGAGCTTAACTCTGATTTCATTCAAAAATTTTTTGTATTGTAGTATCCCTGATGATGGAAATAAAGATTTCCGAAAGCTTGGACCAACTTTAAAGAGTACACTTTCATTTGCTGCAAAGCCCAATATTTCCGAAATAGTTATAAAGTAATATATATAATAGGTACTATATTGAATTAAAAATAAAAGATATTTTAATTATTTTTAATTTATGTTGACAGCATGTTATTTCCGAGTATAGGTATTTCGGATAAATATCTAGTAAAAATGATCTATTTGCAAGGTTAAAGGTAAGTATTTTAAAATTTTCTATAAAAAATTTTTGTCGAATCCATAATGCCTAGAATACTCATTTCAACGATATCGAAGTAAGCCTAAAATTCGAATCCTACTTGCTGCCAACATAAAAAAATAAAATTTCAGTTTCATAAAGTGGCAGGTTATTTGCATTTCATAATGTAGCTATTATGAAACCCAAATAGAAAAAATGTTTTAAAGGCGAAGTATATAAAAATTAAGCATATATTTTTATGGTTAACAATACGAGGATTGGAAAAATATCAATTTGAACACCATCGACTTGAACCGAACATGGACTCGGTATATCTATCTGCTTTGTACACGTCAATATGACGCCTGTTATTACGAAAATCAACACAACAAAAAGAGATGGGGATTCTATCTGTAGAAACCCCATCCCTTTTTATCTTCTATCTGTTGCTGTTCTCATTCTAACAGCTGATTGGTTTGATATGTCCTGGTTAAGGAACAATCGACGGACGTGATTCAAAAGTCTATATTTTTATCAAGTTTACGGCAGACTTGGCACAGTCTTACGATATTGAGTTAAAAATTACTAGTTTTTCCACAGACAATACGTAAATTTAACAAACAAACACTGAAAGGCAAATAATACGGCCGTTCCAATAAGGCTTTATAAATAGTACGTCTCGAAGGCTTAAAGCCGACGTAATGTCTTGGTCTAATTAACAGAAAATGACAAGGAAAAATTATATTAATTTTCCCCGATTGTTTTTCTGGAAAATTGTTTACAACCTACCTAAGAATGTGAATTGTTGATTTTTCAAAAACTGTGAACCAGAGCAATATCGTCCATGATTTAAGATCCTTGTGTCCCGCCCTTAAAATGAAGGGGGAACCCTGGGATGGATAGATGTTACCCTTGAAATCTTAATTGGAAAGAGGTGCCAATACATCATTTTAAATCTCTTCCCAATAATCCCCTAATTTATTATTTTTTGAGTAGTACTTTCAAAGAAATCGCGTCAAAAATGGCATTAATTAGAACTTTACTTTGGAAAGAGTTTTAAGGGTCTTTAAATTAATGGTAGGTACTTATTACTTTAACCCCTTCCCATTTAGGAATTTAAGGGCAACATCTATCCCTACCAGGGGGTTAAACCACGAATTTTCAATGATATTTACTGGAAGCGAGATATTAGGGATTAGGGGTAGGAAGTATTAAAATTGACATCCTGCATAATATTACAATTTAAGATATTCCGGTCGTAATAAAAGGCTCACGTACTAAACGTTTTGCGTTATCTACTTTACACAAAGCAATAATCGGTCGGTATTTTGATTATACCGGGTAATGCATCGTTGAGTGGAATATGGGAATTCCCATGTAATTTTTGAGGTGGCGGAATATTGGCTTCCCTTTACAGTTTATATATAGAAAAGCTGCATTATAACTTCTTGAAGATGCCGACATGGTAAGCCCATGGGCGGAGTTTGAATACAATTTGGTAAGCAAGTTCTGCGCTATTCAATTACACGTGATGGCAAAACCACGAAACTCTCGTAGTTCAGGCAATACAGCAAACGCCAGCTATTGCCAAAAAAATTTCGTAAACCTGAACATGGTTGGTTGGTTGGTTAAAGGCAGGAGTCAGTTTAAAGGCCCGAACTTCTAGCACTGCAGCCTTTCGGCTTATTGTGTAACCCGATCTTGTTAGAAGATGTTTGTTCCTTCTATGAGGTCCAGTAACCTCCTACCAAGCTTGTCATGTGGGGGTTGTCACCAGGTTGTATGTTCCCGAAGATATTTTGTCTTCTAAGAGACAGTGCTACGCAGCGGTATATTATATGTGAGGCGGTTTCATCCTCTTCACCGCAGAGTGTGCATTCAATGGATCCGTTGTTCATACCTATCCGTTGTAGGTGTTTTCAGTGGCCTGTTAGCAGACCCATCACTTGTTGCAGCTGGGACCGCGTCAGGGTTAGCATCCCATTCGATAGTATTTTCGATGGTTTTCCAATTACGGCACGTGCGTGTATTTGACCAGGTAATCCTTGCCATCGAGATAGGTGTTGTTTTTTTTCGACCATCTATCTAATGTTGTATTTGTTGCGTGTTTATTCCAAAGGCCGGTTCGGGGCCCCTGAGACTTTGAGCGGATCCGGTTCTAGTTAGTTCATCCGCTTTTTCATTTCGCAATATCCTAGAGTGACCAGGGACCCACAAGAGCTTTACCTTGTTCCCCCTAGCCGCCAGTGCTTTTAGGTTGGAACGAGCGAACAAACCTGAATATAACGAATAATGAAAATATTGTTACTGACACTAATTTTCGTTTTGTCAATGGAAAAATTTAATTTGCTGGTGTTAGATGTTTTACCTGAACTATGAGAGTTCCGTTGTTTAGCCATCACCTTTAATTGACTAGCTTAGGATTGGCTAACCAAAATGTATTTAAACTCGGCTCATGGATTTCTATATTGACCTCGTCAAGAAGTTATAATTCAGTTTTTCTATCAAAAGTACATGAGAGCCGACATTCAGCCACCTCAAAAATTACATGGAATTTCCTATGTTCAATTTAACCATTCATTACCCGGTATATATTTTTTGAAGGAGTAGTAGAAATAGTAAAGCATTTTGCTAGCCGCGATGATTAATATTTACTTACTTATGTCGCCATTGCCAATGTTATTTATGTCAAGGTGTTAAAATCGTTCTGAAGCTCACCTGGATAAAACATTCTATTATTCATTGCGTTTTCTTTTATTTTCTGCTGTAAATATCAATTTTTAACAAGTTTTCAACAAAATTGTCCCATATTTATCAGACAATAAACATCGAAAGAGCTTTATAAATGTTGAAACAAAAAATACGCCATAAAAAATCACTGGATTTTCCAGCTGTAAGTACCAATAATGGATTATTGTATTCCGGATTCCTGACAGCATCAACACAGAATATATCGTTTATCTACCTTATTCAATTTAGTATTGGTTTCACAAAATTTTCCCCTGTCCATTGAGCTGTCATGGACAGTATGCGTTTAACATAGCTACTCTCACAGCACTACAATTAGTACATACCAAATATATAACTGACAGGTTAATAAACGTGTCTGGATCGATTTTGGTTAGTAGAATTCTAAAAAATATTGGTAATTTTAAATATAGTATACAGGGTTGCCTACGATTAAGTCGGCACTATTGCTAATTCCTTTATTATTATTGCTTCGATATTGGTTAAATTAAGTAGCATTTTTCCGTTGATTAAAATGAAAAACAATCGAACATTGTATCAAAAATTGAAATTTTTTTAAATAGTAGGTATATACCTTGTATACTTCTCTATCTGCGAACAGAAAATTTCTATGCACTATTGTCCTAAAGTTAAAAATAACGAAGTTATTATTTTCATTTTATGATCAAACACAAGCACTATAGGAAAAATCCTTTAGGGCACTCTGGGAGTGGTGCGTGTGCGCAAAAAGCGATTCACATTGGTTTGGAATCGTTGGAGGTTATATTCGTTGGGAAAAACGACCTCGGGAAGGTCGTTCCATAAGGATGAAGTCCTCCAGATGAAAGAATTCTTAAATAATGATGTTCGAGGGGTACTAAGCTTAACCACATATGGATGGATTTGTTCGGGTTTGTTCTGGGGGCAAGAGGGCAAGGTCAGTCGAGCACTTTCCATGAAAATAGCTGTAAAAGAGAGTCAAATCCCCAACCTGTCTTCGATGTTCTAGGATTCTAGGCTGTCGAGGTTCTTCGTCAGCTCGTGGTCTCCAATCAGACGAATGGCCCTCGTTTCGATGGAATCCAGTAGCCGAAGAGTATGTTTGGGTGCAGAGCTCCAGACATGAGAGCAATACTCTAGTGATGGTCGTGGGCTTTGTTGATCAGGTGTGTACAACTTTCTGGTTCGGAAAAGTACACAAAGTTTCTGAGAAGCTATTTTGGCGATTGCCACAACGTGGTTATACCAAAACATATTTCCTTCCAGATTGATTCCCAGCAAATTAATAGATAGGTATTGCGTGTTCGTCCATAACTATATCCAGTTCTGTAATGTTAACCATTTTAGAGAAAACTGCTGCCTGGGTTTTTTTAGCATTAAATTCGACTTGGTGACTGTCACCCCAAGCCAAAATGTCTTCCAGGTCTTTGTTGAGGCGTGATACTTCACGCTGTCTGCGAAAATGTGTGTCGGCAGCCGATGTTTGTGCATTCAAAGAAAAAGATGAGATAAGTGTGCTATCGTGAGCAAAGTAAATATCGTATTTTTCGCTTTCACTAGAAGGTCGTTAATGTAGAGTAAGAAGAGAGTGGGAGACAATATGGACCCTTGAGGAACACCGGCATTGATGGTGAAGGTGTCTGAGAGAAATCCGTCAATCGCCACATGCAGAGAGCGGTCCTTAAGAAAGCTAGACAACCATGCACATAATCGACTGGGCATAGCATAGGATCGCAGTTTACTCAGAAGCCCCTCATGCCAAACACGATCAAAGGAAGTTATGACCATATTTGGGGATGTAATTTCGAGAGAAGAATGGTAAAATGAAGATTGGAGTAAATCAGCATCTAAAAGCACGGCTTTTCTGGCTATGGCTATCCACCACACTATCCTACCAATGGGACCGTTCAACAATTTTTTTTTAATTTAGTGATCGAAATTGAATCCAATAATTGTTCTTTTTCTTAAATATTAAAGATCTTTATTATTATTATTAATACAATTATACATTACACAATTCTTTTTTAAATGTGAGATACGTGGGGTGAACCACTGGGGTATTTTATTGTACCAGTAAACGGTATTTTATGGGAATTTATTTAAAAAATGTAATGTTTTGGAATTTTTTTTGGGTATTTTGAGATATTCAGTGCATATCATTGTAGGTATTTAAAGGTATTTTTTTAAAAAAGGGATATTTTATTGTACAAATTTTAGGTGGTGATGTGTCCCTTTATTTTAAAAAAGAAAACAAAGATTTTTAGGTACGTGTAATGAGGTTGCGTCAGTCGTCGAGAAATTTGTAGAGGCGACAAAGAAAAAAATATCGAGTTTATTGGCGACCTACCATCGCCAAATTTCCGTTTTTTATTTACAAAAGTTGATATAGTAATAAAGAACCACTGCACATAACAAATAAAGCTGCTGTCTGTCAGACATGGTCCACCTCGTTTGGCTCACCGTGTACAACTCACGCGCGACTCGACTTGTCATGCGGAAAGCAAAAATTTCGAAAGAGGCTCGTGGCAGGTTTATTGAAAAAAAGCTCGTCCAAAGCGCGGCTCAGGCTCGTCTCGCCATATTTATACACACCTTTATGTATCTAATAATTTTATACTTTTAATGTTAAATAATTGAATTAAATGAATAATAATTGCGTAGCATTCTGTATTATAGACTTTATTTATTGAAATAATTTGAATTTTTAATTTAGAAGAAGATAAAAGTAATAAAATGTCGCATTGACTGCTTACGAAACGATTTTGATCTCCTAGGTCATGATTCGCCTCAATATTCCATATGTTTAGGTACCCCGCATTGGCCCTCGATCCCCGCAGGGAGTTTAATTACCGTAAACCGTTAATTTCGATGCTCGCCCGCTAATGGATTCCAAGCTGTCTCTGCCCGATGCATGCAATTAAGGTCCAGTCATTGGCTCGGCATTGGAGATGATGCACCCATTTCGTGCACGGCTGTTATCAATTACTACAGATTTAAATAGATGCGTAGGGAAAAAGATTAATTGTCCGGTTAATCCCGCTAACGGAGTAATTAAATTATTGTAATTTGTAACAGATTTTTAAAACATCCGACCCAAACACACCAAACACCAAAACACAGTGTTTTCAATAATTTAGGAACAAATCGGCAACAATTTACCAACTGTTATGTTATGGTTCAGTTTTAGCAACTTCCCGTCGCGGAGCGGTAAACATCAAAAGGTTTCTGTTTTGGTCTTATACTTCCGGCATCACTGCATGTACGTATAGTTGATATTCAATTCTGTGATCGAATTTCCACGGAATAAAAATTCTTTCTTGAATTAGTTATTTAATAAATATTATTTTTTGCGAGAAGATGTAACGAAGCCGATAGCGCCTCCTGAACTAATTAGACCGAGACCGCCCTAGCGATGTCGGGCTTGAAACAAACTCTTGCATGCGGTGTGAAGATCTTTTGGGGCGCCTATATTTTTAAAAGCCGGCATGACTCTGTAGTCGAACCTACTTACAAGTCATATTTCTGTCGTAACGGTGACGTTTTCTTTTTTCTTTAAAGTTTTCGTATTATACAGGGTGTCCCATAACTAATGGTACACAGGAAAACTGCAGATTCCTTAGGTAAAAATACTGCGATTTTGCCATACTTAGTTTAGTTCAATAGCTGGTAATAACCGAGATACAGGGTGTCCAAGTAAAAATTTAATTTTCAATTTTCCTAAATAATTTATTTCTGAATCAATATTTTTGCACAAAATTTTGTGACTAGGGTTTCTTGGGGGAAAGGAATTTGAATTTGTTAATAATTTTGATGTAGATTATAGGTGCCGCTCTCTGCGGTACTCTGGATACATAAAAAGAAATGTAACTTTTTGTGCCTTAGTATAATTTTGTTTTTATTAAAAATATCAGTTTTTCCGTCATTTTTAAGCAATAAAGGTATACTTTGTAAATGTCGCTCCCTCCGACTAACCGTTTTCGAGATATTTTCAATTACATTTTCTGATGCGCCCGTTTAAATTTTGATTTGTAAATGTGAAATTTGTCACAGTAGGCTTCGGTAAAAACAAATTCAATGAAAGCACTTTGAAACCTCATTTCTGTCAAAGTTTATTTCCATTTGTCAGCATTGTGGGTGTTTTTAAGGAGTTTTTGAAGATACCGTTATCAAAAATTAAACAAAAAATGCTCCACTATTACGTTTTGGACGCAAGGATCCTGTTTCTCCCAGTCTGTCTTATAGGCTTCTAAAAATTTTAAAATCTGGCTGCCTTCTATTTGGATACATTTCCAAATACCGCCGATGTTAAAATTTTCTTGTACGTATAAACATACCATGTCTCGCATTTCTCCGTTAGAAAACAGTTATGTCGCGGCATTTTTAGTTTAATTTTTGATAACAGTATCTTTAAAAATTCCTTAAAAACACCCACAATGCTGTCAAATGAAAATAAACTTTGACAGAAATGAGGTTTCAGTGCTTTCA
Organism: Barypeithes pellucidus; assembly: GCA_963991005.1. Taxonomy (NCBI): domain Eukaryota; kingdom Metazoa; phylum Arthropoda; class Insecta; order Coleoptera; family Curculionidae; genus Barypeithes; species Barypeithes pellucidus. The sequence continues at coordinate 20,044,579 of OZ022557.1, read as the reverse complement.
TTGTATTCGTTTTTACCAAAGCCTACTGTGACAAATTTCACATATACAAATCAAAATTTAAACGGGCGCATTAGAAATTGTAATTGAAAATATCTCGAAAACGGTTAGTCGGAGCGACATTTACAAAGTATACCTTTATTGCTTCGAAATAAAGGAAAAACTGATATTTTTAATAAAAATATAATTATACTAAGGCACAAAAAAGTTACATTTCTTTTTATGTATCCAGAGTACCGCAGAGAGCGCCCCCTATAATCTACATCAAAATTATTAACAAATTCAAATTCCTTTCCCCAAAAGAAACCTAGTCACAAAATTTTGTGCAAAAATTATTTAGGAAAATTGAAAATTAAAATTTTACTTGAACACCCTGTATCTCGGTTATTACCAGCTATTGAACTAAACTAAGTATGGCCAAATCGCAGTATTTTTACCCAAGGAATCTGCAGTTTTCCTGTGTACCATTAGTTATGGGACACCCTGTATAAGTAGCTAAATATTGACGCGCTGTAGTTTAAGTAACCTTTATACTAGCCATAAGGTAATGACATCACTAAGTCATTATACCAAGTAAGTGTTACGTAAATTCTACTAATAATTTTAACTTAGCAGTAGTTTAAACTTTATAGTAATTAATTTGGTACTACTTGGTATTACCACGTTTTTAGCAAGTCATAGTCAGAGTATCTATAGCTTGGATGCTAGTTGGGACTGGACAAGCAAAGCAGACATATCTTTCATTCTTTCGATATGTAACGGCTATATTCTAGCGAAAAAGATCCATAAAACTGAAAATAAATAAAAGTCTCGAACCGTTTTCTGCTCATTTTCGTTCTAACATTAGTTATCCCAAAGGCTAGAACATGCCAAGAATTGGTTCGTTTAATTTTTCCGAGCTTTTATTTTCTTAAGATGTCGAACTTAAATCGCAAAACCTTACTGACCCAAAAATTGATAGAGGTTAATGACGATCATTTTCCGAGCTGCGGATTTTGGCCGCCATCCAACGTATGTTGCAGTATTTATTTGCCGGATAGTTTTCCAGCTTTCAAGAAGGAAGAAAAAGCACCAATTAAGATATTTTATTGGACATAAAATGGAGCCTTAAAGAATATAGATTTAGTTTAGAAAATTTATTAAATTTAATATATCTATATTTTTGCAATCATGCCTTTGCTCTCAAATGCGACATGCGTACAGGGTGGGCCCATTTTCGACTCTCTTATAGTGTATCTCCGTAATTGTTAGTGCTATCAAAAAGTAATGTAAGTGTCATGTACTCTTCTTGGGTCAAACTTAATGGTAAAATCAAAATTTGAAAATTTTCGCTCGCTTAAGAGATACGGGGGAAAATCAAAAAATTTGCAATTTCAAAATTACCCTATATTTTCTTAGTTAAATGAGATACAGAAAAATGTTTCATACAGAAGTTTCTTTATATTGATTGTTAAATAATTTGCCGTTTTCAGAATAAGTATACGGGGTCAGGTAAAAAAGTTATCGGACCTAACCTAATTTTTTTTAAATGGAACACCCTGTATATTTTAATCTAAAAAGACACTATTTTAAATTCTCCTTTCAAATATATAACACATCAGGCGATTTATTAAACTTTATTACTTTAAACCACAGTAGACCATGAAACAAAAACTATTATCCTAGAAACAACTATGTTGAATATTAACATTTAACGTCAATTTCATTTTTACATATTCATTTGCAACATTTTGAAAATTTTGATATGATATCAGCATAATATATTGAAAGTGGAAAAAAGGAAGAAATGGCTCAAAATGTATATTTTGCTCGCTATCCGGAAAGACGGTAACCATTTAAAGACATATTCCGAACATTTTCGATGATTCCCGTTATTTTTTACATTAATCTGAATCTTTTATTTCGTTTGAAAGTAATACAGTTTAAATAAATCACCTAGGAAACCAATATCATCCCTATATATATATATATATATATATATATATTTGAAAGGAGTATTTAAAATGCTATCTTTTTAGATTAAAATATACAGGGTGTTCCATTTGAAAAAATTAGGTTAGGTCGGATAACTTTTTACCTGATCCCGTATACTTATTCTGAGAACGGCAGATTATTCAACAATCAATATAAAGAAACTTCTGTATACAATATTTATCTCTTTTAATTAAGAAAATATAGGGTAATTTTGAAATTGTCAATTTTTGGATTTTCCCCCGTATCTCTTAAGCGAGCAAAAATTTTCAAATTTTGATTTTATCATTTTAAGTTTGACCCAAAAAGAGCACATGGCACCTACATTACTTTTTTAATAGCACTGACAATTACGAAGATACCCTATAAAAGTGTCGAACATGGGACACCCTGTACATAGCTATTTTACCATAATATGCTATAGCGTACAGATGTTGCATAAATAACCTATGGAGCAATTTATTACAAAGAGCAGCTACAAATTCCAATTAAAATACACAATGTTAAAAAGGGTATTCCAGTCTCTAATCTCAATAAAATTTACTGAAGCAATTTCATAAGTATTAGGAATTGGATAAAATTTCATAACCTATCCTAGCTACCTTGTGCAAAAAGATGACCTGATGTATGTGTGTCTGATAAATATTGATAAACAATATTAATTTTTGTATTACTATCCTACTTTCGTGGGCGACACTACTTTCGTGGTCGAGAATGGACCTTTCTTGGAAAAGCTCAGTCGAGAACTCCAGTCTTTTCGGTAGATAATACACCGAAATTAAATAATTTTCCTTAAGACGCGAGCTGTAAAAGCAATATTTTTCTCTTCATGTTTTATTCAGCATTGACTCATGTTAAAATATTTTTAATGTTACAATTATTTCAAATCTTTACTCTTCTGATTTGGGCTATAACAGACCGTCGTATATCGCCGCTATTTTCGTTTATCGCAGCTCCAACATAAACGCACTCTTATGTGATGTGCAAATAGCATGAACGACATTCTGGGCCTTGAACCCCCTGAAGACTTGCCCCGCCCTCTGCATTGCATCCTCGTGCTGTATAGTAATTCCGCGCCTAAGGTAAGAATTAACAGTTCTTTCCAATGAATTTCCCATTAGTCTCAACATTTATTTTATCTAAAAAAATTGCTAGTATTAATCAGGTAAGAAGAATGAACAGCAATGTCAATAGATTTTTTAATTCTGTGTTCTCTCCTTCATTTTGCACCAACTGTAATAACGTTTACTATTAATATTTCAGAACATGTAACTAATAACGCGGACATATAACGCTAATAAAACCCCAAACCAGGGTAGATTAAACAGCAACCTAAAACAAACTGAAAAATAATCCCGAACACAGTCTGTACGAAATAGCAATTATTTGTTACAACTGGAACACGCAGGAGATAAATTCGTTACTAATTTTTCCAGGCGTTCAGTCCGTTAACAAATAACTTCCCAAAAAAAAATAGAATCGTTATTATCAGGCTTTATTAATTTAGTCTTTTATGTTGGATTAATAGACAATTTAAAAATATTGTCATTGGGTCATCAGATTATTTCGTAAAATATTTATTCTTTTGTAATTTTGGGGCAGCTTATGAGTGAATAACAAATCGTCCCAGTAAAAACACGTATTACCTGAGATATTTCAATTATCATTTGTGTATAAATAATAAATTCTATAGAATCGTTTCTTAACAGAGCGGTGGCACTATATCAAAAATATTCGTACCTTTATTAAGAAAATATTTTAAAGTGTTATATACAGTGATGGGCTAAAATATGGAACAAATTCATTTAAAAATCAGGTTTTATTTTTTTGTAAAAACGCTCGGACACGTCAATTATAATTTTTTCTTCCGGATTTTTTGCCTCAAAAAGAAATTATACTGGGTGTGTCAAAAAGTAGATGTTGTAAAAAATGTTTGTATTTTAAATAGAACCACCCTATTTTTACTTATCACATAAATTTTACGTCAAATTCTGAGCATAATTCATGTAGCATACTCTATCCATATCTCTAACGGTTTTAGAGAAAAATTACATCTTAAAAAAGAAATTTCTTTAAAAAAAGGTACATGTACCTACTTAAAGGTAAACAGGTAAATTTAAATTAATTGTTACTACGATACCAAGTCATGTGTCAATCAAAAAGAATTTTAAGTATAAATTTGAAAAAACGGTGATCATGGTGCATTTAAATGAAACTCAAAGAATCGAAATTTTAATTTTAATTGTATGTGGAGACAAAACAAGAAGTCAAGAAGAAGTTTGTAACTTGTTTAGCGCTAAGTGTCCAGAACGACGGATTACAAGATCTACAGTGAGTAAAATTGAGAAAAAATTCAGGGAAACAGGGAATGTAAAGGATCGTCTACGGCCAGGTCGTCCAAAAATTAGTGAAAACACACAAAATTGAACATTTTTTTAGAAGTTGAAGATAATCCCCATAGTGCATCCACTGAAGTAGCCCTTAATAATGATGTTAGTCGACGATCTGTTTTGCGGGTATTGAAACAAGAAAAGTACCATCCGTATAAAATTAGGTTGCTGCACGAGCTAAACGAAGATGATCCCGACCGCCGACTACAGTTTTGTGAAACTATGATGGAAATTTGCAACTTGAATCTATTTTTCCATCGCAGCGTACTTTTCAGCGATGAAGCCACGTTTTGTTTGAATGGTTCGGTAAACAGACAAAATTTTCGGTATTGGAGTACAAATAATCCCCGTTGGATGAGAGAACAGCCTACGCAATACTCACAAAAAGTAAATGTTTGGGCAGGGATATTAAATGATAGAATTATTGGACGTTTTTTCTTCGATGGAAATCTTACAGGAGACCGGTATTTACAATTTCTTCAAAATGAATTAATTCCCACACTAGCAGCGGATTTTCCAAATCCGAATCAGCCTAATCTACCAGAAGCGTCTATTTGGTTTCAGCAGGATGGTGCTCCGCCTCATTTTGCTCGACAAGTACGAGAGTATTTGAATACTATTTTTCCCGAACGATGGATAGGTAGAAGAGGACCCAGAGAATGGCCTGCAAGATCTCCCGATCTTACACCAATGGATTTCTTTCTTTGGGGTTATTTGAAATCAAAAGTGTATAAGGATAAACCACAAAATTTGGAAGACTTAAACTTTAAAATTAGATATGAAATTAGGCAAATTAATGAAAATACTGTAAATAATGTTTTAGAAGGGTTTTTAAGTAGATTGGCATATTGTCAAGAAGTTAATGGTTTGCATTTTCAACACTTAATAAAATAATTTTTCAAAATTATACCTACATCTACTTTTTGACACACCCAGTATAATTTCTTTTTGAGGCAAAAAATCCGGAAGAAAAAATTATAATCGACGTATCCGAGCGTTTTTACAAAAAATTAATACCTGATTTTTAAATGAATTTGTTCCATATTTTAGCCCATCACTGTATTTAGTATATTGTTGTTAGTTTGGTACCATTCTGCTACCCAAAAACTTTTTTATAATCACACTAGGACTATAGGAAAAAATCGTTTAAGGCACTTTGGAAGTGCTGCAAATAAAGATAATCAAGTTGTTTTTGAATCGTTGGAGTTTATGTTCGTTGGAGTACACGACCTCAGAAAGATTTTTCTACTAGGATGACGTCCTCCAAATGAAAAAATTGAATATACATTTACATAAATTCAAAAGTTTGCATCACTCTGATTCTCGAATAATTAATTACGCCACAGTGCAAAAAATACTAAATATTAGTTCATTGATAAGTTGAAAATAAAAATCAATTAGTTTTAAAAAATTTTACTTTACCACAATATTTGAAACCTTCCAAAAAAAAACAGAAATAAAATTTATTTTTATTGTATAATTTGTGAAATTTTTAAAAATATAGCTTCTAATAAAGTGTATTTCCTCCTCTGGCCTCAATGCAAACTTGAAGACGATGACGCATGCTGTGGGTAAAGTTACCAATCCGTTCTTGTGGAATAGCCTGCCATTCCTCGGTAGCAGCGACGACAAGCTCCTGGAGAGTTCTAGGAGGATTTCTTCTAACGCGAACTGCCCTATAGAGCATGTCACAAGTATAATCTGGTTCCTGTCAAGGGGCAAAGCAGGCCACTCCAAGCGATTGATTCCCTCACTTTCCAGGTATTCATCCACAGCTCTAGTACGATGGGGCCGGGCATTGTCATCCATAAACACAAAATTGTTACCAACAGCCCCTTTCCACGTTCTAACATAAGGATGTAGAATATCCCTAATGTACCTGTCGCCAGTTATTGTGCCTTGAACGTGGACTAACTCAGTACGCCCGTCAGACATAATACCTGCCCAAAATATGGCGCTTCCTCCCGCGAATGAAGGCAAGAGGTGAGCATGGGTAAGTTGAGCGGTTCCTGGTGGTTCTCTCCAAACACGAATCCGGCGACTTTCGTTTACCAGACAAATCCTGGTCTCGTCGGAAAATAGAACATAATTCCAAAATTCTTCGGGTTTGTTCGGGTTTGTTCAGCCCACTGCAGTCGACGAACTCGGTAGTCATATTTTAGCTAGGGACCTCTTACTGGTCACCGACATCTTAAACCGGATTCAAGAATTCGTCCTTTTAGTGTAGAGACGGATACGTGAACTCCAATTGCATGCGTAACATCTCTCTGAAGTTGTGGGACTGGCATAGTACGATTTCTCCCAATTGTTAACGTAATATAGCGGATCTGCTGCTCGTTAGTAACACGCCTTCTACCACTTCGTGGTCTGTCTTGCACAGGATTGGTCTATAGATAGCGATTCCATATGCGAGAGACATCACTTTAAAGAACCCCTATTCTTTCTTAGCATCAAATCTTTGAGAATGACCTTCTTCAACTAAAGCTACTATTCTTGCAACTATCTATTTCAGATATTGCTCGGCGATTCATTTTTACTCACTGAACCGAAAAATTGAACTAACTGGCCAGCGCCAACAAAATACAACAATGAAAATGTTGTCTTAAACAAATGTCTATTTAATGCTTTTTTTTGCTACAAAAAATGGTAACGTTTTAACTGATAAACATAAATAAACATTTAGAAAAAAAATCATTCCTATATTATCTTAACATGCCAAAATCAGAGTGATACAAAACTTTTGAATCTATGTGTAGATATATTAGATATTAGATATTTTTTGTTCTTGTATTTAAATTTAAATACGAACCCTTTATTTCATATAATAGTAAACCCTTCTATAATAAATAAAGTCAACTTTTGCTAAATACATTTCAGTTTCACATTTCGTTCTCCGAAATTGAAGGTATTATAATAACAAAGTCTTGAGAATAGACTAGAAACGTAATGCGATTTAACTAAATACTCACAGGTGTTTGACATTTAAACCGATAAATTTACATCACACAAAGAAAACATAAAATAAGACCGTTTAAGTTTCGAGTTCTCGTCTCAACAAAACAAGAAAAGCTCTTTTGGTGACTGAGTCGAGTGTATTTGAAAAAGTAAGGTTTAGGCTTTCAATGATGTTTTTGAAGAAAAAAATAAAATGTGACATGGAATATCAATGAGGGATCTTTTAAGTGCTTTTTTGCATATGTAGGTCAATAAATAATAGTTGAAACTGTAGTTCTATCGATTATTGCATATAAAATAATTCATTGAAAGTTTTTTACAGAGTTACATATGGGAAAAAATGTATTGTTCGATTTATGTAAAATTTGACTTCATTTATTTATTTATTTATTTACCATTAAGGAATACAAAACGGGACTAACCCAGAGACAGTATTCACTAACAAATTTTAACATAAGTATAATGTTACCTAAGTAAGGTTTTAACAAAGTATGCTATTTATTATTTATTTATTTTTATTTTAAATTATTATAAACAAAACAAGCGCATGTATAATGTTAGACTAAGTGGTTTAGGTACAAAAGTCTTAGCGCACTACCAAGACTCATCAGGGAAAAGAAACAAACATCCAGATCTATCAAATTTGAAATTGAATTATTGTAAGATTTTAGGCAGCGCTGCAAAGGTGCGTTTAAATGATAATTAGTGGTGCTTGGTTTGGTGCGGAAAAAATTGCTATTTCTTGTATTGTGGGATGGAATGTTTATACCTATTAAGTGAGTAATTGCCATTGAATCGATCATATTATTGACGATTTTGTGTGTAAACTTTATGTCATACATTTGTCTTCTATCTTGAAGTAATGCTAATCTTTTTTTAATTAAAGCAGAGTTGTCGAGAAGAGGGTCAAAGAACTTATTGTTTAAATATTTTATAAATTTATCCTGTACAATTTTATTAATATATACGTCGTATTGAGGGTTCCAGATGACCGATCCAAAACAAAGCGTACTATTAACATAGGACATATATAATGTACGTATCGATCTATATACTTAAAACCTTTACAGGTTCTGATAATAAATCCCAGAGACTTTCTTGCCCTTGTAGTTATGTATTGGATGTGGTGATCAAACAAAATTTTAGGGCCAAAGTATACCCCTATATCCTTAATAACAGATACTCTAGCTAATGGTGTAGTGTTGACTGTATAAACAGATAATGTTTTATTTATATTTCTAAAAAACGTGATAGTGTGGCATTTCTTTAAAATTAGATACAGACTATTGCGCTGGCAATAGGAAAAGAGATTGTCTAAAACATGTTGAATAAGCAGCATGTTCCACAAATTGGTGATTTTAAAATATAGTCATCCGCATACATTAGAAAACGAGAAAATTCAAAGCAACACAATATCGTTAACATAAATATTGAAAAGCAGTGGTCCCAAGTGCGACTCCTGTGGCACTCCCGAACTAATTTCGATAAAATCTGATTTAAACGCACCGATTTTAACAGCTTGCATTCTGTTAGCGATATAGGAAGAGAGCCATCTGAGGAGGCTACCTTGAATACCAACCCCAGCAAGTTTGTCAATTAGTATGTTATGATCAATTTTATCAGAAGCCTTGCTAAAATCAGTATAAACGGCGTCCACCTGAAAACTCTCGTCCATTGCTCTCGACAGAACGTTTCTTCATAAAGCCATGTTGTTCAGGGTTGATAATATTTTTACAGTCTATATACAGATAGTCGCATATAATTGATTCGAAAAGTTTAGCTATGAGGCATAATTTAGAAATCGGACGATAATTTCATCATCATAATTTTAAACGCCAAAAATGACATAATTCAATGGGGACCAAATTTGACATTTTCTCCACAAAATGTCAAAAAATGGCATTTATTGATCGAATTTAAAAAAAATTTAGTTGGAAGTTGCTTGTATTTTAATTTTATAATATTTTGATAATCGCCATACTATTCATCAAGGACCTTACATCAAGGGGGATACGACTTTGGTTCACAGTCTATGAAAAATAAACAATTCACATTCTTATTTATTATTATTTGGTGGTATTTACAACCCATAACGCACATTATCAAACATAAAATATGTATTAAGACCTTATGGGAAGGGAACAAGCCAAACCGTAGGGTGCCATAAGTAACATCAAAAACTCAATGTAGCAATGACTCTTCATTTTTGATTTGTCATTACAGACGATGTGTTCATCTCGACAGGAGAACGTCTTCAACGGGCAAGTCAGTTAATAAATGATTGCTCTCGGAGTTAAAATCAAAATTATTTTTCCAAATGTTGTCGTGAGAATAATAAAAACGAGGTAGACAATAAATTTTGACATAAAGGCTCAGCTGGAGGTATACTTTCTTATGCCGCGGCATGTAATGATTGATATTCCGAAGGTTTAATTACATTTGTTTTCTTTTGTTTCGATTATAAATTATTCTGTCAGTCAACATCTTTGTACTGGACATGGATATGTATATAGTGACATTACCTGTTTTAGAATCGGAATATTTCTGTATCGTGACGTTATAAAGAAGAAAAAAATTCTTAAACTATGTAAAAATTACCATGTATTGTTAAGAGCACTCCGTACATCTTTAAAACGAGATTTCTTCCCACGGATTTATTAATCAATTAAGAAAAAAATGTTGTACACAGTGTCCCATTTTCGACACTTTGATAGGGTATCTCCGTAATTGTTAGTGCTATCAAAAAAGTAATGTAGGTGTCATGTGCTCTTGTCTCGTGTCTTATTTTATATTGGTTTTATCTATTTTGACCAGCTTTTACCTAAATTTCGCTTGTGTGCGGCGTGGTAATTATACATACCTTTTCTAGAATTTAGAGCCATAATGGAAGTTGCTGAAATCTATTGCCATATACAACTAATCTACCAGGTCAATATTATCTTCATAAAAATTCATTTTACAACTTGCTTACTCAGAACCATTTAACCGGATCCACGTAGATCGCATTCCTTTTATTCCCTTTATTAAACGTTATGTGCCGACACCACTGTTTTTCTTTTACCCTCGTTCTCGTTATCGGGATTAAATCTAGGCACACTTCCGTAAAGTAAAATAGGAACGGCTCAATAGCGCGCAGCAATCAGTGTTATTGCAGCTACTGCTACAAAAACAATTAAACAATAGATAATTTTCGAATACATAGATTCGTAGATCAGTCACATATTGTAGTAAGAAGCTTTTCAATTCTAGGTTATCGCCGCCGAAATATCAGTTTCAACATTTCCAAGTTCTCATCAGGACAGGATAGGCGTTCAATAAATAATATAGTTTTTGCTGTCGAAGGGTTGTAGAGAAATATATATTTTTACAAATAGATAGTGTTCTGTTTCACATTATCAAATAGAATTTGATAAAGGCCCTATTAGAGTCGGAAGTTTTTTCTCTTGCGCCGGCAATTATAATGGCACGTATTCATGCGCAGTAAACCGTTCTCGATCAGCTGGAGCATTGTCAACGGGTCAGAACATCAGTTGGTACTGTCGAAATCCCTAAAATACCCCCAGAATTAGAGATGGGCAAACCTGTTCGTTTTGATTACCAGTTAAAGCAGCTACTGCTATTTACAAATAGGAGGTGCAAAAAGTTGCTGAATTAGCAGTCCATAAGTTTAATAAAGAATCGAAACTGCTAATTTAAGTACCAGTGGTTTTAAATGGCCATTAGCTGTTCATACCTGCTTCGACCAAATAATAAACTGTTAAAAATAACAGAATAATCCATGTCTACCCAATTGCGCCGGCAATGGAAATTAAAATGGCGCGTGCCCCATTTCTGGTAATGAGAGACAGCTGATCGGGAATGGTGTACTGCGTATGAATCCGTGTCATTTTAATTGTCAGAAGAGTAGCATTTCTGACTGCAGTATGGAGAACGGTGTACTGCGCATGAATCATTGTATTATAATTGCCATTGCTGGCGCAACAAAAATTCCCGACTGTAATACGGCTTTAACATATTTTTGTGGATTAAAATTTTCCGCGCGCAATTGTACAATGCCGAGCAAAACAAACGCTGCGTATACATTTTTTAGGGAATTGAATTTGTTTCCATGTTTTTATGGGCGCCAAAAATCGGATGGAGGCAAATAAAATCGAGATCGGGACGTTTATCAAAATAATCGAAATAAATAAACTATCAAAATGGTTGCTGCAAATTTTACTAAAAAGGCGTCTCTGTTCATTCACTTGTGAAAAGGGAGTCTCCATAAAATAAATAGCAGAAATGTATTGACAGAAAAGAGATACTTTCAAATAGTATCGTCAACTATTTAATGGATTAAATTTCCTATCGTTATTATGCAATTTTCGACGAGAAAAACATGATAGTCGTAAATAATCAAGTAAAATGCCAGGACGTGTGATCATTCTGCATTTGTCTAAATTTAAATCATTAACAGTTTGATATAGGCTAAGAACAAATTCCAAACAAAAAGAGGAAGACATACAAGAAGAGTTGCAGTCCCTTGAGGAAACTATAAAAATACCTAAGTAGTATAACAATTTTATATTGTATTTGAGAATTTTATTCAATAGTCAAAATCAATAATTTAACAATAAAATACAGATATTTTATTGATTGTCATATACAGAGTGTTATGGAAATGACGTATTATATTTAATTCGGCAAATCCCGAGATGAAAACAAATTGAAGAAAAATAACCATAAATGGCGCTTTGAATTATTAAGCGAAATATACACTTTATATGAAATCTCAAAATTTACGTGAACGCTCCTGAGGCCCTTCGCAACTAATATTTTATTGAGGCAGTCTCCAGGTTCAAAAGAGGTTAGCGCATTATATGCGATGTTGTCATATTGCAACACATAATTCTAAACGCACGTGTTCAGTTTTTGACAACAAGACGTCATTGACGCGCGCTATCACTTCTTTTTCAAACTTTGTAGACAAAGAAAACTACAATTTTAAGGTACATACTCTCTTACCTTCGATCTTATCTTAAAATAATCCGTTTTATAATTAAATTCCATAAAAAAATAAAACACAAAAAGTATGTTTTTCAACAGAACCAACAGTAGATAATATCACATAAATTTGAAATCACATCACAACATTTATAATTATGAATTATTTCACAACAAAAAAAATCGGGCAATACAACTAACAAAACGTTTAAAATTCGTATACGTCAAGCACGTGGCGCCCTCGACGTCGTGGAACCAACGTCGTTCCACTCCAGCGCCTCAGAACATACCCTATATACATACTACATACAAAATAGAATTTCTAGAGAGACTCTATACGATCTAATGCGTAATCCTTAAAAAAATCTAATAAGTAAGTTTACGGCTTCTCTACCACACCAAGCCAGCACATGAGAAACGATATAGCATATCATCCCATAGTTTCAACATATTCAAAAACTGCTCACAATTAAAAGAAACCAAACTAGTAGTTAGGCGTTTATCAGATTTTTTTCACAAAATGTCCCGAGCATCTTAGCAGATTTGAATGAAATGTCACTACTAATTTATTCAGTTTAAATAAATTTTTTTTAAGAATTTTACCGTACCAACTTTTTACAAATAGTTCCTTATAATCATAGCTATTTTCTTCTCATTCGCCCAACAATATCACATTTAGTATAAAGTAGGCATCATTTTACTTTTTCCTGCAGCGCGATGATCAATTTAAAAGACGCCTGCCTGAAAGACACATATAACTTATCATAATATAACATATTTATATTGATATTTTTAACTTCTGCGTGACACTCCAAGAAAACGCAGACATTGGCATTAACTTTGCGACCAGAGTGAATTAATGCATTGTATATGGCATGTATGTTTGCCATAACTTGGCCATATTTATATGGGCACTAATCAAGTCCCACACGCTGTCAATGTAATCATACATCGACGTATATCAGTAGGAGGTCGGACTATTAGACTGGGCACAGATATTTTAACCGAAATTTCAATAACTGCACCCAAGCATACTCTTCGACTACTGGATTCTATTGAAAGAAGAGCCATCGTAGACCATGAGAACCTCGACTGCCTAGAATATCGAAGACAGGTTTGTGATTTGACTGTCATTTACAGAAGATATATCCATTGCAAATGTTCGACTGACATTGTACACTTAATTCCATCTAGACCGACGAATAGAAGAAATACACGATGAACCACTGCAGCCAATCCGTATTTGGTTCAGCTTAGTACTACTTGAACTTCATTATTTAAGAATTCCTTCATCTGGAGGACGTCATCTTTATGGAACGACCTTCCTGAGGTCGTGTTTCCCAACAAATACGAGGCGATTCGAAACCAATGGGAATTACTCTATTTGCACAAGCACCACTCCCAGAATATCTTAGAGGAAAAGAAATTCTAATAAATTTTAAAATCGGGATTTCAACTGACCAAGCTGCAAATGATACTAAGGAAGTAACAGTATAAAGTCTGAAATTACGCTATATAAGCTATTAAGTAAATGAGTGTAGACTCACTGGTCATCTTGGATAAACAGTTGGATTGGATACATAATTTGAAATAATCTTTATTATACTTTTCGTGGTCCTATGGTGTTAACTGATATTTGACTTGTAGGATTAGTTCATAAAAACAAAATAATTCCTATTTTTACATAATTTCATACCAAAAGAATTTTAAAAAATCGTCGCAGAACCATGACATGACAACGGCTTCTGCATATTAGTTCAGGTTTTCTTCTTAGAGATGTAAGATAAATAAAAATATATTAGGGCTTAAAAATATAGGTTGCTATTGATATTATTTTGCCCAGTCTAATAACAGCAGGAGTTCAGACTCCCTGCAGGAGCGTCAGGCGAAGGTAAGGCGTCCCGCTATTAAGGTCCTGCCGTGCCGCAAAAAATTATTTTTTATCGTAGTTCGGTAGTTCCACCGAATGCCATTAAGTTACTGATATTATGATGCTTATAAAGTCCTTAAGATATGTATATTAAATAGTTTAACAACTTACAACTTGTTATATATGTAAATATTTATCATCATCTGAAATCATTCATCTAAATAGATGCATTGTTACTTTTGAATAGGTAACTATATTAATTATTATTTTACTGTGCGATATATCAAATCAATTTCTTCATAGAAATAGCAAATCCAAGCACAAAATTGAAATAATTCTTGCCTAGGTTAGGTAAGGTGTGATGAAATTTGACTGTGATTTGTAGTCCAGAATGTAGCTTATAGTATTTTAAAATTACAAAAACTCGGAAAGAGTAGGTCAACCTAGATCCAAGTGCGCTAAAATAATAGCAAAAAGATACATAGGTTAAATAAATTTTAAGATATAGCGCAAAAATCTAGTTTTTATAAGTATGCATAACGTGTAAAAAAATCCTACTTGAACAATGGACATAATGCGGTAAAAATTTCTTATTTTCAACATTGCGGCTTCCTCGTCTTCGTCTCCTTCTTCTTCATCGTCGCCGTCGCTGTCATCTTCTTTATTGTAGTCTTCTTCTTTTGCTCATTTTTTAGGAAATTTGCCAGTCCATTTGATGTGAGCATCTCCTGAACGCTGTTGTGTAAAATGTGCTGTGATGTGAGATCGGTTCAATTCTTTATATTTTCTAGAGAGAATAGTAGATATGTCTATAACCAAGATTTTATTATGACTTTCCTCAATCCTGGGGGAATCTATTGTTTCAAGTCCCCTAGATTGGGCTGTTCTACTGAATAAAAGCATACAGTTTTGTGTAACTTGGTTGGTTCCTAGAGATTATAATTTAAATTGTTTCAAATTTCTAGTAAACCCCTGGATAGTAAAACTTAATAGCATTTGAAATATTTCAAATCAAGAATATTGTCACATTCACGTAAAGTGCTCGATACCGCATAACATAAACAAAACGCGAACAGCATTGGGGGCAAATTATTATTAAATATTAAAATAACCTGACGATAAAACAGAAATTATGGCCAGCCTGTCGATAACAAATTTGAAATTAATATTCATGTTCGTAAAATCGTTGCATGACAGGCTACATGGCCAACTATATTTTGTTAGTGGCATTTTTAACTTGTAAAAAATATTAACTGGTTGTTTAGCATCGTCATAAATGGAAAAGCCAACAGAGAAATGTATAATAAATTGTGAGCCCATGCAGGGTTGAACTCGCTTGAGGAATCGGCCGAAGAGAAATGTCAACTGGTCTCTGGAATGTACGTGTTCACGATTATAGAACAATTAGAAGGCAAAGTCTTGTATTTTGCATTTGTATTTGTAAAATATAGCAATCAAAGGCACGCATTTTAATATATATTTGAAATTTTACGGATGGAAGTTATTATTTTAGTATATTCAGATAGAAGTTTCATAAGACATTATCTTAGAGCACGTGTTTAATTTAGAAAACGACCGGCGAAGCGGGGACTTTTCTAAAATACAAGTGCTCTAATTGTCTTATGAACCATGTATTTTATAATACTTTTTCTATTTGGGTCTTTAAAGTCTGAAAAACTTTAAAAAATAAAGGAGATTTTTTCCACTGGAATTAATTTTTTTTTTGGGTTGGTAATACTTTTACAATTTAATAAAATGTTACAAGTATCAAATATGCCATGATAGAAACAATTGAACACAACAAAGCTTCTTCCCATTGGTCATAATTAAAAATAAATATATTATTAAAGTAAATAAAAATGAGTCAGGAAGAAAGTTGTACTCCGTCAGGAATACGAGAAATTGCAGAAAATAATCTAGAAAAACTTTAAAAGAATATACAAAACTTTGAGTTATGGTGCGAGCAGAACAAAGTTCAAAATATTGAACAAAATACTAAATATTACTATTAATTAATGCCCAGGAAATGTCTATAGTAACTATAAATATGTATATACGTATAAAGTAATATGTATAGTACTATATTGAATTAAAAATAAAAATAGTACTTTATTGAATACAACTTTAGAAATAGATCATAAACTGGAAGATATTTTTAACATTTTTAGGTTATGTTGTTTTATAGTTGTGACTAGGAAATAGTTGACGGACACCATCAATATGTTATATATACAGTGTGGAACTAAATAAGTGTAAAACATTTAAGGGGGTGATTCCTCATCGAAAATAAGATAGGATCTTTCATATAAAGAAACTTCATTGGAGCATCCCTTGTTAAGATACAGCCCCTTAAAGGGGGTACATAAAATGTGTTTAACAATTTTTTTCACAAGCACTAAAAAAAGTTACAATATTGAAATTAACCTGACATTTTCTACTACCAAAAAGACACTTAGCCAGTAATTTATTTGGTTTACCCCATGGTTGTAGGGTGGAAAACGCAACCCCTAAAATTTGTTTTTGTCTTATTATTTGTTTACCATCTAAAAATTTATTTCCGATAGCCTGTTTCATTCTAAACAAAAAATGTCTCTTGAATGTTTTGCCCAAAGTAAACCAGTTCGCAGGAAAAAATTATTTTACGAACAAGATACATATCGCCATAAAACGCGCGAATACGTTGCTCAATGCGCCGACGTCTAGACGCATGCGTAATGTCTGAAGGTAGACATATTGAACATTTACTATGATTTCTAGATGTTGTAAGTTTTGTTATTAATAAATGAGTTTCGTTTATTTATAAATTTTATGTACCCCCTCTAAGGGGCTGTATCTTAACAAGGGATGCTCCAATGAAGTTTCTTTATATGAAAGATCCTATCTTTTTTCGATGAGGAATCACCCCCTTAAATGTTTTACACTTATTTAGTTACACCCTGTATATGTATAAATAAAAGGTAGCATCAATTATTCCAATGTTGAGGTTGGGGAGATATGATACCAAAATTACTTCTTTCAGAGGAGATATTCCATAATGGATTATTTTTTGGTAATTAATATTATAATCATCAAGTTGGGGCTTACTAGTCAATGGGTTAACAGGTTGGCTACAGGGAGAGGCCAATTATCAATATATAACAACCTCTTCTGAAAGTCATTCGGCCATACAAAAATGGATTATTTTCAAATAGAAATATATTTTAGTGCTTCAACCGTTTTTTTGTATAACAAGCGAAGCCGCAAATGTACAGCAGGAGATAGGCCAGTCCGACCCTATGAAACCATGTCGGTTTGACAAATAAATGTAAATGAATATTAATATTCTCTTTAAAATATTTAAAAGATCTTTAATAACTTATGCAGCGGGATGTCGTGTAGACAACAAAATAAATATCCATATAAATCTTTCATTTCTTCCGATGTCATATCTTAAGTAAAAAATGTAAAGGCATGTTAACTGAAATACCAATGCATGTTTCTTATCAAATAAACATTTATTATAGATTAAATATATGTACAGGTATTTTTAAGAAATTATTTTATTTTTACTTAGAAGGTAATGTAATTAATATAATTTTTAATGTTTCTCCATTTTTTAAGGCGGTATGAAAAGGAAACATGCAGATGATATTTTCGCAATTATCAATAATGATGATACAATTTGTGGCCTCCTAACATTTTTTTGAGACATCATACTCTGTAGTCAAATATTTAAATTTTTATAGTTAATTTTTATAAATAAAATCTTATCTTCTATTTAATTACAGGGGCTATCAAACTGACGGCAGCGGCACCTCAGGGCGCCGGTGGAGTGGAAGCAGAGTCATCTAATGAATTTAGCTACGAACAAATGAAAGAGGTTGGGAACCCCTAGTCCAATTCATTATCGTTTATCCAAAAATGCATGTCGAAATTAATAGGCTCTGTCTTATTTCGTTAATGATGAATCAATTTTAATAAATTATTTTAACTGATAGAAGAGTCAAAATTTTTTTACAGACAACTGTCAGTCCTTAGCATATAACTTACTAAAATAAACTATTTGCATGAAGAAATGATTATAATTTGCTAAATATATGTTACTTAGGAAGCAATTTTAAAGGTATTTTTTTAGATTATAGCTGCAGTATTCAAATTTGAATTTAAAAATGTATCGCCGGTCACGTGTCAACCCGAACAAACCATAATCAATAATATCATACTTTACACTTTTATATTTCACGTCCTTTTACTAAAGTTACTTTTATATATAAATAATTTACACTCCTAATAGAATTTGTATTGAAAAAATAATGTTCGAAGATCAGCAGTTTAGTTTCGTCCCCGCAGCTACATGTATCGCCGGTCACGGCAGAAATTGCTTATAAATAACGCCACTACAGGTCGGCCTAATAGTTTTACAAATATGACGGTATGTGTTTGAATTTGTGTAAAGCGTGCTCCTGTTTAGGTTCCTTATTATGTTTATTTAGGTATAAACTAGAACATTGCCTACTTTTTACCAGGCGTATGTTATATCGCCGGTCATAGGGTTAACTCAGACGTTACTAGATCTTAATTAAAGGAAAAACACTACACGAAGTCATTTTCTTGAGTACAGATACTCATTTCGGTCTAAAAAGTTTAATAATTAGCTTGTATTAGCTGTTATCCACAAATTTATACATTTTTGTATCGTCGGTCACAGTAACACCGGCCACGCCTGAAAATGTTACCGGAGATAAATTGATGTGACGGTTTGTTATCCGAAGCTATATAAATATTTTTTTATTAACCATTTATAAACCATTAAGGAAAAATATATTTTGATGTGCAAGTTTCGTTTACATCTTAGGTAGATTAAAAATATGACTAATTTTCTTAGTGTTTTAACATTCTAAAGGAACATTCCAAAACTTTAAGCCAATATAAGGCAGGGCTGTTATAAATAATAGGAAAATGGTTATAGTGACTGATTAAAATAACTCATTTCCAAATATTGGCGTTATATGATTCAGAAGAGTAAAATTAGCCATGCGACAGGCGTTAAATTATTGAAAAATCGATGCATATATAATTCCTCTAATTAGATACTATAAGAAACATATTAAAAAATTAACAGGTGTTTTTGAGATTATTTATTTTTAAAATCCGATTTACTGAAAGTTGCCTGTAAAAAAAATTTGACCCAGAAAACAGATTCTAGAGTTTAGAGCAGAGTACATGATGTCCTGAGATGTCTAATTATACGGGGTAGTGCATAAAATCTAGATTAACGTAAATTTTACATAAAATATCTTACATTAAAATTGAATTTAATTTATTTTTTTATATATCTGCTATAAATATTGACCCAAAAGTTATTGTCGAAAAACGCTTCGGGTTTGTTCCACCACATTTTGAGACTTTTGGCTTCGGCTAAATTAAAAATAAAAATCATTTCGGGAAACGAAAAGTATATAATAATAATAATAATAATAAATGTTTTTATTCACCATATACATAAATAATATGAATTACATATGATAACAAATACTTTAATAATTGGTAAATAGGGTCCTATGATAGATAATAAATATCGATTCTTCCCCATAGGCCCGAAAATATATTACGTAGGGTTGCTCAATTATCTATTCATTTACTTAACATTAAAATGTATATTAATGATATAGACTTCAGCGATCAAATAATTGCTTAGCGCTCTGTATTATACAATTTATTTGTTGAAATGATTTTTATTTTTAAGTTAGCGAAAGCTAAAAATGATACAATGTTACACTGATTGTTAACGAAAGGTTTTTTAAAAAACATAATGCAATTAGAGCAAATGGTAATTTTTTGTTACTTCGAGTGGCATGGGCCAGTGCCTAACCCAAATGTATGTATATATCTATTTAGTTCAAAAAATAAATAAAATTCAATTTTTATGTAAGATATGTCAAATTTAAATTTTAGAAAATCTATATGTATCTAGATTATATGCGCTTCCCGGTACAATAAGATGCATCAGGACGTAAACTACTCTGCCCTAAACTCTAGAGTATGTTTAAGTTAAAGGCAGGTGGCAGCTTTCTCTAAAAAGGTTAACATTGCAGAACTGGATATGGTCATAGGACACGCAATTCCACTGGCTTCGACTCTCGACGAACCAACGCGGCTCATCCGTACGTGGTTACGCTTAGTACTCCTCGAACTTCATTATATAAGAATTATTTCATCTGGAGGACATCATTCTTATGGAACGACCTTCCCCAGGTTGTGTTTGCCAACGAGTATAACCTCTAACGATTCAAAACCAATGTGAAACGATTTAAGCCGCAAACACATTATTACCACGTAACGTGAATTCACGTGTTGTCATATCGGCAAAATAGCACATGCTCTCACGGCTTAGAAACAGACTACGTACACTGCAGATCATTTTTATTACATATTTTGTGTTTGTGAAGATGGCAAGTTAATCTTGTAGCCTTCTAGCGTCAAACTCTGACAACATGCTATCACGCGTACCGAATATATAAATTTGCAGAAAACAAATTGTGGTGTCACCTATGACTTGACGTGAGCTGCATGAGATGACTATAGTGTACTTCTAAACTTATTTATAAGCCAGCATAAACCGTCTTGCACATATTTCGGGTGCGCCGTGACATTGCGTGATAGCATGTGTTCTCACGTGACGTGATAATAGTATATTTGCGGCTTAATGTGCACACGCACCACTCCCAGAGGGCCTTAAAGGATTTTCATGTAGTGCTTGTGTTTGATCATAAAAAAAAATTAAAGTTTAAGTACGTTTTTGAATAGTCGATAATTAATTTTGGCTAAACTACCTTCAACTGTTTATTACAAGTATTCTTTGTAGATACGTCAAAATGTGTCTACACATTGCTAAATAAAAATACACAAACCGCTTATTTTAAAAGCTTTGTATGCAACCCCAAATGTAACTAAACAAAAAATATCCGAAAACTTTTTACACAACCGAAATAAAATGGAAATATATCTCTTGTATAATGCGGTGTTCCAATTTACATTTGAAACACGAAACTGTTTTTAATTTAAAACAATTAAACGTTAAACCGTATTACGCCACAAAACGTACCAGCACTTCCTTGATAAAAAGTTAGTTTTCCGGAATATATACAACAAACGTGCAGCGAACAAATGAAACTTTTGGGGGTTTTATGGAATTTTTTAAAATTATATACATAATTTCATTCATGATTATTTTATTAATCGATCGTAGACGACGATGAAGATAAAACGCTGTAGCATTTAAAAATCCCAAGGTACCTATCTTGAGGTAAATGCTACTGTTTTATGATTTAAAAAGGATACAAAACACTTTAGTTCACTTGTTCACTTGAGTTTAAACTTTAATAAATAAAAACAAATAGATTCCGATGGAAAGCAATGTCATTTGGGTTTATAGCGGCTCGACAAAAGTTCTTCAGATATTGTAAGATAGAAGATAAGTCATTTGAAGGGTTTTCACTAGTACGAACCATAAAAGTCTTATTTCCAAATGATTTCAGGTGTCAGGGGGCCATATAGAAATTCCATCGAATAACCTAAAAGAACGGAATAAGTGATAAAACACCATACTTAACCTCCATTGTATATTATTTTTAAATTTAATGATTATTTAATTACCTGGTATTGTAGTTTTTCCTTCTAAAACGAGGATTTTTGAGGTTTTGTTTATTTTTCGATTGACAGCCAGAAGTCAACGACTTTTCAGGATTCGTGAAAATCAATAATCAGCTGACTGGCAGCGGTCGAGCAAGGCAGCGAGCACAGAAGAGGATTAGGTGCAAATCCTCCTTTTTATTTCAGGCCTTTGTCACTAATAGGGAGTGACTCAGGATATTTTTGGTTATTTATTAGATTTTCGCTGATGGAGCCAGCGGAGGACCGGAAACGGGTTTTTGTAAATTAGTCGGACGAGAGGAAGTGACGTATTTGGGACCGAGTTTTGCTGAGAAAGAAATATGCAGGGCGAAACCACTTTCTGTCGAGAAGTCCGGAGATGAAGTGCTAAATTTAAATTCTTCGTATAAGTATTATTTTTCTTCGACAATATGGTCGGTATTTTGAGTTAAATAGTTTTTTAAAGTTCATCCGACATGTGTGACCACAATAAGCTATAGGATGCCATGGATTTTTGAGGATTTATGAGGAATGGATGTCGTCCATGACGATTTTGATCCATGCAGTTCCCTCGTGATAGAGGTATGTCATCAGCTATCGTTTGGTTAATTGTTCAAGTTAGCGATGCCCGCTATTACTATCTTTATATGATAGTTGCTGTGAATGAAAATTTATTTTAGGGTTCTACTAACGAGTTCTACTTCCAAGTTCCAGTACAGAGTCCTAGTATAAGTTCAAGCTGTGAAATTCCACTTCCAAGTTCCAGTACAGAGTCCTAGTATAAGTTCAAGCTGTGAAATTCCACTTCCAAGTTCCAGTAAAAAGTCCATCACAAGTTCAAGTTCAATTCCAAGTTTAGAATTCTACATCCAGTTCCACTTCCAGTCCGGAGAGTTCCACTTCGAGATCCAGTTCCATATAATGATGTCTGGAGTTCCGTAAGCTACGAGACGTTCAGTTAGGGGTCAGCTTAGTGGTCAATCATTTTTCATTCAGAGGCTAGATGTCAATTCCGAAAAGGGGTAACCTCCATCGTAGAAGCTTTCGCTCAACAGTCAATGCAGGGGGTGTCGATTCTACTCACCGTGGAAGCCACCATTGTAGCAAGACAACAGAGCACATTCAAGGAACCGTGCATATCAGTTTGGCTTCAAAACCGGTACGAGTCATGATCAACCTCAGAGGGGCAGTTCGTACCCGGACCAGTGACTCGTGAAGATCAGTCAGTAGGAATCACCTACGCTAGAGGAGGATATAAACTGGTATCATGACCTTTTTTATTATCCACATATTGATATTTTTACTTCATTTGAAACTATAAATTTTTCCATTTAAAAATATATTTGTAAAGGACACCACGGTATGATCTCGAGTCAATATATATATATATTTATCATGCCATTGTGCCAGACATAAAATTCATGAATTTTCCCTGGGAATTTGCGCTAAATAATTTTTCAGTAAAATCACGTTATTTCGGTTAAACATACCAACGTCTTATAATTTATTTTTTTAGACCATATAAATTGTATCTATAAATGTACCTACATAATATTGAAAAGTGAAATAAGTAAGAATCTAATTTTTATTTTTTTAATAACAGATAAGTGTCATTTGAATTACCGTATTTGAAGAGTGAAATAAAATCACAGTAATTAAATGATTATTTTTGTTTTAATATATTTCTTAGGAAGGTTCTGGTTTCTCCAAAAAAACCAGTGGCGCCCAAAGTTATTATTGGTAAACACAGTGTATTCAAGGCTGAAGGAGAATCTACGAACCTGAGAGCTAGCCTGGGCAAAAATAGGTGAATCTCGCAGGTGCCATCTTAACAAAGTTGACACCTCAGGTTAACCCGTTTTAAAAATAGCGCCGCCAACGTGGTGCAGTGCTTCAAAAAGATCAATCCTTAAGACAATAGTACTGCCAGCCTAAAACAAGTATTTTGACTTTAAATCTCAAATCTGCTTATCGCTTGACATTATGGTGAAGGTAGCAATAAAGTCCAAATATTTGATAAATTAGAATACTTGTGTGTGTCAGTAGTAACAACTTTCAGAAATACTTATTTCATTTTTAGCTGCGTTTAGAAATTTATTATGATGTAGAGTATATGATACAAGTGGAGTGATTTTACGATTTTTTTATTATTCGTTATAGTAAAATACTACAAGTTTATTGAGTAAAGTTAATTTTTTGGAGATTTAGCACTTTCTAAAAAACATCTTCGTTGTGCAGTATACTGAGTGTACGCACAAAACTGACACTGGTCAACTAAGAATTATTTTGTTCCAAAGTATTTAAGTAAGATAACTGTTGGAAAATTTCAGGTCAGTAATTAAACAATTCTTAATTGACCCATGTAATAGTTTTTTGGTTCAATGAAATTATTCGAGTAATAATTTTTGGGCATATATTTTTGGTTCGATGAAATTATTCAAGTAATAATTGTTGGACATATTTTGATGATTATAATATGACTTATGAATTCTTAAAGGACGTATATATTTTGAGCCGTCCATAGAAACTGTCTAGAGATTGTTTCTTGGACTATCTTTTATTATAGGACTTACGAAGTGTCCGCAAGGGACATTATCTTTTTGATAAAGTTGTACTTCTTTGAAGAAAAAATTTTTTTGGGTGTTCAGCAGGAACAAGATTTGTTGTGAAACAACAAAATCTTTTTATTGATGAGTATTTTATGACTTATGAATTCTTAGAGGACGTATGCAATTTTTGCAGTTCATAGAAATTGTCTAGAGATGGTTTCTTGGACAATTTATTCAAATTTTTTTAGTGTTCCGCAGGAACAGGATTTGTAAAGAAAAAAAAAATTTTTTTTGTGTGCTTATTATAGACGACAGCGTCGAAAAAATTACCTATGCTAATTTTGGGGACTTGTAGATTTTGATTTAAAAAATTTTTTGTCGAAGACAAATTTGACATATAGTCAGTTACGAGTGTAACTTATTAAAGACTTAGTTTTTTTGAATTTTGATTTAAAAAGCTTTTTGTCAACATGGACGTTGAAATTTATCAGGTAAATCATTTGCACGATTATGAGGTATCATATGAGCTTTCAATTCGCAAAACTAGAACAGAGCGGAACTTAAATGATCAAAGAAAAATTTTAAGGAGGTTGTTAAGCAAAGAGAAAAATCAACCCGGTTGTCTGGTAGATTTAGTTTCATATATTTTTGATTTTAATAAAGAGCAAAGAGAGATAGAGAAAACTTTTTATGACATTACAGAGGCTATAATTGATTTCGCGGACAGCGGAGACGAAAATGACAGTATTTTCTCGCGCATTAAGTCTAGAATCATTCATGTCACGCAAAGAGTAAAGAATGTAGGAAAAATCTTAAGGTTACTTGATGATGAGGAAGAGATTGCAAAGGACCCGATTGAAAAATTTTGCGATGAATCATATGCTACTTGTTTGAAGTTAGAAGCTGATTTATACGATAGTGTTAAAGTAAATAAAACCGTGTCTAATGTTCCTGTACAGTCTTCTCCGGTCATCAATGTGGCTGCTCCTATAGTTACGTGTAAGGGTAATATAATTCCAATTTCAGATTGGGGTATTCAGTTCGATGGGAACGCGAAATTTTTATATTCATTTTTGGAAAGGGTTAGTGATTTGGCGCAAGCGCGTAGAGTGTCGGATGAGGATCTTTTTAACTCAGCCGTGGAACTTTTCACAGGTGACGCTTTCGTGTGGTTTAGGTGTAACAAAAGTAAAGTAAAAAATTGGAACGAATTGACTACATTGCTGAAGAAAGAATTTCTGTATTCAGATGCCGAAGATCAAATATGGGATTAGATTAAACATCGTAAGCAAAAGAAAAATGAATCTATTTCAATATTTGTTGCGCACATGGAAACGTTTTTTAATAGACTGTCAAAACCTCCGGCAGAGGTAACGAAAGTTAAACTGATTAGGAAAAATTTGTTGTCAGAACACTTAAGTCAATTAGCTTTAGCGGAAATAAATTCAGTCCCAGATCTGATGGCAAATTGCAGGAAATTAGAAGAGGCCAACTACCTGATGAATAAAAATGGTCCCTTTCAAATATCAGAAATTAGTGAACGCGGACATAATTCAAATTCTTACGCTCGAAGAGAGGATAATAAGTGGAATAGGGATAAGTCCAAGAGTCCGAATGGTAAGGACCAACGAACGGAACAAAATTCATCGTCAACAAACAAATCAGGAGGATGTTGGAATTGCAATGGGACCAATCATAAGTTTTGGACGTGCAAGATTCGTCGAAAGATTTTTTGTTATAAGTGCGGTAAGCCCGGAGTCAGATCGAGTGAGTGCAGTAAATGTGCATAAAAATGTTATCATTACCCCAAAGTTTAGTGATTCGTGACCCTGTAATTATAGATGTTATGTATTAGTGAAATGTAAGAAGGATGATAATTATCGTTTAGTGTGTGACATGGTGTAGTGCGATAGTAATGTTAGTGAAGTTTATATGAACTTTTGCCATATTGAAATTTTTGAAGACGAGACAACTACTTTGATCCTTGGAAGCCGTAGTACGAAATGATTTGACCGGATGTTTTGAAAATTTTATGGGAGGCTCTCTGCTGATCAAGATATCGAGGTGATGCCCGGTGATAGAGATAGCTATGCAACCAATCTGAAAGAAATGAAACCCATTTTTACGGAAGTGAGGAAGAAGTTACATGCCGCGTACGAGCGCAATGCTCGACAATATAACCTCAGAAAGAGGGATGTATCCTTCAAGGAAGGCGATTTAGTATGGCGACGTAACAAGATTCTTTCAGATGCAGCGAATAAATTCTCTGCCAAACTAGCACCTCGATTTATTTTGTCAAAGATTCGAAAGAAGGTTTCTAACCTAGTCTACGACCTAGTCAATGAACCTGAAGGGACTAGAGCCGGTAAATGGCACATTAAGGATTTGAAATCTTATGTTGGAGAATCGGATCAGAGTGATTCAGACATGGAAGATTAAAATTTCAATTCATAAATTTTTATTTTTTTTGTATATAACTATTTAGGTAACCGACCTATATTTAGTAATATTTTTAGTAATATTTAGTTTTTGCTATCTTGCTTTTAAGAGTTTTCGGAAATTATGATTTGTGACAAGGATGGGTGTAAGGGTTAGTCTGCGACTTAAAGGATCGAGAATGTCCATGGGAGAATCCGAACCAAAATAAAGTCTGTAACTCACATAGTTATCCCTGTTATAAATCAGGAAATCCATTAAGACACATTCAAAAATTTGTCGGTAGGAAGCATGGAATAATTACCATCACTCCAAAACCTACAATTTTTGGAAAGTTCTGTATATAATGTGTATGACCTTATGATATGATTATAGATTTATAAGGACGATTCTAGTTTTAATCAATTCTTACTTGAGAGACCTACCGATTATGACATTACCTATCATGACTTTCCCGAATATGACTCCATTAGGACGTATGATACGCGTCAGATATCAATTCAAGAATTAGAATTAATGATTAAAGTAAAACTAAAATTGTATAATATATTTTTTATTTTTTATAGTCTTTGTAAAAAATCGTCTATGTGAATAGCCAATTTTTTCTCTCGGAGGGGGGTAGTGTAGCATTTAAAAATCCCAAGGTACCTATCTTGAGGTAAATGCTACTGTTTTATGATTTAAAAAGGATACAAAACACTTTAGTTCACTTGTTCACTTGAGTTTAAACTTTAATAAATAAAAACAAATAGATTCCGATGGAAAGCAATGTCATTTGGGTTTATAGCGGCTCGACAAAAGTTCTTCAGATATTGTAAGATAGAAGATAAGTCATTTGAAGGGTTTTCACTAGTACGAACCATAAAAGTCTTATTTCCAAATGATTTCAGGTGTCAGGGGGCCATATAGAAATTCCATCGAATAACCTAAAAGAACGGAATAAGTGATAAAACACCATACTTAACCTCCATTGTATATTATTTTTAAATTTAATGATTATTTAATTACCTGGTATTGTAGTTTTTCCTTCTAAAACGAGGATTTTTGAGGTTTTGTTTATTTTTCGATTGACAGCCAGAAGTCAACGACTTTTCAGGATTCGTGAAAATCAATAATCAGCTGACTGGCAGCGGTCGAGCAAGGCAGCGAGCACAGAAGAGGATTAGGTGCAAATCCTCCTTTTTATTTCAGGCCTTTGTCACTAATAGGGAGTGACTCAGGATATTTTTGGTTATTTATTAGATTTTCGCTGATGGAGCCAGCGGAGGACCGGAAACGGGTTTTTGTAAATTAGTCGGACGAGAGGAAGTGACGTATTTGGGACCGAGTTTTGCTGAGAAAGAAATATGCAGGGCGAAACCACTTTCTGTCGAGAAGTCCGGAGATGAAGTGCTAAATTTAAATTCTTCGTATAAGTATTATTTTTCTTCGACAATATGGTCGGTATTTTGAGTTAAATAGTTTTTTAAAGTTCATCCGACATGTGTGACCACAATAAGCTATAGGATGCCATGGATTTTTGAGGATTTATGAGGAATGGATGTCGTCCATGACGATTTTGATCCATGCAGTTCCCTCGTGATAGAGGTATGTCATCAGCTATCGTTTGGTTAATTGTTCAAGTTAGCGATGCCCGCTATTACTATCTTTATATGATAGTTGCTGTGAATGAAAATTTATTTTAGGGTTCTACTAACGAGTTCTACTTCCAAGTTCCAGTACAGAGTCCTAGTATAAGTTCAAGCTGTGAAATTCCACTTCCAAGTTCCAGTACAGAGTCCTAGTATAAGTTCAAGCTGTGAAATTCCACTTCCAAGTTCCAGTAAAAAGTCCATCACAAGTTCAAGTTCAATTCCAAGTTTAGAATTCTACATCCAGTTCCACTTCCAGTCCGGAGAGTTCCACTTCGAGATCCAGTTCCATATAATGATGTCTGGAGTTCCGTAAGCTACGAGACGTTCAGTTAGGGGTCAGCTTAGTGGTCAATCATTTTTCATTCAGAGGCTAGATGTCAATTCCGAAAAGGGGTAACCTCCATCGTAGAAGCTTTCGCTCAACAGTCAATGCAGGGGGTGTCGATTCTACTCACCGTGGAAGCCACCATTGTAGCAAGACAACAGAGCACATTCAAGGAACCGTGCATATCAGTTTGGCTTCAAAACCGGTACGAGTCATGATCAACCTCAGAGGGGCAGTTCGTACCCGGACCAGTGACTCGTGAAGATCAGTCAGTAGGAATCACCTACGCTAGAGGAGGATATAAACTGGTATCATGACCTTTTTTATTATCCACATATTGATATTTTTACTTCATTTGAAACTATAAATTTTTCCATTTAAAAATATATTTGTAAAGGACACCACGGTATGATCTCGAGTCAATATATATATATATTTATCATGCCATTGTGCCAGACATAAAATTCATGAATTTTCCCTGGGAATTTGCGCTAAATAATTTTTCAGTAAAATCACGTTATTTCGGTTAAACATACCAACGTCTTATAATTTATTTTTTTAGACCATATAAATTGTATCTATAAATGTACCTACATAATATTGAAAAGTGAAATAAGTAAGAATCTAATTTTTATTTTTTTAATAACAGATAAGTGTCATTTGAATTACCGTATTTGAAGAGTGAAATAAAATCACAGTAATTAAATGATTATTTTTGTTTTAATATATTTCTTAGGAAGGTTCTGGTTTCTCCAAAAAAACCAGTGGCGCCCAAAGTTATTATTGGTAAACACAGTGTATTCAAGGCTGAAGGAGAATCTACGAACCTGAGAGCTAGCCTGGGCAAAAATAGGTGAATCTCGCAGGTGCCATCTTAACAAAGTTGACACCTCAGGTTAACCCGTTTTAACGCATTTATTTAACATTTTCTAATCTGGAAACGTCCCGAAAATACACTTCATAGCCTCGTGGGTACAGGCAAATCACCAACCGATTTTTCTCTGCATATGCGCCGCTTTTACAGTTGCATTTACAATCGGCAATTCTTCTCTTGTAGCGGCAATTATTCTCTTGCTGCAATAAAAATTGCACGGATGCATGCGCTGTAAACCGTTCGCTATCAGCTGGCGATCAAGAAGAACAATTTCTGCTTGGTTACGGAAAATGGTAGCAATAAGCTTCTCGACCAGCTAGCGATAACCAATCAAATGTAAATATTGATGACTGCCATCTTTGGGGAAGGATAACTTTTTTTCTACTTTGATTTCATATAAAGCTACTTTGATACTATTTTCAGTAACCTTTTTGTGAAACCCTTTCCTTCTTTTTTAAAGGTTAGTAATGTGGTAATGTATGTTTGGTTGCAGAAACGATTACTAAACTAACCTCATAAGTTTACTTTCGTGTTAAACCAGCACTATAATGTTTTAAAAATTTTATATCAATTTAAAGCTTTAAATTTCCATTAACTTAGCCGGAGT
Organism: Barypeithes pellucidus; assembly: GCA_963991005.1. NCBI lineage: Eukaryota > Metazoa > Arthropoda > Insecta > Coleoptera > Curculionidae > Barypeithes > Barypeithes pellucidus. Next base: position 20,014,356 of record OZ022557.1, on the reverse strand, counting down.
TAAACTAAATCATCTTGGTTCATAATATTATTTAATTATTTAAAAAAGTTTTTAATTTTCGCGTCAAAATGGCAGACGCCGATAATTTATCGAAAGCTACTATGATAAATAGTTTGATAATCTTTACCAACATAAAATTTAGACATAAAAATGTTCAAAATTTACATGGCAAATATTTTTATAAATATGGATTTTCTTTATTAAACAAAAACAATAGAAAATTCATTATATTAAAGATCTTGTACCCTTAGAAAAATCGGAGAAAGACTTCTATTTCACTGTTAAAGATGAAACTTCTCTAGTTTATCTTGTACTTGTTTAAGAACAAGAAGGAAACAGCAAAAATCATTTTTATATTTCTTTGGTATATATCCTCATTTTATTTAACTCGTATTCGTGCAGGTGAAAATGTGGAAAATTGCTCTCACCTCTAACGAGCTTTTACGTTGCTAAACAGTTCAACAAAAACATGCATGCATCCTAAACTCCACTCATAAAACTGGTTTCACTTGTTTGAAATAAAACAATAATATAGTGCGAGATAATATTATTTTAATATTTAGGAGAAAAATAAACGAAATGCGAGTATTTCTTATTTGGTTCTATGTATCTACGGTAGACAATTAAAACATTGCTAGTTTCAATTAATTGGATATACTTAGTTAAGAAGATTCTACAGAACTGAGAATCCGTCGCTAAAATCCATTTACTATTGTGGCATCTTTTCTTTGACCCAAATTATAAAAAAAAACTATCGCATTTTTTTATGCAGGAAATCACCGTGCCCTGAAAGATAGCATATAAAGAGGACAAAAATATAAATCAATGAAAAACCGTACAGGGTTATCACTTTTTGTGGGTTACGTCAAACATGACAGTAGGTGTCACATGTCACAGAAAACATTTAATTTTTCAAATGGGACACTGTGTACACTTTTCTTCCGATTTCAATAATATAACACTTATATCCATTATTATCTTAATTCCATCAACATTGAGAGAAGAAAGATATGTAAGAATAATATTGTTAAAAAGAATCAAGATTTTTGTTATAGATTTTGTCTTCATTTATTTCTCAGTCTGTCATTACGGTACTCTGACGAACATAATAATAACTAAACAAAGCTGTTGCATATTATCTTGATGCTTTTTATCAATATTATTTTTACATATTCTTGTCAATATTTGATAGAGTTAAGTGTTCTATTTTTGACATCGGTAGAAAAGGGACCATCAGACCATCAAATGCACTTACATAGTGTCCCATTTAAGAAACGAATTTGGCTTTTAATTGTGACATGTGACATCTACTGTCATTTTTGATATAACCCACAAAAACCTCGCTAAAAATTTAACATCCTGTTTTTTGAATAAATGCGCTAACTCAAAGAACAAAAAAGTTACAGGCTCTTAAAAGTGGGACATACTAAAATGATAACCCGGTACATATTAGCTATCTTCATTGTCTGTTAAAAAATATTTAATATACATAGTACACTTAGAAAGAATTCGGAATTTTATAATTTTAAGAAATTACATAAAACTTCCTTTTAGGAAGCTCTGGGCTTCTAAAAGATTGTTTGTACTACTGTACTACTAACTGTACTACTATCATGGTAGAAGCCCATGGACAAAATAAATATGTACTCATATATGTCAAATATTGTTTATTTCCGAAAGAAAATAGGTTAAACAATATTGCAAGTAGTAAAACGATGTTTAGTAGAATGTAAACATTGGAAGGAATGCGAGAACAAGCCCGAACAAACGTGAAGATGTGTAAAAATTATCATTTTCCACAATATTTAAATGAATAAAATAACTCTCTAGTTATTGTCTTCAGATATATGGTAAAGCTATAGCCGCAACCATGCAAGATTTTTCCGTAGCCTTTCATTATACTGATAAGAAGTAATTAGCTCAAAAGTATCTTAAATGTAAATAAATTCAAGATTATTCCACTGACTCATGTATCATTAAATGTGTATTATCAAATGTGACATCCTACTCCAAAACAAAAAATTTCACTACTTTAATTTTATTTCTTATGTAGTTCCGCTCTTCGTTGCGACGTTAGAACGCACAGAAATTTGTCTTTATAGTGGCATGAAACGATGGGAGGAAATTTTGCCGTTTGTTTATTATATCGGTGTTGGCGATTTACTAATATTTTTTTTCTATCCATTACGTAATGGACCAAACAATAAATAATTAGCAATAAACATTTGAAGAGTCAAGCAAAAGAAATCGTGGCAAATATTTACAACGTATTTAAAGAAGAGGGACTAGTAATTAAATACTAATACCAGTCAGAAGGACATGTTGGGGAAAATACTACAGTTTTGAATTTTCAGGAAGAATCCAACTGCCAAATCATCATCGTGTATTTATACAGAGACCACTGATGAGCTTTGACTGCTCTGGCACTTCGAAATTCTCGATTAGGATTTCGAAAAATGAACAGAAGTTTTCGAAACCTGAGAGACTAAATTTAAAAAAAGAATCGTCGTGGCCAGGAAGTTCACTTCTATTACAAACTGATTTTTGATGCCTTAATTAATTCAAAAGTAATACAGCGCCTAAAAGTGGAAGTTCCGTGCGATATAGAGTAAACCGATAATGTGGACTAATAGGAAAACAAACCCAAACTCCAATCGGTTTACTTCAAAACTTACACTGGAGTGTCATACCAACCTACAAGTACTGGCGGCCAGGGGGAACAAGGTGGAACTCTTGTGGGTCCCTGGTCACTCCGGGATATTAGGAAATGAAAAAGCGGATGAACTGGCGAGAGCCGGATCTGCCCAAAGTCTCAGGGGCCCTGAACCGGCCTTTGGAATATCAAAACAGGCAACAAAAACTACATTAGATAGATGGTCGGAAAAGCAACACCTATCTCGATGGCAAGAGTTACCTGGTCTAATACACGCACGGGCCGTAATGGGAAAACCATCGAAAATACTATCGAATGGGATACTCACCCTGACGCGGCCCCAGTTGAAACAAGTGATGGGTCTGCTAACAGGCCACTGCCACTTGCGAAAACACCTTCAACGGATAGGGCTAAACAACGGATCCATTGAATGTAGACTCTGCGGCGAAGAGGATGAAACCGCCTCACACATAATATACCGCTGCGTAGCGCTGTCCCGCAGAAGACAAAATATCTTCGGGAACATACAACGTGGTGACAACCTCCCACATGACAAGCTTTGTAGAAGGTTACTGGACCTCATAGAAGGAACAAACATCTTCTAACAAGATCGGGGTACACAATAAGCCGAAAGGCTGCAGTGACTTGAAGTTCGGGCCTTTAAACCGACCCCCGCCTTTAACCAACCAACCAACCAATAGGAAAATAACGAAATAATCTCATATGAAACACGGAAACAAACATCGTTAACAACGACTTTATAATTAAAAATCCTTTATCAAATATCGCATTGGGTAAAATTTAGTAATTCAAATGGCTATTTGGTGACATTCATTTCCGTATTATTATATAATAATTCTCCAAATGGCCGAATGCGAATATATTTCGAACAAAAATCTAGATAAAATATAAATGTTAGGGAAAAATTTAAAACACATTTCCAGAATCAATTATTTGTTTATTTATTTGCGAATTAAGCTAGTTTAGTTTTAAACATGGCTGACATTTTAAATTAATTTATTTACAAATAATATTAACTTCATTATTTCAGTTGCTATCAAAATAAACAAGAATGATCATCCTCTTGTAAATATATGAAGCATTGCTTGGCTGTTCAGAATCCATAAAGCAATGGCCTGGCTGGATGCCTTTGGAAACAGCAATTTTTTTTATATGTTATCGTAAAAACCCGGGGATTGGATCAAAACTGAATAGGCAGTTGTTGCCAATAGGTTAGAACAAAACCAATTTTGCTTCTTATTCAGGGGGGGGGGGGGGGGGGGGGAGGAATAATAATCCTTTTCACTTTTTTATTTCATCAGCATGCAGTCGCTTTGATATTCGCCGAAAGACCGCCTACCATAGCGAATCACTGCGAACCAGTGAACCGCACTGTATACGAATCGATTTTAAACGAACAAATCTATGTTCAAACTATTCACCAATGACCAAAAATCTTGAAAAGATCCAAACCAATAGAATTACATCCTGTCGGACAGCCAAGCTGCTCTTAAGGCTCTGAACTCCAATCGGTTTACTTCAAAACTTACACTGGAGTGCCATACCAACCTAAAAGTACTGGCGGCCAAGGGGAACCAGATAGAGCTCTTGTGGGTCCCTCGTCACTCTGGGATATTAGGAAATGAAAAAGCGGATAAACTAGCGAGAGCCGGATCCGCTCAAAATCTCAGGGGCCCCGCACCGGCCTTTGGAATATCAAAACAGGCAACAAAAACAACATTAGATAGATGGTCGAAAAAACAACACCTATCTCGATGGCAAGGGTTACCTGGTCAAATACACGCACGGGCTGTAATTGAAAAACCATCGAAAATACTATCGAATGGGATGCTAGCCATACCACGGCCCCAGTTGAAACAAGTGATGGGTCTGCTAACAGGCCACTGCCACCTGCGAAAACACCTTCAACGATAGGTATAAACAACGGATCCATTGAATGCAGACTCTGCGGCGATGAGGATGAAACCACCTCACACATAATATACCGCTGCGTAGCACTGTCTCGTAGAAGACAAAATATCTTCGGGAACATACAACGTGGTGACAACCTCCCACATGACAAACTTGGTAGAAGGTTACTGGACCTCATAGAAAGCACAAACATCGTCTAACAAGATCGGGGTACACAACAAGCCGAAAGGCTGCAGTAATAGAAGTTCGGGCTTTTAAATCAACCCCCGCCTTTAACCAACCAACCAACCAAAAACCCGATCTCAATTAAAATCCGATGTTCCTAGGAAAAACCAGTTTTAACTATCTTCCCATCTTCCCTAGTCAATTCTAGATTTAACTAATCAAGAGTGGAATTGTCTTATAAAGGGTATCCAGAAATTAAGGGGCAATACTTTACTACCATATTCTTCGGCTAAAAATAGTAGAATTTTGTTATATGGGTATAAGTGTAGAAATGCATGCTAAGAGGGCTACTGCCCTTAGAATGGGAACCCTGAAGACGTTTTCTTCTAAATATTTTCGAAACCGTTCATAATAAATTTTGAAATTAGGTATGGTGTATAAACTCTTGACACTAAATCAATTAATGTATTCAAAATTTCAAAATTTTAATCATAGGCATCACATACTGGGGTGGTTAAGAGTTAAAATAATCCCACTTTTTTAATTAGTTATTCTTTTTTTTTTGTAATTTTCTTTAAAATTATGAAATATCAAAGTATTTTACGTAAAAATGGCCCTTTTAGTTCATATTGATAGGACTTACAGTTTTGAGTAAAATCGTTTTGAAAAAATAATTATTAATTAAAATGAAGATATAGAGGAGACACAAGCTAGTGAGCATAGTAGCCAAGCTCTCGAAAGCCTGCTTATTACAATAATTAGTACCATGAGACCTAGGGTGTGGAATATGAATGATGTGGAGACACCGTCAGAAGGACCATGTCTATGCTTTTAGACTTCCTTATTGGAGGAAATTATATTAGAATGAAATGGTTCTCCTACCTACCTACTTAACAGTGGTTAATAAAAACTACCTAATAAGATGTATAAATGTATTTGTTTTTCTAGTGCATCATAGTCCTAAATACAGTAGAGTCTCGATATAGTGCACGCGTGTGCTGCTCTACTATTTCAAGTTTATGATAAAATAAATACAGGAATAAAACTGGGCCATTTTCATTACATTTATATTTTGAGCTCTAAAATACACAAATTAGTTAATTTAGTCTGTTTTTTTGGCTTCTTGTAACATTCTTTAACGAAATTAGCTCTTTAGTCTGGAAGAATAATCATATTAAAATACACTGCCAGACATTATTCAAAGATTTCAATGTTTCGCCGCTTTCATTATCAAAGTCTCAGTCAGTATGATAAATTATTCAAAACGAAATTTGTACAAAACAATTTGTTTTCATTTAAAAAACAATATCAAATTATTGTAAGGTTAGGTTTCACCCGAATGACAAGTGACAGACGTCACCCCCTACAACAGGAGTGGGGGACTGTCGCTGCGACACGTCGAAGGTCTGAGAACGCAGCTTTTCTCCTCCGTTACCTAATCAGTTTTGTTAACTGTTTTTTTAGGGCTAACATTATTGTGTTGACTCCTCATTTAGTGGAACTTATACTTATCAAGTAGTATATTGGATGTACAGAATTTTAACCAGAATTCAATAAGGCAATAATATATTTTTGTGTACCACGGTCGCTATATACATTTAGGTGTAATCCGAGATAATAATACAGTTGAGAGAGGCTTATTTTTTAATATAATCCGTAGTCTAGACTTTCTAAATCATACCCTATTATACATGCCCTCAAGAAACCTATAAAGGACCTTTTTCTACCAGTCTTTTGTGATAAAAAAAACCTAAAATATTCCTAATTACACAAAGCGTTTTAAGAGAAAAGTAAAAACAAGGACTACTAGGTATTTGTATTTAATGCATCTTTTATATTCCTCTTGTCTGTTCTTAAGAAAATTAATGCAAAAAGTTTTAATGGCCTCTCCGAGAGATGTTTTTTGTAAAGATTTCTGTTACTTTTAATGGCATTATATTTACACAATCTTTAAGTAGTCAATAGCCAGGTATTAGTTTTAGATTTACTGACTAAATAAGATGAATTTTCTTCTCTCCATAGACAAATCCGAACAACATTTCTATAGACGGATAGGCAACCATCCCAGCGCCGCTACCAATTAGGCTAATGTCGGTGGTTCACACATAGATACAGGTATGAAAATTTGTTGTGCACCCATATCCTAATAATAAGTTAGAAGAGTGAAAATATTAAGTATCGCAAAGCAAACACAAATACAGTGATACCTCGAGATACGAGTTTAATTCGTTCCGACCTTGCTCGTATGTCAAATTACTCGTATCTCAAAGCAATTTTTGCCATTGAAATTAATTAAAATGCAATTAATCCGTTCCAGCCCCAAAATTGCTACCCCCAATTGTTTTTGTTACGTGTTTTTGAATAAGAAAAATGTATTTATAAATGACAAATACTGTATAAAAACATAATAACTTACACACAACTTAAATGCTACTGTATGCTTAATTTTAGTCACTGCTTTTCTCTTCACTGGTCTTTGCCTTTTCGCCGGAAATTGTCCAAGGAGGTTTGTTTCTTCCTCCCTTTCAGAATGCTGCGGAAATAGCTCCGATGTACGACCACTACGACCAGTTGCAACGTTTTCGTGGTGTTTCTTTTCCTCGAACAGTGAAACTCTCTCCCACATTCCCAAGATCTCTTTTATCTCACTTATAGAGATCGCGTCGCAGCTGACCGTTCCTCGTATCTCAAATGTCGCTCGTATTTCAAAAGAAAAATTCGCTCGCTCGACAGCTCGCATCTCAAATAACTCGTATCTCGAGGTACCACTGTAGGTAGATTATACTCACTCCATCAGATCGAATCACGCTCGTTGTTGTCCTGGTGCCACATCTCACGTTACAATCCAATTAATATTAAATAAATACTCGTTCTTTGGTACATTGCTGTCTGAGAACAGAATATAACTTTTATTTCTTTCAGATGGCAAAAAATACTTTCGAACTTATAAACAAACCGATAATACAAACAGGCCTTTTTCCTATACAGTAAATCTTCATTCGACAACGTAAATAGCACTAAAACTTGAAATTCAGTCGAACCGAGAGGTAGCACAATGAGCGGAGAGGGATCCGATACGATAGATTTGAGGTAACATAATCAAGATGTTTCTGTTTGTTTTGCGATTTTTTATTGCTGTGTAAATCAGTCATTTAGAGGGGATGGATTCAGTCACTGACCGATTTCAAAAACGATCGAATCTTTCTAATCAATCATTCCATCAGTATTTTTTATTTGCATGCATAGCACACAAGGCAAATGAATGCAAAAAGTTTTGATTGCCTCTCAGAGAAATGTTTTTTGAAAAGTTTTCTGGTACTTTTAATGGCTTTATATTTGCACAATTTTTTAAATAGTCACTAGCGAGGTATTACTTTTAGTGGGACGATTTACTGACTAAATAAGATAAACTTTCTGCAACCCAAAGTTCTTTTGAAAAAAAAAATGCGATTTAGGCAAATGTTTTCGAACAGTTAATAATCTGGTCTCCAGTAAGTTTGCCTAGGTTTGGTTAGATTTTGGTGTTTTACTCTGGATTTTATTCTGGAAAAAAAACAGAGGTGGAGGGGCTGAATGTTACCAAAAAGACCACCCGGCGCGACATTACCTTCATTTCCCTCCACCTGCCAAATAAATCCTGGTCTGCCACTGATTAGGTTACTCCAGGTAAACTCTTTCAAAAGGTCTACACGATAAGGTAACATTGAGGACTGAACCTAGAAGAAAAGACAATTTTATTGAAACTGAATATTGAAATAAAGGCAAACAGGTACCATGTTCATCTAATAAGATTAAATTACCCTAAAAAGGCAACTTCTTTAGTGCCCGTCATACCTTGTCTAAGAAATTGCGGAAGGTCAACATGAGAACATCGAAAAAATTCAATTACCAAGCTCCTTTAGGGCAGACACGTAAAACGAAAAAAAAAAGTCAACTTCTCGCACCGTTCATATTTTGTTCGGTTTCTCTTTCGCTATAGAAAGAGCCACAAAATTCTTAATGGATAGCCCAAAGGATTTTCTTCGAAAGTCGATTTCAACACCTGGCGATTCTTAAATTTAAATTAGTATACACGCAGACGAGTCGATATCCGAAGGGGATAGTTTTAATTATTGTGTGCTGTTAAAACTTACGGCTAAAAAATACCGAATAATCAATTCGAAATATTTTCCTATATGTGAGTCGAAATTTTTCAAATAATATGCCCTAAAATTTCAAACTTGAGATTATTGATGTGACTTATGGTCTAATTTTTCACTAGTTTTTTTTTTTTTTATGATCTAACACAAGCACTATAGGAAAAATCCTTTAGGCCACTCTGGGAGTGGTGCGTGTGCGCAAAAAGCGATTCACGTTGGTTTTGAATCGTTGGAGGTTATATTCGTTGGGAAAAACTGAAAAAATGATGAAGTCCTCCAGATGAAAGAACTTTTAAATAATGAAGTTCGAGGAGTATTAAGCTTAACCACATATGGACTGGCGGCAGTGGTTCGTCGCGAATTTCTGCTATTCGCCGCTCTGGGCGGATTTAAGAGGGAAATGTCAGCCGAGCACTTTCCATGAAAATATCTCTAAAAGAGAGTCAAATCCCCAACCCGTCTTCGATGTTCTAGGCTGTCGAAGCTCTTCGTCAGCTCGTGGTCTCTAATCAGACGAATGGCCCTCCTTTCGATGCAATCCAGTAGCCGAAGAGTATGTTTGGGTGCAGACCTCCAGACATGAGAACTCCAGTGATAGTCGAATCTGGGCTTTGTATAGTGTTAAAAGTTGTTGAGGTGTGTACAACTTTTTGGTTCTGAAGAGTACACAGTTTCTGAGAAGCTATCTTGGCGATTGCCACAACGTGGTTATGCCAAGATATATTTCCTCCCAGATTGACGCCCAGCAAATTGATAGATGAAGCCAGTGGGATTGCGTGTCCGTCCATGACTATATCCGGTTTAGCAATGTTAACCTTTTTAGAGAAAACTGCTGCCTTTGTTTTTTTAGCGTTAAATTCGACTTAGTAACTGTCACCCCAAGCAAAAAATGTTTCCAGGTCTTTGTTCAGGCGTGATACTTCATGCTGTCTGCGAAGATGTGCGTCGGCAGCCGATGTTTGTGCATTCAAAGAGAAAGATGAGATAAGTATGCTTTTGTCAGCAAAACTAAATACCGTTTTCAGTAGAAGGTCGTTAATGTAGAGTAAGAAGAGAGTGGGAGATAATATGGACCCTTGAGGAACACCGGCATTGATGGTGAATTTGTCTGAGAGAGATCCGTCAATTGCCACTTGCAGAGAGCGGTCCTTAAGAAAGTTAGACAACCATGCACAGAATCGAGGGGGCATACCATAGGATCGCAGTTTACTTAGAAGTCCCTCATGCCAAACACGATCAACGGCTTTAGAAATATCCGGTGCAACAGCCCGAGTCAGTATTACTACTGTGAGTTCCTTATAAGAAAAATAATGCAATTGAGTCGCAGTCTGAACAATACTTTATTTAATTATTTATTAACGGACAAAGCCCAATTTTACAGAAATGACGAGAGTAAACTATCAAATTTATAAGTGTAAAATAAAAAATAAAAAAATATAATAATTAAATATTTATAATGTTAATTCAGTGATAAATACTATAATAGAGAAGTCAATCTATGGTCAGTATAGTTGCCTAATAAAATCTGATCTACGAAATCAAGCGTGGGATACTCATTAGCTAGTCTGCATGATCGTGATATAAAACTATTTGGGCCATAGTTAGTTCTATTAGGTGGTACAGAAAGATGGCGCGTACAATCATATTCTGTCAAGTAACAAAGGACAGTTATATTTGTTATGTAATAGGTTATACAACATTATAAGATCCCTATGATCCCGACGTAGCCTTAGGGTTCTGATCTGGATACTTGCTATAAGTTGAGAATAAGAAAGTTGCAGTGTATTAACTTCATAGGCCATGTAATTCAAACATTTATGTTGAACCCTTTCAACGTTCAAGATATGTACAGGGTATCCCATTTTCGACACTTTTATAGGGTATCTCCGTTATTGTTAGTGCTATCAAAAAAGTAATGCAGGGGCCATGAGCTCTTTTTGGGTCAAACTTAAAATGGTAAAATCAAAATTTGAAAATTTTCGCTCGCTTAAGAGATACAGGGGAAAATCAAAAAATTTGACAATTTCAAAATTACCCTATATTTTCTTAGTTAAAAGAGATACAGAAAAATGTTCTATACAGAAGCTTCTTTATAATCATTGGTATACGGGGTCAGGTAAGAAACTTATCGGACCTAACCTCATTTTTTTAAATGGAACACCCTGTATAATTTAATCGAAAAAGATAGCATTTTAAACTCTCTTTTCAAATTTATAACACACTATAGATGATAGATATCATCAAATTTTTCAAAATGTTGATAAGTCTTTTTCACAAAGTAAATGAATATGTAAAAAATGAAATTGACGTTAAATGTTAATAACATGCCTATAGGAAACCAATATCATCCATAGTGTGTTATATATTTGAAAGGAGAATTTAATATAATATATTTTTAGATTAAAATATACAGGGTGTTCCATTTAAAAAAATTAGGATAGGTCCGATAAGTTTTTAACCTGACGCCGTATACTTATTCTGAAACTTCATCGTTCAATCAGTATAAAGAACCTTCTGTATAAAACATTTTTCCGTATCTCTTCTAACTAAGATAATGTAGGGTAATTTTGAAATTGTCAATTTTTTGATTTTCCCCCGTATCTCTTAAACAAGCGAAAATTTTCAAATTTTGATTTTATCATTTTAAGTTGGGACCAAAAGGAGCACATAACACCTACAGCACTAACAGTTACGGAGATAACCCTATAAAAGTATCGATTATAGCAAGGATTCTAGACACAGGAAGAGTATTCCAGATGGGTTCTTATTAATGAGCAATATAATTGTTTTATAGCATTGCTATTAGTAAAGTCACTGGCGCTTAATAAATCCTAGGGTTGGAGAAATTTGGATATGGTGTTCTGAATGTGAGGAATGAAAGTAAGCTTAGCATCCATAGTCAGGCCCATATCCTTAACTTCGGGAACAATAGTAATAATATTGCCCTCAATTAAATAATGCTGTTCAAACTCCAACCTAGATCTATGAAAATTTATCGAGTGACACTTTGAAACGTTAATCTCCATACCGTTGATCTTACACCACGCTACCAATTTATTCAAGTCCGACTGGAGCTTTAAGCAATCCTCAAGGAGGAGATTTTTATGAACAGTTCTGATCATCAGCAAACAGCAAGCAGGAACTTACAATAATCAAATTGCATCCTCAAGTCGTTAATAAACAAATTAAAGGGAAGAGGGCCCAAATGTCACCCTTGGGGAACTCCAGACGGGACCCAGTATATTCCTCGATTGAAAATTATTGAATCGAACAATTTTGGATCGACTTGTTAGGTAGCAACGTAACCAGGACAACAATACACCTCCAACGCCCAGACACCCAAACTTAGACAGAACAGAACAGATCCCAGAGATCCCAGGTTCATTCGGTCTACACGGACTTCTCCAAGGTCATGCGGTTGACCTTGGAGAAGTCCGTGTAGACCGGATGAACCTGGGAACCGTTCTCCAAGGCTTCCGAAATAAAATCAACATCGTCAGCAAATCTAGTTCAATATTCTTTCCAGTGTGAAAGCCGAATTGCCTAATAGCAATATTTGGGCTTACTATGGAGATCAGACAATTAGTTAAAATATGTTCAAATACATTAGGAACGGCACTCAAGATGCTTATAGGTCGATAGTTTATCACAACGTCCATCCGTACCGATTTATAAATAGGCGCTAAGAAGCTCAGCTTCCAATATTCTGAAAAAATTCCATTTGCTAGTGATGAGTTAAAAATGATATGTAATGGATATATAAAACTGCAGTTTATAAGAATTAATGACCCTTGTTTATGTCCAAGGAGGCTAAATGTGAGTATACGTCTGATATGGGAATGCTATAATCGATGACATTTGTATCATTGTACTCATCAATTTTATAATAATTGTAATTTTCCTCAAAAGAGAAAAGTCAATTTCTATTAATAAGAATTTCCGGAAAAAACCTAAATAACATAAATTGAATAATAATCCTATCGACCTAAGCTAACCTATAAAATAAAAATTTTATCTTTTCGGCTTTCCGAACACAAATTTCTGTAGCAAATATTTTGACCTAAATTCGGTTCTTATTCCAGTCCGGGCCAACCTTTTTTTGCTTCGGGAATAACAATTCGTTTATCTCGTTTTGGGAACTTATCTAATTTTATAAAGAAAAAAACAAATAAATAGTTTAACACCTTTACGGTTTGTTAACTAATTCGGACGGGTTGTTTTTCTCTTATTTTCCCCTCAACAAGTTTATTTTTATTGAGTTTTTTTCTATATCTTTTAAAAGCCTATTTAGGCTCTCAAGGCACATCTCAATAAATCAGTAAGAGGCTTTCGGTTATACTTGAATTTCAGCCTATTCGAGGGTTTATACAAAAAATAACAAGGTTATTTAATAAAAATTGACAACTTTTCTATAAGGCTACAAAAATATAAAGTGAGTTCTAGCAGTTATGAAGATAAAAAATAAGATAAATTAAGATGAACACAACAACAAATACGAACCACTGGAAAATATTTAGCTGAAGAAAAAAGCAAAACGCAGGTATTTCATTGACAATCCGAGTGATTCTTCCGCTTCAGAAAATTATGTCTGAAGCCAATTTTTTAACATGAATGCTTAGCACCAATGAAAAATACCTCAACTTGCGGGTTCGGTTCGGGAGTTTTTCTGGTTCAGTTTTATTCACATATATATAATATATTATATTGCCAATACGAACGTTCCAAAATACAAAAAGTGTCCCCGCTATGGGAGATGGCGTGGTACTATTGAGTTTGCGCAGTAGGGTGGAAATTTTATCGATCGCGTCAGAGCCGGCCCGAAATTATTTGTTTGTTGTTATTCGTCGCCATCTTTTTTTCTGAATGCTTTTTCAAATTACAGAATAAAAAGTGGTTTATCCACATTGTTGTCGGTATATTAGTGCTTATAATCTTTTATTATCTAACAACAATTTTTGTGAAGGAGTTTTTAATTTGTGGTGATTTGCTGTTTGATAGGTTAGTGGCTTGTTTTGTTTAAGATAAAAGGACAAAGTGTGCATGGTGCTTTTTTGCAAAAGTCGTGAATCAATACCAGGTATAAAGTATTTCAGGTATGTACATATATCGAGAATATTTTGCTTATCACATTATCCGATTTTCCTAACTGAATTTCACTAAAAAGTTTGTAAGAAAAGAAGAGAGTGTCACTCGTATACAATATAATATGTGGCCACTATCTAAACTTAAAATTAATGTTTTTTTTAATTTGGTGCATTAGTAGCTGATAATAATTCCCAAAATAGTCAATACAGTCATTCATTCTTAATTTTTGGGTTAGAAAAAAGTGAGATTAAGAAACATCCGACGTCGGATGAAAGTTAAAATAAAGCTCATCGTGTCGATTGTTACAAATATTCGGACGGAATTTGGCACCAAAAGTTTACACCAATCAGGGCACCGTCGGATCATCATAACGTCAGAAATCGTATGCATGGAACGCCGTCTTAATTCGAACTAATAGAAATTTTGATTGCAATATTTTTCCTAACTAACCAGTGAAATTTACATAAAGAAAGTTGAAATCCGGTCCTGTCGAATGTTTACTTTCACAAGCAAATTTCCGAACTGAGCAAACTCACTATTACCCCTTCGATGCCCATAGCGGGGACATAATTGCAGATGATATTAGTAGTATAATGGTTATATATATATATATATGGTTTCATCAGGTTCTTTGGTGCTATGCAAAAATACTTTTGTCCAAAAAAATTAACTAAAGACTAATTCTTTTTTAATTTCCATCTCTTTGGTCCCCCTGACTTGTTTTTGAGAAAATAGGGTTGTATTCAACTCTTCCTGAAACAGAAAAAAAATTAAATACACCCCCTTCTAGTTTACGGGGAAAGATTAATTTTCCCAAGATTTTCGTTTTTCCCCAACTTTCCTGAGAATTTTTTTCTTAATTTTTCGGAAATTTTCAAACTCTAGTAGAAACCTCATTCAATATTTTTATTTATATTTTTTTAGACAAATTATTTCCATTACTTTTCAAATTCAATACTATCTCATGTTATTATTTTTTATTTTCGGTCACATTTTCGACGGCTTACATAGCCTGTCAAGTCAAAGCACATATCAATAAAGCACTAAGCTTCTTCACGATCTTTCCGTTGCTTTTCCAGCGACGTCACGCGAAAATAATAAAAACATTCTCTCTAAATAAATAACAACACATGACTTTGTATTGATAATTCAATTGTATGGTTTCCAAAAGAAAGGAAAAATTGTTTATTCTTAAATTTAGAAAATATTAAACAAAACAAATAATTTTTTTTAGCAAAATTTACTAAATTCTCCTGTTATAAATATAGATTAGGGAGGGCGCTCGCTGCGGCAATCCGGGTACGTAGAAACAAGTGCAACTTTTTACGCTTTAGTATATTTATGTTTTTATTGAATATATCAATTTTCTCAACACTTTTACGTAAAAATGATGTCCCGCTCATTGCTCGTTGCACGGATCAAATGTTTTCGAGATTTTTGTACTTATTTACAATTTCTAACGCATCCATTTAATTAATTAAGAAATTCTTGTCTAAATCGTTCTTTTATTGACAGATTTGTAATTATTTATATAAAAGTAACATTTTGATTTAACTTATAAATACTTTTATTATTGGTCTTTTAATTTTTTAGTAATCTGCAATTTTAGCCACTAATAAAGATTCTTATAAGTACGCGCTACTAGTAACGGCAAACGTTGTTATCAAAACGGGGAATAATCTTGTGGCAATGATTCCGTGTCTGCATGGTCACTGGAACTAATAATAACAATACCGTTGCACCACCGTTTCTAGAACGTTCCAAAACCGTAAATGTGTGGTAATTCTGACCCAAATGGACTTACTCCCATCATGTCTTAAACATATTTTAATAAGTATATCTCTCTTTCAACTAAAATAATATATTTTTATTCCGTCTATCATATGGACCAATATCCAAACAATATGTCAGTTCATATTTTATGTACTTAACCATAAAATAATATAAGTAGGTATACATAAGTATTTATGACTTTGATTTCGGTATACCCAAGATGCTAAAACCCAAACGCGTTTAATTTGTCTGGAGAAAATAAGGAGATTCGATCTAAAAATAAAGAATAAAATATTAGAAATTTGAAAAATATTAAAATATAAATCATAATATTAGAGGAGACCATAAAGTAATTTTTTTATTTTGCTTTTTATTTATTTTACACCATTTCACAGTTACAAAATAACTAATTAACAAATGGGTATCACAAATATACAATATAAAATAAGTAATCATAACAATACAACAAAAAATATTTGATAGGAAGAAATATTAATATATGTGTACATATTGAGCAGAGTAATTAGATTCCTAAAGAAAATATTAATTTAATCTTATACTGGATAAGCTACAGCTGAAAATGTCAAATTTATGTTGGTGTAGATTATAAGTATTGCACATTCGATAAATGGGGGAATATTTACATATATTGGTACGCGCTGCTGGTATATAAAAAGTCTGGGAATGACGTGTTCTAGGAACGAGAAATTGCAGGTATCTCAATATATCACTGCATTCCACTCTATTATGCAAGATGTTATGCAAATATTTGAGTTTAGCAATGGTACGTCGATCCTCTGAGGAGCAAAACGAATGCCTGCGCAATAGAACATCATCTGGAATGCCTATCTCAGGATACTGACCGAACAAACTCACCTTTTCAATACGATTTAGTTGCACCTGTTAATATGGAGACCATACAATAGAGGCATACTCCAATCTTGATCTTACAAATTGACATAAAAAAGTGTTTTTAGTGTATGACAATTTAAATAATCACGAGAATTTCTTATTATAAAATCTAGGGTTTGTTCGACACAATGACACCATCAAGTCACTATTTGAAGAGACCATAAAGCAATGACACTATACCAACTAGGTATTACGTAAATTGTATTAATAATTTAAACTTAGTTAGTAGTATAAACTTTATAGTATTTAATTTTGTGCCAATTGCCACGTTTTTACCAAGTCATAGTAGCAGTAGCAGTTGCTCGAAGCGATATTGACAATGTACACTATTTTTAGGGAACAGTGATGATTGATATATTGATATTTTTAATAAAAACGTAAAAATACCATGACACAAAAAAGTTGCCCCTGTTTCTATTTATCCGGAGGAGCGCCTACAATCTACGTCAAAATTATTAACAAATTCACATTTCTGGCCCCAATACATACAAAAATATTGGTTAAATAATAAGTCAATTAGGAAATAATTTTCTCAGTTATTATCAACTTTTGAACTAAGCAATGTTTTGCCAAATCACAATATTTTTACCCACAGAATCTGCAGTTTTCCTGTGTACTATTAATTATGGGATACCCTGCATATATTGGACCACTATGTGGTACAATACCCTTGTATAATATCCTAAAAATCTTAAATCCGCCCACGGTGTCCATATTTCTATGATTTATTTAATATTCGTTAAAGGATTTGTCCATGCATATTAACATGGCTATTTGTATTTATGCATTTCCATAATCGTTTATGGACATCAACACTTATCTTAAGACGGCACTCCTTTGGAAAGATTTTTTAATCTGATCTGAAAATTAATGAGCTTATTACCAGTGATATATGACTACTAACTACTAGGTAAATATGAATATTATAGTAGGTGGGTGTCCATTTTTAAATGCTTGAAGAGTTAATGTTAGCACACAGCTTCTTCTGAATGGATAATTTAATTATATACAAGCTAAATTTCATTGACGATTAGACAGTTACGGGAGGATTTAGCATGAAATTAAAGAAATAATTTTTCCTCATTCGGAATTTGACGTTCCTTTACAATCTTACTATTATACAGGGTTGCACAGAAGTCCGGAATAAAATTAATATAGCCTTAATCTGTAACTTTTGGGGAAAACGCTCGGATACGTCAATTTAGTTTTATATATGCTCACATTTTGACGCTATTTGTTTGTTTTTTATAGACATTTGTCAAAGATATGATGACATCGATCTTTTTTTTGAAATAAAAACATACATTGTCTGTTTGAAGGTTGTAGATAATGGTGTTTCTTGAATGATAGAAAAGTTTTGGACTTACATTGTCTTTATTTGTTATAAATCACAACGTTTCAACTGGTAAGTATCTCCAGATCCAGACCAGATCTTCAGGTGAATACAGTATTCACTTGATACTTGCCATTTGAAACGTTGTGATTTATAACAAATAAAGACAATGCAAGTCCAAAACTTTCTATCATTCAAAAACATACAGCTTGTGAGACATCATGTGAAAGCTAATATCTCGTACGGTATGCTCATAAATTGTAGCGCGATTCTGTCAAGCTATTTCAAAATGGCGACTGTTATAAGTTTTTAAAAAATCTCTATTTAAATAAGCGGAAATGATAAATCATTGATAGTTTTTTTACCACAAAATGTCAGAACGTGAAACAATGAAGATTTCTTACCTTGAAAAGTAAAAAAACCATCAATGATTTATCATTTCCCCTTACTTAAATACAGATTTTTTTTAAACATTTAACAGTCGTCATTTTGAAATAGCTTGACAGAATCGCGCTAAAATTTATGAGCACACTGTACGAGATATTAACTTTCAAATTATGTATCACAAGCTGTATGTTTCTATTTAAAAAAAAGATCGATGTCGTCATATCTTTGACAAATGTCTATAAAAAATAAAAAACGAATAACGTCAAACTGTGAGCATATATAAAACTAAATTAACATGTCCGAGCATTTTCCCCAAAAGGTACAGGTTAAGGCTATATTAATTTTATTCCGGACTTCTGGGCAACCCAGTATTTAAGTCTTTTATTTCCAATGTCTTATGTTTCACAATATATGAAATTATCGGGGCGATTAATTAGTAATAGTTATTTAAATAAATTTTTAATTGATATCTTCGCTTAGAAAAAAGATAGAAACTTGCGGTTTCACCGTTTGGTTGGCATTTACACCTCTTTGTAATAATATCTTTACCATAGCATTTAAGTTTCGAGAAAGAACATAATATATGTTAAATATGTAAGAAGCGCCATCTAGCGTGTATAGTAAATATGACATAGACATCGCTTACAGTGTAGCTGATAGAGCATGACATTAATTTTAATACTTTCCGGTGAGTCGTTACTGAGATATTGCATTTTTTCCAAATCGATGTTTGCGTTATCCCCGTCATATCTGAAGGGTTAGTTAGGGGAAGAAAGTGTATAGCAAGATACATGTGAGATTTATTTGTAAGTATTTTCAATATACCTTATCTGAGCAATTGTTAATAAATTACTATTAGTGTCATGCCCCCTAGCGGCCATCCTACAAGCTTGCAAATAATTTCCAGACATTTCTCTTGGCAACTTTCCCGATAAATATTTTTTAAATGAAGCTTTACAGTGAACGGGTTCCAATATTAGGTGGCCCCTCAGGGCGTCTGATATTTCATGATTGCTTCATGTGTTTCTTTAATATCTACTGCAGCATTTCTAATTCGAATTAGTACATCCCGAGTATCGACTTTACTTAAATTTCATCTTTGAACCAGCTTCGTAAACAAAAGTGTAGTGGTGGGAGGTCTGGTGATCTTGGAGGCCAACTAATAGGATCACTGCGACTAATCAAAGTCCAGGAAACCTTTCGACCTGATGAGCTAAATGTTCAGGCCCTAATGATCATCGTAGGTTTACTCAATGTATAAGGATTATTTTCTCTTTCGAATTAAAGGTCAATAATGCAATAAGATTTTGTTTTCCATCTAAGCTTAAGAAACCTGTCATATTAAGAGACCTTAACCTACGATGCTGGACATTAACAAAAAACATTTTTTAGTAATAAATTACGGCCATAAATTCATAAAAATCCAGCGGTAAAACTAGTAACTCACTACGGACCTATCTTAAGCTCGCCATCGATCTTTTTCACATTTTACGTCTATTCATCGTTAAGTCTGTTGATCCTTCCGAACACGATGTTGGAAAATATAGAAATTTAAATAACAGAACGGGAACAATAGAGTCACTGGCTTCTATTATATTTATATATGTAAGAGATGAAGATAACTTTGATAAATTGATTAACTGTGTTGGAGTCATTGATCTTAATTTTGGGATTTATGGTAATCCTGTCTGGGTGCTGTTTAGTAAAATGATTATGACAGGATATTAAAACTTATTTATAAAGTATGATTTAGACAGTATATGAATGCAATGATTTGTAGTACAGCATGATGCAAAACAATTGATTTTATTGTATGTAATTTTGTCGACGTGTCCTATAATTTGTTTTATGTGGTCCTAAAATACGTTGGCCATCACTAACCCTTAACCTGATGCCGCACTGCAGGTGGGTGGTGGAGAGCTTGGTGGGCATAAAGTGAAGGTTAATGGGTAAAGGCCGCACTGCTTGATGGGAAAGTAAACCTGCAGACCTCGTTATTTTTAATCAATTCATCGGTGGTCGTGATAGGCTATCATGCCGAATCTAGCATTAGCAGATATATCCATCGCGCTTGGTTGGAATTATCAAACACGACTGGTTAGTGGTTCCAGCATCGCGGCTTGCTAGTCGTTTCGCTAATCGGGTGACAGTCGCGGATTGCAATGCGGCTGACTTAACTTGATCATGTGTGATAGAAATATACCTCGCGGGTTACTTGGTGGGTAGCTACCCTCGAAGTAAACCGCTTGCAGTGCGTCCGCAACTTTACGTATCCATATCATAGACAATAATTTCGTCTTGATGCTAGTGATGTATCTAAGACTCATCACCTATCAAAAAGTCGGCATACATTCAAAGACTCCCTTTTTTTTTATATTTCCTGTCTACGCAGTTTTTGTTGGAACTCATATTGCACAATCTTTACTCAAGCTTAGCTCGTCATTTAGAATTATCAAAACCCTTTGTTCATATCTAAGGCTTTAAAAGTACACTTTCCAACGACAATTTTTACTAACTATTGTTTCAACTCTCCTGCAAACGTCAGGAATGGTTGTGTCTGGAGTCCTTCCATTTCCAAATAGATTCACCACCCACCGAAATATTTTGATCAATATTTTACTGTAGTGCAGTCATTCGTTCAGATTTCTTCGGGTTTGTTGTATTGTAAACCAATAATCGAATTAGAAAATAATTTGACGCACAGTTTGTTCGAGTTTGTTATTTTGTGGTTTCTATCATGGTTAGGTTGATCTTTTCCAGTTTTCCCATAGCTTTAAATTTCGAACTTTATTAGAAATACGGATACCTAAGTCCAATTCAGAGTGCGTTTAACGCCAAAATCGATATGATTTATATATGTATGTCTGAGATAGATCGAAATCCTGATAAATCAGGCGATCGGCTAAACAAATGGGTTGTCAGATTTTTACAATGAACCGTTGTTCTTTAACATTTAATATTGAAAGTTAATTGCAATTGGCATATATCATTTTATTGAAAGAAAATTATTTCTTTCCGACAGTTTTATTCGTCGGACTAATGATTCTTCATCTTTAAGTAGGTTGGCAAAATCACATAGTTTAGCATGACGTTGCATAGCCTAGTTCATCAAAAAATGTATAGATAATGATGTAGTTTTTTTATCAGTGGTATTTTAAAATTAGAGCTCCAGTAACGACATGAACAAAACACCACTGGTAAACTGAGGATTTTTATTTCCATAGTCACAAGAGCCGCGCTGAACTTTGAACTCCTTTGGTAATAAGGGTAAATATTTTTTATTATTATATAAATAGCTAGTTAGAATGTATCGGAATATTAACATAAATTATCGACATTCCCATACAAGTACATGGTGATCGAAATCCAACTCAAGTGCAATGTGATGTATGAAAGAATGTAGAGATCATTTTCTATTGTATTAAGCATTTCTTACTCATAGCCATATTAAATTTACAAATAAATAAAAGTGTACTCTTTAAAGTTGGTCAAAACTTAGCGTTAAAAAAAGCACCGTAGTCATTTTTCACTTCTCTCTAAATGCTTATAATATCAAGTTGCCATGAAAACAGCATCCGCGTCTTTCGTTGTCTGGGCGCCGCATTGTTATTGTAACCTTGCAAATATCAATAATATTTGAAAACACCAAACATGGAAAAATAATTCCGAATCCGAAACTCATTTCAATGCGGTCCAGACGAAATAATTAATAAAGCCAATGGAACAACACAAAATGTATTGCCTGAAAAATCGAGAAAAGTTCACACAAGAAATTTTATGGTCCAGCTTTTCCCAGCTAATCTCAGCATTAATGCAAAATAATCAAGTTGTAAAATCCCATTATGCACTTAATTTGGTGATATCAATATTTTTGTATTTTCCCGACATTATAACCCACCCTGTTCCTTCTTTGTATTTTTCAAGAATGTAAATTTTACGATCGGAAAAATATTATGTGAAATTTAAGTATACAGTTATTTTTTTTACATACGGCTACTAAAATTATCCGTTCGTAAAGAAAAGTAATAGATAATTTACGGATTTGTTACATAAATGACTATTTGATAAAGCCGTTACAAAAAAAACGGACTAAAATGCTGCCTCATATATTAATATCTGTACCTCAGACCCGAATTATGTTATCCATTTTTGCTAAAAATTAGTTATTTATTTCAAGTTCATGGGAATTACATTATCTTTTATATGCAATTTTAACAAAGGAGTTTCATCCCTACAAACCAGTAATTGTATGATAGTTGTTGGACGATGGTCCTGATAGGCGAGATAAGTTTCATGAAATAATTGTTGAGCTGAATTGTCCGAAAATTTGTTTCTCAGTTGGATAGGTTTTATTTAAATGGTTAGGTTAATAAACAAACTACAGATACAGGCACAGGAAAATCGTCACTGTTTTACAGAAAATCAGACCCAGTATAATGTGTGGGCAGGCACTATTGAAAATAGAGTAATATGACAATGTTTCTTTGATGAGAGCCTCACTGGAGGAAGATATCTAAATTTCCTTCAAACTGATCTGGTTTCAGCTGTTGCCACTCTATTTCCAGATGATAATGATCCAGATTTACCATATTTAATCTTATGGTTCAAACAGGATTATGCTCCCTAGCATTAGGCTGCTCATGTTATAACAGTTATCAGCTTTAACATGAATAATGTTAAGTCCAGAGCATCCTGAGTGAAAAATATTTTTAAACTTGATTTTATCAAAAGAGGAATTTGTTGTGTTTGGTTCTGGGGTATAGATATATTTATCGTCTGCATGAACAATCTTAAAAAAGTTAGTCCGCCCCCGGAATTAACGATTTCCGAAAGACTGAACGAACTTTAAATAGTAAACTAAGCTCAATATTTCCTAGTTTTTTTTCTAATAATATAACGAGTGTTAAAAGTGGTAGATATGGCTGTGCTGGATATGTTATAATGTATTCTTTAATATTGCCTAATTTAGTATCTATATATGACTAGTACAAGCAACTAATAAAATTAAACTTAAAATACAGACCATCACTAAAAAGGGTTTACAAAGAAATACTTAATAATATGCCAACCCGCCACACAAAAAATTAAACCGTTCATTAAAAAGATCGTTAAATTATCAAACTAATATACCTTTAAGAACAAAAGGCCATTATAACAGAAGGATTTATTTTAAAATATTAACATGCCCTACTAAAAAGAACGATATATGTTCTCATACGGGGAAAATTTAAAAAGCTGCCTCCTACACACACGTGAAGCGGAAAAATATCGCTAAAATAAAGTACCCTTATGGGCACCATTAAATATTTCACGCGAGTGCGAGACATCGGAATTATGAAGGTCTGTGTGAAAGAGAATACAAAAATGAAAGCCCACTATTGAAAATATCCACTCTTGTACAGTCGGTTTGAAATATATGCCGGTTAATTTTAACACCTTGAAAACCGTCGTTTTGTCAAATTAATTAGTTTAATTTCATCCAGTCAGCTATGTTAATAATAAAACTTAGATAGAGTTAGGCTGGGGATAGAATGGAAGAATGGAAAATCTGTTATTTTTAATGTCTTTTTGTTTTATCAGTTAATAAAAAAGAATAAAACAGAAAACGGTTTTTCTTTGGAAACGAAATACCACTCCCGTGTATCAGACGGGAATAATTTAAATATTGATATATTATTATTATTGACATTTATATTTTGTGTTTTGTGCGACTCACAAAATTTTTCAAGTTTCTAAAAGAAAATCCTTTGCTTTTTATATGATCAAACACAAACACTATAGGAAAAATCCTTTAGGGCACTCTGGGAGTGGTGCGTGTGCGGAAAAAGCGATTCCCCTTGGTTTTGAATCTATGGAGGTTATATTCGTTGGGAGAAACGACCTCAGGAAGGTCGTTCCATAAGGATGAAGTCCTCCAGATGAAAGAATTCTTAAATAATGAAGTTCGAGGAGTACTAAGCTTAACCACATATGGATGGGCGGCAGTGGTTCGGCGTGCTATTCGCCGCTCTGGGCGGAATTAAGAAAGCAGAGTCAGCCGAGCAATTTCCATGAAAATATCTGTTAAAGAGAGTCGAATCCCCAACCTGTGATCGATGTTCTAGGCTGTCGAGGTTCTTCGTCAGCTCGTGGTCTCCAATCAGACGAATGGCCCTCCTCTCGATGGAATCCAGTAGCCGAAGATTATGTTTGGGTGCAGAGCTCCACACATGAAAGCAGTACTCTAGTGATGGTCGAGTCTGGGCTTTGCATAGTGTCAAAAGTTGCTGAGGTGTGTACAAGTTCCTGGTTCGGAAGAGTATACCAAGTTTCTGAGAAGCTATCTTTGCGATTACCACAACGTGGTTATGCCAAGACATATTTCCTCCCATATTGACGCCCACCAAATTCATAGATGAAGCCAGTGGGATCGATGCTACGTAGAATTTAGTCATCAAAATCAGTTTATAAGAACTATTAGTTATAAATTTGTTTCCTTTTCTAAAAGAGTATTAAATATTGTATATTTAGTCCAATAGGATTGTATTTTTCGGACTAACCTATAACAACCAGAGCTAGGTCCCATCGGTAATGGCAAACATAAATATTTTGAAAATAAGAATATTATTCCAGTGGCGTAGCAAGGATTTAGTGGCCATGGGGGCGGTGAGCGATCCTTTTTGGGGCGCTTATATTTTTAATTACATGTTTTGTCATATTAAAAATAATTTCTTCATCTTAAAACCGAAATTTACAGGCTTAGTGATTTGATTTCTTTGGCAGTATATCCTTTATGTCAAGTATTTAACTAGTGGTGGCGGCAGGCCAAGGGGGGCCGGGAAGGGGGGGGGGGGGGGCAATCGCCAATGTATTATTAATAAACGTGGAATTACTTTTCTAGATATGACGTGAATCTATATCTGTTCCAAAGATAACGAAACATTTTATCTGCATGTTTTGTAAGCAATTGGTTATCTTCTTAATAAATGTTATATTTTAAACAATAAATTATATCTAAATGAATATAATTAAATAAAATTTTAAATCTGCATTAACTACCATTAATCACTTCCATTAAGTTGACGTTTGAAATCATACTATTACAAGAAATGAAGCACGTTCGTTATTTCGTATATTAAATAAAATAAAATATTAAAAATGTTTTTAGAAGTACCGCCTTTTTCCAAAATCCTCTTGATGGAATAAATAATATATGCAATACGTCTCGGCCGTCTTTGACATTCCAAAACTATACGGTACCTTCCCAATTAGGCCGATGACAACAGCGGGGCCTTATTAAAATCATAAGTTAATGTTTTAGGACATAAATTACAGTCAGAGTTTTATTGTTCATAATTTAAGTCTCTCATAAATCAACCATTTAAGTCGGCTCCTAAATAAATTAACTTGTACAGTATTTAAGGATAACGGAGCTCTTTGAAAAATAAGACTGTATATTTTTAAATATAATAATATACCTAAAAAATTATTTTATAAAAATGTACCGTTATTGGTTGCTTTTTATATAAATAATTATATTTTTTCATTTAACTGTGTTTTAAACGTATAACTTTGGTGGAATAAATAATTTGGTTTCATATTTTAAAAAACCTATATAAAATGTTTAGGTAAATTTTTTTACAAGCTTAAAGTGACCATCCTTGCTCCGTGTTTCCCTAGACCATAAACTTTATAAATACAATGCAATATATCTTTGAAGGACGCTGAACCAAAAAAATTCTCCATGCAAGTGTACCTTTCCATAAGGTGAATTAATGTATATTACAGGGCGTTATGGAAATGGTTTATTATATTTAAATGGGCGTTCTACAGAAAGCTTACATACCTTTATTCACGTCGACCATCTATAAACTTAGGTAAGATCCCTAACAAATCCCTAATGACGATGATTAAGTGTTCACAGCTACAATGTAGCTTGATCATGATAATGTATTACGATGTTGCCAAAACACTGCGCATGCTCCGACCTTAATTCGTTCGCTATCACGATAGGGCACAATGGACCCACCCCCCATGTCTGCTCAATACGGATCGAAGAACGAGGGAAGACCAGTGCCCCTACAAGCTGCGTAAGAGCTACTACACACCAACTCGTGTGTTAGTTTTAAATGTTTTTCTATTTGGGTTTCATAATGGCTACATTATGAAATGCCAAAAAAAATTAATAAGTTGCCCCTTTATGAAACTGAAATTTTATTTTTTTCATGTTGGCAACAAGTACAGTTCGAATTTTAGGCCCACTTCGATTTAGTTGAAATTAGTTTTCTAGGCATTATGGATTCGAAAGAATTTTTTTATAGAAAACTTTAAAATACTAACCTTTAACCTTGCAAATAGCTCATTTTTACTAGATATTTATCTGAAATACTCGGAAATATATAACATGATGATTGTGTCTGTCAACTAATTTCTAATCACAACTATAAAACAACATAACCTAAAAATAATAAAAATATCTTCCTATTTCTAAAGTTTCATTCAATAAAATAAGTACTATTAATAACAATATTTTTATTATTAATTCAATATAAATAGGTAGTATTTATTACTTTTAACTAAAAAATATTTTATTTTTCGGAATGTGTACTAAATATTTATGGTTACTGTAGACATTTCCTGGGCATTAATTGTTATTCCTGGCAGATTCTGTGTCGACACAATATTTTGTTCAATATTATTTTCATTAACTACGAGTTTTGCTGTTCCTCTGGTTAATGAAGATGGTATTGTTTGATGCAGTAGGAGAACTATAAGGTAAAGACAACATGTTTGCAATCACAGTCTTGTTTTTCATTGAATCTTCAATATAGCCTTCAGCAACAGCCGAAGACTTCCAACCACCATGTTCTTTTATTATATTCAAGTCACCTCCGCTGTTTGCCAATTGCATGACACTAGTTTTGGATTAGGCAGCTTTAAGTAAGTAGCCCAAGCATATGCGGCTTGACCATAAACTAGAGGCTTTTTTAACTTACCTTCTTTGTTGCTCGCTCCATAACTCAAAGTTAGCATATTCTTTTTGATAAACTTAACTTGATTTTTGGGGTAGGTAATAAAAGTTTTTTAGATTTTTCTGCAATTTGTCGTATTTCTGGCGGAGTACAACTTTCTTCCTGACCCATTTTTATTAACTTTAATAATATATTTATTTTTAATTATGATGGATGGGAAGAAGCTTTGTTGTGTTCAATTGTTTCTATCACAGCATATTTGATACTTGTGACCTTTTATTAAATTGTAATAGTACTGCCAACCCAAAAAGAAAATATAAATTTAAATGGAAAAAATCTACTATATTTTTTGAAGTTTTTAATACTTTAAAAACCCAAATAGAAAAAGTATTATAAAATATACGTTTCATAAGGCAATTAGAGCAAATTAATCTTGTGCTCTAATATACTGTCTTATGAAACTTATATCTGAATATATTATTGTGGTGCTCTTGCTCAATAAATTTACCAGTTGTTATTATTAGATTAAAAATCTAACCACGTCCTTATGGAATTGAAGACTTATTAGGAGAGAAAGTGTAGCATACAGGTTTTTTTTTATAGTTTCAACGGGGAAAATAACTGGTAAAATTGATAAACATCGCTGACTGACTTATGTCTTTTATTTTTTTTTATAATTATTTTTTTGCAATTTGTTTCCATCTCAGGATTTGCGGGTTTAAATCACATATGTATAAACAGTATATTGCTAATACCATCTGCAATTATGTCCCCGATATGGGCATCGAAGGGGGCGTTATGAGTTTGCGCAGTTCGGAAATTTCCTTGTGAAAGTAAACATTCGACAGGACCGAATTTCAACTTTCTTATTGTAAGTTTCACTGGTTAGATAGGAAAAATATTGCAATCAAAATTTCTATTAGTTCGAATTAAGACGGCGTTCCATGCACACGATTTCTGACGTTATGATGATCCGACGGTGCCCTGATTGGTGTAAACTTTTGGTGCCAAATTCTGTCCGCATATTTGTAACAATCGACACGATGAGCTTTATTTTTACTTTCATCCGACGTCGTATGTTACTTAACCATACTTTTTTCTAAACCGAAAATTAAGAATAAATGACTATATTGACTATTTTGGGAATTATTATCAGCTACTAATGCACCAAATTAAAAATACATTAATTTTAAGGTTAGGTAGTGACCACATATACACTCTCTTCTTTTTTTACAAGCTTTTTAGTGAAATTCGGTTCCGAACATCGGATAATATGATAAGAAAAATATTTTCGTAGGTATATATGTATATACCTGAAATACTTTATACCTGGTATTGATCCATGACTTTTGGAAAAAAGCACCATGCACTTGTATCCTTTCATCTTAAACAAAACAAGCCACTAACCTACCAAACAGCGAATCAAATCATCTCAAATTAAAAACTCCTTTACAAAAATTGTTGTTAGGTAATGAAAGTTTATAAGCACTAATATATCGACAACAATGTGGATGAACCATTTTTTATTGTGTAAATAGAAAAAGCATCCAGAACCAAAGATGGCGACGAATAACAACAAACAAATAATGTCGGGCCGGCTCTGACGCGATCGATATAATTTCCACACTACTGCGCAAACTCCATAGCACCACTCCGTCTCCAATAGCAGGGACACTTTTTGTATTTTGGAACGTTCGTATTGGCAATAAACTGTTTATATATATTTGGTTTAAATATAGTAAGGCAATTACATAACGCCCAGTATAATAACAGTTATTTAAATATTTTAAAATTAATGCAGTAATATTTTTCTTTAAGCAGTAACAATGAAATTAAAGGCTTTGCCTAAATAAAATATTACCAACTTTATAACGTTAATCACGCTACAACTCTTTACCATAGTTTACCATATAGGAGATCTCCAACTGAGATATAGCCAACGGGAGGTCCAAGTGTGGGCAACGTCACTGTCACGGCCTTCTTTGATACATAAGGAATAAGGTAGATTTGATGACGTAGGGCCGATCGAGTGACAAGGACATGACCGTAGCTCTTTTGTTTAGTGGTTGTAAAAAGTGAAATGTCATTAATTTCTATATTTAATGACACCTATAGAGTTGTCACCTTAGAGTTACATAATAAATTGAATTAGTTTAATGTTGACCCAAAATATTCATCACTCTTTATTGGTATTATTTAAAATTTAGATATTTTAAAATGCAATTCATAAATTATTAGGACTAATTATCTAAACGCCACGCTCCTAAAAGTTAAAAGCTTCCATATACATATCGAAAGCAAATCGTGAATATAACTGAAGGTTATAATTTACAACTTCAATTTATTATTAAACATGGTGCCTCAGATTAAGTCGATACCTACCATTGAATGTAATTAGTGAAATAGTATCAATTTTTCAGTTTACTAAAATGGCAGAAACGGAGTTAAGGAAATTCACCACGACAACACCGCATGGTGGGTTCCCTGGGATGATCCCCCATATGCGAAGTCCGAATCCCCTATTGCTTAAAATAAGAGCGATATCCATTTAAACCCATGTAAATCCAATTCAATATCTGCCTTGTACTGAACAGTCCCTGTATAATAAAAATCTACAAATATAAGAGCGCGGAGTAATTAGTTTTAATTAAATTTACCTAAATAGTGATATTGACACAATGCCGACGGAGCCGAAACCGCCCTAAAAAAGCGATAATATTGAAATTTTAATTAAGCGGCAAATAAATAGTGTTTTACTACCCTATTTTAAATAAATATAGGACTAAACGGATAAAAGGACACTTGTTTATCACCATTTTTATTGTTTTCCTGAGAAGGGCCAATAAACCAGTAGTACCTGTTCAGTCGGCATTGTGCCCTCTCGTGAGAGATCTAGAACTTCCAAAAAGTAAGGCAGAGTTACTAGGATCAAGATTGCATCAGTGGAACCTATTAGAAGACGATGTTTCTATGTAAGTGTTTTTCGTAAACGCCATAAAGGCCTAGCACCATTTTTAGACATGGAAAATAACTTGGGTTTCTGCAATAACATTGGCGGTTTATTGGCGGCTTTAAATATAAACTATAAACCAGTGAGATTGTTTATAGATAGTTCAACATTGAGTTTAAAGGCAGTACTATTGCCTATTGGCAATATTCTTCCGTCTATTCCTTTCGGATATGTAGTTCACATGAAAGAATCATACGACAATATGAAGATCCTATTGACAACCATAAAATATGATGAGCACCAATGGCAGATAAGTGGCGACTTAAAGGTTGTTGCACTGTTACTTGGGTTGCAGCAGGGCTACACCAAGTTTTGTTGTTTTTTATGTGAATGGGACAGTCGGACAAGGTCACTTCATTACAATAGCCAATACTTGCCTGTTCGACAATCATTAGATCCAGGGCAAAAGATTGTACAACATATGCCATTGGTAGACTCCAAAAAGATTTTGTCATCAACTCTGCATATCAAATTGGGCCTAATGAAAAACTTTGTTAAGGCACTGAATTGACATGGGCCAGCATTATCCGAGGAGAAGTGAAGTGAAAATTAAAGAAGGTATAAGGCCACACATTCGAAATATTCTGAAAGACGAACACTTTGACAGCACTCGAACATATATTGAAAAAAATGCTTGGAACTGCTTTCGCGTCGTGGTTAATAATTTCTTAGGAAATAAAAAAGCTTACAATTTACGTTACTCTTGTTGAAAATATGCTGTCGTCGTATCAAAAAATGGGTTGCAATATGTTTCTAAAGATCCACTTCCTACACTCCTAACTGAACTTTTTCCTGACAACTGTGGAGCTGTAAGTGATGAGCACGGCGAACGCATCCATCAGGATATATCAACAATAGAGAACAGGTACCGGGGAAACTGGAATGCTTCCATGGTTGCCGATTACTGTTTGACTCTTGTTAGAGATGCTCCCGAAACAATTCACAAAAAAATAGACAAACGACAGCGCATTTAGTGACTCTAAAAGTGTAAAATGATCTAGTTTTTCTTATTTTGTTAAAAATAGAATAAACAACGTTTTTTTGAAAACGGCAACTAAGTTTTTTATTTCATTATCATTTTTGTATTCAGCATCCCAAAATTAACAAGAAAAATGCATTTTGATACAATATACAACCAATAACCTAAAATTTGTTGTCTAGTGTAATCAAAAAAAGAAAAACCCCTACCTAGGTCACATAATGCGAAATACGAAATACCAGCTCTTACACCTGATCATCGAAGGGAAGATAGAAGGAAAGAGGGGAATAGGAAGGAAGAAGATGTCATGGCTGCGCAACATAAGAAAGCTTAATACACACGGCCAGAGACGGAATACAAATGAGCCATGTGGTCGCAAACATTAGTGAATATGCACCAGAAGACGAAGAAGTTTACTAATTTAACTAACGTCATAACTTTAATGTTAAACATCGAATGCTTTCAGTACCAATCTTATCATATTATGATATATTATGATCTGATCGGTATACTGGCACTGTCCGCAAACTCTAACATTCCGAGTTGGGCGGTCAAAAATTTATGGATTATTTCGTATAATAGTGCAATTTTGAAATATTCGATTTCTTAAGTAATTTGTACAGAATAAATATAATAGTCGCGGTAATGAACTATTTACTCATACGATGTCATTCACGTCAATAATAATTGCCATTACAGCCCGTGAATAATATAAACATACTGCATAATTAATTACTCTCCATTACAAGCTTGTTAAATTCTAACGTATAGTTCTTAAAACCAGAGCTGGGTATTTCTTAGTCTTAATAAATTACTAGATACGAATTTTTTTAGATACAAGCATGCCACCCAAACAGTTTTCGTCGCGACACAACAAATTACTTTTTACCTAGAATAAGTGTTGTAAATAATGGGCAGAAGCTTCAGAACTGTTATGTAATTAAATATTCTATTTTTAAAAATTCTTCAAAATTTCGTTTTAATATGGTAATAAAAATATTTGCAAATTCCTGTCGGCTCCAGCTTCTTTCCTAGTTTTTAAATTGACGTTGAGACCGATAGAATAGTTATGATTGAATACAAAGAAGCACAATAAATCTAATTATTATTGATGATATATAGAATATTTTAACCGCGGAACAAACACCTTATTTTAAGTTTAAGCCACACTTTCCGGTATTAAAATGTATTTAAAATAGGGTGTTTACAAAAACATCATTATTGTCGTGATTTATTACGGAAAAGTGTGTGCGTACGATCGGGGCTCTAATAATGCCAGTGTGAGTTCCATCCTCATATTTGTGTCAAAGTGAAAATGTATTTACGTAGAAGGTTGAATGGTTGTACTGAAGCTGATGGGTGGTCATTTCCAACATATACTGTAATTTTATTTAGATACAAGCATCTTTTCATAGCAATAAATACCTAAATAGCTAAAATCGTGTTAGTCTACCTGTACACGCTATCTTATAAAATTACATTTATCTTGTAAACGAAGCTGATTTCAAATAAACGTTGCGATAATGTTTTCTTAGTCGTTTAAATTTCTACTAAATTGTGTTATCAATTGTTTACTTATTTTTTGTTAAAAAATATTAGGGCGCCTAATCGCACGCATGCCCCTGGTAAATCGGTTCACACTAAAATATGTACAGGGTGTTCCATTTTCGACACTTCTATAGGGTATCTCCGTTATTGTTAGTCCTATCATAAAACTAATGTAGGTGTCATGTGCTCTTTTTGAGTCAAACTTAAAATGGTAAAATCAAAATTCGAAAATTTTCGCTAGCTTAAGAGATATGGGGGAAAATCAACAAATTGACAATTTCTAAATTACCCTATATATTCTTAGTTAAAAGAGATAAAGAAAAATGTTGTATATAGAAGATTATTTATAATGATTGTTGAATTGATTGTTTTCAGAATAAGTATACGGGGTCAGGCAAGAAAGTTATCCGACCTAAGTTCATTTTTTTTTAATGGAACACTCTGTATATTTTAATCTAAAAAGATAACATTTGAAACTCTCTTTTCAAACATACCACCATGGATGATAGATATCATATCAAAATTTTCAAAATTTTGATATGTCGTTTACACAAATGAATATGTAAAAATGAAATTTCCGTTAAATGTTAATAACAACTAGAATGTCAACATAGTTGTCTCTAGGATGTTAGCTTTTGTTTCATGGCATACTGTGGTTTAAAATAATAAAGTTTAAATAAATCGCCTAGGAAACCAATATTATCCATGGTGTGTTATATATTTGAAAATATAATTTAAAATGCAATCTTCTTACATGAAAATCTCCAGGGTGTTCCATTTAAAAAAATGAGGTTGAGGCCGATAACTTTTTTACTTGACCGCGTATACATATTCTAAATATGGCAAATTATTAAAAAATCATTATAAAGAAACTTTTGTATAAAACATTTTTCTGTATATCTTTTAACTAAGAAAGTACCTACAAGTTAATTTTGAAATAGTCCATTTTTTGATTTTCCCCCGTATCGCTTAAGCGAGCGAAAATTTTAAAATTTTGATTTTATGATGTTAAGTCCAAAAAGAGTATATGACACCTACATTACTTTTTGATAGCACTAACAGTTAAGGAGATACCCTATAAAAGTGTCGAAAACGGGACACCCTGTACTATTTAGCTACTTTTCATTACCCAAATTTCACTAGTCGTTTCGGAAATATTTTGAAAATATCGAGAAAGTTTAAAACCTTTAACACCTTGTATCATTCAAGCAAAGCATTTGCGTACCCATGTTGGTATGAACTAATTGCCTTAATTTTGGGTACCACATGAGCGATGGTATATGTTTTTTGAAACACCCAGTATAATACAAGCGACAAAAATATTACTTTGATTCAAATAATACGTGCTATCCAAATAAACCGGTGTCAATAAAATGTGAATCGTTTTTTTCGTGCGAGCGGTTTCTTTTTGAAGGTTCTCAAAATACCAAATTAAAGTAAACAAGCCTGACTTATAATAACGCTTCAATTGAAGGTCACGATTTCAATCCACTTTACAGGGAGACATAATAAGCCAATTTTCTCTGCTAAAGAAAATTATCGTTGCTTCTCCCTTTGAAAATTTGTCACTCCCCCTAAAAGGGAAATGCCATATTATCACGAATTTAAGGTTGCTATATAAGTTTCTTTTGCCGGCAACTCCTGCAATTCTTGATATAATTTAGGGGTCCCTCATTTGTAGCAGAGAATATATGTTGAAAAGAGAAGATTGCAGAGGTCCCAAAGATGTTTATAGATTATTAGTTTGCATTTAGTTAAAACATTATCAGGATAGTTTGTAGCATTGCTCGTTTGTTTTAAATATTTACGGAAATATCACATACCGTCCAGTGTATATATTAAAAATTCTCCATTTTTTAAAGTGTTTGTAAATATGTACCCTTCATTACTATATGATGATGATGTTGCATCGACTTGTAAGCAAATGGACAAAAATGCCTAAAAAAATCGAATTGTTACATGAAATAATCCAGTAGGTAGGATTTGTCGTCATATAATTATTTGTTTACCTCATTCATGTAATAATGACATTTCATCTATCTTTGAAAATAAACCTAATGACATTTATAAAAAATAAAAAATTAACATGGTTTTTGCTTTACTTATTTATATTAAATATTACATTGGCATTATTGTAGGCAGTCACTGATATGTTAAAGCATTGAATATTGTGACCAAATCGTTAATATCTTCTTTGTCTTGGCATTTTCACTGAAATAAGCTAGTAGCGCCGACTCAGAACCAGGGTTTTGAACTTTGTTTCCCGTACACCATTCTTTGAAACAGTTATATGCGTTGTCATGTCTCGGGCGGCTTTTAGTTGGCAGAAGATCTTCTTCTACTATTTGCTGCTTCTCGAATTTCTGGTGGAGTAACAGCAAAATCAAATTCCTCATCTCATCCTCATCCACGGATTTTTCTGTTGTTAAAATAATATATTGTTTAGTGACATGGAAACCATATTAAAATGATATTTGCCATCTACCTACGTTATTTTACCACCTGCGGTTATTTGAAATTTCTGTCCAATTTTTCAATGGAAAAGCCAAAATGACATTTATCTGTTATTAATAATTTTAATTCAAAATAATAAGAAGTGGATGTTAGATGTGGTTGTAAATAAAATAGTATACTAACCTCGTTTCCGACTCTCTCGACAGGAATGAAACACTTCCACCTCGGTACGTAATATAGTATACTATTACAACTTACAATACATACAATTGGTTGACACGTATTTCAGGATTTTGCTGAATAAAATTTATTTTCCAAAATATCCACGCATGAATTTTTGATAACTGGCTGGATTTTCTACAATCTTCTCACATTTGAAATGTAATATCTCCAGTTGTACTGATCGTATCTATGTCGGTCATTTTTTATTTGACACTTTGTTATGTTAGCTTCCGAAGTGTATTAAAAAAAAGTCATTATGAACAAATGCAAAATAATACCAATATAATTGTTTCAATAGTTTCAACACGCTTGCCCCCCACCTTAAATTATTTAAAATACCGTTTTGTTCTTTATCCTCACCTCCGCAAACCCCATTTTATGAGAAACTGGCACCTCTATTAGATCGATAGTTACTAAATATTTTCGATCGCAAGTCACCCAGCGCACAAAGAGCGAAGCACGCGACGGATCTAAACGTGGCAGAACTACACTCAATCGACGAAAAGTATGGAAATATTAATGATTCACACTACACCGAGCTCGATTATAGATGCCTCGGAAAATATTTAATAACTATCGATCTAATGGAGGTGATACTTTTTCGTAAATTGGGGTTTGCAGAGAAGAGGATAAAAAACAAAAGGGTATTTTTTAAAATTAATGGTGGGTGGCGAATATGTTAAAACTATTAAATTGTTAGTATTTTGCATTGGTTCACAATGACAGACACTTCGAACCCTAATACAGTGATACCTCGAGATACGAGTTTAATTCGTTCCGTAACCTTGCTAGTATGTCAATTTGCTCGTATCTCAAAGCAATTTTCCCCATTGAAATTAATTGAAACGCCATTAATCCGTTCCAGTCCCAAAAATGCTACCTCCAATTGAGTTTGTTACGTGTTTTTGAATAAGGAAAATGTATTTATAAATGGCAAATATTTTATAAAAACATAATAACTGACACACAACTTAAATGTTACTGTATGCTTAATTTTAGTCACTGCTTTTCTCTTCACTGGTCTTTGCCTATTTAGGTTTGTTTCTTCCTCCCTTTCAGAATGCTGCGGAAATAGCTCCGTTGCACGACCAATTGCAACTTTTTCGGGGTGTTTCTTTTCCACGAACTGTGAAACTCTTCCCCACATTCCCAAGATCACTTTTATCTGACTTGTAGAGATCGCGTCGCAGCTGACCGTTCCTCGTATCTCAAATGTCGCTCGTATTTCACAACAAAACTTCGCTCGCTCGACAGCTCGTATCTCAAATAACACGTATGTTAGGGCACTCGTATCTAGAGGTACCACTGTATAACAAAGTCCTAAATAAAAGAAAACCGAGTTTGGTACGATCAGTACAATGGGACATATTAAATTAAAGTATGAGAAGATTGGAGAAAATCCAGCAAATTATCAAAAATTCATGTGTAATAACCATAAATTATCATAAAAACAGCTTGAACTGCTGAAAATTAGTATACAAATCAATATGATTATTAGTCAAGAGATATCAATCGCCAGCGATATTGTCAAATGTTACCCGTAACTCGAACAAACTCTAGACAATGTATGCTACAACAAAGTTATTACCTCAACCAATAGCAATTTCAATGCATCATACACATATACGACACAGCGCCCAAGGGTTCATACCTAAGTTTCTAGAAAAAAATTCAAAAAATATATTTAGGCTTCCTAGGACGTTTATGAAACCTGTTATCTGCTAATTCCCTGCTTACACGACATCAAAAATGATCATAAAGAATTTCTATGTACGGGTTTGTTAGTAGAGATGCTACGACTTTGGGACATATTCATGGAAAGTCATAACAAACATGCACCTAAGTAAACGATAAACGTCTAAGTCTAAAATTATATAAAATAAAATACAATTTTAACTGAGTACATAAATTGAAATTAAATTTAAGGTTTCTGAAATATAACTCATATTTTCTAAAATACAATCGTGTGTTTAAAAAATTAAAGCATTCACGGTGCTTCCTGAAATGAAATTTACAAGTGAATAACACAAATTAGGCTTTTAAAAATTATATTGAAGATTTCTGAAATACAAACGGAAAAGATATAGTACTGGGTTTGTTCGGATACCAAACGATGCTTCCTGAAATAAAATTGACAAATAAATAACACAAATTAGGCTTTTCAAAATTAAATTCACGATTTCTGCAATAAAAGTGGAAAGGGATAGAATTATGTACAATATTTAAATAACTTATAATACATGTTCAATACTGTTGATGATTATAATACATAATACGTCTTAATCTTGAATATATATTGACGTTAAGGGGTGCTTTTAATAAGCAATCCGATCCCCTCTCTTATCAAGCCATTAACTTAAATAATTTAACCCCGATATTTAGTACTTAATCCGGCTAAATTGTTTGCGTTTTCTACTTCACTACTAACCTTTGCATGAACTGATTATCACGTTCCTGGTTAATAAGGCGTTTAGGTTTAAATTTCGCGTGAGTGTATCAACGTAACGTGAAGACAGTGGTGTAACATATACCAGCCGGAACCCCCATGTAGCGGCAGTCATATAAAGTCTCCAACATAACAACGCAACTGGCAAAAATTCCAGTACTACTGTACATTGCAAACTACACTCTAATATAAGATTTTAAATATTCACCAGCCTTTTTTATTAAAAATTATTCTTTAAATCATCCCACAAACAGGGGTGAGGTAGTGACTCACTTTCGCCTCTCCGTTCTATCCACTGACCTGGAAATATTTGTTTCAATCATTGATGCATCTATAAATCAAAATGAGCAGAAGCTCCATTATACAGGGTGTTATTGAAATGACGTATTATATTTAAACCTGCAAATCCTGAGATGAAAATAAATTGAAAAAAAATAGCCATAAATGGCGCTTTGAATTATTAAGCGAAATTATACACTTTATATGAAATCTGAAAATTTACATGGCCGCTACTGACGACGGTCAGTGTTGTCATGTCTACACGGCAAACTCTTTAGAGAACAAATTATAATTTTAACAATTTTTCATTCTATCATTTATGAACAAATATGATTCCAGAAAACCGACGGCGAAAGATGTTTTGCAAAACAAATAATGGTAATGTTACATACAAATTTCAAATTCGTCACAAGCACAGGAAAGTAAATAGGTCAAACGTCATTGACCTTTCTATTATTTTTCAAACTCTTTAAAAAAAAATGCAATTTTATTAAAACCCGTGCTTTCTTACCTTTACTTATTTAAATACAATTATTAGTTTCATTGGTTTCACAGAAACCACACATAATCTAAGTTTCAGGAAAAAAGATTTCACATAACCTCACAAATAGTAGATATTCATATGGAAAGAATAAACAGGAAAACTGTTTTAATTTTGGTCCTTTTTTCCCGCTTAGATTTATTTATTTAACTAATTTATAAAACACACACTTTAAATACAATTCTTTCAGTTTAAGAATAACATTTTATCTACGAACGAACGAAATGGTACATGCAAAACTCGGAATAGAGATTGGCAATATTTGACAGTTTGATATTTCACGGTCACGGTAATTGAATCCTAATAATAGGCGTTACGGGACGGACTAAGATCGCTTAAATGCGTTGCTTATGGTGATAAACAAGATTCTTCCCTGAATTGAATAAAATGATAGTAGTGATATATCAATCCATTAAGGTAAGGGATAATACTGCGACTGTACTTGAGAGCTCAAAAAATTAAATTAGCTCAGCTCTACTCCAAATGACAAGACCGACGAAGATTTAATATTCTTTCTCACACTGTCATCTCTCCATCTCTTTCACACAATCCACTGGGCGCCGGGGCAACGTAAGTCTAGGGGTACAAGCGTTCGTCTTGCAAGTGTCAGTATTAGAAGATACGCGTTAGAATATGGTCGGTTCTGTTGCTTACCATTTACACTCTCGGCTATCCGCTTTGTTTTCAGAAGGTTCGCGTATAATAAAATTGTTTTGTAATGAATTTCGGGCTACGCGTCCAAACTTTGTATATAATTTTACATTGTTTTTATTGACGAACCTAAAACGAGTAGTTTGTTTTGGACGTTTGACTTGATGGAATGTTTCGAGCATAAAGTGTTTCCATTAGTGTTCCCATGGAAAAAAAACTGCTTATGTATAAAGATAAATACATGTAGTTAGATAGATAATTTATTTTTATAATTTTATATGGAATTTCGGTTTCACGTAACACCTGTTTTCTGACATGCCACCACATTGTGACGTATTACAGTGACGCAGGATGAGCTACGGGTTTATGGGGCTGGACCCCACTTTTAAAACGGTCGATTTAAAAAAAATATATGTAGCGCTTCTCTAGGACACCCAAGGAGTCACCCATTTAAATATAATACGTCATTTCCATAACACCCTGTATTTTATGGATAAAGAATTTCTAAGTGTAGAATACTATGTTCAAGTAAAATACTGTCTTAAGACTCCCAGTCTTTACGTATGTACGTCAGTCATCCATCAAGGACAACTGAAGACTAATCTCAACATTGACGTTGCCGTTAAGTTTAAAGGCAGCCTCATCAGAAAAAATAATCAAAATAGGAATCAGCATTACACCTGTCGCTTGAAATTTCTTATATCGAAGTCAGATTCTGTGAGTAATGTATCGATACATACCTGAACTGAAGGCTTCATTGTTTTCTGTGGCGCCACTGTGTTAAGTAACATTTGGTATCTCGCTAATTCAATAAATGCGCTGCGTGTTTCTGTGTTAACCACGAACTATTCGAAAACTGTTCCCAATTCGGTAATGATACTCATTTCAAGACCTGGCTGATAATCGGGTTATAATGAAAATGGAACAAAATTACACTTTAATAAAATAATATTTTAAACCCCATAATTTTATTAACTTCCAATTACATATTGCCATTTCTTGCTTCTGCATTGCAGTATCGTCACTTTATACATATAACAGTAATGAAGCGGTGGCTGCTATTATGGCACATCGAGCACTTGAAACACGTGTAAGAAATGACAAAGTAATATGACCTCGTGACTTCACTCACCACTTTGACATAGATTCGATATGATATTTAATAAGGTTATTAACAAAAAAAAAGCATTATTAAAATTCAGGTATCTTCTAGAGCATGCCCACGGATTGACTCCCGAAGAGGGAATACCGATTTAATTGTGAGCATATGAAAAAAAGTTATTCTTTGTGTTGAATTTTTATTTTTCAAAAGGATATTTTTTAATATCTCCGAAAGAATATTAGATATTATTTTCAATTTTGGTATGTGTTACTAGGATATAGAACCAAAAATTTTAGTTAGGAAAGTTATTCAATTGTTACACCAGTGGCGTCCCTGCCAACATATCCTCTGATATTTTTTACAAAAAAGATGATACGCCACTGACATTCTTCCATGTCGATTTTTATGATTAGCCTGATCAATTCTACATGATAACGGTCTCTTGAGTTTTTCTCGTCAGATGTACCGTTCTTAATTAAAACCACTAAATTCATATTGAAACTCATTATTATTAACATTGATAACATACCAAAATTGAAAATAACATCTAATATACTTTCGGAGATATTAAAAAGTAACCATTTATAAAACAAAAATTTAACACCCTGTAGCAAAAAATTTAAGCCGTTGCGGACATATGTTCATATGAACTTTTCTTAATAAAATGACCTAAAGTCCGTTTTGTTGCAGTTGATAGCTCATATCGAGGGTTGAAGCCATAAAACAACCGTAAACCATAGGCGTTGCCAATAGTAATTACCTTATTTAATAAGAAAATTGGCCTCTGTCCATTGTTAAGTAGGATTAGGGTTAAAGTAGGTACAACAGGGGT
Organism: Barypeithes pellucidus; assembly: GCA_963991005.1. Classification (NCBI taxonomy): domain Eukaryota; kingdom Metazoa; phylum Arthropoda; class Insecta; order Coleoptera; family Curculionidae; genus Barypeithes; species Barypeithes pellucidus. The sequence continues at coordinate 19,972,962 of OZ022557.1, read as the reverse complement.
AATTAATTTACCTATTTTTGCCTGCTTTAGGATGTTATTACGCCATTTGATGTGCGTTTGTCAAACTATGTATTTAGTTGTATTTAGATACTGCATTATCTCAAAGTTGAATTATTTCCTATACTTGTAACAATGGCTTCAAGTTTTTCGCCAACGTGTCTTCGTCAAATTAGCAAGAGTGCATATTCTCTCCGAGAAAAGACATTAATATTAAACGTGCATGATGCTCTAGTGTACCAGAAACCTGCAAGTGATGTTCGTAGCATCATTGCAGAGTGTGCCAATATGGTAGGAGTTGGAGAGGCTACTATATATAGGTTCTTGCGTGAAAGAAAATCTAAGAACCTCAGTGAGCCAAAACCACTCCGTTTACCACCTTACCATTGTGAGCTAAATCCTATCGAATTAATATGGGCTCAAGTAAAAGGATATGTTGCTAGAAATAACAAAACTTTTAAAATGCAAGAAGTGCGACACCTCTTGCTTCATTCTTTAGCAAATGTGTCATCAGAAAATTGGCAAAACGCCATAAAACATGCTATAGTAGAGGAACAAAAAATGTGGGAACTTGACAACGTAATTGACACAACTATGGAAATTGAGCCTTTAGTAATAAGCGTAGGACATGATGACTCTTCAGATTCTTCTGAGGATCATTTTATCGAGTTATAATTATTGAAATTGTCAATATTTTTTGATCTGTAAATAAATTAGTTTTCTTGTAAATAAATTCATAAAATCATAAAATCTATTACATTTAAATAAAATAATAAGCGGTTACATTAAAAACCCAACTCTCCGACCATGATGGGCCGTTTTAATCATTATCCTTTCATTTCATTTTATGGCTCTATTGTTACTTTATCTGTTACCCGGTGGAATAGGTCAAAATTTCTTCATCTTTATGCTAGATGTACGTAAAAAGACCATTTTATAGGTAAAATATTTTAGGCCACCGGGCCCTTGTTTTGAATCTTTAATGAGGGTATCGAGCTATCAACGGCAACGAAACAGACTTTAAGTAATCACACCTTGAAGTATTAGCACGTCATTAATGAACACCCTATATACAGGGTGTCCGCTAATTAATGGTACATAGAAAAACCACAGACTTCTTACGGTAAAATATTAAGATTTAATTTTATTATACTTACCTATATCCGAAAGTCGAAATTATCTGAGATACAGGGTGTTAAAGTTAAAACTTCATTTTTATATTTCTTCTTTTCAGAGAAACCAACGTTTCTTTACAAAGTTTGGCAATTATGGTTTTTTAGGACGAAAAATTGATATTATTGTGAAATTTTAATGTACAATATAGGGGGCGCTATCTGTGGCGTTTTCTCACTTTTATTTCTATTTATTTTTTATTTTATTTATTATTTTTTTTGTGCCTAAGTGGATTTGAGTTTTCAATGAAAATAATACTTTTCTCATTTTATTACATAAAAAAGGTATACTAAGTTCACGTCGCCCAGAGTTATCTTTTCGGAGATATTTGCATTTAAATTGTTTAGTGCACAATTACTATTAATTTGTAAATATTTTTTTTTTCTTAAAGCAACCTATGAGGAAACAAATGTAATTTAGCAGTTGCTATGAAACCTCCATGCTGTTATTTGTTTATTGATTATTTTTAGATAGCTTCGTGAGAAAATGTTTAATTTTTGAGTTTATCGTAAGTTAAGTAACAATGCCGAGGAACAATTTGTTTTCAAACACAGAAATGCGGGATATATTGTGCGTATACGCGCAGGAAAATTTTAATGGATGAGGTGCCCAGAGGAGGTATTCGGATAATCGAAGACAACCTGATTAGGCGAAATAGGTACCTTTCGTCCTAAACGGAATTCCAAAGTGCGCCCGAAGACTTTAACTCCGGAACAAGAAGAAGTGTGTGTGTGTGTGTTAGGTTAAAAGAACCATACAGCCTTGCAACAGTCATTTTCCTAAAACATTGCAATTTGATGTTCTTGGGAAACTATAAATAACTTTACGAGTAGAAAATTTAAAAAATACACACATATTTAGTAAAATATTTTTACTTAATAAGTATATATGAAAAATGCATTCATTATAATTAATATTATACTTTTCGGTTTCAAAGGCAGGGGGTAGATTTAGAACAATCAATACAGACTTGGCATCATTGATTACTGTTAAATACTTTGTATGATTCTGACACAATAAAAACAATTCTCTCATTATTAATTAAATATTTTTGGTAACCTCTGGCAAAAATGCGTTTATCGCAAGATGTGAATAGAAATTATTTTCCAAATTTGAATTGCTGCATCTTAATTAGGTAAATAATTCCGTTTTCCGCATACTTCTTATGCATTTAGGAATCAAACAAACTTAATATTATTGCCAATTTATTTTTTAAAAATAAATTACAGCCAAAGGTTTTAAAGTAAAGAGAGATAAGAATATAACTTCTTCAAAGCTTAAGCAACTGACTAAAAATTTTTCATATTTTACGACTATTTTTACAGTTCCATTTTATTACAGAACCTCATAATTATCATCGTCTAGCCGCAAATTCTGCCGCTCTATTTATAGCAATAACCGTTCCGGAATTCCTTGGAATTCCTGTCTTGGTGTCTATAAAAATGCATCGCGTGTGCTTTCGTTTCCCATGTGAGGGATCATTAATGTAAGAAGCTATTTTTATGGTTTACAACCGTAACTATAATTTATATGTAATGAAAAATAATTTTATTTTTATTTTGCCATTTTGTCGAGCTCAAGGTACACTTGCGGAAAATAGATTGTACTTTGCTGCTTTATAAACTTAGTTCGTGTTTGTCCGTGAAAAGGGAGGATATTTTGGTGATGAACACTAAGACTTTTAGGTTTGTTCAAGTATTCAAGAAGAATAACTCCTTCTTGATCTCAACAGATAGTGAAAGAGAATAGGGATGATGTATTTTCGCGTTCAAAGTTAATATAAAACCGTTATCTACACATAAGGTTTTACCTTACATTTTGTTTAAACCCTTATTAAGTAAAAAGTATCAGTTAAAATGTTAGGTGTGGACAGGGTGTGCACATAAGGTTTTACCTTAAGTTTTATTCGTTTAGTGTTGAAATCGCTCGAGCGAAAAACCTCTTGATCACTCGATTATTGAAATAACCGACATCGCTCGATTATTACAAAAACCGCTCGAGTTATCTATTCAGGCGAAAACACTTATTATCTTTCACTCGATACCCGCACCTCGCTTGATGCCGACGGAAATGTACCGCTGTAGTGTGATCGAGTTTAAAAACTGCTCGTATATTCGAACAGTTTTTCGCTTGATAGGAAATACTCTAGTTATAAATTCAGGCGAAAAACCGAAAAATATCGCCTGTCACTTGATACACGACCTTCCGTCTACACGCCGCGCCATCCGATTGGCGACGCTCGAGTTTGACGCTGAGCAGGTACACGACATACGTATTTCTTAAAGGCACATAAAGGAGAAGGTGCACATAAAAAAGTATGCCAAATCCCTTAGCGGACGCATCGCGACATGATGTAAAGTTTTGTTTTAACTGGCTAGCCAGCGTCGTAGTTTAGGTCTCCGATTGTAAATATTAAAAAATTATACGATATAATTTTTAAATTTTTATTTACTATAAACTCGAGAAAACTTCTCAAAAATAACATAATAATAGAAATTGTAAATAAAAATAACAAAACGAACAAAATGGTTTACAGAATATATAGAAAAATTCATTGGTAATCTTATAGTAAATATTTTTAAATCTAAACAGGAACTTTTTATTATTAAACTCAAGAAGACTTCTTAAAAATAGAAAATAAGAAAACGAGCAAAATAGTTAACAAAACATAGGTATCGACAAATTTTTTGGTAACCAAAAGTAAACATTCTTAAATTTAAACAGGAACTTTTAGGTAACTATAAACATGAATTTAAAAAAATAATCTCCCTTTTTCTTATTTTGCGAGTCGCGTAACTAAACCTAAATTTTTGAAGGGCACACAGTGCGCACCTGATAATTTAGAGTGGAAGAATTTGACAAGCCATTTTAAATATCTACTTATTTTATGCTCGTAATTGAGAAAGATGTGACGAAAAATAACTCACGGTAATACTTTTTATTTTAAAAAAGCACAAGAATAAACCCGAACAATAAATACATATTTGGGTCATTTTTTTGCAGTTTTTTTTGTTTGGTTGTAAAAATTCATTATTCACAAATATATAAATTTCTGGAATTTTTTTGGTGGCTACTACAAATCTTTAGCTAAACCCGTGCCCACCCGTAATTACTTGTCTGCTAAATACCCTACCTGATCACATTTAAACGGCTAGGCTGCCGGTCAAGCAGTCGGTGACGTCATCGCTTGGTGAATTGGAGTTTCAAGCGATTCACTCGATTATTAAAATCGCTCGAGTATCAAGCACCAGTTTTTTTAAATCAATTAACGCACATAAGGTTTTACCTTAAGTTTTACTCATTCAGTAACGTTTTATTTGAACAAGTATCAGTTAAAATGTTACGTTATTGCATAAATCTGCTTAATTAAAAGACTTTATTGCTCAAAATATTAATATTTGCTTCACGAGTCTCAATATCGTTTTTAGACGTTTCACAACAAAAACCTTATCTCCCCTGCTTAAAAGGTCCTTTAAAGTCATTTATTAAATACAACATAATTAGTGAACCATAATACTAACAAAAACCCAGTAATTAGTTAACATTATTTATAATTCTATACAAATAAAATTATAAGAAATATCGTATACAATACCATAGAACTCTTACAAGAACAAAAACGTTTAAAATTAATTACCTTACTGCTAACTATACAAGCAAGTTTAAAGCCTTAAACTAAGGATTAAGCAATTGTACATTTGAACCTTTCAAACTCCTGGAAATCCCAATTTTTGATACATACAAGGGAACAGGCTTTTTGATTATTTATTTCCCCCTTTTAAATATGTTTTTCAATTATTTATTTGCTGGTAAAGTTTCTAACAGATTTATATAACATGAACAATCTAATTAAATTAAAACTGTCAAGTTTACCTAGCGTCTTTATTATTAATCAGTGGGGATTTGACAATACCTAATGTTCAAAAGATTTTTTTAATTTGACAGTTTATATTGATGATCTAAGAATAAGATATATAATATATTTTTTATAGCCAAAAAATAGATAACTTCGTTTGAAAAACAGAAACAATGACAGAAGAATTTCCATTGCAAGAATCCCGGTGTACTTGTCCGGACCAACAAGTTGTACTCGTATATACAGGATGTACCAAGTAAAGTGGCCTATTAGAAGTATCTCGAGAACTGAATGAGATTTTATTTTGAAAATTTGGCTGTAGCAATAAGAGATGGTTTTCTACGTTGCTAATTTTGGATGGTGCGGTATTGCCGGATCATACCGAAAGTGGTAGCAACTTCGGAATTTTAAATGAATTTCCCTATATATTATATTTTTTTTGGAATCTAGGTAAAAATGTAGAACAGTTTTATATATAATATCATATACATATTTTTAAGAGTTTTGAATTATAAATAATCTTGTGATTTTTTAACGCCGTATCGGGACCTGAAAAGAAAATCATATCTTTTTAGCAGTTACAGCTAGAAAGCTGAAATGTTGACAATAGTTTCACAAGACCATCGAAATTTTATAAATTTTTTCAACGGTATTTAATTAGTTTTATACAGGGTGTCTCCATAACAATATTTTTGGTGGAGATGAATTATTGCAAAAATCTTCTTTTTTTTAAATGGATTTGATATGTTTTGCTAATGGACGATGGAATTTTCTATCTAATGATATTAAGTGTTCCTATACCTATCTTCAATATTTTCGAACTTTAAAAAGTAGATAAACACAATATTTTTCACAAAATATAGCAAAAAGCGAAGAGTTTCAAGAATTACGTGTGATAACACAGCGATCAAACAAAAACTCTAAATAAGGCGGCAAACAGTTATAAATGTTAGGTTAGGTATTGTTCACGAGCTGTGCGGCAGGCTTCCGCCAATCCTCCGAAACGTACAAATTCGTTGGTACAAATCAAAGATCTTGGTACAAATCAACGAATACTTATAAGGTGCAAGTTGTCAAAACATCACCATTCAAAATGCCCGCCAGCTTTCCGGATTCGGATCTCCGAAAAATGCCGAATGTTTCCGGAGTATCGTCAGTGTCGTCTGTCAAGTGTCAATCCAGGGAAAGAAAGAACGGAAATTGCTGGACGGTGCCGCGGCGGTCTAATAAATATAAGAGTTTCCACATTCATTCAACAAGTATAGTGAGTGAAAAGTGTCGAAATTTAAAACTTATCTTAAAAAAATATATTTTTGGTAGTAGGCTGTGGGTTGGATTCATAGAAACAAAATAATGAAAAATTCATTTGACGTTATGTCTGTGTTATTGTAATAAAAATTAACTAATTCACATTATTCGAGCTTAGAGTTTATTTTATATTAATAGGGAGTGTGGTAGAGATACCAGTCACAAAAAGGAAATATTTAGAAAATCGACTAAGAACAGCTCTGGGGTCTCTAGAAGGGGAAGAAATGAAAAAGTTATCACCACAATTCATGCCATTCAGAACCAACAATTTAGTTATTAGTTATTTTATTGGTATTGATGCTTAATTTTAATTTTGTTTATTTATTTATTTATTAATAAATTGTTTATTTGTTAACTATTTTTTTTTACAACAACACAAACATAACTGAATCCATTCCACAGTCAACTACCAAAAAATATATTTTTAAAAGATAATTTTTAAATTTCGCTATAAGTCGGAAAATATTAAAGATAGGTATAGGAATACTTAATATCATTAGATAGAAAATTCGATCTTCCATTAGCAAAACATATCAATTACAGGGTGTCCCATTTAAAAAAAAGAAGATTTTTGCAATAATTCATCTCCCTCAGAAATACTGTTATGGAGACACCCTGTATAAAACTAATTAAATACCGTTCAAAATTATAAAATTTCTATGGTCTTGTGAAACTATTGTCAAAATTTCAGCTTTCTAGCTATAACCGCTAAAAAGATATGATTTTCTTTTCAGGTCCCGATACGGCGTTAAAAAATCACAAGATTATTATAATTCAAAAAGTCTTAAAGATAGGTATATGATATTATACAAAAAACTGTTCTAGATTCAAAAAAAATATAATATATAAGGTAATTTTTTAAAATTACGAATTTGCTATCATCCAAAATATTTTAGAAACGTAGAAAACCATCTCTTCTTATAGCTACAACCAAATTTTCATAATAAAATATCATTCAGTTTTCGAGATACTTCTAATAGGCCACTTTACTTGGTGCACCCTGTATACCATAATAACTTTTGACTTTCTACAACGCCCAGATTCAAGCATACCCTTCGGTTACTTCGTATGATCGAAGATCATCAACTGACCAAGCACCTCGACATCCTAGACAGGGGTCGGCAAGTATATAGTCAATGATGGAGAGCTGGCTGCAGCGGTATTCTGTGATTTGTCAAAGGCATTCGACTGTGTCAATCATGGGATAGTGCTGTGGAAGCTTGAGAAGTATGGGGTAAGGGGGAGATCCTTGGAATGGTTTAATTCTTACTTAACGGCGCGTTTTCAGAAGGTACATTTTAATAACCGTTGTTCTGAACCATTGGAAATTCGATCTGGGATGCCACAAGGATCTGTCCTCGGCCCTTTGCTTTTCCTAATTTATATTAATGATCTGACCAATGTTGACATAAGGGGTAAATTTACGCTTTGTGCTGACGATTCTACCATACTTTGGAAGAGTAAAATACAAAGGAACTCGAGGTCCATATTCACAATGATCTTGCTAAAGTGAAGGAATGGACTGATGACTAATTTCTTAGCACTTAATATTTCTAAAACAAATATAATTACTTTTGTGTTCTTTAAATGAAATTAGTGTAGGGAATCAGGTTGTAGGCAGTGAAACTGTAAACAAATTTTTGGGTGTATATATAGATAATAAGTTGAAATTTGAGGCCCATATAAATTACTTGGCTAAAACACTGGCATCTGATTGTTTTGCAATTAGGGTAATGGCAGATTGTGTAGACGTACAAGCTATTAAAAATGCTTACTATTCACTAAAGTCCGTTTTGTTGCAGTTGATAGCTCATATCGAGGGTTGAAGCCATAAAACAACCGTAAACCATAGGCGTTGCCAATAGTAATTACCTTATTTAATAAGAAAATTGGCCTCTGTCCATTGTTAAGTAGGATTAGGGTTAAAGTAGGTACAACAGGGGTAATTAATTTACCTATTTTTGCCTGCTTTAGGATGTTATTACGCCATTTGATGTGCGTTTGTCAAACTATGTATTTAGTTGTATTTAGATACTGCATTATCTCAAAGTTGAATTATTTCCTATACTTGTAACAATGGCTTCAAGTTTTTCGCCAACGTGTCTTCGTCAAATTAGCAAGAGTGCATATTCTCTCCGAGAAAAGACATTAATATTAAACGTGCATGATGCTCTAGTGTACCAGAAACCTGCAGGTGATGTTCGTAGCATCATTGCAGAGTGTGCCAATATGGTAGGAGTTGGAGAGGCTACTATATATAGGTTCTTGCGTGAAAGAAAATCTAAGAACCTCAGTGAGCCAAAACCACTCCCAAGAAAGAAACCGTTAGAAATTGACAATTTCATTAAAAATGGTATTAGAAGAAAAGTACATAGTTTTTATTTTGCCAAGGAAATACCAACTATAGACAAAATTTTACAAGCCATTAACTACGACGAGGACTTACCACAGCTATCACGAACGAAACTATGGAAAATACTTCATGATATGAACTTTCGATGGGAGAAGCAAAACAGAAAATCTTTTCTTATTGATAGAGCAGATATTATTTGCTGGAGACGTCAATACTTAAGGTCCATCCGAAAATACCGCAGCGAAGGCAAAGCTGTCATGGAAGGCTGGTCAACAGGACTTAGACCACCATCTGGAAAGGGACGCAGACTTATTATAACTCATATAGGAAGTTCAAATGGCTTTTTGGATCAAGGATTATTACAATTCCAGTCGAATTCTACTAAAGACTATCATGAAGAAATGACTGCTGATGTTTTCGAGGAATATTTTAAGCAAATGATAGAATACATTCCCGCTAATTCTGTAATAGTGATGGATAATGCCAGCTATCACTCTAGGCTAAAAGAGAATCTTCCCACAACTTCATGGAAAAAGGCGGAAATCGTAAACTGGTTACAACGAAAGGAATTGAGTTACGATAATACCATGGTAAAAAAAGAACTTTTGGATATTGTTAGGCTACATAAATCACAGTATAAAAAGTATGTTATTGACGAGATGGCAAGAGATCGAGGTATTATAGTGCTCCGTTTACCACCTTACCATTGTGAGCTAAATCCTATCGAATTAATATGGGCTCAAGTAAAAGGATATGTTGCTAGAAATAACAAAACTTTTAAAATGCAAGAAGTGCGACACCTCTTGCTTCATTCTTTAGCAAATGTGTCATCAGAAAATTGGCAAAACGCCATAAAACATGCTATAGTAGAGGAACAAAAAATGTGTGAACTTGACAACGTAATTGACACAACTATGGAAATTGAGCCTTTAGTAATAAGCGTAGGACATGATGACTCTTCAGATTCTTCTGAGGACCATTTTATCGAGTTATAATTATTGAAATTGTCAATATTTTTTGATCTGTAAATAAATTAGTTTTCTTGTAAATAAATTCATAAAATCATAAAATCTATTACATTTAAATAAAATAATAAGCGGTTACATTAAAAACCCAACTCTCCGACCATGATGGGCCGTTTTAATCATTATCCTTTCATTTCATTTTATGGCTCTATTGTTACTTTATCTGTTACCCGGTGGAATAGGTCAAAATTTCTTCATCTTTATGTTAGATGTACGTAAAAAGACCATTTTATAGGTAAAATATTTTAGGCCACCGGGCCCTTGTTTTGAATCTTTAATGAGGGTATCGAGCTATCAACGGCAACGAAACAGACTTTAATAGAATCTCATCTGAGATATGGTATACCCTTCTGGGGAATTTGCTCTCAGTATTTATTTAATATCTTGTTTATTCTGCAAAAACGAGCCATAAAATATATTATGTATATGGCAAATTTTAGAGACTCAAGTAAACTATTTTTATCGAATAAAATTTTAACACTGCCATGTTTATTTTTGTTGGAGACGTCTTGTCTGGTTCACAAAAAATTCCAAGGTGCAATTAATTCCGTTTCATTGTACAATACACTCCACATATACAATGTAGATCTGCCTATACCTGTTTCTACTCAAACTAAGAATTCTATTATATACAAGAGTAAGAAAATATTTAATCAGTTCCCATTGAATATTCGCCAAATTGATAATTACAAAATATTTAGAAAAGAAGTAAAACTTTTACTTTGGAAGGCTTACTATTCAGTAGATGAATTTTTCCATGATAAATTTTGATTGACTTTTGGAAGTGATATTATATGTGTATTTGGTATTGTGTGTAATATTGTATTTATTATTGTTGTCTATTATATTTTTACTTTTATGTCACTTTGTATTGTACTGGTGATTCATATCAATTTTCTTTTATGTCTCTTATTTTTGTACTATATTTAGGACTCACAGCTTTGTTTATGGGAATATCTTCTTTTAAACAATAAAGCATATTTTGACTTTGACTTTGACTTATATACTCTTGGGGGCCGAATACTTTTGAAAATTTTTATCGAGATCCAAAAAAAAAGTATATAATTGAAAACTATATTTTACAACTTACGATATTATTTCACAGGACCAATAGCCAATTGAAAAAATATGTAGATAACTATTTAGATGATTTTGGTCCTTGCATGGGCTGTCATGCTATTCATCATCGATGTATTTGCAATGCAATGCGATGCCCAGCTAGGAAGGTTGAAAATATAAAGCACTTTTTAACAATCGACAGAATATATTCTCCAAACTCGTTGGATAAAGGATTCAGAAGGAGAAATTTTATATTTTGGCCTACGTTTCGAATTGTATGAGGTCATCCTCAGGATAATACAGATGAGATCCTCTGTGAATTTGCATAGTATACACATACAGGGTAAAACATAAGGCTATATCTATATAAATCCTATATTGTGTGATTAATGGGTAAGAAGTGTAACACAGAGGATCTCATCTATATAGCCCTGGGGATGACCTCATAGAGGTCGAAACGTAGGCCAAAATACAAAATTTGATCTTCTAAGTTTCCTTTTTACTGACCTTTATCTAACGAGTTAATCCCTTTTGGAAACTTATCAGTGTGGTCACTAATTACTTGAAGAGGATATATTTTTCCTAAATATTACTAACTTTACCAAGTTCCTTTTATTTCGCCGTTTACTTAATGGTTATGTAAATAAGCTAGAAATATGACAAATATCATCACAAAATTTTTCCTTCAATCTAGTTATTAAAACATATGGAAAGGCGAAAGAAAGTCTACACAGAGAGTGAAAAATCGCCCCCAGGTAAATATTGAAAGTAATATACGATGTGCGAAAGGCATATTACGGAGTGGGGGTAAAAGTAATCGGTAATCGGCGCAATATACTGTACTAGAGGAGGAAAACTCTTAACCTCAATAGTAAATGGAACCTTTGGAGAGCATCTGCCGAAAAAGATAAAGGTTTCTTTCGCCTAGATACCATCCAACCTGGATAATGTAGAAAGTATCCCCGTGGGTCGCTGAGATGCTAACTAAGAATCAGACCTGGTGGTGAGCTATCTGAACTGAAAATAACGAAACCTTGCATATTATTACGGATAAATTTTGGCATTTGTCTTCATTATTTTCTAGTTAATTCCTTACTGCATTTTTGTTGGTTTTTTAATAATAAATTTCGTGGAACTTTCAACTACTTGAACGAGATGAACGAAATGAACACTAGAACTAAAACTAAATTAATTCTAGAGTAGCTGGTACGTAATGTACTATTATTATTACAGTCGTTAATTAGTAATTTATCTCAAATTTTTAAATATGTTTTTTTTTGTTTTGGGATACTTGGCGGTATTGCTTATTAGTTTTTACAAGAAAAAATCTAGTCTTAATGTAGGAAAACGATAAAAAAATATTTTTACAAGGACTACTTTACTTTACCCTTAAATACTAGGATAAAGTCTTAATTTAAGCGAATATTGTCTTAGGAAGACACAGATTTACGCTGGTATGTATTCCTGCTATTACGATGAATGGAAATTTAAATCCCATATTAGGTAGAGATGCGACCGTCAATAATAATCATGGAAACCTTCGGTATATTATTCTTATTACCTCCATATTTTACAATAATACTATCTTGCACGTAAATCAGCATTCCAGATACGACGTATGCGCGTTTTATACGAATATGCACTTATATTTAGCGATTAAAAGACTCATAATCCTCATTTTTAACCACAAAATCCGTAGCTCGCTTGGTTGCAGCGAGAAAATTAATTTAAGGCTTAAAAGCAAGGCGCGCACTGACATTTATTGGCAAAAGGTTCATAAAATTACTTCAAAGAATCGTTTCTCCAGTTATTCTTATAGTTAAATGTAGTTAGTACCTACAGTAGAGTATTTTGATAAAATAAAGAAAGGGTTGTAATGAATTTTACAACATGGATGCTATTCAAATGTTGCATTACGTTTTCAAACTTTCCGAACAAATCCAACGATCATCTATTAATCTAATATGCCGATTAGAGCTGATAATATAACTTGAAGCCGTCAAGTATTTTCTAATGGTTAACTTTGAACAAGTATGCCATTTGCCGATTATGAGAACAGAAGGAAACTGGTGTATCGGTTTGACATCCTACCAATAGTGAAGACTTCCTTTTTTTGATAATACCATTCGAACTGAAATAGTATTTTGATCAGTGTTACTAGTGTTGCCAGCTTCATTACGTTCGTAATACATCTGTTACGGAAGACGTAGGTCATTTACTTTATGCTGAGTACAATATTATAAGTATTGCTAATTTATTACGAAGAACCTTAATCTATTACGAAATTTCAATCCAATTTATAACGGAAAATAAGTTCCTGCTGGCAACCCTGAGTGTTGCCACAGTTAGTACTATAGTGTAGTTTTTCGGGATCATTCGTAAAATCTTAAAGTTACTTACCAAATGTAAGAGCATACAAGGTGCCATTCATTTTTCCAAACAATCATCCTCGTAAATGATGGTGAAGTAATTTATTTATAAAAGGTAATATACAGGGTGGCCCATCGAAAACAGTCCAGCAAGGTTTACGGCTGTGTACGTGAAAATTAAAAAAAAACCTCAAACCCATAAACTTGTGTTTTCAGGAAGACACGTCTCACTATTAATTTCATCCCTGTAACCTCAACCCCCCCTAGAGGGGGCGGCTACTGCCCTTGTTTTTTCAAATGGGAATGGGTATGTTGTGATACATCTTCTTAAAGGGCACTAAATTCTCTTTAAAATGGCGCTTTGTTTTGTAAATTTGAGCTACGCGCCGCCGAGAAATTGCGTTTTAAAAAATGTAATTTTATTGAGTAATACTTACATGTTATCTTATTAAATGCTGACAATGTCCGCCATTCACTTTCATACAATAGTACAACAACTGTTCAAAGTATTCTCGGACATTGTGAAGAACATCTGGTGTAATTTGTTGACATTCATTAGTAATGCGGTTCCGTAAATCTTCTAAGGATTCGGGTTGGGTGGCATAAATTTTGGATTTTAGATGTCCCCACAAAAAGAAATCAAGGGGAGATAAATCGGGCGATCTCGCGGGCCATTCAATAGCACCCCTCCTCCCAATCCATCTACCAGTAAACGTTTCATCCAGAAAGTGGCGTACGGGTAATGCATAATGGGGGGGGGGGGGGGGCACGCCTTCTTGAAATATTGGATTTTCTTCCTTGTAACGTTGGTCGTTTTCCATAATTTCCATTGACAGCATTCTCTAACAAGTCTAAATAAGTATATCCATTTAAATTTCCCGGTAAGAATAATGGTCCAATTATGTGATCACCGAAAATACCAGCCCAAACGTTTAATTTCTGAGGATTTTAAGTATGAACCTCGTGGTAAATCCTTGGATTCGTGTCGGACCAGTAACGACAGTTATGTCGATTGACAGTGCCATTAAGAAAAAAAGAACATTCGTCTGAGAAGCAAACGTTAAAAAGGTAGTTCGGATAATTTAATACTTGTTCTGACATTACTTCACAAAAGTGTAAACGGCGGTCATTATCATGTTCATTCAATTCTTGGAGAAGTTGAATTTTGTATGGGTGCCATTTATAATGTTTCAGAATTCTCTGTACAGTAGTCCGCGAAATTCCCGGTACATCAGACATTTTTCTGGTACTTAATGTTGGATTCATACTAAATTGACCCAGAACAGCTACTTCTGCTGCTTCATTTCTTACCGGATTTTCAATGATCCTTTTTTTTATTTGCCACTGAACCAGTTTTCCGAAATTTTGCCACTAATTCTAGGATATAACCATGATGTACGTGTCTATCTGGATGTCTATCATTACACAAAGTTGCCGTTACTCTTGCACATTGATTGTTTATAAAATACAATTCAATAATTTCCACTCTCTCCTCAATAGAATAAACCATTTTTTATGTCACGATCAAATCAAACGAAAATAATAGCGCAGAAATAACGTATGTAGATCTGGATCAACCACTTTACTGAAAATAAAGTTGAATTGACTGACACTTATTACTTTAAAAAAAATGTTTACGCACAAACCTGTGTACTTGATAAGAGGTGCAGTGAAATGTTTCAAATTTCGTTTCTGGGCGGCGCGTAGCTCAAATTTACAAAACGAAGTGCCATTTTAAAGAGAATTTAATGCCCTTTAAAAAGATGTATTGCAACATACCCATTCCCATTTGAAAAAACAAGGGCAGTAGCCGCCCCCGCTAGGGGCGGTTGAGGCTACAGGGATGAAATTAATAGTGAAACGTGTCCCCCTGAAAACACAAATTTACGGGTCCTAGTTTTTTTTTTAATTTTCACGTACACAGCCGTAAACCTTGCTGGACTGTTTTCGATGGACTACCCTGTATATATTTGTTCTCGTACAAATAACATATTAAGCTATCAAAGTATTTTTCATAATCCTTGATCATGATTTTTTAGGTTAGTTGTCAATAAACTAAAAAATCATTATCAAGGATTATAAAAATACTGGAGATGTATAATTTTATTCACAAATAGATACAAGAAATCACTAGTGATTAAAGTATTTTATTTCATTATTGATATATCAAGGATAAAAATACAATTTTATAAGTAGGAGTCGAAAAAATGTTATTACGAAACTTTAATAAAAGTATCCCTTTTTTATTTTTACTTTTCCATGTCATTTTAATGAATTTAAATACCATAAAAGCTACTAAACTTCGAAGAATCCGCGTTAGTTAATCAGTTTACCTGAGCGTCAGGTTACACCCGTACATGGCAAACTTGACAAATGGTTCTTTTCACACTCCGTCGAAAAAGTTAATGCTCACGCATACCTTCTTCCATTTATAACATTTAAAATTAATGAAGTAATCAGTTTAAGGAACATTAAGTTTAGGGGGGCCATTAAGTGTAGGGGATACCGCGGTGAGAGAGCAGTTCTAAAGAAAAATATTACAATGTTTTGAAATAAATGTTAGGATATTAGAACAGCTTGGACAAAGAATTTCTTTCTTTATAGAAAACAGATATTTCGGATTATTTAGATTACCTAGGTACTATACAGGGTATACCAAGTAAAGTGGCCTATTAGAAGTATCTCGAGAACTAAATGAGATTTTATTTTGAAAATTGGGCTATGGCTATAAGAGATGGTTTTCTACATTTATAAAATAATTTGGATGGTGCGGTGTTGCCGGATCATACCGAAAGTGGTAGCAACTTTGGAATTTTAAATAAATTACCCTATATATTATATTTTTTTTGGAATCTAGGTAAAAATCTAGAACAGTTTTCTGTATAATATCAAGAGATTTTGGATTACAAATAATCTTGTGATTTTTTAACCCCGTATCAGGACCTGACAATAAAATCATATCTTTTTAGCAATTACAGCTAGAACACTGAAATTTTGACAATAGTTTCACAAGACCATAAAAATTTTATAATTTTGAACAGTATTTATTAGTTTTATACCGAGCGCCTCCATAACAATATTTCAGAGGGAGATGAATTATTGCAATAATCTTCTTTCTTTTAAATGGGACACCCTGTATTTGATATGTTTTGCAAATGGATGATCGAATTTTCTATCTAATGAGTCACTTTTCATTTTAACCTGTCCTCTATATTCTGACTGGATCCTATTACTTTTTTATTTTACGAGAACTTATATTTTGTAAATATTTTCTTCAAATTTGATTTAAAAATGATTTTAAACAATAAAGTTATTCAGAAAAAAATAATATGGTAATTTTTTGGCCCAAAAAATATAATTTAATTTAATAATTTTTTCTAGTATGCCATTGACCACAAAATTATAAAAAAAAGTGTTAAAAACATACAACTAATCACAATATATTGACGATTGCTCAAGTTCTCAACAAAATATTACTTGCGGTGTTCCTCAAGGAGCAATTTTAGGACCTACTTTATTCCTTATATATAAATTCAATATCTAAGTTAAATCTAAAAGGTAATATCAAATTATTTACGGATGATACTACAATTTTATATTTTAGCGAGTCTTTTTCCAATATTCAAACTAATATTACTAATGATTTGAAAATTATACTATCATGGCTGCAATCCTATAAACTTTCAAAAGTCATCTTTCATGTTTATTTTTAAATGTGCAATTGGGAGCAATATTTCACCAATAAGTTTTTAGGCTTATATATAGACGAAAATTTAAATAGGAGAAAACATGTTGAAAACCTTCGAAAAAGCGTATCACCCCTCATTGGAATATTATATCAACTTCGAGATTATATACCTTTAATACATTTAAAAACCATTTATTATTCATTACTTTATTCAAAATTTCGATACTTCATATCAGTTTGAGATCTGGATGTGCCACAATATTAAACCCTTTAAAAAAACTACGAAACAAAATTATAAAATGTATTCATAAACTTGGAACCGACAACAAATTTATATAAACCAAGAGGATATCTAGATCTGAATAGTTTATACAAATTAAAAATTAGTATATTAATTCATGCAATTAATAATCCAAATAAAAACTCTTATATAAAATTTATAAAATCAACTGATATGCACAATCATAATACCAGAAATACTGACCATTAAAAAAAATCAAATTAAAAGTAGCATAGCGATGAAATCAATTTTATTTGATTTAATAAATATTTATAATACGTTATCTGAAGTATTAAAAAAAACTTTAAATTTAAAATTATTTTAAAAAAATGCAAAGAAATTTTTTCTGGAAAATATACAAATTACTTAAAAACAAACCATTTATAATAATTTTTATTTTTTATATTGATTAATTACTTATTTATGTTATATGTTATAATATTCCCTGTAATGGACTAAAATAGCTCGTTGGGAATTAAATAAGCATTATTATTATTCTAGTAAAATATGAAATTATATTCAAAATCATATAGTCAACTTTAACCTGTCCCTTAATTTTTCAGTACATCAAAACTAACTTGATTTATCATTTGGAACCGTGTTGAGTGATAGATAGCACAGGATACTTTACCGGCCATGTTTGACCGCTTGGAAATGACACTTCCCGGCGTCCGAGATTGTTTTACATTATCCCGATTATGTCGTTGACATTCTGACGACAATAGATTAGTGGCTTGGCGTTATAAACTTGGTGACAGACTTAACCATTGGGAATTACCTCATCTTTGATGTTCAATTTTGTTAACTAAGTTAAACCCTCCTCTGCACTCACCCTCTCTCTCTCTCCCTCGCTATCGTCAATGTCTATAATTTTTTTTATTTAAATCTTGAGTAAATTTTATGATTGACTCGAAACAAAGAAAACTGTTTCTGTTCATGCTTTAAAAATTTACAAATCTCCCTAAAACGATAAGAGTCGAACAAACAAACAAACGAATGGAATTTTTTTAAAATATCGAACATTGTTCTTATTTTATCGAGCTTTGTTTCAATGAATAAATGATTTTTAATTTGTGAAACGAAAGAGCGTATTTTCAATAGATCGAATGCAAGCAATTGCCAAAGTGCTGTTAATTTAATAAGAAAGAAATCGTTCTACCATTTAAGATTACCTTTCAAGAAAGAATTTAATTTATTTAAAAACTCTGTATCCAATTAATTTAAATTCGGGTAGGAAGGAGAAGCTCGTTATACGTTTGTAAAATTTTCTCATTAATTAGAAGTGTTTTGTATTCAAAACGTCGCCCGTGCAATCTTCTTATTCCACATTATCACCCTTTTTGAAATTCATCAACATCGTTCCCATTTTCTCTTTTATAGAAAGGATACGAAATCTTTTCGATTCCACCTTGCGTTATCTCTGAAGGGTGCTTTCGTTCTACATCGCTCCCAATAATGGAACGGGACAAATTGCATGCTTCACGTACATATTTGTTTTTTCCGATACCTTTCGAAATGAGGTATTTTTTAACCAATCCGGTAAAACTAATTTGTCGCCTCCGATGCCCGTCTGAACCACATTTGAGATTTATTTTTCAATTCTAAGAATATATTAGAACAATTATTGAGAGAAACAAAAAAACCGCGTTAAAATAACTTGTCTTTCTTTAAGAAATTATATAGTAAACATACAACATATCGTTGTTAGATTCAGAATGTAAAATGGATTTGATGAAGCATAAAATAAAATATTGCTGCTTTTAAAGAAATAAAGTTGATGATGGTTATGAAAAAACGATAGGTCGAATTAAAAACTTCAATAACTTATCTTATAGAGGAGAAAAAGTGGCAACGAGAATGAAATAGCTATTTATATACCAAGGGAGGAAAATAGTGCTTTCCCTCCTATTTTCCTCTTGGTATATACAGGGTGTCCGCTAATTAATGGGACATGGAAAACCACAGACTCCTTACGTAAAAATATTAGGATTTAATTATACTTACCTATATCCGAAAGCTGATATTAACTGAGATACAGGGTGTTAAAGTTAAAACTTAATTTTCATTTTTCTGTAATAACTTTGAGAGAATCTAACGTTTTTTTACAAAATTACAAAAGTAATTATAAAAGTAAATACAAAAGTAAGTATAATTAAATCCTAATATTTTTACGTAAGGAGTCTGTGGTTTTTTCATGTCCGATTAATTAGCGGACATCCTGTATATAGTTTTTTCTGCTACTACTAGTTCAACCATTTCGACTGTTGAAAAAGTCGATTTTCCATTATTAATTTATTAATCACGATTTCATTTAGTCAAACGGTGCTCTATACGAAAGAGTATTGCAATTTCGAGGAAATTTCAAATATTACTAAAAACAAACAAACACATTCAATCAAAAGAATGCCTGCTTGCTTGGTATTACTATCATAATTACTAATATGAACAAACCCTGCAAGGGAAGCAAGCATTCATCCGTTAATTGATTCTAAAGGCCCCGACCGGTGTTTGCTTAGATTGCGTGTGACTACTAAGAGATGGCACCATTTGTTGTATTTTCCCGACTAAGATTGTTAATACAGATCTAGTAGGAGAGTCGTAAGTATATGCAAGATAACTCATATGAACCATAGATTTAATGGCAAATTATTTTTACGAATTCTATTCCTAATCGATAGTTTTATCTCTTTGGATAAATAAAAGGTTTTAGAATGAAGTCGAACCCTTTTATATGGTCTGTCCAATTCCTCTCAACTCTTTTTCCAAGTCTTCTTAAGGTCTTATCTGAAATGCTGCAAGCATCATACGTTCGTTTTTGCACTGACAAAACATTAACGGGCTCGAGTTATCTTTTTCTAAAGTGAAATAACGTTCCACTTGTAATATCTAACGGAGTTCACCTGGATATAAACACCTTCTAGGCGTTGTATCACCTTGCTGAACATTTTCCATAACTTTGCTTCATAACTGGTTTTAATTCACACACAATGAGAAACAAAATAAAAGCAAAAAGCATAACTACTTATTTAAAATAGAACATACCATCCTGCACTTGAGCAAATTTTAATTATTTCTTGGAAAATAGTGATTATTATATAGATTTAACTATAATGATCCCAAGATAACTAATAACTACTTATTTAAAATAGAACATACCATCCTGCACTTAAGCAAATTTTTATTATTTCTTGGAAAATAGTGATTATTATATAGATTTAACTATAATGATCCCAAGATAACTAATAACTACTTATTTAAAATAGAACATACCATCCTGCACTTAAGCAAATTTTTATTATTTCTTGGAAAATAGTGATTATTATATAGATTTAACTATAATGATCCCAAGATAACTAATAACTACTTATTTAAAATAGAACATACCATCCTGCACTTAAGCAAATTTTTATTATTTCTTGGAAAATAGTGATTATTATATAGATTTAACTATAATGATCCCAAAATAACTAAATTATAGGAAAAAGTACCTGAGAACATCTTCAACTTATTGACGCAAAATGTTCTTTATTTGATAAATACAAAAAACTATGAGTGAAAATTAAACAAGATAAAAATATTTATCGCGGTACATAATTCTGATGAATGATAAATTTGTTTTGGGACCGCTGATTTTGCTCAGCTGACTACAGTGAATCAATGGAATGTTCGGTATGATCCAGTATAGCGAAGGTATTGTTAACTTAACCGTCTTACTGTTTAACAACCTTTTATGAATCCGATATCGGACTTCATAAAACGAACATACTTTGAAACCGGTCTGAACGCGGTGACATCTTATCAATGGAGAGGGCTTCTCTTCCTTGGTAGTACTAATATGAATTATATTTTAAGGAGGTGCTAGAGCACCCCGTCCATTTATATCTATGTAAAGATTTTTATAAATGTTCCTTCTACAAAATTATATAGATCAGGTAAGCAAAACTCTTCTTGCTTATTAAAAGTTTTAAGAAACTTAGAGGGATGACATTTTGTTTCCTCATCGGGAGGAAAAGAACCATTTTCCTCCCTTGTTTAGGTGTCGAAAATTACGTTTTCTAGTAAGGTAGTAAGGTAGTATAAAAAATCTATTTTCATATATCTCTTATCTGGGACACTCTGAATATTATTTAATATTCCCTGTACGGGGCTTCAAAAATTAGTTGGGAACTAATAAGCATTGTTATTTGTAATAATGCTATTGTTTATGAATAAACCATAATGTTTAATAGGAACAAAGGGTTCTTTTCTAATATTCAATAGTTATTCTAAACATACAAATGCTTTTTTATTTACAATACCAACTTTGCCACAAAGGATTGTTATTTAAATTTTCTTCTTTATTTCCAAACAACTTAATTCCGGCTATTATCAACGGCGCTCATTTATCAGCGTTAAATTTAACAGGTGCACCGAAAAGCAACAATAGCAAAAAACATTTCGTTGGTCATCTAAACAATAAGCGTAATTTTTAATTCATGATGTGACCGTGTGCATGTTATGGAGCTGAATAAAACGGATAAAACAGTCGCATATAAAAGAAGCATTATCCGGACCACCCTTAATGATGGACTCTTTGTTGTTTGAATCGAGCAGGCTTGCTTCCTCATTTGTTACTCCGGGATGTAGATGACAATCGCGTAAACGATCAACAATCCGGCATCTTGGGCGACCATACAACACGACATTACTAAAGATTTTATTTAATGTAATTTTTTTGTAAATATTTATTTTTGTAATAAATCTTTTAAGCTTTTACCCATAGAGATGTTAGATACACCGGAGGAGGTAGACATACGTATTTAACACTATATGACTTGGTACAGATGAAAATAAAGAATGCTTATCTAAAACATCATAAAGTTGCATTTTTCCTAGTGTTGTGATTGCTCGAGCGAAAAACCGCTTGATCACTCGATTATTGAAATAACCGACATCGTTCGATTATTAAAAAAACCGCTCGAGTTATATATTCAGGTGAAAACTGTCGCTCGTCACTTATTATCTTTCACTCGATACCCGCGCTTCGCTTGACGCCGGCGGAAATGTACCGCTGTAGTGTGATCGAGTTAGTACACGACATACGTCTTTCTTAAAGGCACATAAACGAGAAGGTGCATATAAAAAAGTATGCCGAATCCCTTAGCGGAGTCATCGCGACATGCATTTTGTATAGTTTTGTTTTAACTGGCTAGCCAGCGGAGTAGTTTAGATCTCCGATTATAAATATTAAAAAATTAAAGGATATAATTTTTAAATTTTTCATTACTATAAACACGAGAAAACTTCTCAAAAACAACATAATAATAGAAATTGTTAATGAAAAATAACAAAACGAACAAAATAAACTTTTTATTATTAAACTCAACAAGACTTCTTCAAAATAACATACATTATAGAAAATGTTAATGGAAAATAAGAAAACGAACAAAACATAGGTATCGACAAATTTTGTGGTAACCAAAAGTAAGCATTCTTAAATTTAAACAGGAACTTCTTAAATTTAAACAGGAACTTTTAGGTAACTATGAATACATGAGTACATGAATTTAAAAAAATAATAACCAATTTTCTTATTTTGCCAGTCGCGTAACTAATCCTAAATTTTTGAAGTGCACACAGTGGGCACCTGATAATTTAAAGTGGAAGAATTTGACAAGCTATTTTAAATATCTACTTATTTTATGCTCGTAGATTGAGAAAGATGTGAAGAAAAATAAGTTTTGGAAATACTTTTTGTTCGGGTTAAAAACGCACAATAATAATAACCCGAACAATATATACATATTTGGGTGATTTTTTACAGTTTTTTTGTTTGGTATCGAGACACGTGGTAAAAATTCATTATTCACAAATAAATAAATTTCTGGAATTTTTTTGGTGGCTACTACAATTTTTTAACTAAACCTGTGCCCACCCGTAGCTACGTGCCTGCTAAATACCCTACCTGATCACATGTAAACGGCTAGGCTCCCGTCGAGCAGTCGGTGACGTAATCGCTTGGTGAATTTGGAATTTCAAACGATTCACTCGAGCAATTTACTCGATTATTAAAATCGCTCGAGTATCAAGTACTCGATTATTAAAATCATCGGTTTTTCGCAATACTAATTTTTACTCTTTGAGCGAGTTTTTGTATAAAATTCTCTTTTCAGATAAATTTTTTTATAAATATACGGAGTGTCCGGGAAAATGTGGGAAATCTCCCGGATATGAATAGACTTTTTTCGTATTGGCCTCCTCTTCAGAGAAATGGGCTCCCAAAGAGCTCCAATGGACTCAATTTTTTTACACATAATTATTGAACCACCAGGTATATAATTTTTTTTTTTAATGTGATATATACCAGGTAAGACCCTTCAAATTACTATCCAAGAAAGTGTTGTGAATTACTCACAGCTGTGACGCTCATGGCCGCTTATTTAACGCCCTGTATGATAAGAACTTTGGACAACGGTTTATAGGGGAGACTGAGGAGGGTTGTGACAATTTTAACTTAAAAGAATATATCTTAATAAACAAACATAACACCATTATGAATTGTATGCCGCAATATAGTTCAATCCTTGCTCTTTTAAAAACAGTCATCAAAATCAATAAGAGTTATAAGGTTTCTGAGAAAATTTACGAAAACTGAAACTACTCCCTTTGTCACAACTCTCGGAGCACCGAGGTAAATTGTGACAGGTAACAAGGTAAGTTGTGACAGCTGTGTATCTAGACTAATTTTAATAGATAAAATTACTTTTATATAAATTATAAACTAAACACACGTTTTTTTGCATAAAATTACTTTAATTATCATTAGGCATAATTGTAGGAACTGTAATAACATGGCATCACTATATCAAACTGAGGTTGTAAGAATTAACCAAAGCAAACGAACAGGAACAGAAATAAACAGAAAAAAACATTGCAAAAAGTGTGTAAAATAAGCTAACTAGAAAATAACCTAGGAGGGTTGTGACAGCGTATCACAACTCTCCCAGGTACCAAAAATCGCGATCTGGTCAGAATCATAATTCGTAATTTCGAAACAAGATGCAAACACAGCAAGATAATGCCACGCTTTGAAACTCCAAACCCACATAATATAAGAAAAAATAGCATAACCACGTGAATGTAATATATCATGATATAAATACAATTAAAAATTTTATAGACAATTTACTTTTCGGTTGTTTTTTCCTGCAGACGTCGTTATCACGCAACTGCTTGTCGTGGGCCATTGGCGCGTACTGCGTCAAGTTGCGCGTCTATAAACAAACCATAGTGCGCTGTTGTCAGCTCGCTAATGGCCATAGATTCCGATAAATCGTCTTTGTCACAACTCTACTATGTCACAAATCTCCTCGGTTTCCCCTACATACATACCTTTAACTATTGACTAAAAATTAATTACTCTTCATTCATGTCGCTATCCTAATCGTTTTCGAAAAAACTACATTTTAATTACATCCTATATTTGGCGTATCTCGGCAAGAGATACATCTTTGTTCCTATCAAATGTTTAACCTCAAAATTCCTCTTTTTCATATTTAACCTGTGAGAAGTTAGGGGAATCAGTGTAAATAAAATGACGTTTTCTCGAAAACTATTGGAATTAGCGGCATGAATGAAGAGTATTTAATTTTTATTCCCGACTTAACAAAAAGGCCTCCTTAACGTGTTATTAATAAATGTTGTGCCAGCCGGCATAATGCAACTAATCAAAGGTAGAGTTTTATCCCTTAGAACCCCAAAACAGTATTTCAGAAATAATTTCCTTCCTATTAAATCCATAAATAAAAATAAAGAGGGGGCGGATGTCACACGTAGCCATGAAAAGGTGCACTTATCGGTTACCTCACAGTATATGATTAAAATCTCCCATCACACTCTCTATATGCTGAACGTAAATAATTTCCACCTATTAATTCTTTATGAACTGCATGAAGCTCCCCTTTTATATCAGTTATTGATGCGTGAGAAAGCCTCATGATCAACGTATAATATTTTCAGAAATGAACACACACACGCACACGTGCCCCGGCCTAAGTATAAGCTCCGTCTAACCCCCGCCGTATCTTTTATTTCCTAATAACCCTATGAGATAATTCTCACATGAAGTGCCCGCAATATTTAATGTCAGCATCAGTAATTCTTTTGTTAATTAACGAGAGGGTGGGATGGAATAAATCATGTTATTGAATAAAAATTGTCAAACTGGCAAACAAGCCAACAATGCAATAAGTGCGTATCATGTTGGTTTACTACAATTCTAAATACAGTGCGGTTCTTTAATGTCGTCGTCCCCCCTTTCCCCCTCCACCATGCTTTCAACTTTCGACCCGCTGATATTTTTTTACGAAACAAAAAGGGTCATTTCTTCTTCATCTTTCGAATTCATCATCTTCAATCATCTTTTACAAACATTGATATTTTAGAATCGTCCGAAATGTTCTTACATCTTATACATTCAGGGTGTGCCTTAATGACGGGCTAATATTTCAGGGTGTGATTCCTTAGGTAATTTTATAAAGAAAAGTTCATATGAACATATGTCCGCAACGGCTTAAATTTTTTGCTACAGGGTGTTGAATTTTTATTTTTTAAATGGTTATTTTTTAATATCTCTGAAACTACTTTAGATATTATTTTCAATTTTGGTATGTGTTAATAGGATATAGAACCACAAGTTTTAATTAGAAAAGTTATTCAACTGTTCCACCAGTGGCGTCCCTGCAAACATGTCCTGTGATATTTTTTACAAGAGAGATGGTACGCCACTGACATTATTCCATGTGAATATTTTTTCTGATTATCCTGGTCAATTCTACATGGAAACGGTTTCTTGAGTTTTTCTAATCAGACGCATTGTTCTTGATTAAAACCACTAAATTCACATTGAAACTCATTATTATTAACATTGATAAAATAATTAATGATAAATTTGTTTAAAAAAAAATGTTGGAGTGGGCAATTCGCTGCGAAGACGACGGAAGCATGCCTTTTAAGAGGACTTGGCCATTTCCAACAATTTTTATAAAACTAAATTTTTCATTAATTATTATTTTATCAATATTAATAATAATGAGTAACTAAAATTTGTGGTTCCTATTAACACATAGGTACCAAAGTTGAAGTAATATCTAAAGTACGGAGATATTAAAAAATAACTATTTAAAAAATAAAAATTTAACACCCTGTAGCAAAAAATTTAAGCCGTTTTGTGTTCATATTTGTGTTCATATGAACTTTCCTTTATAAAATAATATAAGGAATCACACCCTGAAATATTAGCAAGTTAAGGAACACCCTGTATACATAAAATTAATCGATACGTATTTCAGGATTTTGCTGAAAGAAATGTTTTTCGAAAATTTCCACTCTTAAATTTTTGATAATCTGTTGGAGTTTCTCCAATCTTCTGATGTTTGAAATTTAATATCTTCAGTTGTACTAATCGGTAAAATATCAGTCTTTTTTATTTTGCACT
The DNA here is from genome assembly GCA_963991005.1 of Barypeithes pellucidus. Lineage (NCBI taxonomy): Eukaryota > Metazoa > Arthropoda > Insecta > Coleoptera > Curculionidae > Barypeithes > Barypeithes pellucidus. The sequence continues at coordinate 19,946,379 of OZ022557.1, read as the reverse complement.
TGTTACATTAGCTTTCGAAATGTATTTAAAAAAAGCTAATGTTGAACAAATGAAAAATAATAACTGTTTAATTGTTTAAATAATTTTAACATGCTATTAACCCATTTTAAATTAATTTAAAAAATATTATATTGTTCTTTATCATCTTATCTACAAAACCCATTTTACGAGAAAGTGGCACCTTCTTTAGTTCGGAAGTTATTAAACATGGTCGATAGCAGCGCGCAGCGTGCCACAACATGGGTCGAACTGGCTACAATGTGAATCATTAATATGTCTATTCTGTTGTTCGAACGATCCAGAGCAGTACTTATTAAGTATTTCTACTGCTAGTTTAAAAATTAAAAATGCCGGGACATTGATATTGTTTATCGATAGCTATAGACTTTATACTGTTGACCTAAAACTACTAGTTAATATCCAAAAATCGTTATCTTGAATAGAAAATGTGTTGTCAAATTTCTTGATGTACAGACTTTCCGCTCCCACGATTGCCTCTCAACTAAAATAGCATAAAACTGGGAAAAATATGGCCACTGGTATAAATGAAATTCAATTTCCTACTATGTGTATTAGGATCGATAATATGATTGATTTATATTCCAAAGGCAATGTTAGGTGGCGATAACTGAAACTGACCCATATTTTTCCACAACATTCGTATGCACGAGGAATATAAGCCGCTTTAAATGAATAAAAGTGTGCTGGAAAACGCAGTTGCAAATAAATAATATCTATGTTGTCGGGGATTCCAGGAAATCCATGTATAGCTGAAAATTTACAATTTCTGAGGAAATTGCCAAGTGACCTACTTACGAATAAATATTTATACTTGGTAAAAACGGCAACAGAGTTGATCCCGTTATTTATTCTCAGGTTTTTTTATATATTTTATATTAACCGACCGTTATCGTGTGAAATTATTCTACTAACAACAGGAAAATTAATTTTTAAAAAATAACAAATTAAAAATGCAAATTGCGTACAAAAACAATGACGACCATTATCCAAGATTGGCCACAGTTGACGATGCAGTTAGTACACTCTCTGTCGGCGCCTTTGGCCTGATTGGTTATAAACTAGGGGGGCATAGCCCCCCTAGGCGCTACCCGCGCAGGGGCCTCCGGCATCCACCTATATGTGTTTTGGTTATTACCTAGCCGCTCCGCGGCGGGGCTCCGCCGTTCACCTGCATGTGACAGATTCCCACTAGGCGCTACCCGCGCAGGAGCCTCCGGCATCCACCTACATGCGTGTTTGTTATTACCTAGCCGCACCACGGCGAGGCTCCGCCGTTCACCTGTATGCGACAGATTCGCCTACATATGTTTTTGTTATTATTACCTAGATTTGACCACCGATTTGGGTGGATGCACCGAGAAGCTTGAATGTAGGTTGATGTTTTAATTGTTTGGCCACACTCCTGCGGACTGTGATGGGGATACATAGCACCCAAATTAGTTCATTATAACATATGTTACCGTTTCACATTTTAAGAGACCAGCTATACCTGATTGCGAACAATTCGTTTGCTATATTACATAAGGAACCTAAAAAGTATGTTAAAAAGGACAGCTGTCAAAAAATAAACAACATTTTCGGATTCCTTGCATTCGAATTACATAGTAACTATACCAAATTTTTTGAAGTTCTGTTAAACTAGCCGCTCCGCGGCGAGGCTCCGCCGTCCACCTATATGCAACAGATACCAAACTGTTGAAGTTTTGTTAACTTTGCCGCTCCGCGGCGGAGCTTCGCCGTCCACCTATATGCAACAGATACCAAACTGTTGAATATTCGTTAACCTTGCCGCTCCGCGGCGGAGCTCCGCCGTCCACCTATATGCAACAGATAACAAACTGTTGATGTTCTGTTAACCTAGCCGCTCCGCGGCAGGGCTCCGCCCTCCACCTATATGCAATAGATACCAAACTGTTGAAGTTTTGTTAACCTTGCCGCTCCGCGGCGTAGCTCCGCCGTCCACCTATATGCAACAGATACCAAACTGTTGAAGTTTTTTTAACCTTGCCGCTCCGCGGCGTAGCTCCGCCGTCCACCTATATGCAACAGATACCAAACTGTTGAAGTTTTTTTAACCTTGCCGCTCTGCGGCGGAGCTCCGCCGTCCACCTATATGCAACAGATACCAAACTGTTGAAGTTTTTTTAACCTTGCCGCTCGCGGCGTAGCTCCGCCGTCCACCTATATGCAACAGATACCAAACTTTTTAAGTTTTTTTAACCTTGCCGCTCTGCGGCGGAGCTCCGCCGTCCACCTATATGCAACAGATACCAAACTGTTGAAGTTTTTTTAACCTTGCCGCTCCGCGGCGTAGCTCCGCCGTCCACCTATATGCAACAGATACCAAACTGTTGAAGTTTTTTTAACCTTGCCGCTCGCGGCGTAGCTGCGCCGTCCACCTATATGCAACAGATACCAAACTGTTGAAGTTTTTTTAACCTTGCCGCTCGCGGCGTAGCTCCGCCGTCCACCTATGTGCAACAGATACCAAACTGTTGAAGTTTTTTTAACCTTGCCGCTCCGCAGCGAGGCTCCGCCGTCCACCTATATGCAACAGATACCAAACTGTTGAAGTTTTTTTAACCTTGCCACTCCGCGGCGTAGCTCCGCCGTCCACCTATATGCAACAGATACCAAACTGTTGAAGTTTTTTTAACCTTGCCGCTCCGCGGCGTAGCTCCGCCGTCTACCTATATGCAACAGATACCAAACTGTTGAGGTTTTTTTAACATTGCCGCTCCGCGGCGTAGCTCCGCCGTCCACCTATATGCAACAGATACCAAACTGTTGAAGTTTTTTTAACCTTGCCGCTCCGCGGCGGAGCTCCGCCGTCCACCTATATGCAACATATACCAAACTGTTGAAGTTTTGTTAACCTAGCCGCTCCGCGGCGGAACTCCGCCGTCCACCTGCATGTGACAGATTCGCCTACATGTGTTGTAGTTATTATTACCTAGATTTGTCAACCGATTTGGGTGGATGCACCGAGAAGCTTGAATGCAGGTTGATGCTTTAATTGGTTGGCCACACTCCTGCGGACTGTGATGGGGGTACATAGCACCCAAATTCGTTCATTATAACATATGTTACCGTTCCACATTTTAAGGGACCAGCTATAACCGATTGCGAACAATACGTTTACTATATTACGTATCGAATAGAAAAAAAAATGTTAAAAATTACAGCTGTCAAAAACTAAACAACATTTTCGGATTCCTTGCATTCGAATTACATAAAAACGATACCGAACTTGAGAAATTCCGTTAACCATGTACCTATTATTGACTTAAGAAACATCAATTTAACAGCTGTCAAAAAATTGATAAAGATTTCGGATTCCTCATAATAATATTGTATAGAAATGATACCAAACTTGTGAAAATATGTTAACAAAAAAAATGTCAAAAATGACAGCTGTCAAAAAGTAAATAAATATTTCGGATACCTTATACTCAAATTATATAGAATCGATACCAAATTCTTGAAATTTTGTTAACCTTGCATTTATTACTAATTTAAAAAATGTCAATTTGACCGCTGTCAAAAAATATATAAAATTTTCGAATTCCTCATACTAAAATTATATAGAAACGATACCAAACTCGTGAATTTTTGTTAACATTGCAACTATTAGCAACGTAATATACGTCAATTTGACAGCTATCAAATATTCATAAAATTTTCGGATTGCCTGCATTCGAATTATACGAAATCGACACCAACTTTGCGAAATTATGTTACCATTACGCCTATGATCGACAGTTAACCGAAATCAAAGAATTGTTAAAAATGACAGCTGTCAAAATATGAATTAAATTTTCGGATTCCTTTCCCTCGAATTATACGAAAACGACACCAACTTTGTGAAATTCTATTAATCTTGCACTTTTTACTAGTTGAATTTTCTTCAAATTGCCAAATTATCAAATTAAGCCTATTTTTCCACACGGTGTGCATGATTTATTCAAATCTGATGAATTTAATTGTCTAATTTTCACTAAATACTGTAAAAGCCACGCCTTTCATGCATTTCGAGCGAAAGTTAGAAATTTTGCTGTCACCGTTACGAATTTCCTTAAATTTCTCCAAGTTCGAACATCTTTACGATAACTTTATATATATCAAAATGTTCGGAAAAGATGAGGGAATCAGATTAATATAGAAATAAATCTCTAAAAGAAAATTTATAGCAAATATAGCAGAGTAAACTTGATTTTTAATAAAAAAAATTTTGAGAAAATTTATAAAATATTTTTTTTATCCGCCAAAGGATATTTTTTAATCACGCAGTCGATGTGGAACGTAAAGGTAATTTATTCCTTTAAACGATAGGCTAAAGAACCGTGGAAAAAGTTATATACACTAGCGTACAGCCGGCTTTTAGTAAGAGGATGTCAAAATTAGTGATTATTGCTTAATCGATTATAGTCATTCTTGTATAAGAAATTAAGAAACTAAACTATGGTTCATAATCGTGTTCCGATGTGCTCTTTCCGATGACGTACATAACATTTCGATGAAATATTATTTTACCCCATAAATAGGAAAAATAAACTTTTACGAAATCATCAAGTTCAGTTTTTCGCAAATTTCTCCCTTTTCTAGGCCTTTTGGCATGATATGATTAATTGTGAAATATTAGTATTTGAGATGACCTATTCACCGGTTCGAACCCGGAGCCAATCTATGCCACTCAAGTCGAATAATTCATTATCGAAAATGACCCTGCATTGCCCATGATTTACAACATTAAAAAAATCGAAAACCTGACTTCCCGACATTTTATCAAAAAACTCTCGCGACTAGTTTTTCTAAATAAGTTTCTTGATAACATACTAGAATATAAACTGAATCGCTTAAGTTTTACGAGACCGGCAACTCGTAGAAAAAAATATTTAATTTTTTCACATTTTCTGATTATTTCGTTTAATAACTTATGAACGGAACACCCTGTATAATGACGTACATCGGCTAAGGATACGCAATATATACAAAAATATACCCAAAAAGTTTCATTGCTCCAACGTGGACCGATTAGAAGAAATGAAATAAATTGTGTCAAGATGCACCGTTTTTGGACCCTCCCATAAGCCCAATGTAAATAGGTCGTTGCAGACCATTTTGGAAATCGGGAAAATGGTGGGAAATTTTCCATTTTGGGCAACGATAGGGATCATTATCGAAAGCCGAAATCCCATAGAATCTTTTCCATACCATTTCCATCCTCAAATCGTTCAATTAACTTCAGGATATCGCTTAGAAAAAGGCTATTTTGGCCCATTTCGGCCGAATTTTGACAGTCAACAAATTGGGTTAATTTTATTCCAAGGCATGCTGATTAAAATCGACGAAGTGTGCAGATTTGCAAAAATTGGCCGTCCCAGCTCGGAAAAACGTCGTTTTTCTCCCGATTGAAAGGAAATTTCGAAAATTTTAGAAAATAATAATGTTGAGAGAAAGGATGGACGGAAAGATATCGCCTATAAAGAACTCTCCGAAATGATATTTGTAGGAGTTATTCGTGACTAAACAGAACTTTTAGTGAAAAATGGTTGAAAATGGATATATTTAATTTTTTTTAACCCTTTAGATCGTAATTCGAAACGCGCTCTTGGTATGAATCTTAAAGTACCATCATTCCGCGTGACGAAAAAGCAAAAAAATATGGAAAATGTTAAATAGGAAAGCGTATAGACGAAATTAAGTATAGCGGTGACAAAAAAAACCTTTTCCAAATTTTTAAAATTCATTCGTTAATAGTAATTTCGGTATTTAAATCGAAGAAACGAAAATATACGTATCGAATATAATTTACCTAGATCTTTCCGGTAACGTAAACCAAAATTCGATCAAAAGCCGTTTTTACCTCGAAAAAAATTAAAATCCGTCCATTTTTACCCCGAAATATCAACTTGTTCAGTATTTTCAAATTTTTCCCATTTTTTAATAACTTTAGGTATAGATAGATGTATTGATGGCACCTAGTTTTTGAGATGGGAAATCTTAAATTTTAAACCGCGTGACCCTCGGACGCACCCAGTTCGAACTATTAGGTACCAAAAATTACCCTTTTTTGTCAAATTTCGACTTTCAAAAATTCTTTTAAATTACTTCTAATTGTCGTACGTCAGCCAAAAACAATAGGGTTCTGTAGCTACCGGTCTACGCCACACTCCGAAAATTTAAATCGAAAAAATTGCGATTTGCGACCTGAAACGTAGCACAACTGAAATCGCCGAAAAGTCGACTTTGACGCTTAATAACTTCGAAACGGTACACCCTGTATATTTCATATTTTGAGACAATATGCCGCCACTATCTGAAATTAAAACCAGAAAGTTTCGTCGTTTCGGCTCTAACAGATTTCTCGCAAAAAAATCGAGACCTCGAAAATGTCGAAACGGACGACGACAACGGACGAACTCAAGGTCATCGGAGGGACGTAATACATAGCACCATTTTGGTGCTATGTAATAAGAAAATCTGTTATATTTTATTAATCAGTCGGTAACATTCGTGGCCCATAGGTCTGGTTATATATTTCGGTTAGATGTAATGATTTTAAAAGTCGACTCCTGTCTCTATTTGATTAAAATTCTTGCCTTTATAAATTCTGCCAATTGAGCTTCAAGTTCCGCCGTACTCTGTGCTATTTTTCAACTATTTTTATTTCGATGGTTACCAAACCTGGACGGAATTTTTAAACAGTTTCTTAAAGGATGTGTATCCTGGCAAAGGCATTTGACACGGTTTCACATGATAAGCTTCTGGACGTTCTATGGCGTTGTGGAGTCAGGGGGACCGTGTGGAAAATGCTTCAGAGTTATCTTGCGGATATATATCAAATAGTAAAAATCAATAATACATTAAGTAACAAACAGGTTGTAAAGATTGGGGTGCCACAGGGTACAGTTCTTGGCCCAATTTTGTTTATAATATACATAAACTCTATGCTGTCGCTCGATGTAGAAGGATCAATTATATCATATGCTGATGATACCGTCCTGGTTTTCAGTGGTGACACCTGGTTGGAAGTCAGAGACAAAATGACCAACGGTTTGATTATTATAGGGAATTGGCTAGAAACTTTTAGACTCTCTCTTAACCTGATAAAGACAAATTATATAGCGTTTTCCCTAACAGGCGCCAACAGACCAGAATTTACAAATATCGAAATTAACCAACAACAAATAAATGTATCACAAACCAAATACTTAGGGATTATAGTAGAAAAAACATTTGAAATGGCAATCGCATATTGAATACCTGTCAAATAAAATTCGCTGTATGATTCATAAATTCTATATTCTCAGAGAAATCTTGAACACAAAAATCCTAATCTTAATTTATAAAAATCTTGTTGAATCTCTGGTTCGATATGGAATCTTGGTCTGGGGGGGACTGTGCAATAGGGCTCTCTATCGATTGAATATTGTTCAAAAATGTATACTAAAAATAATGTTTCGGCGGGGTAGACTATATCCTTCAGAGTTATTGTTCTCTGGGGACATCTGTAACATTGGAACTATGCATATGGTCAGTGTGTCAGCCTTCGTTCATAAAAATAAATCTTTGAACAATACTATAAATCACGGTTACTTCACACGGGCTAGAATGAATAATGATCTGATCATCCCAGTAAACAACAATAATATTAATTTAAAAAGTGTGGCGTATTTAGGTCCTAAGATATATAATTTGCTTCCAGCAACAGTGAGGACTATATTAAACATATTCAAATTTAAGAAAGCATGCCAAGATCATATAACGAGGGAATTTAATAACCTCAAGCATATCTTTAAATAAAATTATTCATTCTTATTCACCAATATACTGTATTATGCACATATCAAAACAAACACTAATTTGTCAAGTAGTTAGTCTATAAGATAGTATTATGGTGCATACAAGTAATTTTATTACTTAGGCACTTTTTAATTTTTAGAGAATATTTTTTGTCTTTTGTAATCTTTAAACTTACTTGATTTAACGTTAATTAATGTTGATGTTAAATAAATAAATAAATAAATAAGTATGTTGCCACAAAACATTTAATTTTTAACAAATTTGAAAAAAGTGAAAACATGAAACAGTAAATAATTATCAATCAGATATCAATATATTCTAATTTAAAAATAAAAAGTCTATTTATTTTTCAGGTGGTATCAATCGTCGGCCCAGAATCATTTTCTTCTATACGCCAAAACTTAAGTTTTGGGAAATCACGGTTTTGTGTTTCAACGTGTAATAAGCTATATTTCAATTCAACTAGTAAAAAAATATTCCATCAATCATCAATTATGAAGATATGACCTCCCTGAGATGATTTTTATTCTATATAACTCATAAACTATCCTTATACGACTTAAATTTACTTTTCTTATATTGGATATAGAATAAAATGTCCAAATTTCTTGCATTTGTTAAATGTATAGGGATATAGAACAATATGTTTGGATATTGCTCAAGATAATTCTCAAATAGCACGGAAATTTAATATATAAAATTGTATTGCGGTATAATATTTTATTTTATTTTTTGTTTTTTAATCGGTTTTGGACCCAATAATTCGGAATAAAATAGTCTTTCTTCTTCTGGCATTTATGGCACCATTTCAAGAAGATGTTTTTTTTTCTGTTCAGATATAACTGCTGGCTTCAAAGGTATCTATGGTACACTTGATATACCTACTTCTTTTTCTATATTAATTCTTCGAGTATATTTTAATTTTATTGTGGTTGTTCTTCCTTCGAAGGATTCTTGATATTTTACATTTAATGGAGCATTCTTTTCGTATGTTAATTTTTTCACCTTGGTGTATCGAATCATATTATAAGTATACATAGCAGAGAATGACTGCCAATCGAAGTAATTTGTTGCACACATCTGAATTATTTTAAATTTAAGCTTCTTCAACTACTTTGGAATTTTTAGGAGTAGTCTTATTAAGGTTAAAGGTGATCAAACATCTAAGTTTCAAAGATACCTTTCTATACAGCTATGGGCATCTGTACATTTCAGTGACCTGGTTCCCCAAACTTGTATTCTATTATCTGCAACTATTTCGAGTCCTCAGATTGTAAAATCATTTGTAAAGCAAACGACATAAAGGAATTTTTATTCTGTGTGACGCAACTATCTGACCACAAAATAAGTATCTGTAGTTCTGGATTGTCTCCTACAATTTCTTCCAAATTCTGACCAGAGCAGAGGCTATGTGAATTCCAGCTCGACCACATAAAAATTCATGCCAAATCGCATTATAGACTATACCGTTAAGATGTGCTGTAAATCAACAGTTGCTTTAGGAACCGAGTAATAATAACTTACCGCCAATCATCCATTGAATAGTCAAGTGGTTTCTGTGGAGATGGAGAAGTATTAGCAATATTGTGATTCATGTTCAAATCAGAAAACGCATTTTAAAACATAAAAATAAACACACAAGGGCACACTGGCTTACTCTTTGCTAGAAAATATAACTGGATATAGGCCAAAATAATTCTGTAGTGTAGGATCATATGGTGATTTTTTCACTTGTCAATTATCATGTACTAATGGTTTATTGAACAAGATAATTTTTACAGCCCCATAGAACAAGATAATACTTTTAATTTTTAAATTTGAAGGGATATAGACTAGTTATTTACAAAAAAAAAATTTACTAGCGGTAATTTTTCTATAATTTTTTCAAAAAGTATGCAGTTTAACCTGTTAATTTTAATTATGTACATAACTCAATTTTCCTTAAAATGGATATAGAATAAGATAATTCTGGGCCGACTTAATATCAAATACCAATGTATGGAAAAATTATTATTTTCCCGGACCACTCGATGATACCGTATTTTTGTCAACATAGTAGCACTTTAAAATACTAATTCAGATTGAATAGTACTACCAAGAAAAGGAAGCCTTTTCTATTGATAGAATGTCACTACCTGCAGACCGGTTTCAAACTTTTTTGTTCTCGGTAGTACAGGGTAGATGTACATACATACCTATAATCAGAGAAGACTCTATACTTCACGCTGTATTATCAACGGCAGTCGAGAAAATACAATGCGTAGTGCCATCTCTTATCAGTCCCACATAATCTGAACAGACGTTATTTGAATAAATCAGGAATAAAAAATCTCTTTATTTTTCAGGTGGTATTAATATCAAATACCAATGTATATGGAAAATAATAATTTTTTTCGGAAGTTACGCGTGCGGTCTGGCTCTACGCCGATTAAATACCTATACTAATAGAGCTAAAGGAGCTCTCAAATCTTCTAAAAGGTCAAGGACCGAGGAAAGCAAAGCAGTTAGTTACAGGAGGCGCCTCTGAGGTCCTGTCAACATTCAGTCGGGGCACAAGTAAGAAATTTAATTTAATTATTTGCTCGCTGAATGACAGAGAATGGCCCCACGAAAACATAAAATGAGATAACGACAAACAACGCAAAAGCCTACGCGGAATGCAAAGCACAAAATTTACTGTTAAATAATCAGTGACTACTCCCTAGGATGGGGAATCTAAAGCAGTACAGGAGAGGAATTCTGAATTTTAGTATACCTATATTTGAATTAAATTTTATATAATCTACAATGTGTCCCATTTTCAACACTTTTATAGGGTGTCTCCGTAATTGTTAGTGCTATCAAAAAAGTAATGTATGTGCTCTTTTTAGGTCAAACTTAAAATGGTAAAATCAAATTTGAGAATTTTCGCTCTCTTAAGAGATACGGGAGAAAATGAAAAAAAAAATTTCAAAATTGTTCTATATTTTCTTAGTTAAAAGAGATACAGAAAAATGTTTTATACAGAAGTGTCTTTATAGTGATTGTTGAATAATCTGCCGTTTTTAGAATAAGTATACGAGGTCAGGTAAAAAAGTTATCG